>LR898472.1:10213331-10826662 GCA_905067625.1 Blumeria graminis f. sp. triticale | reverse complement strand
TGTGTATTGAAGACTGTGCTGACCTACTGAGGAGAAGAATTGTCCTGTGTACAAGATTGAGGTTTCCGTGCACTGAATACTACCCAACACAGCTGCCACTCTAATCAAATTTTTTAATTTCTTTTCAATACTACTTAGCGTCGTGCTTTTAGTAATCACGTGACGGGTGGCTTAGCCAAACAAAGATCTACCTGACGTGCTGGCGCCCTTCAGAGCCCATCATTTTCTGTGAAGCCCTGAACATGCCACCTGGCGCCTTACTTTACAATTGTGTTACAGAGTAGTGAGCTCTATATTTCGAGGAATCTGCAAGCTCTCGAAATCGGTCTATTTGTTGGGAGCTTGTTGCTGTAGGTGTGTCTGCAAGGAGTCGTTGTGCAGCCTCCTGATTGTCCAGGCAAACTGTGATGTTTGTGGCATGATAGGCCATAGGGTTTTTTATTGCTGTAGAGAATCCCTCTAAATCTCGAGCTACCTCAGCGTCATATACTTCTGGGGAGGATACAAAAGGTAGAGATTCTTGTCCAACCTTCTGCGTGAGACCACGGTAAATTGCAAATCCAGCACCGGCTTAGTCTTCTATAAGGGTACCATCGAAAAAGACGAAGAGATCTAAAGGGAGGCGAGTAGCCTGCTAGTTTGTGAAAGCCAGTGCGGCAGCTGCTCTCCCTACGGTGCCGATGGCTCTGAGGTTTGTTTCTCGACTTTGTGTGGAAACTCGAGGGACAAAAGACGATTGGCGAGTGGTCAAAAGCTGGCGTGGACTCAAATCATAAGATCCTAAACTAAAGAGAAAAGTATCTAGGAGGATATGAATCTGTATATATTTACATAAGAGTTCAACTGTTGAAATAGAGTTGCCAACACGAAACCTCCTGTCCCTCATTACCTGCAACCCAAGGGTTTCGCATGAAAACCAATATCCATGACAAACCTTTCGTATCGTGATTTGTCACACACAAGACTCGTGGGTGTGAAACTAGTCGTTGGAATCTCTGGATTGACCCTGTGTCGGCTTACCAACTATTGAACCGACGACCACGTGGCCACCAAAATGTCGGGGCGTCACACTTTGGGACCAAGGTGGAGGGATGGTATCTCCGGCCAGTTCGGTATTAATCCTTTGGCGAATCCAAAGTATGCGTGTCAAGTTCCAACTTCTACGTAATGGGAGTCTGCTAAGGCAGCTCGTATTGTTAGACGGTCGTGTATCTGGTCAAGCCATGCGCGGGCTGGGGCCCACCCTATCTCCCGTAGGAGAGCAGAAATCGGCGATATGCGGTATACAGGGAGAAAGACATAGGCGGCGTCATTTATTCGTAGTTAAATTCGTGCTAAAATATCCTTGGATATATTCTTAGAGAGCCAGGTCCCGGCTCCGTAGAAAAGAGTCGCAAAGACTGCCCCCTGAAGTGCTTGTCCGAGTAGGAGGGGTCTAACACCCCGAGTGGTTAGCGATATTCTCTTTAGGTGTCGAGACTCCGCAGGAGATCTCGTGAAGGCCTTCTAAATGTGGTTGTGGAAATGGAGGCCACGGTCAAAGTAAACGCCCAGCCGACGAGTAACGTTGTTCGGTCTAATTTCGACTCCGTCAGCAAAGAGTCTTGGTTCTATAGATGAGCCACGTTTTCTACGAAAGTAATGTTGCTCATTTCTGGAAAACTCAAAAGTTATGCCGCTCCCAGGTCCCCGAGTAAGCGTTTGGTCCACTTGATTCTGGAGCAGTTTTGCGCAAGAGGAAAGGTCCGGTGCAGATGCGATATGTCGCTAGCTTAGCCTAATGGGCTACGTGACGGATTGAGTGCTCCTTCTATAGGTGAAAGGAAGAGTATTGGTGGTATAGGGGACCCCTGGAGAAGACCACAGTAGATTTGAAAACTTGGCGATTTAATGCCGTCCAAAGATAAGGTGGCCTCGCTTTGTTCCATGAAAGAGATTACCCAGCGTGTAATATTAAGTGGCCATCCTTGGCTATGTAGGCGGTAAGAGAGGCGTCCTTTTTGGATTCCATCAAAGGCACCTGTCAAACATCTGATAGCTTAGAACCTACTGAATAAGGTAATGAGAATCATTGGATATTAGGATGACACATCTCGGATTAACTTACTCGAGCTTTGATATATCACCAGGGAAACGGTGTTCAGGATGTTCAGGATGTTCAGGATGTTCAGGATGTTCAGGATGTTTAGGATGTTCAGGATGTTTAGGATGTTCAGGATGTTCAGGATAGTCAAAGCTCCAACTTGAGATCTTTTGATCTTCAACACATGCAATATATTTCATATGTAATTTTGGGAAACGAGGAGAAGATAATCTCTCCTCGAGATAGTTTCAGATGGGTATATAGCATCACTGCTGGAGAGGAGTTGAGGAGCAGAGATTTTATCAATACAACTTTACTTTACATTTTTCATTAGACCCTCAGTGTCTAACAGCACCTTTTATGTCTACGGTAACAACTCCTGCGACCTTCTTCTCGGCCCATGCCATTTGAATGTCGCAGGCCAACACTCTAATCTCATCTCCATGGACCACACTTACAACAGATGTCACGGGTCCTGGGCCCGCCAGGTCAGCCCCTGTAAAATATATTTCAACTACGAGTTCCTCTCAAGCGCACCATATGGGAATCTTGTGTTTTCATTATTTTAGGGAATCAGAATAGACTTTATTTACTTTGTTCAATCGCACAGATCACGACCTGATTTCGTGACAAGTATAAGTAGGGGTCGGAAGTCCCCTTATCGTAGCATTGATCAATCAACATCTTTCCACACTTTACTCCCAATAAAGATATCCCAACAGTCAAAGGTCAGCATCATGGTGATACATCCTAACCCATAACTGTACCACCTGCTCTCCTCAAACTCATCGTCTCGCAGATCAAAAAGGGCCTTTTATAAGTCACGCTAACTTTTATACAAGTGGCATGGGATAAGTGCGATTCCAACTCGACGAGGCCGTAAGCCTCTAATAATAATCTGCATTTGTGGTGGAAAGCGAGTTGGTGATGAACAAGTCTATCTATGGGAGTGTATGAGGAGAAAAGAGGACTCTACTTACTACCAACAGGTATTTACAAGAATTAATGCTCCTCGTGAATCTACAGATTGGTGACTTATCGATGGGCACAATACTTGCTACCCAGCCACGCATTTCCAGGTGTCATTCGGTCGTAACAACGCTTCAACCTCCTGACCAGCAGTGACGTTTCGTTCCGCTTCATCTTTCCCTTTCCATGTCGGCTCATTGTAAGTATTCTCAATATCACGAGCTTACATATCCGCCTGAGCTCAAACAACGGTCAAATCGTAACACCAGGGAATAAGAGACGAGTTTCAGCCTATCTGTAACATAATGATTATCAAAGTAACCTCATATATACATATTAATATATCTCTCAATGAACCATCTTAACTGTTCCAGCACAAGTGTACGTTCCGATATCATAAACCAATCATAATATACATTAAAAGTAAATGCACCCGATTTTATACACGTCCAACTAGCTCTACCGACATGCCCATTACTTTTCTGGCGTACCCATATATTTTGTACCGATATTTTTGATCCGTAAACTCCTACTGATTAGTGCCAATCATATTCGAGTCATGCATTAATGTGAGCCTCCATTGATATTTCCATGCAATATAATTATTGAATCTCGTCTATGAAGCCTTTGCTTCCTTGTATAGACTGGAATCACTGTAATAGGTACGTCTGCCCTCAAGGTCCTTGCGTATGCGGCGTTGGCGGGTTAGACGGAAGGTCCTTTTTAAGTAGCGCCGTCGCTATAGCGGATTCGAAGGCCTCGACAAAGAGCCAGCAGTCGAGGAAAGTATTGTAGAGCGGCACGGGTGTAACGCGGAGGACGTCTGGTTTCCGCTCATCAATGATAACTCCTAGATCACTAAGCTCTGCCATAATAGAACTCGATAAGCCAGGCTCCAGTCTCAGGCTGAGTTGCGCACCACGCTGTTGTGGGTCGGCCGGGGTTATGATTCTGAATGTTTCTAGTTTGAAGTATACCAGGTTTTCCAGACAGGCTTCTAGGAATCGCGTTAATTTCATAGACTTATTCCGCAGCGGCAGGATTCCAGTGCTTGTGCTCGAGTCCTCCTCCCTCCCGAGACAAGCTATTTGGAATATCTCCAAAGATGCCGCCAGGCTAGTGATATCCAGAATAGACGGATTCGACAACTGAAAGCCACCGGCACCGGGAATAGGCACGAATTGGTTATCCATGATAAATCGTGAAGCCTTCTGGCTACCCCACCACCCACACAATCGCCTTGATTTTTCCTCCTCCATGCTATCTGACGAGACCTGGTAGTGCTTTTCATGAACAAACATACCACCAATACTGCCCGGGCCCGCATTCAGATACTTGTAACTGCACCAAACTGCGGCGTCAACGTTCCATTCATGAAGCTTCAGCTCCACATTCCCAATGGCGTGGGCCAGGTCCCAGATGGTTAGAATACCCGCCTTATTGGCGGCAGCAGTGATGGTGGGGATATCGAGAAGTTGGCCCGTATAGTACCTGAGATTGTCAGTTAAATTTTAAAAGGCGGCATGAATCCCCACTGAATTCCTGGCAAGAGGAGTATGGCTGTCGAAGCTGCATACTCTTCAATCACCGAAAGTATTTGAGAGGTTGATATTGTGTCTTCTTGAGGTGGTGGCTGAATCACCAGCAGAGAGGTCGAAGGGTCGAGGTCATGATGGCGTATTTGGGATTCGGCGACAAACTGCAGACGTCATTAGTCACGTGATCTACTGTCAAACCATATGCAACCCTATCAAGTCCTGTCGCATCCAGATATACACACATTATCAGATGGGAATGCTTGGCTCTCAATAATGATTCGGTGGCGACCATTGCGATCCGGTTTATAGAAGGCCGACATGAGTAGGTGAAGGTTTGCCGACAGCGTGGCCATGATGGCCACTTCGCTGGGCCGAGCGCCAACGATAAACGCCAACTTTTCTGCCGCAAACACATCTGCATCGAGCCATTGCGGCAGTGAGGACCCTCGAAGCGTCTTCATGTGGCCCTGGACACCTTGGCTAGCCCAGGTCAGAAGGTGTTGCTGTAGACGAATTGAGGTGATTCGGGGCTGCAGGCCGAGCGAGTTCCCACTCAAATAGACAGACTCGGGCGAAGAATCATGAAACCTTGGGCCATCGAGCTGCTCGATAGTCTCAGCCTTGACTTGGTTAAGGGTAGGAATCAAAAATAACTCGCGAGTATGGCGGAGCGGATCTTGAGAATCGAGATGTACGGCATGCTCTCTTCCTATTTCATCTCTACATGGCGAGTTCTGAGCGGAAGTGGTAGACATATCTAGGAGGCTGCTTGGGTTAGAATGATAGTAGAGCTATCGCAACGTAGGCAGAGAGAGTGATCCTTAGCGCTCGATTTATAAATGTATCCTCTTTGGCCTTGGTGCGACCCCGCGTCGACCTCCATTAATAGCTGTCTCAGGCTAGTAGCCCTTGTTCACCTGAGGAAACATGTTTTTTCGGTAGATGAAATGTGGATATACGCTTCCGCCGCCACGGCCGAGATAGGCCATGGGGGGTGTTATCTGAGTGAGTGAGGTTTAGTTTGACGCCAAGTAGGCTCACAGGTAAGGCCCGTCCTCTGAGTCCTCGGGAATGCGCTTGGCGCGCCTGTGCGGCCTAAGGCCGCCAGACGTATCTATCGTCCTACCAAAAAAACTATGATACCTGCACCAGCAACCTTGTGGTAATCCACCATCTTCTGCTGCCACAGCCAATTCTTCAAAAAGTGCTTTACCACACGCTCAGTCCTAAATTTTTCCAGAAAAGAAAAGCCCAGATGCCAAATACTCCAATCAATTCGCACGCTAACTAGACCAATCCAGAAATTAGCGACTCCTGCCTTAGACGTATGGTTGTGTTCTCTCGACCCTGCTTTAGACCCAAAAGTCCACTTTATATTGCCCTCCAGACCTATTGATATTCTGTAACGTGGTTTACGTATCCCGCTCAATTTCCAGCACGTGAAGGGATGTTCGGGCGATTTTTCCTCCCCGCAGCCGCACAGGGGAGTTATCTGAGATATATATTGATATGAAGATAAGGGTTGTCAAAGCACGACAAGAGCTCGTCCTCTTTGCCCCAGCCAGTTCGCTTGTGGACCAATGATATTATCGGGCCGTGCACCCAACTCCGAATTATGCCTATCATGGCATGTGAGTATCCCGGCCTGCACACTCTGTATAGCACTGATGGTGAGATGGTTATGCCGAGCCTGTATTCCATGCGTGCGTTGCGATGCCATTATGATTGCCTATGCGACAGCTACGACGTCTTCCGTAACCATCATAAGTGGGCCGAACAATTGCCTGGCGAAGTACTCGTACTTGGATTAGGCATTAGTCGATAACTCCCAACTTGATTTTGTTAGATTGCAGGCTTCCGTCATAATTATTCATGAGGTCTTAATTAAGGTTGTGATAGTTCCGGTCTGGTTTCGGTAATATGATTAATCCCTGAGTATATCGCATATCAAGCTGGCATATCGCACGACATAGTGTTGTTGGGCTACGGTCATTCTAGGCTCACCCAAATTGACTCATAATTTGACTTGGGTTGGAGAAGTTAATACTGATATATGATGTGTATCAAGGGAAATATCTTTTTGTTCGGATTCTGCATAAATCAAACTTTAAATTGGGTTCATTAAAATGTTTCCGATGATATTCTAATCTTTTCTGTCCTGAGCATGTTAGGGTATTTTTCTGTGGTAGCATTATTGCTGGTGAGTTATCTAGTGGGTTTTCAAATAAGAAAAAATTATGTTTTTTAGATACTCGACAGCCAGAGAATAGAGTAGCAACCCTTCGATGATTTGTTACCTTCTACTCCCATTTCCAAAATAGTCCAACAAGTATACCTGAGGCTGCCACGTATTGAAGCAGCGAAAAGAATACTGCTGTTCGGAAGCAACAGCCATAACTGGGAACCAAAAAATGTATCAGGGTTTGCACACTAGATCCAGAATGGCTAGCGGCCATGGTAAATATGGGAGTAGATACAGTGCGGACTCGTTATGACGGTATGAATCCGTGCCGCTATTTTGTATCGTTATGGCGTGATATCGTTGTAACGTTTCGGTGGAGAACATCATCACATGCAACTATGTAAAACATATTCACTTGCTTAGTCCACTTAGTGAAATCTTCACGTCTCTTCGTATTGAAAGGCTGAGGGCGATGGATAGGGAGACGTCACCTTGTGTATAGAGTACTGATAAGTATGGGAGAATTCAATAGATTACTTGAACAGAGTAAGATAACTGAATGATAGTGCATTTTTTCAGACAAGGATCAGAGCCCGATGGAATCCGTATTCCTGGCTTAATGTTTCGTGTTTCATGCAAATTCCATTCTTCTATCTGATCCTAACATTGTTGTCAGAATAACATGCCAAGCTGGTACCTGGCATAATTTGTGATTGTCTCAGGTAAACCTTGGCGTCCGTATAACAGACATGGGGGTCTGTTACTGAATCGTTTTAGGATTAAATCTTGGCTACAACATGTTTGCACTGTGTCTTGTAAGGAAGCTATTTCTAGAAATTATCATCACATGTGAGGTAGTAGATATATTTAGATACATAAGCTGAGAGAAAGAGGAAGACAGAAAATTACTTCTTTTTATTTACTTCCATTGAAAGCTCCTGTGCGAGCTATTCTTCCAGATACCTCCAGTCTCAATCATTAAAGCTTCCGAATCAGCTCAAATGGTTCGACAAATTTTATTTGTGGATGTGGATGATTGATATCGAGGGTGAAAAGGCTCTATATATATACAGGAGGCATACCCTTGTTCCTCCACATGTCATTGTCTATGATAGCTAGAGTAACTACAATAGTGTCATCATTGTAGTGAACACGTTGATGTCAGCATGTAGCAATCAGGAGGCAATAGTGATCAGATTCTGAGGGGTTAACTTAGCTGGTGCATGGTTATCCCCTGATGATGTGTGCAGTTATGGACTCATATTTTTACAACACTTCGCACATCAATCGTGATATCTTTCT
The DNA here is from genome assembly GCA_905067625.1 of Blumeria graminis f. sp. triticale. Classification (NCBI taxonomy): domain Eukaryota; kingdom Fungi; phylum Ascomycota; class Leotiomycetes; order Helotiales; family Erysiphaceae; genus Blumeria; species Blumeria graminis. The sequence continues at coordinate 10,818,588 of LR898472.1, read as the reverse complement.
ATGCTATATATCGTAAAAACCAGCTATCTAATGTACCTTGACCTCTTTCATGCTCTACCTGCTTCTGGAGGTTTCTTTACATGCACATGAGTATCGTGAGCTCCATGGAGTTGGCATCTGGCTCATGCTCCTTGAGGCTATTTAGTGCTTGATTAATCGTAGCAGGCGGTTCAGCTGCTTCCTCATCTTCGTCTTACTCGTGCTCCTCCTGATCCTCCTGCTGTGGCATAGTATGTTCAACAATGATATCCATAAGCGTGACCTCTTCCAACTCCACCTTAATATTCTCATCATCTTTTTTTTTTTTTTTTTGCATCAGATTTTAATTGCGTATGCAGCTATCTAGCTATGACACAATATCAAAGAGAAGTACAGAAAAGATGACTCAATTTACGAGAGGGGCACTCATGCCTCGGATTTCATTTGCAAGTACCACTGCGAAGTTATGGTGGCTTTTTCTTCACCCCAAGTCAACCCTCATCCGTGAATACCCACCCAGGGGAACGTCTCAAAAACCCTGAGTTATCCAGACATGCCTCCGTCATCCATCAACTTTTCTCCGCGCGAAATGTGATCTGAAATGTCTCCTTCTCAAGTGAGGTAGGTGCCCAGGCTACTCAAACTATACCAGAGAACACCACCAGCAGGCGAACCACAACACCTTCCATCGTTGGCTTGTTTTTATAGTGTCAGTTGCACTCTCGCAAGCGAAGTCTTGGCACGCACAAAGCTCAATTCGTAAAACTGCTTGCCAAAATTCAAAATTCCACGCCCGTCGAGAATGTATCCCTCTTCTGCATCATCTTGTGAACTTGTCCTGATCCCTCTCACGTCCATCCCAAAGAGCTATCTCCCAAATTTGTGCTCCACGCTTTGCTTCCTCCGTCGGGTATAAATATCGGCGTGGGCGTGTATTTGGTGACCGGCTGAGGCCAGAGAAAGTCGACGAGAGGTATGGTCATTGGGATGAGGATGTACTAGGTCGTACTTGTAGACTTGATGAAGCTTAGTTGAGAATCGGACTCTTTGGGAGTGAAAGATTGACATGGTGGAGTAATTTGAATTTTTGCCTCGTGGGCCAACTTCTTTGATATTGCGAAATTTGACTGAACTTGGCTCTGGGAGAATATTTCACTCCCAGGTTCGTAGAGGACACCGCGTACAGGTGTTAAGTCTTGCCCTCCATTCTCATCATCGTGTCTGTTATGATTTGAGTTGGTTTAAATTCGTTTCGTATCAGGCTTACGCCCCACACCCAACAGGCGTAATACGGGTCTATGCTCCCTGGAAACACACTGTAACTTATGTACATAGTTTGTTTGTCAAATCTGTACTCAAAACATAACTAATGAGTTAATTCCAAGAAAAATATGCGCCCCGCGCCTTTCCTCCTTCCTCACAACCCTTTGTCCTGAAAATTTATATTTCGGCGGGACTTAGTCCTCCCGGTGTGGTATCTACCTCTCGTAACACTGAATTACTGTTAAGAACTTAAGAAATATTCCTAACTATTTTCTGCCAGCATCCCTGTAAAAAGAATATATTGGTTCAACTAACTTTTATTGAGAGCTCGGGGAGCTTCGCTACATATATACTATAGTAGTAGGTCTAATAATCATAAAGAACACATGTTAATCCTAATAACTAGGATTAGCCCTGTATTTCAACAATCTTCCGTCCTCTCGGTGGTGGCTCATGTTTTGAGTTTCTCCATTGCTGTAGAGCAATCTGGCAATCGGCAATATGCCAAGGATCTTTCTCTCTTCCGCACACACATTTGTAGTTTTCAAATTTGTGGCCAAACCTTTCATGGTATTTTCGGAAATCGCCATGTCCCGTCCTTGCTGCGTTAATGCGGTGATACGCCCACCTCGGAAGTTCTAGCTCCGGTGGACGTTTTCGTTTCATCTGGAGATCCAACTCTTCGTAGCGGCCTGGACTGCAGTCTAGTCACCAGGATTCCACTGCTTCTCCACATCTTTGCCTGATAGACTGAGTGAGGACTACGAAAATGTACTTAGGTCTGTCCCTGATTTTTTAGGGAGATGTGGTCGGTTCATCTGGAAGGTTCCTTAGGGCTTCCTTAGTCAGTCTGTCTGCATCTTCATTCTCCATGATCCCAGAGTGGACTGTTATCAATAGGATTTGAACTGATCAAGCTTGTCGTACCATTCTTGTGAATACTTTCACTGCAGCCTGGGAAGATTTCGTTTGGCCAGTTCTTAGAGCTCTCACGGCTGTGAAGTTGTCGAGCAGCACCTTTTTCGGACAGTCGCCTGATTTTCTAATAGCTCCTTCCAGTGCTTTTTGGGTCCCATAGATTTCGGCATAGTAAACCTCCGCCCCTAGCAATGGACCAGAGTCACTCCCAATCACCTGGCCTCCCTTGTATAAGGTATAATTCCATGCAGACCTAGTTGTTCCAAATGATAAGCCGTCTGAACAATCGCTATCCATTGCTTAGCGTAAGCTGCTTCGTCCTATTATCTCCGCCAGTAATTTTTTTGATGGAATCGGCTTTTGGGAAGTATAATTTGCCGAGTCCTTCGGCCATTGGCACATTTTTGACGCTGATCTGAAGCCGCGTGAGGTGCCGTTCTGGGAACTTGAATGACCGGTTCTTCTGACCTATGCGGAGACCGAGGCGGCTTATTGTATCCTTTTGGCCCTCTCTAGACCTGAATAATAACGGATACCATGCGTTCAACCTTTGAATCCGTGAGGCCGCTAGCATTTTTCTCTGCCGTAAGATAACAGCAGACGGGAGGATGCCCGATTCTCTGTGTAGCGCCATATTTGGTGTAGTTCACCACACCGTTAACGCCGCTCAAACTACCCGTGGGATTGTGCTGTATGAGGCAAAGTTATACTAATGTGAATCTTTCTCAGAGTTGATTGAATTGATTGATCGTTCTGAGGATGCTATCTTAGTTCTTAAATACATCTTTAGATTATTCTCATAATTTTCTCCAAAAATTCAGATATAGCCCAATAATTACAATCATTTATGCAAACAGCTCGTCTTTCCCTCCCTTACATGGTTCTGAAATTGGTCCTGTTTGTTCCCTTAATAGAAAATTATAAGTGGAAATTATAACCAGGCATAGTAAAATTAATGCGGTTTAATAGGAGATTAAGTGACTCGGTTGTAATGACAAAATACAAAATACAAATGCTAGCGGAATTATGCACAGGTAGGTGGGAATCTATCTAATAACATATGCATGACTCGAATATAGCCAGTGACGCTTTAATCTTGGATTAAAATTGCATACAGATTAACAATCTTTAATAAAGGTGATTCTTTATTTAGATGTTATGATATTTTATTCGACATACTGTCAAGGAGATTAGGGTGCCAACCTGCTCCTGTACCAGCCTTTTTGTCCCGCTGAGTTGTGATTCGGGTGAAACCTGGCCACCACGCTTCTGCTCCATATAGTGCTATACTAAAGACACAAGCCTGCACTACTTTGATAACGGGTCGCGGGGCTGCGCCGTGCTGTACAGAATTTGTTCGAAGTATAAATTGTATTATACGTTAAGCCTTCCCGCACCATTCTTGGACGTGTTGATTCAAGTTGAGCTGAGATTCTAGCCACACTCCCAGCCATCTCAGGTACGAGGATGTGATTACGCTGTGGCCTTGGATCTGGAAAGATAGGCCTGAGGTATCTAGCTTTTTCTTTGGCCATCCCTCAATTACCAGTAGCTCAGACTTTGTCGGGTCAAAGTCTATCCTATTTTCACTCGCTAGCTGATCTAGTTTGTCAACTTCTTGCTGGGCTTCGGCCTCCGCTTTAAAAACGGTGCTTCCTATGCTGAGTATCGCGATATCATCAGTGTACCCGAGCTTTGTGTTCTTATTTTCGTCTTGTAGTAAGATTGTGATGTATAATAAGAACAGTAGAGGTGTGAGCGGCGACCATTGTGGGAATCCACGTTTGGCGACTTTATCCCGCGTCGTTCCATCACGGTACCACACACATATCCTTAGCTAGGTTAGAAAAGACTCTACCCATAGGCAAAGTATCCTTGGCCATCCCTGATTCCGCATCCGATGGATCAGCCGTTTGTGCAGAACTGCATCAAACGCTCCTTGTACATTCAGAGTAACCATGGCTATTACCTTGTTGTTTCGCATTGTAGCTTCTGCATCGTGTATGACACAGGAGAATAGGTCGACTGCTGAGCGTCCAGGAAGTGCGCAAAATAGCTGTTGAGGAATGAATCAGTGCTCAATTGCTAGCCAGGCCATTCTCTTAGCCACAATTCGTTCCAAACCTTTCCCGAGGCAATACAGAAGAGAGATTGATCGCCATCCCTTAGCTGTTACTAGGTCCCGTCCAGGCTTAGGGAGAAGGATAATCTCTGCAACTCGAAACATGGTTGGGAGATGTCCGAGCTGTAAGCAGGCTTGGAAGAGATTCTTCACTTGATCTCCAATTTGCTCCCAGCATGCCGGAAGAAGCCTAACCGTAATTTTGTCCGTTCCTGAAGACTTGTTACCTGTTCCGATGGTGATCAGTTTTACATCCTCTGTCGACAATGTTTTATTCCATGGGATAGACTCATATTGTCCCGTCTCCCATTTGATGAGATCGTGGGATGCATTAAATCTGGTCATCATGATATCTCGCAGAGTTTCTGTCCGCTCGAGTGGGTTCAATATCCATTTATCCTCCGAAACATTCAAGGGCGGAAGTTCTCGAAAAAGCTTAGGTTTCGCCCACTGCATTATCTTAAATACATGGGTATCTATGGTGGCGTTATTGACATGATTCCTCCAGTAATCTCTTTTTACTGCTTTGACCGTTGCTCTAAAACTTTTCCGGACATGGGCTGCTTAATCTGGGACTTTTCTGGATTCCCTGAGCTCGAGGTGCTTTAACTTGCATTCCTCGTTCCACCATGGCGCCGATCTTCCGGCTATTCTTATTGGTTTTTGTCCCACTGCTCGGCGGGCGTCTATCAGTGCTTCGAGCAAAGTCGATATTTGCAGTCCGATTTCCTTCATATTGCGTATGGGGTCTGGTTTGACCCAAGATTTAATATACTGAGAGAATTTGAAAACGTCTTGGTCGCGGACTCGCAGATCTCGTAAGACTCAGGAAAGGTCTGAACTACTTGTAGCCTGCAAAGATCCTTCGATCATCATGTGGTCCAATGTGCAGTTGTATCTAATTGATACCGATGCCTTACCAAAGGTATTGCTCCACGCTAGATCCAGTACATTCCCATCTTGATGCGTAGGTACGCCGGCTGGGGTTACTAACTGTATGTCCTGCGCCTGTGCCCAGTCCATGATCTGGTCGCTGTTGCCATACTGACAGATTGCCTGAGGTTGCCAACGTTTCGACACCGCATTGAAGTATCCCTGACTACCCTAGGGCCTTAGGGCACCCTTTGGGGTATGGTTTCTAAGGTTCCACTTGGCCCGGATGCATAGTATACATTCACAAAAGCGATGCCTGATACTTGTACAAAGCAGTAATTCAAAGTTTGTCTAATGAGGCCCGTGAATATTTACGAGGCTGTGAGATCTTTCCGGATAAAGGTGATTTCTCGTGGTCGACCTTCTGTTTCTCTGATGGGTTTATGGCTGCTAGAGCCCGAATGAATCTTAGTTATATATTCCTCCTCTTTCTACAGTGTCCATGATTCTTGTACTTTGACAACGTGCGCTCCTGTGTCCGACACCTGTTATAAAGCTATATCCATATTTTGCCCACCTTTTCCACGTCCACTTGGTGAATAGAAGGAAGTTTTGTTGCTCGTTTCTATTATGAATTACAGGTGTATTATTCATGAATTTTCAATTGTTGCTTCCGGAGTGCTGATGAGATCTACGGCCTTACCATTATTATCTGACGCAGCTAGCGCTGCGTGAGAGTCTCTATGGCCGCGCTCTCGAATAACTCATAGCTCTGCTGGCATACGAGAGACAGCTGCGCCAATCTGCCTTCTAAGACAAGCTATGGAGTTGAGGTCTGTTGTCTCATGTGTTCCTGCACAATTAGAGCATTTATGTACTTTAACAGTACATTCATTTGTTTAATTTATTCCGGAGCAGCGGCCACATCACTGTTCTTTAGTCCATGCTCTTGTTGCATGAAAGCCCCAGTAGCCTTGGCATTGTTTTATTGGACGTTTTCGCGTAAAAGGAATGGCTGGTCCGCTTTGATCATATAGTCTAAACTTGATAGATTCCGGCTTTCGTTTGAGGTGAATGACCCAGTTTGTGGAGTACTGACCCAATTTCGCTTTCCACCTGGCGAACCTGCACGGGTTTTACATCACAGACAGAATGACACTCGCCTTGCACTATTCCCTTCGTCACAGGTGTGCTACCCTCTAGTGTACTTATGTAGAGTGGCAACGTGGGACTATCACCGAAATGTAGTCCAGGGCTGCTTCAATAGTGATTTTTTCTTGTTGGAAAGACTGCCAAATCTCAAGAATTGTTTCTTTAAGCGCATCTGGAACGCATTCAATTGCCAAGCCTGATCTAACTTGGTGGATGTTTTTGATAGCTGAAAAAGCTATTCCAGCTCTCTCAGTAATTAATTTCTTAATTTTAACTGGTGATAGCCTTCGCCAGTCATGATCTTGTCCTAGTCGAAGAATGAGTCGTTTATCTTCTTTCGGGGGCTCTTGTCCGGCTAGTCTTGTCTGCACAACCATTCTTCGTTTTACTAGATTTTCTGGCAGGTATGGGAGCTCGGCTGCTTTCTGGGCTACTTTGGCTCACGAAGAATTCTCCTTTGACTTTCTTAGCAGCTCATGGAGAGGTTTATCACTAGGTTTTGTTTCCCTAAACGTAGAGGTTTTTAACTGTGTACTTTCCGGAGATGGGTTCTTGCCTTGGAGAATCGCGGTATTGGCGTTGCCTATCGCGAACGCTGTCACGGTGGTTGGAATTTTTTAAATGAAATGCGCGACTAAGGCCGCGCCTTCGGTTCCTGCCTTGTATTTTACTCAGGCATCGATACTTTGCAAGAAATTCTGACCTAGGCTAATTTGCTGCTTTCTTTGGCGTTCTGCTTGCTCCATGGCGGCAGCAATCCCAAGAAGGCTAGGGTGTAAATGGTCGCTTAAGTCGATTGACGCCGAAGACGACGGCTGGTTGTCCGCAGACATGATGCTGCTTGATCTCCTGGGTTTTGGTACGGGATAAATGTACTGATACGCGTGTATAGGATAGATATTGGGATCACGAATGGATTGTGGATGTCGTGTCTCCAACTTTGTTCGTAATTTAAGAATATACAGTCTCTTATGGGGTGTAATAGTAAAATTGTCAAAATGACTCGGGATAGATCCCTGTACTTGTTGCCTTAATTGGTATGGTCTTCATGCAGGCCCATGTCTAGTTACTCGACTAGTTATGCAAGCAAGGAGTACTATCCAATGATATTCCGTGAAAGTCTGAATTTTGGGGATTGGTTTCAACTCTAAATGAAAAGTACAATGGTCCTCATTTAAAATTGAAAATTAAAAGAATCATTCGATCCTTTTAGGCTGGCACATATCTCTATTGGAAAAAACGATAATGAAAGCTATTAGAGTAGCACTCCCAGCGTGGCGTACCACTCCCAATGTTGCTCTTCATCGTGAAGCGGGAATACCCCCGGCATCGATAATTCTTCAGCAAAAGATGCTGCGGTCTGCAGCTCGTATGCGAAGAATGGATTTCTGGCACCCTCTGGCCCTTCGGGCGACCGAGGATCCGAAAGAGACAATAAGACGCTTAGGTCTTAGATCGGGACAAAGAAATCGTTTGTTTAGACAACCAGAACGGTACATGACACGCCTACAAATGAGTGTGCGTCGAGTTCCGATAGCCGAAGGCCCCGGAAAGCTACACTTCCCACGTGGCACTCCAGCATCGATTCCATGTAGTCGAGAAAATGAAGCTAGGTCTGGAAGCATAAAGCGGTGGTTAGCTTCCCGCCCAGCTAACACAGTCTTCGCTTTCTCTGATGGATCATCATCGGGTCCCGGAAAATCATCCTGGGGGTATGTAGTATACCAAGGAGGCAAGCTAGTTACAAGTGGTTCCGGTCCACTTCCCGGAGCAGAGGTATTCGATGCAGAAGTTGTAGGTGCCATGAAAGCCTTGAAGGCTGCAATAGAGGTAGGAAAAGACTTACTGATCTGCATTCTTCTTGACAACCAAGCGGCCACCCAGGCGCTCGAAAGAGGAAGATCTAACTCCTCGCAGTCGGTGGTGGACAAGTTTTCATCGCTGAGACACAATAAGCGTGTGGAAATACGCTGGATACCCGGGCATGTAGGGATTCAAGGCAATGAAGAGGCCGATAAGCTGGCCAAATCAGCCTTGGGAGCTTCCAATAACCGGTCACTAACCTCAGCTGCGCCCATTCTAGAAGATCAAGATCTAACATTTGCGGCATTAGGGAGGTGGGTTAAACAGCGTAGCCAAGAGCTCGTGGAAGAGTGGTGGCAGAAGTATCGACCGAAACGATACAAAGATCTGGACCTATTCATGCGTTGCAAAAGACCACCGGAACTAGCTTTACCAAGATGGGCGTACCACCGTCTTATTGCGGCAAGAACAGGCCACGGGGACTATGCCGACTACCATCGACGTTTCAACCCCGAACATGAAGATCTGAAATGCGTTTGCGGCCGAGAGAAAAGGCCCTGGCATTTTTCAGAGTGCCGACCTGCTTTGCTACGTTGGAGAATCTATGAGAAAATGGCCCCACCTGGGGCCAGAGAAATGATAGGGGAGAAGGGATGGCAGAAGTTCATTCGATTCTTAACTACAAGCCGATGTTACAGTCTGCCGAAGAATGAACAGGGTGGGAGGTGACCACGCTGAGATTGTTTCTGACCCGAGAGTAGATGGGTGTGGAAGATAGGGATGCGGCGCAGGGCATCGTAACTCAAACACATACTGTTCTTTTTTTTTTTTTTTTTTTTCAATCTTTTCTTTTGTCGCTTCTGGCCCCACTGCCGGTCATGTAGGTAGCAATGAGCTTTCAGAGCCCATCTACCCGTGTCACGTCTAAATAGATGTTAGGTTCTTCCTGTCACGTAAAAGATTTCAAATTCAAATTCATTCGATCCTTTCTAGAAATACATATTTATTTCAAAAGTTATTGCTCTGTGTTACAAAAGTCTACATCGAAGCCCTCAGTATGGCTTGCAACTAAAATAAAACCGTTCTACATGCTTTGTATTAGTCTGCTCCATGCTAATACTTTGTGTACCCTCCATTTGCCTTTATCACCGCTACACATCTTTCGTACATGCTATCAACTAGTGACGATATCTCCTCAGAAGGTATAGAGTCCCATGCATCCTGTAGCAATGTCTTCAACGTGGCAGAGCGCAAAAGTCTGACCCCATTTTTCTCAAGACTATTTACCTGAATGTGGTTTTTTAAGATGTTCCACCGTGACTCGATAGGGTTCAGGTCCGGAGAGTAAGGAGGCCATCTAATGGGCGTTATTCCAATCTCACGTAGCGCCTCAGTCGTTGAGTGTGCTTTATGGCATGGTGCATTGTCGTGCATGTATATAATTTCTGGATTTTCCATGTGAAATTGATTCAAAAGAGGCCAAATCCTTTCACAAAAGGATGAGGCCCTCATTGATCCCCCCCAATCCTTCTCCCAGACTAGGAATGGGCCTTTCTGTGATCCATAAAATGATCCCCAAAACATCCAACTGTTCCCATGAGCATGACGAGCCACAATATAAGTCTCATCAAATTCATCATCAGGCTAAACTCTGCTATTAGAACAAGGAAGATTTTGATAGAATTTATACGTACTTTTCTTGTGACACGAGGTTTCATATGAGAATCACCCGATACCCAGGTTTTGTTAGTCCATAGTATGCGACTCCATTGTTCATCGCTTCAATTTAAATGTGATTGGGCGAACTCCCATATTTTCTGCTTGTTAAATGCACTCAACGGAGGCTTCTTCCGAGCAATGCATCTGCTGTAACCTCTTTTTTTGAGTGCATTAGAAATTAAACGCTCAGTGCATCCCCAGTGGCTGAAAGGGTCCCATCGCTAGTTCCAAATATCACATCTGTCAATTTTCATCAGATTCCCGGACGAAAGCCTCAAGCTCATCAACTTGTTCCGCGCTTGACATAGGCGGGCTTCATTTGCGAGATTTAGGATTCGCAGTCTCTCGAGCACACGCTAATTGCACTTGCCTTCTTGTGAAACAAAGTTCGTCGGATATATGTTGTAATTTCAAGCCAAGTCTTCTTCATGCTCTTATTTCATTACATTGATGGCGAGTTAGCTGATTGCGGAATTTGGTTGCAGAAGCAGACTTTGCGAGAGACGTCTTTTGCTAGATTAGAGGATGAATTGATAGTGATGTTGAGAATGAGGGGCTGTATTAGTCAGGCAATCATCGGTGTCGTTAAAAATACATTTCTTTAGCTGGTTGTTTGAGCATGACAATTGGACTTCTATTCATAGCGAGTGGAGTGATAAGGATAGACAGTCTAACCTATTACGATCTAGCCTAACTACGCCTGCAGGGCTAGTCCCATAAACAGCCTAGCTTGAAGTTATACCCTTTCTATCCCAGAGGAACTGTAAAATTAAACTAGGAAACAGATATCTATGCCTTGATTATTAAGCAGGAGACTAAATATAACCAGGCTTCAGCCAATGGTAGAAGTTGTATCATATGACAGTTATTTGATATAACCATAACAAGTTGCCGGCGACATCGGTATATGGAATATCTTTAATTTGTTGCATTTATCAGGATAATGTGTCTTCCTAATTTTCAGAATTCCGGGTGTCTCGAGGCAATTAGATCCTCAACCAATTAAATGTCTGATACAGTGGATTCTGAAGATAGAATATTGATAACTGTTGAAATAGGTTGTATCAGACCAAGTCGTAAGCATCACGTGAAGGTAAAGATTAGTATACGAGGCGAGCATCGCGAGACATTAAATTTTATAATACTAGAGACTATCTATTTTTGTAATGAAGTTACTACACAACAATCATTCTGCTGCACTAAAGTTTAACAATAACATATATATTATTAAAGAATAACTAATCTAAATCAAATAGTCCTAAATTACAGCTCGATGTGGTCTGTGCAGTAGGTGCCTGGATACATGAAAGGCACCTACTTTGGATCCACAATAACGTAATACGTGCGTGAAGAAGACACGGTTATGAGGAGAATATCTTTCTATTGAAAATCATCATAACGAGTCCGCATGGTATGTAGATACATAAAGACGGTGTAGCCCTCTCATTTTGGGGACAAGTATTCTACAGAACAAGGTCGGGATCAATCCTAGTGTCTCGTTACGCAATCTTATGCACCTATTTCCGTGTCTGTGATAACGGACAAATATGCTAATACGACGTGTAATACGATTAAGCATCTGATCACAGGTCTTTACTTGAGAAGAGATAGGTTCGATAACCTTATCTAGTGATCACTGAGTTATTTTTGAGAAGGCTTCTCCCGAAACCGCAAATGAGATTACCTGCAGTGGAAACGCAAGTACCTGCTTACCTGTGAATGTTAGGGGCGAGATCAGTCGGTGCGGCACGCAAGAATAGAGCAGGTTGCTGCCTAAAGAGGTGCAGGGAAGAAAGTTGGAGTACTAGAGGCGAATACGACGTGCATCATTAGGATAAATGCTTATTTATTGAATAACTGCCGTTCCTCTCGGGGGGACTATTCTCAACACCTGTCAGTGGTGCCCCCTACGAACCTCAAGCTCTCACTGTAGAGTCTACAGAGCCGAGATTGAGTAACGAGGTCCTCACTTCGATGGGAATCCCTAATCGCTTTCGCGGTCTGTATCATCTTCATCTCTCAACACACTCCTCTATCACAATTATCATGAAGCTAAACACGATCAAATCAGATGGTAGGGTCGAAGCCCTTCTCATCACCGACCCTTGATCATGGAGGAAAAGCCATCCGATGAGTTTCCGGAGCGTACCCAGCACCCGATACGGAGATGGTGGATTGGATCAAGTCAACCTCGAATGTTACAAAGAAGGGAGATATAGATGAATATGCGCACCTCATGTAGTCCCGGTGTCTAGGCCTCGCCTGGCTGGAGCTGCAGGTTTTTTGAGACTTTTTCCCGCGCACGCAATTTCCATTGCTACCTTTTTTTTTTGGGTAGAAGGTTCCGTGGAAAAGGTGGCCGAATGCCACGGGTAAACACTGAGCTGAATGGCTATTCATCACGGGAAACATATCAGTGATCTTTCGAGAAACATGAGAGGCAAGGAGCACTGTATAAGGTGTGGACTGGATCAGAGGAGCCCGATGTGCTATGTAGTCTATGACTCAAGTGGTACAATAAACACATACACCCAGTTTTTTAAATTTTGGAATTCCCTTTTTTCCCCTTCTCCCTCTCTCGATACTGTGACATTTTTCGCTCTCAACTCAAAATTTGTGAGCGACTGGTAGGCTACCAATATACCCCAAGTTCGCAGTAAGCCATCGCGGGCGAAAGAAATCGTAGATAACCGCAAGCACCTCAAACACGTTGCTCGACAGAAAGCAAGCGTCAAGTTGGGCCCACTGACTGCCGTTCAAGAGATGAACATCGACCAATTAATCGACGAAAGTACCATAGATTGCGATATGTTAGATGTTAGCAGGCTTAACATTGACAAGATTCTTAAGAATGCGAAAAGACTACCCAGCTCAATACACTCCAAGCTAGATGTGACCGGAGCTGAAGAGGCAGCGACTACCCGGCAGCATAGACTGCCTCTTATTTATGTCGCTGTGCCAGCTATGAGGCGGGCAGCGATTGTAGATATTAACAAGGCAAAAGGTGCAGCATCCACCTGTTACAGGCTGCGCCATACATCCATGTACTTGTGCCTATCTATGTACTAATCGTCGATGTTCTTATGTGGTATTATAAGTGATCGCCGATCCGACAAATACGAATTGTTGATATATCACCTCAAGAATTCGGATGATCACCGATCCGATGGATATTAACCTCCCTGAGGTCAGGGCTACAAGTATATATGTTCTACAGCCTAGATAGATACCATTTCCTAGATAATTAGAAAACAGACTGTATTACGCCCAGCTTACTCTGTTCTTATTGTTTTGGTGATAGCCCATCACACCACCCCAACCCCCCTGGAACATACACCAGGGACCACAGAAGAGAATACATCCCCTCATGGTGAAAATGAACGCAGGCAGACGGGGTAACGCCCCCGCGAACTCAAGGCCTTGATAGAGGCTGAAGAACGCCGGGCCACAAAAACTGCGGAAAATGTAAAAATTTGCACTGATGCAATCAACGGTGTCGAGAACGCTCTCTCCCCCCTATCCAAAGGGTCGAGTGTTCAATTTATAGACTCTATGAAAGTCTACATTAGAGCTGCAATAGCTCAATTCATGATCGCGGGACCAGGTACAGTCCTCCCATCACTTCCCCCACGCCCCGAAAGCCAGGCTACTGGTAGCAAGACCGCAGAATGTTGAGGATCCTGAAGCGCAGATATTCGGGAGCTGGAGACGAGGTACTAGCGTCGTCTTACCACTAGTTAGAGAAGACCGGATCGCCGCTTAGGGTAATAGCATAGGATGTATATATAGAGCATAGTATTCGATAGAAGAAAGCCTAGATAACCTTCTGCTTATTTTAGACTTCGATATTGATCACCCCGTGAATCTGATATTGTGAGTCCCGAGCGATAACAGTCTCAATTACTTACCAGTATCCACAATGTGCTGCTGATAAGCGAAGTGAGCCACAGCGCAAAGCGATTCAGGCCGATCACAGTGGTATTTGCAAATGAAATCCAGAGTATGAGTGTCTCTAGCACCAAAAGAGTCATCCATTATGTATACATTGCACCGGTCATGTGTCATAGCTAGATAGCTGCATACACATTAAATGATTTAAAAGAAAAAGATTCAAGCCGAAGTGCACCAGGCCAAAACCACTTGGGCTTCGATCACCCGAAATGGCCTAAAGACGCTCCCTGCACCAAAAAAGTCGCGCAGACAATGCCCAAGGCGGCAAACTCGACTCGAATGGCCCAAAATTCAACCGGGCCAACAAAACCGGCCATGCAAGACGAACGTTTGTTTCTCCGCCTCGAAAAAGCACATCCCTGGTAAACACTCCCACCTCTCGGTATTAGAGAAGCCATTACGCAAATGCTCGAAATCCTCCAAACAAAAATTCAGCATGTCTACCGTGTGACAATTGGCTCTGCAATCAGAGCCGAAAATCAAGAGGCACATGCACTGATGCTAAACCTAGCCTGATCCTTCACCCAGCAGGATGCCATATTGGAGAAAGCCACGGACTTGGCTTCCCTTAAAATAGCAACGGTCCTAGTCGTAATTAACACAATAATGGGCAAAGTCCTCATCACAGAAAAAATGGTGGCTGACGAGATAGTCAGGGTCACCAAGGCTGTCCCGGTCGAAGTACGCACACATGGAAAAGGCCGAACAGGAGCCCCACACTAATCATAGGTAGCTCTTTTCGAAAAAGTGTCCACCCTCGGCCAGGCTCACGACTGTTTGATAACTCCAGGATTGCAGTTCGCCACCAGCCTCGTCAAGAAATTAATCAGTGCAAGCGATGCTTACAATTCCACGGCACCAGGGGCTGCTCGTGCGCCCCAGCCTACTCGAATTGCACTTCACCTATGCATTCCATCGCGGAGTACAAGGCACATGTCAAGTGCCGCAACTGTGGGGGTCCACACAGATAAAACAGTCGGAGCTGTCTAGCTCGCCCTACAAAGTCTGGAATGGCCTCCAAGGAAAACCTTCAGACCTTAAGGCAAGTTAGCTGAGTGAACTGGCTCACAAAATGTTATGTACATGGGTCGAGTTGAGACTTTCCCTTATAGGGAATAGCGTTGCAGAAAAAAGCAACAATATATTTATAGAATTTCTCCCCACAGAGGAGAGAGGAGATAGGAATGAATTGAGTAACCCCACACAAGCTTGTGAATTGGCCATTGGTAGTGTTCCGACACTGATCAGTAGACGCATAGATCAGATACACCCTTTGAGGAGAGATCAAATCGCATAATCCCTTACAAAGGCCTCTATTCAATTGTATTTGTTAAGGAATTTAAATTTATGGTTGACCCCTTTTGCAAGGCCCTCGATTTGCGTCCATCACGTATAACAAACCCCTCCAAATCCCGACTAACTTAACCTATCCTATCTCAAAATGTCTGACCCAACAAATGAGGCCGAAACCACAGCAACAAGAACAGCAGCAGGAAAAGCAATGAACGTTTTGATGGAATCTAAGATTACAGAATACAATAAGTACAAGTTCAAGGATGACTTCTCCAATTGAACAGCTGAGGAATTCAAACTTACTAAACTACCGCTTCAACGCGCCCTCTGTTTCCACCTCAGAACTTTTGGGGTATGGGTGAAATGGGACAGAAATACCACAATAGCCAAGTCCCTCTACAATGTTGTCATAGAAGAAAACCCAACTGAGTGGAATCTTGAAGAGATATCTTCGTCAAACGAGAACTTCTCTTCAAACAAAATAGCCTCAATTATAAATACAAAGGTCAAACTTCTACCACCGGAAACAAAATTCGACAAAACTATGACAACTCATTTACCAAAAGTCCCTCATATAAATGTTTTCCAGAACGAGACCTGAAGCAAGACCTCAAGCAAGAACTCTAAAGTCCAGACAATAAGCCTTAAAAAAAATCAAGCCAGGATCAAGGTTATGGCAAAAAACTTGCAAATTTGGCCAGAGTGTATGACAATGAAATAAAATGCCGGGGAGAACAGGGCAGCTTCGACTTCAAATTGGCAATTTTCCTCGATAAGTGTGAAAGAGCGGATATTCCAGATTGCATCCGAGCAAAAGCATAACCAACAATGCTAAGTGGTGCTGCATTGAACCACTACTATGCAAATATAGCATCAGATAAATTAACACGTAACTTCCATGTAATGTGTCATACTACACAGAACTACTTCGAGGGTGCAGAGTATAAAAGAAGCAGACTTGCAAGATGGGACGAGCTAAACCTGGGATTAGTAATAAAAGAAAATGCAGAAAACTCAACAGAAGAATGTCTCCAGATCCTAATCAGCGAGCTCCGAAATCTACAGATAAGTCTTTCAAAAGAACTCCGATCAGACAGTTTCTTCCACAACAAGCTTATCAATGCCTGCCGCAGACTTTCCGCCTGCTCCTTCGTTTTTTTAAAACCGAGTGAAACACTCAGTGGGTAAATCAAAGATCTCCAATCCTCAATTAAAACCTACAAAGAATCAAAAGAAACCGAACAAACCCAGTCCTTCACGGACCGGCAGTACTACAAGCAATCAAATGATCAAGGATAAAACAGCGCAAATACAAAGATACGAACTCCGTATAAGTATCAACAGGGGAGTTTAAATAAAGAGAAATATTATGTATGCAAAAAGCCTAGATGCTGTTTCAGTAATCATTCAGAATCAGAACAACAACAGGCAAAAGCTAAATTTAAGGAACAATTTTCAAAGAATTTTGAAAAACACACAAACCAATACATTGCAGAGTATGAGAGGCAACAAGAATCCAATGGAGATGATTTTTCAGATGTTAATGTTTAAGAAACAATGGAAACATTGATCCTTGATATTGACTCGTCTTCCCCACATCACACAGACAATCAAATATCTGAACCGTCAATATATTTTTCTTCAATAAATGATAATATCAACCCGAGGGCGCTGACGCAACACCTAGAAAACCGAGCATTTGAACATGCTATCACGCGTACCGACCCCCCAAACTATATTGACCCTCATTCAACTAATTCTTTTTCATTTTTAACATCATTAAGATATGCAAAATATCTTTTTTACGGCATAGTTATTGATACCAGCGCTTCAAGGAATTCAACTGCAGGGTATAATCAATATCAGGCTCTCTGCGATGTTGCCTATACACCTATTAATACATCTACAGCCGGAAATTTTAAGGTTCAATACGGAATTGGATGCGCCATCTCTATTGGCTCCATCATTCCAACAACCCCAATTGTAGAAATATAATTTTATATTGTTAAGGCCGACACCCCTTTCTTACTTTCTCTTTCAGATATGGATAAATTAGGCGTTGACTACCATAACATTCAAAACATTTTGGTTTCTCGATCTATCAAAGTACCAGTTATACGGCATTATGGACATGCCTTTCTAATTTGGGGAGAATTTTCACACTCTTTCATCATCTCATCCTTTATCTCCAATCCTTGCCTCCTCACAGAATCTGAATTAAGACGAATTCACTGATATTTTGGTCACCCTTTGTCAGGATCTCTTGGGACTTGGTGTCACAGGCTCATACCTGGTTATCATTAGGCTGCTGCATAACAAATAAGGCTTGAACTCTTCCAACCATATTAAACATCATACATGTCATGAACCCCTCCATGACTCATTAGACCCAAGTATAGGCCTTGGCCAATTCATGCAAATCTATTCTTAAATGACAAATTTAGATTGCAGACAGGACGACTCGAACACCAGTCGTGAGTCATCTAAGCCACATGCATCATAATTATTTTAATAACTAAAATTACTAACATGAAAATGAAGCTGAATTAAAATAGACGGAGATGCTGGTGTTTGTCGGAGGACAGGTCATGATCTATTTTGAGAATGGTATGAAATGAGGGAACGAGATCATAGTCTTGTAAATAAATAGGAGGCTTTCAGTCTTGTCTCTGCTCGTTTAAGATTTTCATTTTTATCTAGCTCTGAGTTCAGTTTGAATAAAACGCCACTTTAAGACCGTCACACTTGGTTACTCAACTTGAACAAGTAGGTGCTATATCTTGGGTTCTTGACGGTAAAGAAAATATAATAACAATAAAGACTTGGTTCTTGATACTTGGATATCTAGGGAATAATTCAAGACTGAAAGCTGGAGAGCTTTCGACATGAAGATACCTCAGCTACTTATACTTCGACACTATCTGCTACAGACTACAGTAATCTAGTTCCAGCCCGATTACTGTCGAACTCCTGAGAGTGACCTAGAATCTGATCGAAGCCCATTGAACTGGTAAGAGCGCAAAATACCATCCCGAAACATCTAGAAACTAATTGCCAGAGTAGCTTAGAATTCCATCGAAGTAACTAGAACTTGTCTTGAGAGATACCAGCCGAAGCTAGGATCAGACTCTACCTCAACACCATGAATCTATCCATGACATAGCAGTAGCCATATTATCTTAGAGCCAGAGGTTGGCGGGATACCATCTCCATATCAGTCAGTCCGTGACACCCTTCCGCTAATAGACTTCACGACGTTTTGCAAAGTTCTGGGCGTCAAAATTTTGACAGAAAAATAATTGACCATCTGACCGAATTCTGCACCTATTGTCAAAAACACAGAGGTCCACCAAGCCAATTCAAGCTTTACCTTCGTGACTCAGACATTCAATTTAATCACTCCATCATTGTGGATGTGATGTATATCGAGTCTGATCCAGTCCTTCATATTGTGGACACGGCCACAAAATTTCAAGCAGCAAGATGGCTTCAAAATCTTTTGGCAAAGCTTACATGGGATGCTATTTGTAGTTGTTGGATTGACGTTTATATCGGTCCTCCAGACTTTATTGTTAATGATGCAGGGACTAATTTCACCAGGAAATATTTCTACCAGAGTGCAGCTTCAATGGCTATATCTGTCAAAATTTTCCCCGTCGAAGCTCATTGGTCTGTGGAGACAGTCGAACGGTACCACACCCTAGTCCATAGATCGTATTCAATAATCAAGGAAGAACTTAGGAAAGTAGGTACAAACAAAGCCTGCATGCTTCAAATGACAATAAAGGCTATCAATGACTTTGCTGGATCTAACAGTCTAGTTTCAACGTTACTAGTTTTTGGGGCATATCCTAGACTGACAGATTCTGATCCACCAACACCAATAATAACTCAACGCGCAGCCGCTATCAGAAAAGCAATGGATGAAATATCAAAGATCAGAGCCAAGATCCAATTCAACAATGCCCTTGGCCAACAAAATGGCTCGGACACAACCATGACAAAAGACCTAACCCCAGATTCTGACGTACTTGTCTATAGAGAAGGTAATTACGGGCAAGCCGGAAAATGGGAAGGACCATTTAAATAATTGAAATTGTTGCGATTTCATAGTAAGAGGAGCAGAAAGTATAGCTCAAAGAATATTGTTTCCATTAAAGTTCTAAGTTACATGTAAAACACGAATTTATGTGTGCATATCCTAGAGTTAAAGTGGGTATGCAAACAACAATTATTACAGTGAATAGTCTTCAGCACAGCTGACCACGAAACCATTGTGCGGGGAATAAAACAGTACTGACCCCGCACCATTAACGCCATCCTATTTGTCGCAAAGTAAGCGTGACCATATCTCTCACTGCATTTGCATATAGTATCATATTACCCCGCACATGCAAATGCATGAGAGAATATCTCAACAGCGAAAAGAAATGAAAATGTAGAATACAGGATGTATTGTGCAGCATGCAGGAAAGCTGTTCATATTTGCAAGGAATGCCGATTATCGTAAGAAATGTGGCAAATTCCAACAGAAATCAACATCGAAACTTGTAAAGTAAATATGCCATCAGTGTCACGGTTTCGAGGGACAGGTGCTGGAGCAACTATGTGGTCGATGGTAGTAAATAATAATTCTAACAAGAGAACTTCCACTACATCTATCTATTCATTTATATACCTGAAAGTCTCCTCGACACCGAGGCTAATCCCTCTCCTGTTCCTATGCTATGGGACTCCCCTAGTGTTCTGACTATGCCGGTAATACAGCACTATTGCGTTGTGGTCCAGAGGGATTGTACTCGGTCTCGTATATTCCCAGTCAGTATAAGCCTATCAACATGTGGTGAAGTGCCGTACTGCCGTGCCGCACTGACGAGTCCGATGCCACGTGAATACCATGCAACTGCCGACGCAAAAGTGTTGTATTGGGTGGCGTTGCATATTAGCGCATTGGTAGTCATTAATAACGCCACTCAAATCAGGCCCAAGGTAACCAACATAGGCTGCAGAGACCTATTGGCTTACCAGCCGATACAATCAGGCCCATCCAACTTTAGATCAACTGTTGTCAGACCTTTCTTTTCAATTAACAACAATGTATTAAAGTTCTAGGGGGTATCTGGAATGATAGAAGTGAACGTTGACCGTCAAGTCAATACTATACAAATCGTAAGATATTGGGGATTTGAGTATCAGGGATAAAAGATTAGGATCAGTGAGGTTTTTGGTTTTACTGAACCTTTATTTAGTTTGTTAAATGTGCTAGAGTTTTAATCTACATCTAATTGTCTATCTATGTTCTACCTCGCTTAGGTAGAAACATTATGTTCTGATTACGTGATAGAATAACATTCTGATGTGCAAGAAGCATAAATATTACATCAAGTGTTGTTAACTACTTATAAATACTGTTTATGATGTGATAGATCACGTGATATATGGAGCAACCATTATACACCCCATAAACTAATTATTTTAGATCTATATTAAATTGATGACAGAACATTGTGTGCTTTATGCGTTGTAATGCTTTCGTTAGTCCATCAGCCTTGCACAGATCTGTTGGTGTATATTTCAAAATGATAATATTACCTTAAGTTGACTCTCGGACAGTTGACTGTCGCATAAGAAGATGCCGATTACGGGCTGAGATTTTCTCAGAGTTAGCTGTTATCATGGCAGATGTGTTGTCAATTTCAGTAATGATTGGCTGACTGACAACCTGAAATAGTTCCTCATAAAGAGGCCGTAGCCACTGTACAGTAACGGCTAGCGTAGTAAGAGCGGCGTATTCAGCTTCGCATGTACTTTGAGCCGTGACTGTTTGTTTCTTTGATATCCATGCAATTGGGGATCCATTTATGAAAAAAATATTCCCTGAAGTGCCTTTAGAAGAGTTTGTATTTCCCCAACTACTGTCTGAAGAGGCAGTGAGTTCCGGTTTTGTTTGTTTGGAGAAAAATAGGGTTGATGATTTCGTCTGCAAAACGTAATGTACTAAGTGCTTTAGTGATAAAAAGGCATTTTGAGAGGGGCTTCGCACGTAGCAACAAAGTCTATTGATAGCATATTGTATATCAGGTCTTGTCATATTTGCAGTATGTAGTAGAGTGGTGACAGCGGATTGGTATATAATGGCATCAGATTTTGTGCACAATTTTTCAGTGTCACAATCAATTAGATTATCATCAGATATTGGTGTACTTGTGCCTTTACAGTGGATCATACCCATACCTTCACAAAGGGCATCGATTTTGTCTTGCTGATTGATATTTATGCCATCAGAACCTTTTTGGATGCTAATGCCTAGAAATTTGGTCATGTCACCAAGATCTTTTAGTTTGAAAGCTTTAGCCAATGATGCAATAGCCTCATCAATTTTAGAGCGAGATGCGGATATAATCATGAAGTCATCGACGTATGTAGAGATTATTGTTTCAGCACGACGAAATACATTCGAGTCGGTTTTAAGTGGATGAAATCCCATATCATGAAGGACTTGTCGAAGCTTAAGCTGCCATCGTTTAGTTGCTGTTTTCAGGCCGTAGATAGCTTTTTGTAACTTGCATACTAAATCTCCCGACTGTTTGCGACCATGAGGCTGTTCAATATATATGGGTCGATCAATATTGGCGTGAAGAAAAGCAGCCGTAATATCAACATGACGGATATGAAGACTATTTGTGGCTGCAAAGACTAGTAGCATACGCATTTTAGTGGGAGGGAGAACATCAGCATAAGTGTCCTCAGCAAATGGCTCCGAGAAGCCGCGAGCACACCATCTTGCTTTGAATTGACCATCAGACTTCTCTTTTAGAGCCCATTTACCAGTTATTATTCTCCCATTTGTCTGAGACCGAGGTACCAAAGTCCAAACATTATTGCGACTCATGTTATCAAGTTCTCGTTCAATAGCTTCGCTCTATTCTCGAGCTTTAGGACCAGAAAGGGCTGTTTCAATTACACGCCGGTTATTCATACGGAGTGTAAGGATATGGTGTTTGAGAGGAAAAACATTTTCGCGAACGCGGATATCACGGCAAATGACTGTTCTACCAGTTTCAGGATTTAGAATGATATTACCCCCAGAGAATTCTGTGCCAAGATAGATTCCATCTTTTACTCTGGAGTTTAGCTTATTCTGATCTGGATCTAGCCAGAAAGCATGATAACCGAAAGGATGAAGATGTTTAATATCAGGCATCTTTTGAAATACTGCATAATATGATGAATTTGGAGCTATACTGTTTAGGGTTATATTCAGTGAGCTTATAGAAGCAGTAAGAATGATAGGCCACAGACGCAGTGGTAAACCTGACTGTAAGTGAAGCGCTCGTATCTTTTCAGTGACTGTACGAGCGTTTCTTTCAACAATTCCATATTGCTCTGGAGCATATGACGATAAACTATGCCATTCAATGCCACAAGAAAGAAGTTATCCTTGAAGTTCCGAGTTTAAGAATTCAGTACCACTATCTGTGTGAAGAACCTTTGGAATTTTGTCAAATTTTGTCTTCAGGTGTTGTAGAAAATGACAAATTTGAATTGGCACAGTTTTCTTAGATTAGACCGGCCAAGCCCATTCCCAAGAGGTGAATTCATCAACTGCAAGAAGGAACCAAGTAGCATTAGGAACTGATTTGTCTATGGTTGTGGTAGATAGAGATTTCTGACCACCAGCTAGATCCATATGAATACCCTCACCAAAAGAGGAAGCGGTGCGTAGGGAACCATGTCCCTTGCATTTGGTTATTTTGGTTTTAGTGCATATCTCACATTCAAGAGGAAACCTAGAAACTTTAATTCCAGCGGATTTTAGCATGGTATTTTGAGCTTTCTGCCCAGGATGGCCAATTATACTGTGCCAGTCACGAATTACTAATAAGTTGTGTGTTTTCATAGGGTCGATAACATAAGGTTTGCAGATTAATCTGCCAGATACTCGGTGGAATTTAGCACAGATTGTACCATCTGGGCGAATAAGTTCGACGTCACGGTAGCCTGGAGGCCATTTTATAGAGAACCCCTGCATTTCTAGCTGCGCTGTTGAGAGGATTCGATGATTTTGATCTGGCATGTGTACAGCACCTTTTAGTAATTCAGTTTTGTTGTCAATGGATGGGAATTTAAGATCACCACAGCCGGCAGTCGTTACTCTACCGCCTCCTGTAACACGAACGGTATTGGTAGTATTCAAATAAGATGAAAAATCATGTTCATTTCCAGACACGTGAAAGTCTGCAGCTGTGTCTAACTGAAAAGCAGAATTATCAGAAGTTCTATTTAGGGAAAAAACCTTGTTTTTTGAGGACCCATTATTTTGCCGTGAGGTTTCTATCGCAATTTTCTTTTTCTTCCTACATTCACTTTCTTTGTGTCCTTTAATACCACAAAAGTTACATGTCACAAAAATTTTCTTGAGGCCAACTGATCTTGAATTTGAATTAGTAGAAGGCCATCTAAGACATTCAGAAATCATCCTTTGAAGACCATGATCCCGACAACGATTGGAAAGGTCCGGCTGCAAACTGTTTATGTGGTGCAGAAAGAGGTATTTCATTTGTTGTTCTACCTCTGCCGTAATGGAAGTGTGTTCTCTGAGATCTTGAAAAAGCTTTTGATATTCCTTTATAAAAGCTTCCATAGTCATGCCTTTGTCGGGTTGGAAGATCCAGAATTGATGAGTGATATTCATGAGATTAATTTACCTCTTCGCGAGCGATGCAGTAGCAATTGTGGCGAGAATCGCGAGGAGCTGTTATTATGTGAGGCGCTACTGCCTTCAGTTTTGCAACCCACCAGACCGACCACATGATTGCGGTTTTATTGTTCGGAGGACTGGATAGGAAAACGGCCGATGTCTCGGTGAGAAGCATGAGATGCTGAATAGACTCGCACCAATGAAGCCAGTTTGATGATTTTAAAATTGGAACAGGCACAATTTTCTCGATGTTACTTTGTCAGGCAAAGATGTGATGAAGCAGTGGGATCCTGGTGGCTAGACTGCAGTCCAAGCCGCTACGAGGAATTGGATCTCCAGATGAAACGAAAACGTCCGCCGGAGCTAGCACTTCCAAGGTGGGCGCATCACCGCCTTATTGCAGCAAGGACGGGACAAGGTGATTTCATAAAATATCATGAAAGATTTGGCCATAAATTTGAAAACTGCGAATGCGTGTGCGGAAGAGAGAAACGCCCTTGCAATTTTGCCGAATGCCGAATTGCTCTACAGCAATGGAGAAACTTGAAGCATGAACCACCACCGAGAGAACGGGAGATGCTGGCAGAAAAGGGTTGGGAAAGATTTCTCCAGTTCTTAACAGTAACTAAGTGTTACGAGAGGCAAACACTACACCGGGAGGATTAGAATAGAATAGAATTAAATTTAAGTCCCTACTGAGTCTATGACTATGAAGGAGACCGGGAGGATTAAGTCTTGCCGAAATAGAAGTTTTTCAGGACAAAGAGTCGTGAGGAAGGAGGAAAGGCGCATGGCGCTTAATTTTTTTGGAACTAATTTCTTTATTTATGTTTTGCATATAGATTTGACAAGCAAACTATGTACTTAGGTTGTAGTGTGTCCCGAGGGAGCATAGACCCGTGCCACGCCTATTGGGTGTGGGGCGTAAGCCTGATACAAAATGAAATCAAATCAAATTAAATTTCTCGATTTTACCCAGGCGCTCGGACCAAGTCCAGATTTCAGTCTTTCTACTAGATTCTTTTACCGAGGATTGAACGTCCTCAGCGGATGCGAAAAAAGCCCGTTGATGATGATGCCGCCGCCGAAGGAACCAACGTCTGATGAAGATTCTTGATGTTCTACATTTGCCTCTGATGAGGGCTTAATTTTAAAAGACGAAATTGTTTAAATTTGCGTTAGTTGCTACGTGCACAATTGTGTGCGTGAAGACGAGAGCGCGAAAACCGATGTCGTTCGATTTTGATAGAAAATAACGGACGCTGTGTTTGCAGTGGAAGTGACTAGATGCCCATAACCTGATGTGTAAGAAGGATGAATATTACATCAAGTGTTGTTAACTACTTATAAATACAGTTTATGACGTGATATATCACGTGATATATGGAGCACCCATTACACATTCACACCACCGAGACCTCACCAAAGCTGGTAGCAATCGAAGATGAGTAGTCTTCGTCTACTCTGCACTGCGTGTAGTTCGGTCTGGCATGTCTAGATTTCAACAGTTTTCGCACCATTAGAAGGTCTACTTCTTCATACCGTCTTGGTCTATTTTGAAGCCACTAGGGTTCCACAGCTTCTTTGGCCTGCTCTCGAACGAGCCGGTTCAGCGCTGCAAAGGTGTATTTCTGCTCATCCTTTAAGTCGAAGAGGTCTCTCAGGGCTGCCTTGGCCAATTTTCCACCTTCTCGTTCCCGGTAATCCCAGAATATCCCGGTATCCAACGGACTTTGACTGATAGAAACTGGCCTATCTGAGTCGTAAATTTGTCAACCACAGACTGAGACGATCTTATTCGGCCGCTTCGTAGAGCTCGCGCGGCATTAGGGTTATCCAGAAGTGTTGGAAATTCAGACTCTATGTGTCTGAAGTTTCCCCATGATTGGAACAACTAAGATTCTCACACATGACTCACAGCCTGACTCATGACCTAGATGAATGATATCTCCTTTACTGAGCATGTTTGATGCTTGAGACTCGACTATTGCATGGTATGGTCTGATACCCTTGAAGGCTTTAATCCACCGACCCTGACCCCATACTCATGTTGTATACTGTCGTGCGTCTCATTGTCATTGTTAGAGTATGGAACGAGTGATGGATGGTATCTAGTCTGGATTTAGATTATCAGAATTACATGTATATCAGCTGTCTAGGAATCACCAAGACAAATAATCTAATCAATTCAATCCATTCAACCCATCTTTTATTTCTCTATAGTATATCACATTTTCTCCCGATTCATATCATTATTATTCTATTCATAAAATCGCGCCCATATTCTTTGAGCCGCCTTACTCATCCAACCCATACCGATTTTCCAACAAGAAGTAACTTTGCTGGACCTCTGTTTGCCTTCTTTATGGCTTCTTCCATGGCTTTCTGGGCTCCTAACAACTCTGCGTCGTAAACCTCTGCTCCGGGCATGGGACCTGATCCTGACCCTATCATTTGGCCTGCTCTGTGAACGATTTATCCCCAAGCATATTTGGCGGGGCCGCATGAAGATCCGTTCGAATAAGCACAGAATGTCTCCGCTGACAGACTAGCTATCCATTGCTTGGCATGATCTGCTTCCGCTTTCTTGTCGCTTCCAGTGGATTCACTTGTGGGTTAACCTCTTGGGTAATGAAATTTACCCGGGCCCTCTATTGTCGGCACGCTCTTAGAACTTATTTGAAGCCTTGTGAGGTAACGATCTAGCACAGAGATCGCTCAGTTCCTTCGGTCTGTTCACAGGCCTAGATGACTTGTCGTTCCCTTGGGTCCCTCTCCAGATATGAATACTAGCGGGTGCCAAGTGTCGAGTCGTTGTATTCGTGCAGCGGCCTGGAGTTGCCTTTTCTGTAGCAGAAACTTTGCTGGAGGGATGCCTGACTCTCGATATAGAGCCAAAATTGGCGTGGTACGCCATGCTGGTAGCGCTGCTCGAACTGCTTTTAGAATTGTGCTTTTCAGCAGACCGATATGCCAGTGGACCCCGCTACCCACTTTCTTGTCACGCTTAGCGTTAGAAACTGTCAAGGATTTCTAGGAGGAAATATCTCGATGAACAAGTGTACAATTTCGGACAAGATTTTATTGATAGTTGTATATGATACCAAACTCTCTTCTCAATATGAATAAAGAATATATTATACTCCGTTAACTTAGTTTAACATATACAAATAAGCCAATCATTAAATACAGATTCCCGAGGCTTTAGTGATCCCAAACTCCAAGTGATCTAGCAACAACCAGACACTTAATTATCGCAAGGTAGCATTTCCTAGCCACTGCATTTCAGATAACACTGAACCTCAAGTCGCCCAGCTAAGCTTAACCATATGCAATCGGATCAATTGAATTGATCTTGATGATCATACTTAGAAATCTAAACCTTCAGATATAATTAGTCTAGATTTCCAACACTTAAGAGTGATCCTAGTCAGCCCTAGTCTTATGCTCAGCTATGTAGTATAGTAGATCTAGTAGCTGGTGCATAGGTAGTTATTATGGCAGCATGGCATCATGGCACATGAAGGAGATCCAGTCTCTACATAACGACATTACAAGTAGGAATGTGTGCAGTATGAGAGATGGGTTGTTGATATGGGATAAATGGCATGGCTGCTCAGTTGAGAGCACACTTTGGTGAGCTGCATACTGGTAACGTGATTGGTCTACAAGCGAACAAGATAGGGGATAAGGGACGAGCTTCCCCCAATCTGTAACATAATAATTATCTTAGTAACTTCACTTCTACACATTAATGAAGATATCTCTCCACAAACCATCTTAGCTGTTCCAGCGCAAGTGTACATTCCCAAATCATATACCAATCATATACCAATCACAATACCTAGCTAACATTTCTCTGCTCCGTATCTTGCCGTGCTTAGGACACAAGACAGCACCACTTTGATCATTGGACCCGGGTTGATCCTACACTAGACCATGTTAATGTGACGCATAAATTGGGTTATACGTTGGGCTTTCTGTTATATTTAGATAGTTATGTATATGTAAAAGGTGTTACTTCTACTAAGTCTACTGAGCAGCAGAGATATACTAGAGTCCGTGGGAGGACTATTCTCAACACCTGTCAGTGGTGTCCCCTACGAACCTCCAGCTCTCACTGTAGAGTCTGCAGAGCCGAGATTGAGTAACAAAGTCCTCACTTCGAAGAGGATTCCCAATCGCTTTCGCGGTCTGTATCGTCTTCATCTCTCAACACATTCCCCTATCACCACTATCATGAAGCTAACCACGATCAGATCAGATGGTAGGGTCGGAGCCCTACTCGTCACCCACCCTTGATCATGGAGGAAAAGCCATCCGATGAGTTTCCGGAGCGTACCCAGCACCCGATACGGAGATGGTGGATTGGATCAAGTCAACCTCGAATGTTACAAAGAAGGGAGATATAGATGAATATGCGCACCTCATGTAGTCCCGGTGTCTAGGCCTCGTCTGGCTGGAGCTGCAGGTTTTTTGAGACTTTTTCCCGCGCACGCAGTTTCCATTGCTACCATTTTTATTTTTTTTGGGTAGAAGGTTCCGTGGAAAAGGTGGCTGAATTCCACGGGTAAATGCTGAGCTGAATGGCCATTCATCAAGGGGAATATATCAATGATCTTTCAAGTAACAAAAGAGGATAGGAGCACTGTACAAGGTGTGGTCTGGGCCAGAGAGGAGCCCAATGTGCTAGATAGTCATAGACTCAAGTAGTACAATAAAACAAAAACACACGCACACTCACAACTTTTTGAAATTCGAATTTTCGAATATTCACCCTTTCCCCTTCTCCCTCCCTCTCTCGATATCGTGATATCGTACGCCCTTAATTCAAAATTTGTGAGCGACTGGCAGGCTACCAATATGCCCCCAGTTCGCAGTAAGCCATCGCGGGCGAAAGACATCGTAGATAACCGCAAGCACCTCAAACACGTTGCTCGACAGAAAGCAAGCGTCAAGTTGGGCCCACTGACTGCCGTTCAAGAGATGAACATCGACCAATTAATCGACGAAAGTACCATAGATTGCGATATGATAGATGTTGGCAACTTTGACATTGACAAGATTCTTAAGAATCTGAAAAGACTGCCCAACTCAATTCACTCCAAGCCAGATGCGACCGGAGTTGAAAATGCAGCGACGAGTCGCAACAATTTAGGGACAGCGACTACCGGATAGCATATACTTCCTCTCATTGAAGTCGCTGTGCCGGCTATGAGGCGGGCTGCGATTGCAGATGCTAACAAGGCAAAAGGTGCAGCATCTACCCCGAACCCTCTGGAACATACACCAGGAACCACAGAAGAGAATCCTTCTCACAGTGGAAATGAAGGCAGGCAGACGGAGGAATGCCCCCCCGAACTCAGAGCCTTGATTGAGGCTGAGGAACGCCGGGCCGCAAAAACTGCGGAAAATGTAAAAATTTGCACCGCTGCAATAAACGGTGTCGAGAATGCTCTCTCCCCCCTATCCAAAGGGTCGAGTGTTCAATTTATAGACTCTATGAAAGGCTACATTAGAGCTGCAATAGCTCAATTCATGATCGCGGGACTAGGTACAGTCCTCCCATCACTTCCCCCACGCCCCGAAAGCCAGGCTACTGGCAGCAAGATTATAGAACGTGCTGCCAAAAAAGCAGGATGAGCCACAAAATAAAGTGACTCATGACAAAGTCTCCCAAGCCAAAACCACTTGGGCGTCAATCACCCGCACCGGTATAAAGACTCCCCCGGCAGCTACAAAAGTCGTACAGGCTATGCCAAAGGCGGCAAACTCGACGCGGCCGTCAAAAAACCCGACCACCCCAACGCAATCAGCCATGAAAGATGAACGCTTGTTTCTTCGCCTTGGAAATGAACACCCTTGGAGAAAGCTATCACCGTTTGGTGTTAGAGAGGCTGTGGCAAAAGTGCTTAAAATTCCTCAAGCCAATATTGAGCACGTATACCGTGTTCCAACTGGTTTCGCAATTAGAGCCGAAAACCAAGAGGCACGCGCCATCATATTAAGCCTAGCTGGGTCCCTCATCCAGCAAGATGCCATACTGGAAGAAGCATCGGACCTGGGCTCACTCAGAATCGCAACAGTCCCAGTTGCCATTAATACAATAATGGGTAGAGTTATCGTCACTGAAGAGATGGTAATAGACGAGATAGTCATGGTCACCAAGGCTGTTCCGGTAAAAGTTCGCCCACATGGCAAAAGCCGACCGGGCGCCCCATACCAGTCATGGGTAGCCCTTTTCGAAAAAGCATCGATCCCTCGGCGAGGTTTCCGACTTTTCGACGACTCTGGGATTGCAGTCCGCCACCAGCCTCGTCAAAGCATCAACCAGTGCAAACGATGCCTACAATTCCACGGCACTAGGGGCTGCTCGAGCGCCCCAGCCTGCTGGAATTGCCCTTCGACTATGCATTCCATCGCGGAGTGCAAGGCACACACCAAGTGCCGCAACTGCGGAGGTCCACACAGATCAGATAGTCGGGACTGTCTAGCTCGCCCTACAAAGTCTGGGACGGCCTCCAAGGAAAAACTACAGACCATCAGGCAGGCTAGCCAACGCGAATTCGCGGCAGTTACTCGGGCCAAAGCAGCTGTTAGACGCGCAGAGGCAGCGATGACAGCAGCCACAGAAGCGTCAAATACTAACCAGCCAGGATCTAAATCGAGCAACTGTTTTGAAGTTCTCATGTCCGACGCTACAGCGACTGTAGCCGAGGTCGATGAGGCATCAAATCAGCAAAAATCTTTGTGAAGGGCACCCCACGGGTCTCTTCGAGCCTCTCTCCTACTCTAAGCTTTATGTCAATAAACGTAGGTAGAGGGGGCTCAACGCAAAATATTTCGCTTGCCCGAGCATTTGAGCTGGGTATCGACGTGGTTCTTGTTCAAGAACTTCTGTGGAATAAACAAAAGAACACAACACAGGATCACCCAGGATATACCTATCATCTGCCTAACGGCGGCGAAAATGTTAGGCCGAGGGCTGTGACCTATACCCGAATAGACAATAAAAAGATATCGGCAACACAGATCTTTCCTTATGTTGTGTCTACAGGAGACTATTGCTGGGTTGAGGTGAACGGCATTACTTTTCTCAACGTTTACAAGGCACCCAATGACTCGACAGCTATACAGCCACTAATCAACTGGATTCCACCGCCAAACTCCGTCGCTGCTGGGGACTTTAACTCGGTATATTGGGCTTGGCAACCGGGCGTGGAATATCCTCATGGACAAGGAGAAATGACCGAGAAATGGGCAGACAAACACCATTTGATCTGTCATATTATTGGGGAGCCCACTCACCGAGCTGGAAATACGCTAGATCTAGTTTGGAGTAATGTCGACAGCGCCCGTGCTTGGGTAGATCGTGGTGGATGTGTCACCAGCGATCACTTCCCTATCCGAGGACAGATTCCAGTTTGCAACTCAGTAATGAGACCCGAAAAGGCGAAACTCCGAGTAACAAAGGATAACCTACCCAGATACGCCAAGGTAATTGCACAGTGGGTCCGACCACCACCAGTTCTTGACACATTCGAGAGGGTTGAAGAGTATGCCGAGGAAATTTGTTTCCATCTCACTAATGCAATCAATGCAGTAGGAACACGACCAAAAGCCCGCTGCGGCAGATCTGCTCCGTGGTGGACCCCAGAGTGCAAGGCAGCCTTCGCCGAATACAAAAGCGCGATAACTCCCAGTCAACGGGCACTCAGCGCGAAAAAGCTCCGATCAGTTGGAAAAAGCTCCGATCAGTTGTCAAGACCTCGAAAAAGGAGTTCAAAACCCAACAGGTCGAATCAATTACTACGCCGACTGATGTATTCAAGCTAATGAGAATGGATAACCCCAGACAGGCTAGTATCCCTCCGCCACTGAACCATAATGGGACGTTGGTAACAGATCCATTAAAACGGGCCACGATCCTTCGCGACTCCCTCCTGGCACGATTTCAGGCATCAGACGACTTGTCACCATGTACAGTCGCGAGCAGCAGTCGGATACCATGGGAAGAGGACGTAACAGATGAAGAGGTCCGAGCCTGTACCATTGGCTGCGGAAATACGGCCCCAGGAGCAGACGGAGTCTCCGTAAACCTGCTGGAGGCGTGTTGGAATACAATTGGGCCTTGGATTTCCCAACTGTTCCGAGCTTGCATTCTGCTTGGCACCCATCCAAAGTGTTTCAAATTAGCCGAGGTGGTCCTCCTTCAAAAGAACGATAGAGACCCAACGACAATCAAGGGTTGGAGACCAATCGCTCTTCTCTCATGCTTGGGAAAAGGGTTAGAAAGGCTCTTAGCTAAGCGGATGGCACACCTTGCAGTAATCCATGATGTAGTCGGCCGGCAACAGTTTGGTGCACTGCCGAAGCTCTCAGCAACAGATCTAGTCTCATGTGTGGTCCACGACATCGAAGAGGCAAATTCACAAGGATGGGCAGCTACTTTTGTAACGTTGGACGTTCAAGGATCATTCGACGCGGTACTCCATAATCGATTAGTAAGGAGGATGCAGGAGCAGGGATGGCCGGAGTCTATTCTCAAATGGACTAGCTCCTTCCTCGTCAATCGGATGGTTCAAGTGCAATACTCTGGGGGAGTCACTGCCAAGAGAGAGCTAGTGTGCAGAGTTCCACAGGGCTCACCGATCTCGCCACTTCTCTTCCTTCTATATATGGCAGAGCCCATGCGAAGTGGAACCCCGGGTCTGAGGTTTAGCTACGCCGACGATATCGGTATCCTTGGATTTGGCCGGACGATTGCAGAGTCTGTAGCCGCAGCACAGGACGAGGTCAATAACCTACTAGACTGGGCTCGAAGTAATACCGTCGCTTTCGATACAGACAAGTCCAAAGTCGTACAATTCCCCGGACGATACCGCGAAACATTGATTGGAATTTATGTCAACGAAAGCCTCATAGAACCGTCGCAAAATGTCCGCTGGCTTGGTGTGTACCTCGATCCTCGACTAAACTTCAAACACCACGTCACAACCTGGTGTGGCAAAGCGTTGAAAATTGCACAGCACATGCGTCGCTTCAATACAGCCTACCGAGGAGCCGCTCCTGGGGCGTTGGTTAAAGCGATCGACACATGTATTGTCCCAATCGCAACGTACGGAGCTGACGTCTGGTGGCCTGGCCTTAGACGCCCAACAATACGAGGAATGGTGACACCGCCTACTGCTGGCCTATGTAGTATGATTGATAAGGCTATCTTAATGGGTCTCAGGTCAGCACTACCGGTAATGAGGACAACCCCCAACGCCGTACTTCATAGGGAAGGGGGAATTCCAACCGGGAAAATCATTCTCGAAGGAAACCGACTTAGCCTCTCTGCCAGAATGCAAACACTTGACGACCGCCATCCGCTCAGGATCCGTGCTGCAGTTTGCCCAAATGTCGGTACGCGAAAATATAAAAAGCACAATCGAAAATCTGCGCGTCCTGAAATTCAAATGTCACGGGCTCAGCGTACTTATAGACAGCTACCAGAGGCAGAGGCCGCGGAACCTCTTGCCCCACCATTTTATCAATCGCGGCCGGGTTCGAAGGTTGGTTTGAGAAAAGACCAAGTAGAAGCCTGTAAACTTTGGATCACTAATGTGCCAAAGTCAGAAATCTGTGCGTACTCGGACGGATCATCAGAAGGAAATGGACGCTCAGCTTGGGGGTTTGTCCTAAAGCTGGATGGGACAACTTTTCAAAAAGGAAGTGGCATAAAGCACGGTGGAGAGGCTTTAGATGCATAGATTATGGGGGCACAGGAAGCTCTTAAAGCAGCGTTGGGTCACCTAAGAGGAGAGGAGTACCTGTCGAAGGGAACGACGCAGTGCATTAATGTGTTGATGGATAGTCGACATGCGATAAATGCACTGAGCACGGGCAGGTCCTCGACCAGCCACAAGGAAATACGAAAGTTTCGCGAATTGTCTGGGCTAGCTCAGGTAAGAATAACGCGGGTAGCAGGACACTCGGGGATACATGGAAATGAGGAAGCAGATGCAGCGGCCAAATCCGCCCTACGAACGCTTCCCAGCGTGGAAACTGAGCCAGCAACCACCACGACAGCATTTTTACACCAAAAATTGCATCGACAGCGACAGACTTTGCTCGACAGATGATGGAATGAAACTTTTCCGTCACGGTATCGTGAGCTAGATCTGCTCATGCGCCGTCGTAAACCACCAGAACTGGGGCTTTCCAGGCTACAGTTACGACATCTCATTGCAGCCCGTACGGGCCACGGCAATTTCGCGGCGTACCATCGTCGCTTCAACAATCCGCACGCTATTACAGAGTGCATCTGTGGGGAGGAAACCACCCCTACCCACTTCATACATTGTCGACTCAACGCAAATATCACGCGTCGAATCAGAGGGTCATTGTCACACAATGCCTTCTTACACAAGCTACTCGGGCCTAAATGCTTCGAGAGCTTCAAACAATTTGCGCAGGATACCAATTGTTTTGGGTATTCTCCTGTGCATCTATCTCCTACTCTCAGTGGAGATCGAATATAACTCGTCAGGAAAGTAAACCTGACAAAATGGGAATCGAGGCGAGGAGTATTGCTTCCCATTCTTAATTATTTGCAATTAATCTTTTTCTTTTGTCAATTTTGGGAAAAGGAGTTTGCGTCGGCGCATATTTTTAACTTACTGCTGGTTTTGTGGTGGTTCATGCGGTGGAATCAAGCTGGGTATGTCTTAGATGTAGTTCTGGCTGTGAACATCGGTCCTGTACTCATAGTGGATTTGGAGCTTTAGCTTAGGACTTGAATAAAACAACAACAACAACTAGAGTCCGTGCGTGATGAGTATCACGTGGCTATCTTGGCTAATACTTGCCAATCACAACACTTTCCCGCACCATTCTTGAACATGCTGCTTAAAGGAGAGTTGGGAGTCTAGCCATACTCTAAGCTATTTCACACATAGGGATGGTTGAATGCCGAGTCCTGTAGTGTCTACTATTTTCTTTGGTCCTCCTCCTATCACTAGGAGTTCCGACTTAGCTGGATCGAAGTCTTTTTTGTGCACATTAGCTAGCGAGACAAGTTTGTGGACTTCGTGTTGAAGTGTTTCTACTGCTTGAGCTATAGTGCTTCCTACAACGAATGTAGCGATGTTGTCTGCATATCCAAATCGGGTTCTGCTATTGCCGTCCTGGAGGAGAAAGGCGATGTAGAGTAAGAACAGGAGCAGTAACAGTGGCGAGCCTTGAGGGACCCCACACTCCATCACTTTGTCTTGCGTCGTCCCATTTTGATGTCGGATATGTATCCTTCGATGAGACAGAAAAGATCATATCTTTTGTCAAAGATTAATAGGCCATCCTTGTTCCCGCATCCGATATAAGAGATGCTTGTGGAGTACTGCATCGAATGCGCCTTGCACCTCTAGGGTTGCGATGGCCATGACCTTACCTTTCTGCATTGTCGCTTCCGCATCACATATGACATAGAAGACAAGATCAACTACCGAACGCCTAGGTAGGGTGCCAAAGAGCTGCTGAGGAACAACTCGATGTTCAATACCCAACCAGGCTGTTCGCTTTGTAACGGCTTGTGAGCCGATTGTTGTTTGGCACGTGATTGTATTCACGTGCTTCTATAATTCTACAGTAGTTGTTAGGGTTATCGAGAGAGTGGAGTCACAGTGGCGAGAATAGTTAGAGGGTAAGATGAGGTATGTGGAGAATATGTATTGTAGTGCAGTACAATATATGAAAAATGTGTGTGTGCTAAATACAGAGGGTGAGGGGGTTTAACCGAATCACTCAGCTGACTAAGCGGTATTATCCAACAGTAGTCTAGCTTTATTCCAGATCAGTTCAGCTGTGACTGGAATATTCTAGTAATTGGTAGCAAGACTGGGAACTACTACGACTGGAATATACGAGAAGCAGATATCAGCCAAGAACGAGTATTCTAGAGATCTTCATAAATGTATAAGTAGTTGAAGTATAACTTTGATAGTTAGCCATAGAGAAAATTATAAACTACCCTTCGTATGTCCAATTGCTCCAACATCGACACTCGAACCGTGACACGCTTGGCCACTAATCGTTCCAAACCTTTACCCAAGCAGGAGAGAAGAGAGATTGGCCGCCATCCTTTAGCAGTCGCGGGGTCTCGCCCTGACTTGGGAAGAAGCGCGACATCTGCTACCCTGAAGTCTGTAGAAAAATGTCTCTTGCATGTTCTCCAATTTCGTTCCAGCATGATTCAAGCAATGGGAATGTTATCTTATCTAACCCTTGGGCCTTATCTCTGCTTGTATGAATATTGGCTTTGATTACGTAGATAGAGACTTAAGTCATGTGATTTAATTAGCGAAGTGCTGGGGAACTGCTATTTGGCAGGAAGGTAATTGAGAGAGAACACATACACACTTTTTCGTACCTGTTTCAAACCTCTCGTGCTAGCACAATAATCTACCGGTGATATACCGACACTGATCAGTGATCCGTAACATCGGTCACAGATCTGTACGCGGTTACCAATCGAAGGAACGTCCCTTGGAGTCGTCGACCTTGTCTGAACTGAGCTCCGACGTGTCAAGCCCAAGGAGCATTAAGTATTCGCTCTTCTTGCTTCTGCGTCCACCAACGCACCCCGTCAATTAAGCACTAAGTATTCGCTCTTCTTGCTTCTGCGTCCATCAACGCACCCCGTCAATTAAGCACTAAGTATTCGCTCTTCTTGCTTCGCGTCAATCACGCAATTAACTATTGAAAAAAAAAAAAAAAAAAAAAAAAAAAAAAGTCTAACTCATCAGCAGAACAAAAATCACTGGGGACTACGGAAGAGATCACAGCATATGTCAAAAACAGACTGGAGTTATATAAAGCCAAAGGTGCAAAAGATGACTCGCTTTGGGAAAGATGGTTAGAGGATTTCGAAAACTGGGACGTAGACCAGTTCAGCAAGATCAATTCAGATCTTAGGAGGGAATTCCGAGACTTCCTAATTTCTCGTGGAGTATACATGACACCAAATCCAAAAGGGAAACATATCGATCAACAACTAGCCACAGAAGTGAAGAGGGAGGAGTTTCATGAATGGACTCCTGAAGAACTTATTTACTACAGGAAGAAAAACCCTTTTGGCGTAAGCACACGATGCGATCCCAAAGATCCAAACTACGTTGAAGAAGAAAGCATACTTGGGGCCACCGCAGAGTATAAAAAGTACCAAGATTTTAGAGTTGATAACAAGGAGCGGATAAAAGATCAAACTGAAGCAGAAAAAGGAAAGGGAAAAGAAAGGAGTGGACAAACCACTGACGACAGCAACTATGCTGCAATTTACAGCAAAAGCAGCGGAAAACCACACAACCCTACATCATCACCATCATCAACTCCAGTAATTCTACCATCAACTACCCATAGAAATGAGACACATTGGGAAGATCGCCCACTGCACAAGAGTAGACAACTAGAATCCCTCGTGAGGATGTATAAAGAAGAAGACAAGTACAGTGATGGGACTGATAGCTTTGATTACAAGCGAAAGATTTTTCTCAACAACTGTAATAACGCCTGTGTCGAGAAGAAGTACCTGAAGGACGCTTTAACCATAATGTTTACCGGCGATGCCAGTGAAAAATATCTGGATCTCACATTGCACGATGAAAATTTATCTTTCGACGAGCGATGTAACATTATCAAATCACACTATGAAACAGTCCACTGGGTAAACAGACGTGAAACAATTTGGAACACTCTCAATTTAATTGAAGAAATGCGGAAAAGTCCAGATAAACTTCAAGCTTTCAACAATCTCGAAAAAGAACTTCGTCGTGTTCAAAGGGGACTCGAATCCCACGCTGGTGATGCTGCATTGCGAACCAGAATTATCAATGCTTGCTCTGGAGTTGCAGACCTACACTTTGTTTTATTCTCTCCGGCAAAAACAGCAGAAGGTGTTTGTGCAGATATACGAGCGAGATTTATGCAATTATCACTATCCGGCACATCAATTTCTCAATATCATCAGCTCAGTCACGTTGAACATAATAGCTTTGATAACTCTTATTTAGCTGAGCGGCAGTACCAACCAGTGAGAGGAAGTAGTACAGGTAGAGGAAGCCAAAATTTTCGTGGAAGAAGAAAAATAGGATCAGGACCTAGTATGGTAAAGTCAACCTGGAATAAACGCTGCATTGTGTGTAAAAAGACAAATTGTTGGTCTTCTGAACACACACCGGAAGAGCAGAGAGCAGCGTTTGAAAAAA
This sequence comes from Blumeria graminis f. sp. triticale, assembly GCA_905067625.1. Classification (NCBI taxonomy): domain Eukaryota; kingdom Fungi; phylum Ascomycota; class Leotiomycetes; order Helotiales; family Erysiphaceae; genus Blumeria; species Blumeria graminis. The sequence continues at coordinate 10,780,571 of LR898472.1, read as the reverse complement.
TTAAAAAGACGTACCCCTCAAAAGACGAAAACGCCGTACAACAATTTGTCCTGCAATTCGAAGGAGAATCTCTAGACGCTGAGTTACACCATTTTTTATCTGTAAACGAGCTCACTGACGAGCCAGAATCTGAGGATGGATACTGTTACCAAGAAGAAAGTCAAAATTTTCTTATTTCAGAAATTGGAGGGAAAAATGTCGCGGGCTACCTTCAAGACCTAACAACTTTCCACAAATTTACAGCACCAAAAACGAAATATGCAGCATCAAAACAAGAAGAAAAAATGTTAATAACAGTTGCATCACTAGACTTCGATTTTCCTGGTGTCAATAAAAGCTTCGATTTGGAGACAGATACCCCTGCAGTTTTTCATTTGTTCAGAAATGTATTTTCTATTGGTAATGACTATAATGAAAGATACGATGAAAGAGTTTTCCATGGCGTTTTGGTTGATACAGGTGCAGCGGGTCGTTCCACAGTTGGAGTTGGACAAGCCAAAGCACTTAAGCATTTACAAAAGGAGTTAAAGGTCGATAGAACAAGGGCTGGAGAGGTAAAAATATCGGGAATTGGTGACGGCGTTTTTATTTCTATTGGTTCTATTACTTTGGATACGCCCGTCGGCAGAGTTACGTTTCACATTTTACCCTGCAATACCCCGTTTTTGCTCGGCTTACAAGACATGACACGATTAGGTGTCACACCTGATGTGCAGAAAAACGTCATGATCAAAAACCAAAAGCCAGTAGCAGCTCTCATTCGAAAATACGGCCATCTATGGATGACACTCGGCCACTTCCAGTCTTTATTTATTTACGAATCTAATAATGAACCTATTTGTTACTTAACAGAACAACAAATTAGGACATGTCACCGTCGATGGGGACATCCATCAGCTTCTAGAATGTGGAAAATTTTTCGGCGAGCTGGTCATGACATTGACATAAAAATCATTGACCGGATATCCAAATTTTGCAATGACTGTCAGCTAAACGCTCATCGGCCTCTACGATTCAAATTTACCCTCACTAATAAAGATGTTCCATTCAATCATACAGTCTACGTCGACGTAATGCATCTAGAAGACGGACCGGCTGTACATCTAATAGACGCTGGAACTAACTTAGGATCAGCAGATTTCCTTACTGGGCCTGACAAAGAAGGGTGGGTCGAGCGAAAGTAGAATCGAGGAGTATGGCAACCGGCCAGACCAGAGTTCTTATTGGTTAAAAACATCACTTTAAAGAGTTTTCAGTGTATGAATATTGGCTTTGATTACGTAGATAGAGACTTAAGTCATGTGATTTAATTAGCGAAGTGCTGGGGAACTGCTATTTGGCAGGAAGGTAATTGAGAGAGAACACATACACACTTTTTCGTACCTGTTTCAAACCTCTCGTGCTAGCACAATAATCTACCGGTGATATACCGACACTGCTCTCAATTGTGCATGCTGTAACATCATCTAGTGATTGTGTATGGTTCCATGGAATTGACTCTCGTTGACCACCCTCCCACCTAGGTAGGTCGTGGACCGCGTTGAATCTGGCTATTAACGTATCTCTTAGGCTTTCTGCTCGCTCAAGTGGGTCCGATATGCATCTATCCGCCGCGAATTTCAATGAAGGGGGTTCACGACACACTTTGGGTTTGGCCCAACGCATCACCTTGAAGACCTGAGCATACGAGGTAGCACTTTCGGCTTGTTTCCTCCAGTGTTCTTTCTTGGCCACCTTGACTGCCGCTCTGAAGCTTTTACGTGCCTGTGTTGATGCTTCGGGAGAGTTCCTCAAATTCTAACACTCTCGGTATTTTAACTTGCAATCCTCCGTTCACCATGGTACTGTATTCCCGCATGATATCGAGGGTCTCTGTCCTACTGCCTTGAGGGCGTCCCCAAGTGCTTCCAAAAGGCTAGATGTCTGACGTTCGATATCAGCCACATAACTTATAGCTGGGAATATGTTACGTGGATAGAGTTATCGTAGGGCTAAACATAAATAGGATCAGCGCCCCTCGAAGGTTTATACCTCTCCATCTATAGCTGTAGAATAGGGAAGGAGGAGAGATACAAAAACCTATAATTTTACCTACTCACTCGAGTGACCTGTAATACCAACACTTATAGGCCCTGGGTTGGTCCACACCTTGACGTATTGAGCAAACTGTTGGAAATTCTGACTCTCGAATTTAGGACTCAACCACTATCAATTTTGTCTCAGTTTCCCGACAAGATTGACTCTCTCTATACAGGTCCCGAGTGCGCTGATGGCGCCTAATTTCGCATATATGTTTGGATATCTACGCACTAGAGTGTACCTTGGCTCATCATGGTAGATGAGAGGTGGCTGGTCATCACTAGGTTTGACAGGTACATGAGACTAGCGGGAATTTCTCCCTTAGATGTATATATAAGTCCAATTTTCCCATAGTTGTAAAATTTTAAGTCTTCTTTACTTCATATATATCCATATAATATAGTACAGAGTATATTTTCCAACACAAAATTATCGAGGTTTTTGTCGCTGACAATCAGTCCTTGAGTGAGGTTGTGGTTATCAGATATTCTTTTACACTGCATAGATCCTACAATGGTGCTGTGATCCGAGGTGCAATTGTAGTCGCGAGAAACTGCCGCCGTGGCTGACGTATTACTCCGTACCAAGCCAAGCACATTCCCGTCCCGATGTGTGGGTGTCCCTACTGGTGACCAAATACATGTCCTAAGCCGAGGCCCATTCTATGATCTGATCACCGTTACCATACTGACGTAAAGCCTGTGTTTGCCAGTGTCTTGAAACCGCGTTGAAGTCCCCCCGACGACAGTAGGACAAAAGGTCTCCATTGAAGTAAAGGATCCACTAGGTCCAGGAGTATGGTAGACATTTGCAAAAGTCAGACCATCTACTTTTACGAAGCAATAGCCTGCGGTGGACCTATATTCCGGAAAAATTTGCGTAGCGATGATACCTTTCCAGGTTAAAGTAATAACTCGAGGGCGGTTTCCTGTTTTTCCAACTGGTCCGTGACTCTTAAAGCCAGGATAACTTTTTGTAATAAAGTCTCTGTTTATCTGCATTTTCCACGGTTCTTGTATCATGACAACGTACGCTTCAGCTTCCCACGCCTATTGTAACGCAGTGACCATTTTCTGTCCGCCCTTTTCTACGTTCACTTAGTGAAATAGAAAGGTGCTATATTTTCCGGTTGAATAATTAGAGTCTGGCGTCTTACTCATTGACCAACCATTCTCGCTTCTGAGGTATTGATAACCTCAACATCCTTACCCTTCCTTTCCCACGCCAATAACGCAGCTTTAAAGTCTCGATGACCGCGTTCTCGGATAATGTGTTGCTCTGCTGGTGTGCGGGGAACTTCTATTCCATTTTGTCTTCTCGGCTGGGCCATGCAGATGAGGTCCGTTGACTCGTGAAGTCCTGCACAATTTGAGCACTTTGGTACCTTTGCCGTGCACTACTCTGTCTCATGCGCTCCTGTAGAACGTCCTCATCTTTGTCCCTTGGTGTAAGCTCTTATTATATAGAATCCAAAACATCGCTGACATTGTTCAATAGGTCGTCGGCATAAAAACGGCGTCGATGGCCCACTCTCGTCGAAGAGTCTGATTTTAGGTTTATTGGTTTTTGTATGAAGTGCACAATCCAGCTTGTAGAATACTGACCCAATCTTACTTGTTTTGGCCGAACCATTACTGGTGTGACCCCACAGACAGACTAATACTTGTCGACTTTAAACTTGTTCGTCGACTTTGTATATGTATGTCTATTATCACATACATTGGAAATAATTCATGAGATTGCTTAATGAGAGGCTACGATTGATTTCGATATAATTTTAGTAGAAGACTTGTCCCAACTATCAGAGGGCTACAACGTCTTTATCTATCTACAGGTAAATTCCCCATATTCCAACCACGCTAGCCATACAGAACTTAGCATATAATACTTGATTCGTATCATCGTTTTGGGGGTTGAGGTTTACCGTGCATATGCTACTCGAGTCGCATGTCTGACTCCTATGCGACACGCTCAGGTATCAATCTAATAACCCACACTAAGCCGAAACTACTCACAACCCTGGTGATGACCCCATGAATAATTGGAACAGTAGCCTGCAGCATAGCACTATTAGGCTAGACATCGTTGATCAGGACCTAATCCGAACAAATACTATTTTTGCTATTTCACTTGCAACTAAAATACTGCCTTCAAGGATCCTGATGTAAAGTGGGACGTGTGGGACAATGACCGAGACCCAGTCTAAGGCTGCCTCGATGGTGATATTCTGTTGCTCGAAGGATGGGGCAACACCCAGAACTCTTCCTCTTAGCGCGTCTGAAGCGCGTTCAAAGGCCAGGCCAGATCGAGCCTGGTACATCTGCATGATTGCGGATGCCGCCATTCCAGCTCGCTCAGTGATTAATTTCTTTATGGTGACAGGAGATAGTCTCCGCTATTCGTGGTCTGGCCTCAATTGAAGAAAAAGTCGTTTCTCTTTTTTTGGGGGCATTAGAGTCGTCGTATTTGCCGGCGAGACAGTCTTTCGATAAAGCGGAGCTGCTGGAGGGTCTAGGGGCTTTGTCGCTCTAACAGCTACTATTACCAATGGGTTCTTGTCCGCTTGCGGCTTTGCTGGGAGCGCGCAATCAGGTGCCAGAAATATGTTGGGGGTTCGGAGCTGTGGGAGGTCGCAAGTACTCTATTGTTTTCCCTCTACGACGCGTAAATACACGACCACCGCACTTCTAGTTCTAATTACATAACCACATTACGTAACCCGATACATCTCTAGTCCCGTAGCTGCAACTTGTCGTCCTCGACAATGCGCAGATAGCTCGAGTACTGTTATCCCTTTTGTTTCCGCTCTAAAAGTTTGTCTAGTTACTAACAAGATTATAGAACTTCATTCGACGTAGTGAATAAACCACATACTCTGAATATAATGATGGACTTCAGGGTAATCAGTCTATCCATAACTCTCTCCAGACCATAAAAGTGTTCCTGTAATGGCAAGATTTAAACACCGAACATAACTCCATTTTCCGAAATCAGTTATGGAATCCCATAGAAATTCCAGTAGCTGCAATTAGCGATCTCCTCTCCATTTCATGTCCTCGATTCTGACGGCTGCAGGTAATTTATGGCCTGCTGATCCTGCACAGAAGGTTCTGATAAAAAGGTGATTTTCCTTCTCGAACAGTGATTAAAAGACTTTCCCGAAGTTTTAATAACTTGAGTTGGTCCCTGTATCAGGCTCTCGGTGTATCATTCTCATTAATCAGACTTAAAAGGTAAGATTCCATGGGAGCCACCATGGCCAGCCACATCCAAGAGTCCTCAATACACTGGATGAAGTTTCTTCCTCGCAGCTTTTCCATCGACCTTTCTTATCTAGAGTATTTCGAATTACTTCCGAGACTCCTTGGAGTGTTACACACTTCTTCCGCACCCCTATCATCCGAAAGAACAGATCGTCCCCGATCACCTCAGAATTATTGCGACATCACTTTAATCTAGCAACCTGTACTCGATCGAAGTTCGAAGGGTCGGAGGCCCTTGTGAGTGCAATTCAGATTTCTCGGTACCACTCCGACTCTTGGTATTTTGACCTTGTTTCTCTTTCTACCATTTGTGTAGCGAGGGCATCTAATTGTTCCTCGAAGGTCTCCTTGTGCGGAGGATTGGCTGAGTACTCATGCGATTTTGAATCAAGGATGGTGGCGTAATCTTCCTGGATCCTGCGCAGTCGTAGAAGTTCTGCATATCCCCCATTCATGTCTTTCCATACCCATTTAGGCTTTCCGTCTTGATCGTCGATAATATCACCTAGGGAGTCCAAAAGGTTGTCCTTTGCACACTCAGGATCTGGGAATATTGTCCGTGAGAGTGCATCTGCAACCCTAGATGGAATCTTCCGACGTTGGCCATCTGATTCTGGCGTCGCATTAGCGTGTTGGTCCTCTGACGAGCCAATGCTATACAACACAGCAACCCTTTTTCTTTCATCATAACTCATCACCATAACGGTGTCTAAGTCTCCTGTAGAAACTACGGCTTCCGCTCTTAGAGGAAAAGTTTCTAGATTTACCTCTGACTCTGTATTTGAAAAGCTCGAGGCATGGTTAATCGGTAATTTTGAGGTAAATACTGCTAACTTGGCGTCAAACTTTTTGGGTTTCGACTTCTTCTTTATCTGCACTGTATCAAAGTCTACCTGATTTCCTCGAACCTGTCTCAAATATTCCCAAGTCATCTGTCGGGGAACAATTGGGACTTCACTTGTGACGGTTCCTGAGATTGCTTGGGTTTGACTTTGCTGGGGTTGCCCATCTTCGTATCCAAAACTCGACTTATTCACCTCTGCATTCCCAATATCGCTTGCTTCCGTAACTCCTCGTTTTGAGCTATCTCAGCCATAAACGAGCCTATGGTACGGGAATTCCGAGGATCTCGTAACTTTCTAATGCAAGCTTGTTCCCAGTACGACATCGGTTGGTTCCTGCAATCTTTTCCTAGATGCACCCCGACTCCTTCGAATTGGCCACACTTGTAACAACATGTTTCTCTATTGTACACTCGCTGACCGTTTATTAAGGGATGGCGAGAAGTCCTTGGATCTGGTAGCTGCTGGCTTTTGGGGGTTAGTTCTGGGATATTCTCTTGGTTTCTCAATGGAGCTTGTGCTATGTTATGTTGAGCCGGAAATTTGTGCTCCGGCAACGCTTGCTGAGGTGGTGGGGTCAGCCGAACGGCTCTAGAATTCGCAGAATTGTAGGGACTTGGGATTTGCTGCTTCGCCTTCCCGAGTGAGACACGATAAGCGTCATATTCTGGTTGTGGGAGTATTCCTTGCTCCAATCTTTCGAGGATATCAAGTTTTCGAAACCTTGTCGTTTCTTTCTCTGCTTCTGCTTTCGCTTCCAAGAATTTGCTAGTTGCTTGAACGACCTGAGTCGCTGCAGATAGCGTATCACACATGAACCAGTCACGACTGCTACGAATTTCATCTCTGAGAATCCTGTTATATAATCCCTTACTAGAAGCATTTATAACTTTCTTCAAAATGTAGCTCTCCGCTTGACTCTTTTTTGTGCCGTCTGTCACATTAAATGCTAGGAGAATGTCAAACGCCCGAAGAGAGTAGGCTTCGAGTTTTTAGTCCTGATCTTAAGCTAGATCCTCAACGAGTTCATCCGGAACCACTTTTTTCACTTTATTGGCTGGAAAATGCTTCAATAAGTGGAGCTCAATGTATTTGATATCTTCTATTGAGATAGCCTTTAGTGGATCTCTCGCATATTTCATCAGTTGACAACATCTTGCGTCTCATTCTAGCACGTCTAACGCTGCGCCTTTACTCTTTCTGTCGATTGCCTTAACGAATTGTGCAGGTGTCCATTCAACACCAGATTCATCGAACGCGTCATGCAGTAAGCAGAAAAATCGTTCTGTCCGCGTGCCATCGAACGACTCGACAAAATCTATGTTCACTGTGGCCATTTTTGTAGTCATATTCGGAACTCTGTGGAGGATGTGCCCGAGAGATTGAGGACAACGATGGTGTGGATTGATAGGTTGGATGGGCAATTCCCGGATCCTTAAATTAAACTCAGTAGCTTCTACAGAATTAAAGAAATCCTCAGATGATTCCGACGAGCTATCAAAGCTAGCAGTCTTCAATGAGCGTGTCCTTCGAAAGTTGGCCAGGACGAATAGAAAGGACCAAAAAAAAAGAGAAAAGTAAAAAAGAAATAAAAACCGTTGACTCTCAGATTTTTTATGGTTTATCTGTCAACCTAACCATGACCTGCATCCAAAGCGATGTGAAACCGACAAGAAAGTACATATAACCCTGCGGGCTAAGTGCGCCAAGATCTCACGTGAGACATACTGAGCTCTAAACGTTTTACCTGACGTTATCTGTGAAAATATCCTGTAACTGTTTGTACTCATGTAATCATGTACGAGTCGTATTCCTGTAACTATCTATATTCGTGTTATCTACGACTCGTAAACTTGTACTAGTATTAGTCGCTCCTGACAGTTGCTGTTTGCGATATTGGAACTAATCGTGTTATTACTTCATACTTAGGACTATTTGACACATTAAGCTTGCACAATAGTATGGGGAGATTATATTGTCTGTACGTGGGTGATCGGATGAAGGACGGATGGACTTGTATTTAAAGAGAGATGGAATACTTCATAAAAATCAATCAATCACATTTCTTCACTCTGAGATAAACTTCCTAGTCCCAATTTATCAACATTATCTCAAACAGGAGTCCTACATACTGTTAGATAATTGTTCGAAATAACGGCCCAAGGATTGATCTAAGTCGTGCGAAGATGTGTTGCTAATTTCGTAAACCGTACTATGCTGATGAAGGGTTTTTGCAAGAGATAATATTCTGCACCAAAGGAGGAAGTTATGATCGCTAATTCTCTAGGAGAAGAATGATTGTAATTCCGTGAGTCAAGTGATTCAATTGACGATTCGATGGTATGTTGCAGGTTGTTCACGGAATCTCGCCTCAAATCCTCAAGATGTTTCTCACGAAAATTCGTTCAACAGCGTGTGGAAAAGTGGGAGTTATCTGACTTCGTTGCTTACGACCGATGTACACTACCAGTCCAGAGTCCCCTGTGTAGGTCACCAGAAATACGTTAGGGTTCGGAGCTGTGGGAGGTTGCAAGTACTTTATTGTTTTCTATCTACGCCGTATAAATACACGACCGCCACGCTACTAGATCTAACTATATAACTACATTACGTAACCCGTTACATCTCTGTGCCGCGAAGATTTTAGTCACCCTAGGAGCCTCTATTATTATCGCGCTCTTCTAAGGGTTGGTGGGTCTTATGAGGGGGCTTATTTGCCTGTGTAGTTCCAATAGCAAACGACGTTACTGTTGTAGCTATGCTTTCAATAAGTGGCGTCACTGTGGCCGCCGCCGCTATTCCTACCTTGTTATTAGCCCAGGCGTCGATTATTTCTGAGAATTCCTGGATAATATCTAGTCTTTCTTCCCTTTGTTGCTCTGCTTTTTGTACTGCCTCGGAAATACCCATTAGAGTTGGGCGAATTGTTGCGCTGGGGTTAGCAGCCATCGATAAGGACGATACGCTGGCAGAAGTCATTGCACCGCTAAGTATTTGGGATTAGATTGGACTCTAGTTCAAGATAATAGTTATGAGTATGCAGTGTGATGAATATATCTTCTCTCGATGATGTCCCGACTCATCGACAATAGAAGCCCTGCTGTCTAATTTGCTGAGACCTCGATCTTAGCGTCCACACGCGTTCCAAAGTTGAAAACCCCTCGACAATGTCAGTCCCAGCATGGTTTTCAGAGACCTCATCCCCCTCTCGCTCCACATCTCAGCCGCCTGTCCTTTCTCTAGAAATGTAAACCTATTAGAGCAACAGTACCCCATAAATCATGACCCGAGCTTTGTATGTTATGAATCAATTTCCTTGCGGGTATACACAGCATCGTAAATTTGTAGTGGGTGATGGCCGGTAACGAATGAGGCAAGCTCCTGCTTGCAATTGGAGTAACGCCTTTATCAGTCGTCGAGACGAGATGGTATGTGGAGAGGTTACGGTAGAGGACTCTTGTGAGAATGACAAGACCGACACTGATGAGAAGTCGCCGATTATAGTTGTGTTTGTGTTTACTTTCGACTTCGATTCGGATGCGATTCTTCTTGGCTATCACAGATATACAAAGCATACTGAGCGATTCCACTAGCACCACTGAGAGATGAAGAATTCGTCTTTGCCGGCTCCCATGACGTACTCGTTGGCGCAAAGCTTCGCCTCTCAGAGACAGCCTCCGTCAGCATGTCCTGCCGTTTCAGTCGGTCCCGTCCCGACGAAGCAATCCAGGGATACCGAACCCACGGGCGAGCTATGTTTCATACACTCGGGTTGAAATTTCAACCTCAAGGGAAAGTCCAACTACTATATATGTCAAGTCGACAAACACTTACACCACTTCAAGACAGAGGCCCGCAAAGTAGTTTTGCTTCCACAACGATTTAGTATTAACCTGCCGCATTCTACCCGACAAATAAACCTCTTGGATCGAAATTCGACAATGTGGTGGAAACTAGATTGGTGTTGAAGATGTCGGTTTATTAAACAATATGAGAAAAGAGAATTATGGCTACTGCCAAAAGGTGTTAATAAAAATTGACCCACGTCGTGAAATTACAAACTGATGACCTATCCCTAGGCACGACACTTGCTACCCAGTCACGCAGTTTCGGGTGCTAGTCGGTTGTAACGATACTTTGACCTCCTGACTAGTAGTGCCGTTTTGTTCATCTTGATCTGTCTCTCCCCATGAAGCCTTATCGAAAACATTCTCAATATTAAGCTCAGGTATCCACCTAAGCTCAAATGATGGTCAAACTGTAACAGACAACACGAATATCGCAACTTTCCCATTCCAATTCAAAATATCCTTGCGTAAGATAGATACCTGTGGTGAAGTCTCTGATCCAAACAGGGGAAATAATGGAGATCAGGTTTAGCGTAATGTAAGTGTGCCGGGTTAGGTAGACATCCTCGCAAAGTTGATCTATTGTTTGTATCAATCTTCAGATGTCACGGTTCGAGAATTGATGCATGAGCAATCAGATTTACGAAGATAGTTTATAATCATCTATAGTTACCTTCAAGAATTGTTCTTCGACTATTTATACATTTACAAGAACGTCAAGAACTAGGGTGGCACGTGATGATCATCACGTACTACAGGACAATTATCGGCTCACTAGACGTTATATCAAGGTACATTAAAAGAGTCATGAACCCACTGAAACACTTGCTTAAGCGCAGTCTCTTACTTTATATTACCTACAGTGTCATCTCGAGGACGAAGTATTCTATTGATACGAGTATTTATAATCCTGTAAAACTTTCACCAAGTTATAGTCCGGTCCAGGTGAAAGCTATTTGTAAATTCTGTGGAGTAGATAACGGAACTATTGCTCGTCAGATTATAAATCCGCGTGCAGCAACTCTTCTCAACAAACCCAAGAAAATATCGGTTAGATCAGATAATACCGCGTGGAGAATTGTTTTAGATAATCGATAATTGAATAAAGTGACAAAAAGGTACGCTTTCTTCAACCTTGTTGACAGGCTCTAGCAGATTCGAGTGCACGAAAGAGATGAAATAGCTTTTCCACCTCCATTATGTGCTTGTGACTGGCTTATGGTACCTTTCGGGGTTTACAATGCCCCTGCAACATTCCAGCCGTTCGTGGAATGAGACATCAAAACTCTCTAAAAAAGGTCCAAAATTACAACTTGTATGCACGATAATTATGTCACCTTTCGGTGCAGGCCTTGATAAACATGGCGATGCCATAAAAAATTTGAAGTGATTCTGAAAGGATAACGCTTTTACGAAGAAGCTCTAATACTTACTGACGAAAATTTTCCGGGTGTTTGATGGAAGATTTTGGTCAGAAAATCGCTGTAATTTCTGATGGTGGATAAGTAATGAGATGAACAAGATAAAGAATTTTCGCAGGTTTACTCAAAGTTCTCCTGGTATTCGGAGTTTGTATGATTCAATTCGTGAGTGAAGTGTAAGTTAATCTGTCCAACATAAGTAATAAACTTCATATACTGAATATAATAGAATCTGATCCAGCCTGATCTCATTTGAAAAGTAAAAAAGTGCTGACATCGTAGATAACTCATCACTTCTGAAGTACTAGTTTTTTTGCGTGAATTTCATCAAAATAGGAATTTGCTTTCATCGAACCATGCGGCGTTAAATCACAAAATCTGGGCACTGTAGGCAAAAGCTGAAATTTCATTATGGCCCAGAACCTTATGATGAACGACCCATTTTAACGCCTAGCTCACGCAGGTTAGAAACCATTTACGTACTTTATCTTGAAAATCTTCAAGGAAAAATTTCGAGGCTTTTCCATAGGACCAGTCATGATACTGGGGAACAGTCCCAGAAAAACTGGGGTGTACTGTCGATTATCGTACTGGTTTGATTTTTTTATATGCTTGTTTTTGTGGATGATTAGTCTAGAAAATAGATTTTCTACCGCTTATCCAACCTTAGTGATTTGTGAACCACGTGAATCAACATTGCCCGACTGTGCAGAGCAATAGTTTTGCTAGACGACTAAAAATATTCTTTGCATTCGAAGTTTATCTCCTTTTTCCTTGATAGAATGATAACTCTTCAACATATTTCATAAAATTTAATAGTGGTCGTCCATGGCCAGGTTGCGCTACTACATGTCGAAAATCCGAGGAAGATTCGAAGACAAATGCATAGATATTTACCTTCCATAACTATTGCCTGAAACTGCTATTATCTGAAGGATCTCGTGGACAGTGAGAGAAAGGTCAGGTTGTCCGGTCATGAAAAGATGCATGTATAATGAGATAAGCGGTGGAAGACTCTTGATATCTTGTGTAGCTCTCATGACTCCAAATAATACCGTAAAACGAAATTTCGAGGTAACGCATGCTTGTGAAAGAGTATCACAAAGTCCAATCCCAATTTTTCGTGAGAAATCTGTGTCTCAAAAACTCAAATCATGGGTAAAGTTCATATTCTTTCTAATCCCAAGTAGCCGGGAGAATCACTATGATCCTGTGAGTGAGCTCGTTCTTAATCGAATCTCAAGACCTAAGTATAGCCTCTTTTTTCTTCATTTCATTCTCGTGACTTTTGTAGCTTGCATACTGTAGCGATGTTAACACCATAAATGCCATAAACAAAATACCCATTACAGAGCGTCGCGTTAAAACCCAACGGAGCCCTTCGATCTCAGACTTGCTATCGCTGTTGAGCAGCACAGTAATCTTGTAGTCAAGCTCTTGAATCTAAGTTACAGTCAGTCTGACATATGACTGCAGCGGGGAAGTCGGGAGCTTGAACCTTGCCCTCCATTTTACGCTGATGCACGCGCACTGACATCTTCCGATCATCAAAGACACCCTTGAGATCATCTTTAAGAGTGAGTAGTTCTTGTGTGAGCTTTTGGTTTAAGGTGTCGACTTCGTGCTGCAGTAGCGTACGTTCCCTACGCATTATCTGGGCATTCTTCCAGCGTGTATTGTGGATTTCTGTCTTGAGCTCGGAACAGGCAGCGCGGAAAAGATAAGATTGCTGGTGCTCTAAATTAGCAGGTAATCAAGGATTTGTTAAGGGCTAAGCTCGCGCCTTGGAATTGCCTACATTTTCAACATCACTTTTGCTGACTAATCTATCGCGCGCCACGTCAAGATTCTTTGCAAGAAGGGACCTGACAGCCTTCATAGCAGTAATGCTTTGCTCTGAGGTAAACCCTCCAGCCTGTACTTGCTGCACGAGAGTGTATGTATCAAAGTGGTGTAAATAGAGCGGCATTTGTATGTGAGACGGCTTCGAAGCGCTCCGTCCTTTAGCCTTCGGTGGAGGCGGCATGTGTAGAACTGTTTCAAGCGGTGCTCCTAACTGTCTTAACTCTTCGATTTTTTCCTTCGCTGGTGCATCAACACATTCTTCGCCGCCAACGATACTTATTTCAGACGGAGTCATTTCCGTTGATTGTACTGTGAGCCATAAATTGGGAGCATGCTGCTGAATTTCGTTGTGATCATCAGTCTGAGTTATCGTCTTCTCGCTGTCAGTATTATGTTCATTATTTTTGCCCGTATCCCCCACTAGCACTGAATCTATTAGCCCTTGGTGCTTTGGCACAACAGGCTCGACTGCTTTTCCATGTCTTCGGACGAGCTCAGCTTGCCGAACAGCTAATGTCATAAAATTTCGTGGCTGGCAGGGGTATTGAAGAGGGATTCGGTTTCGCGGCCGTTTGATTTTAAGAAATCTGAAGAAGCAGAGAAGGTAAGGGTGTAAAAATATAAGACGAGTGTTGGACATGGTTTCTTCTCAGCTCATTGGGGCTTTTTGGATTCCTGAGGTCCGAAGGAGAGGGGAAAAGATGTGGCACGAGACACGGGTATTTTCAGAACATTCTTCTTCAGCCTTTCGGCAAGGCTGAATGAGCTTGAGAATACATGATCGCAGGCGATCAAGACGGTACTCATGCAATGTCAACCTCGGGCCTTTATCAGCTACACTAAAAGCCCGAAGAGTAAACTTGTCCTTTTCCAGTATTCCTTTGATGCTTCGTAGATACGCAATTGCAACTCCGAATTAAGACCAGCCCTAGACCCTATGAGAACCTCCAAGGCTGCGGTGGTCTCAGAGCCCAGGTCTGGAGCAGAGAAAACAGTTTTTAGGATAAGATAGTAATCAAACATTGCCTGGATCATCAGTTCTTTCGCCGAATTATCATTAGAATCAAAATCAACACCCAAACAAGAATGCTCGCCCATCCCATCAGCTGTAATATGTAAGGCCTGCGCCCACTGATCACTCAGATCAAGAGCGACATATTTCTTCAAGATTAGAACGGTTGCTGGGCACCACAGATCACCACCTAATTCTCCCATAGTCTGAACTAAATTAAAAATCAACTTGAAAGCAGCCGGAGATGGCTGCAATGGTAGCTGTGGATCACCTTCCCAAAGTGACCTTCCTACGATTTTCCCGCTACATGCAGATTTTACAAATGTTGGCAGATGATCTTTCACGACCACGGGAACCATTTTTTCTCGAAGTGGAATTAGTAGGGCGACTCCAAAGTTTTTAGTAGCTTCGCCATCAGGAAGTTCCGAACGAACGTCGCGAACGATACGTATAAGGTAGGCTGAGATTTGGCTTATGTGATCACAATTTTCAATGGCATGTAAAAGAGCTTCGATCTGCTTATGTAGCTCCTCGAATGCCTTCCTCAAGAGAATCCGGAGATAATTCTCTAAAAGTTGGGCATCCTCAACACTCAGTGTTTCATTGAGAATTTGGGGGCCCACTTCGTTGGAAATATCTTCGAGACCATCGTCCCATCGCTGTCTTTTGATCTGAGAAATTATAGTAACAGTCTCGTCATATAAACGATGCCAGGATTGATATTTCTTGAAGGTTTTTGAAAGGGAATCATTTCGACCATGCATTCGTGAAAGTACCATCTGCTTGAATGCCTCTGCACCGTTACTTACGTCCATGTTCAGCGCGGATGAATCCCATAGACTGTCTGGCTTGTCATGGACACCAGACTGCCAAGATAATATCGTTGTCTCGAGCTCCACTCCAATTGATTTTAGCATGCTTATTCTTAGTTCTAGGAGTGTATAGATGCGAGAATTCAGCGAACTTCGGAACCGGTCCATCCTTACTAGAAGATCAAGACCCCTGACTTTATTCCCCTCTTTAAGCCAGACCTCTATTATTTTTGTTCGCATGTCGACAACGGTCTTCAAATCATTTTCGCTCTCCAATGCTTTGACAATACCTTGAATCAAGACATCAACCGCTTTCTGGTCCCATTTCTCTAGCAAGTCTGCAGCCTGAGCTCCATCAATATCATCATGCCTCATGCGAGGGGTAAACTGGAGTAAATCTTCCCCGAACCATTTATCATGTTCATCGAGTCTTAACTCCTCCAAGTCGCGAATTGTTTTATCCATGAGCAAGGAATTTACCTTCAACCCAGCGATATTTTCGGTAAGTCGTCTAGGTAAAATTGTCTTCATGTCGTATAAAGTCATGGCATAGAGTATCAAGGCCTTAACCAGTTTTTCCTTGCGCTTAACAGTAGAGTCTGTGGACAAAATAGCCATCGCTTCCATCCTTGAGCAAAGAAAGTGTTTCAGTACGTCTTCAGCCCCTAAATCAGTTACTAGGCTGAGTGCAACCAGAGCTTGAACTAAAATTTCTCGATTTTCTAACGTAGTACATCTCAGAATCTGTTCTATTGCATTAAGAAGCCTCAGCCGCAATATTCCCAGCTTTTTTCCAATTTTTTCCACCAAATATTGTTCTCTGTTTATTAAAGTTTCACAAAGACTCACTGTAAGAAGTCTACTTAACACGAAAACCTTAGCCGATGTGACGAGACTTCTTGCCCTGCTTTCGTCACTAACATCTTTCTTTCGTAGCAGCCTTCCCATGACCACAGCACACATCTCAAGGGACTTAGTTTGAGCCCACCAGTGAAGGTTGTTCTCAAATGTAATTTTTTTATTGTTTTCGTGGAGTCTTACTAGACTGAAGCTCTTATTCTCAACCATGCGTCGAGCGCAGGCCTGTCCAATGCGTCCAAGTTTCTCTTCAATAGTTTGCATCACATCGCTCATTTCGAGGATAGTCTCAGCTGTTCCTAGAAGTTGCCGATAGTTTCCACCGACGGCATTTCGTAACCGATATTTCTTTTCATCCAGCTCATCAGCCAAGTTGCGATGAATCTGCCGTATTTGAGGAAGCGGATGAGCGAAAGCGTCAGCCACAGACGTACAGCTCGCCATGTCTGAATTCTTGTTGGCGACCATTGCTGCGAGGTGGTGTAATAATTTTGAATGAAGAGCGGATCGAGTTACAACACATGACAGCCACCTTTCAGTGGATGCTTAGATTGGTGTGTGAGTAGTAGCCTCATCATCCTTGTAACGTAAGGCTGACGTGTGATGGCTTCCCTTACACACAACAACCAGCCGTCACAATGCTCATCATAACACTACTCTATGCCTGATCACCATGCGCGTCTCTCCACTGCTCAGGTTGAGGCCGTTGCTGGCCTTTTGGCGGGGTCTACAGCGACACTTATAGTTCATCCCTTGGATGTAATTAAGACACGCATTCAAGGAACGTAGGATTATCGCTCTTTTCTACCATCTCATCGCTAATAGGCCCCAAGTGCAACATCGCAGATCGGCGGGCCCAATCGACAGCTTGGAAATTTTTCGCGCCCTGCTCAATCGTCAAAAGCCCATCCACAGTTTATATCGTGGGCTTACTCCCAACTTGCTTGGTAACGCCGGCAGCTGGGCTATCTTCTTTAGCTGCAAGTCGATCATAGAGCAGCAGATTTTGCAATTGCATGCGCGCTTCGCAACGACCTCACCGTTAGCACAGAGAAATCTGCCCTGCGCCCCAGCTCACTATACATTGACACCATTGGACTACTTTATTTCGTCTGGCATCTCAGGCACGTTAATTACGCTGTCGACAAATCCTGTATGGGTATTGAAGACGCGCATGCTCAGCTCGGACCGCGGTCAGGAAGGAGCTTATGAGAGCATTTGGCATGGTACCAAGCAGATCTGGAAAAAAGAAGGATTCAAAGGATTTTATAGAGGCGTATCTGTCAGCCTGCTTGGGAATAGTCATGGTGCAGTACAATTTGGTGTCTACGAGCCATTAAAGAGGATGTGGCAGAGATATATTTCACCTCCTATCACGGCAGATCGTTCCCCCGAACAAAGGGAGCGGCTCGGAGTGACTGCTACGGTGATCATCAGTGGATCAGCCAAAGTAATTGCTGGCACCGTCACTTATCCTATACAAGTGGTCAGAAGTCGAATGCAGGCGTATAAAGCGGATGGCAAGTTTGGTCAAGGTATCAAAGGAATTACAAAAGCACTTTTGGAGGATCATGGCTGGCGAGGTTTCTACAAAGGAGTAGGTATCAATGTGGCCCGCGTTTTACCATCAACTTGGGTGACGTTCTTGGTCTACGAGAATGCAAGATACTTTCTAGCTATCTAACTCGACTCATAACCCACCTATCTTCAACTCAGAGGCTCTACGTGTAAGCCTCTATGTGAAACTCTCTTCAGCCGACCGTCCCAGCTAAAACGTACCAAATTTAACAGGCCTAGGCACAAACTTTCTATTATCAGCCCTGTCGAACTAAATCGTATTGATCTGGTCACTAAAAGAGCGAGATATGGTTTATAAAGTAGAATGACCAGGTTTTCTTCCTAAAATTTAATTTTTTTTTAATATCATCACTTAGTATCAACAGAGTATCTCTCCTTAAACTGTTCATAGATCGACACCTTCATTAGCTATTGAGTGCTTAATCTCACGGAATTTTCTCGAAAATAACGCCTATCTATCATAAATTGACATTTTAATAATATTACTGCAATGGTCATGTGTGGGTGACTAACAACATGGTTCGTTAGGCGAACTACACACTAAGAAGATGACCGTAAAAGTCAACCGAAAGTGTTTTTTTTAATGTCAGATAGATTGAAGAGCTTGTACTTGGGTAAGGAAGCCCGAACTCATGTTTGTTAACACGAGCATATGCACGATAAAATTGCTCAGAGATTAATGGATCTAAGAGTAACTACACCATGTCAAAATGACCTAAAATCTACACTGTGTTGTACAGACGATTTTCTATTAGCTTTCTTATTGATAAGACAAATGTATAAAACAGGAGACCGAACCTATATCTCAACAAATAAAGTAGAGACTAAAACCGGGATAAATTAAATGTGTGGAGTTGGTAAATCGACATTAGTGACAAGATCAAGACAACCCTCAAAATGTAGAGGAATGGATTGAACCCAACGCCTTGATATAGTTATAAGAAATTTAAAGCTCATCATGTAGCATATAACGATCTTTCACCTTGGACACAGAAGAGCTAAAATCTCTAATCGATTAGATTAACAGGTTAGTGTCACCAAGTTGGAAATTCAGACTCTGTGTGTCTGAACTTTCTCCATGATTGGAACAACTAAGATTCTCACACATAACTAACGACCTGAATTACGACCAAAATGATTGATATCTCCTTTATTGAGCATGTTTGATGCTTGAGACTCGATTAGTGCATGGTATGGTCTGATACTCGTGTATGCTTTCATCAACCGACCTTGATCCCATACTTATGTTTTATACAGTCGTGCAGTTCATTGTCATCGTTAGAGTATGGAACGAGTGATGGATGGTATCTGATTTGGATTTGGTCTATCAAGTATACATGTATGTAAGCTGTCTAGAAATCACCAAGACAGATAATTAATTAATTCATTCAATCCATTTTTTATTTCTCCACAGTATATCACATATTCTCCTGATTCATATTTTTATTATTCTATTCATAAATCGCGCCCATATTCTTAGAGCCGCCTTACTCATCGAACCCATACCGATTTTGCGACACACCTTTCACACTCCTGATGGATCCGAGATTGGTCAGGTTTTATTTCGGCTCAGACTATAATTACGTATACAGCTATCTGGCCATGACGTTTTGTCAGAGGCAAAGCACAGAGTAATTGACTAAACTAAAAAATATAAAGCACGCAAGGCTCGGATTTCATTTGCAAATACCACTGAAGTTGAGGTGGCTTGTTCTTCGCCCTAGTCAACCCTCATCCGTGAATACCCACCTAGGGATATGTCTCAGAGTCCCAGAGTTATTCAGACATGCCTCCATCATTTACTGACTTGTCTCCGCACGAAATATGGTCTAAGGTGTCTCCTTCCCAAGTGGAGTAGGTGCCCAGGCTGCTCGAACCTAACCAGAGAACACCACCAGTAGGTGAATCACGGCACCTTCCATCGTTGACTTGTGTTTATAGTATCAGCTGCACTCACAGACGCGCTTATCCCGCATTGTACTTATTCTTGTGTTGTTATTGTTCTGGGAAATCATCTGATGGACCTGTCCTGATCCCTCTCACGTCTATTCCAAAGAACTGTCTTCCAGATTTGTGCGCCACGCTTTGCTTCCTCTGTCGGGTGTAAATATCGGCATGGGCGTGTATTTGGTGACCAGCTGAGGCCAGAGAAAGTTGACGAGAGGTGTGATCACTGGAATGAGGATGTACTAGGTCGTACTTTTAGACTTGATGAGACTTGGATAGGAGTCAAACTCGTTGGGAGTGAAAATTGACGTGGTGGAGTTTTTTGAATCATTACCTCGTGGGCCAACTTCTTTGGTATTACGAAAATTGACTGAACTTGGCGCTGGGAGAATATTTCACTCCCAGATTCGCAGAAGGCTACGCGTACAGGTGTACAGTCTTGCTCTCTCCTCGTACCATCAGTGTGGCCGATATCATAGCGAACGGATCAACGTATTGCTTGAAGGAAACTCCGGCCGCCTAAACTTTACAGAAATTTCCTGCAAACCTATACCCTACAAGAAAACATATATATCGCTTTCAACTCTGACCAATATGTACCTGAGCCTCGTTTCATCCTCATCAACATCTTCTCGTAAATAGTGATTACCGGACCCGATCCTGCTTGTCATGAAAACCTCAGTCATTCCCGTATTCTTTACAACGCTAGTTGCTTGATTTGTGATTGTGCTACTTTTTTTCTTTGGCTATCTAGCACGTTGGACTTTGCTCTGATCTCGGCCGCACTTTTTTAAGTGCTCTAATCCACTTTTGTTACAAAAAGTGATCTGACATATTGCCCATAATGAATAGCCATCAAGCCCAGTATTTATCCGTGGGATTTAGACACCTATTCCACGATATCTTTATCGAAAAAAGATAATGAAAAGTAAGAGCACAGGAAAATTATCAAAATCCCTATGGCCTATCCAGGCGAGGCCCAGACACCGTAGCCACGTAAGCTGTGAATTTTCATCTTCATCTCTCTTCTTTGTAACATGAAAGGTCAACTTGATCCAATCTACCATCGCCGTCTCAGAAGACAGGTTAGCTGCAGAGACTCATCGGGTGGCTTTTCCTGTATGACCAAGAGTGGGTAATAAGTAGGACTTCGTCCCTACTATCTGATCTGATTGTGTTCAGCTTCATGGCAATGGTGCTAGGGGTTGTGTTGAGAGATGAAGACGATATAGATCTCGACATTTTTAGTGAACTTTCATCGAAGTGAGGAGGGAGGTGTTAGTCAGTTTCGGCTCTTTAGATTTTATAATAACAGCTAGAGATCCGTAGGTGACAAAAATGAAGGATACTAAGTTTTCGTTTCCAGTTCCACCCCTGCTTTATTGTAGGTAGCGAGAACGTGGTGCCAGGGATAAATGTCACTGCACCTGACGACTTTCATGATGAGTTCTGGATAAAGCTTTGCATCCCAGCGAGAATACCACTCGTCTAACATGAAGTGTAGAATAGATCGGGTCGCGAGGCTTGTTTGTTGGGGACAGGAGTCCTCTTTGACTGGAGAGGGTGGGTTGCAGTTTTGGCATGAAAGCTAGAAATCAGAATTTTCGCGAAATACTTCGGTATCCAAAGAGACAATTGTCTACAACACGAGAATCTGACATGACATCCGTCCCATTTTATGGAATGTAGCGGGAACTTCAAAAGTGTCCGGGAAATGTGGGGTTTGACAGCAGTTCAGGTCAGACTTTGAGAGGAGAGATTTTTCCTCATCTCTAGTGTAACGTACTGAATAACGTTGTGATTCTCGTACGTATGGTAAGACTAGTGACGTGGCATTTATCTTTAAATTTACGTCTCAGGTCGCGTAAGAGTGTCAATAATTCATGTGGCGTAATAGTTCCTCTATAATTTAAAGAAAACAGATTTTCCAAGGTTATTGAAGTTCAGATTAAACGATATTTGTTCTATCAAACGATTATGTCTAGCTAGATAGCTATGACTCGTGATCAGTTATATGTATACATGTAGGGTTACCTGTTTGCCTGTGGACACTTATACTCTGTATATTATTTAATTGCGCAACTGAAGCCAATTTACTTACGAACAATTAACCGTCTTCCGCGCGTACTCACCGGAAGATGCTGCAAGAACTAGGCTGTCTAATATGCTCTCGTCATGTGAGTTGAAGCTAGAGGTCTCCTGCCCGACGCGGTACAGGTGTCTTACCGAGACCTGTGCCGCGCTTTACACAGCTGCAACTCACCGTCTCCATACAATGATCTTGGAATTAAATTGATTACCTATATTTGGCACCTACACAAACCCAGAATAGCAATAGAAGGCCAGAATCTAACCATCCTAAACTCGAAGAGTCAAATATAAATGATTTTCAGATAGTTATTACGGGAAAACGTATAGAAAAAAATAGAAAAACTCTATATCAGTCTGAGGCTCGGTAGGCCTATATTCAGTGGTTCAAGTCTAGCCAGACTTGCTGTTGTGTCTCTACATAGAAACCTGTGATATGTGCCCAGCTATCAAAGGACTGAACTCCTTTTTCTGAAGCAGGAGCCCAAGGTGTGTTAGGATTAAACATTTTTGGGTCCTCTTTAGCCGATCCTGGAACTATCTATTACGGCAGACGAAGATGTGATCGGGAGAATTTTCCTGACCACATGAACGGGTTAGAATGGCATTTTATTATGGATATGAGCTAGAGGATGATATTTTAAGATTCACGTGAGAGCGGATGTTGAGCCGTTGATGAGGTCTGGAAGTGACGAGAGAGCTGTTTGTAGTTTATTATATTGATCTTCTCTAACTGTATCCACACCGTCACAATGTATCCATTGTTGAATATTTATACCAGAAATAAAGCTCCGCCTAGTCAGCATACGCTAACATTAACCCAGTTTCTTTCCCAACTAAATCTTCATTCTGCCAAGACGATTACATCACAACACATTTTCGTGCCGAAACCGTCGACGGTATTCCGCAAAGTCGCCATGTGCAGATCTCGCAGCTAGCAGATATCCAAATAAGCGTCGTCCGAGATGGATGAGTTCAACAGTAAAAGTCGGGTAGTTAAATTTAGACTAGGCTAGCCGGTACGTGAAAAGCTCACGTGCCGTGCGCGGGCACGATGTTAAGTGTTATAAATAAATAAACAGGTGTCTTATTAACCGAACTATACTTCACAAGCCGGCTCGGATAATGTACCACTGCACCATCTAGTCAAAAGACATAGGCCAATCACTGTGGCATCGGTTCGGTGTGCAGGTGTCTTAATTGGCATATGAACAGCCTGTACCGAGGATCCTCGGCTCTAAAATTCAATACTGAGTAGCTTGTCTTAGTGAAGTATTTATTTACGATTTACTACATTGAAATTTCTTGATTTCTTTTCGACATTCGGTTGTGCGAAGAGAGAGGCTTGGTCTGACGGAGGGTTGCCGACCTACAAATTTTTGCAGATCGCGTTGACAAAGACTGTATAATTTAATAATAGAATCCTTGTGGCGCTGTGGTAATACGTGTAGAATAGGCTCATGGGCGCGGCCTCATGATTTGCTCCAGTTTAGTGTTTGTGATTCATGTTTGATCCATGCTTGTCCTCTATATCAGGTGAAGCCCTTTGTTTGGTGTCTGAATTAAAATGCGTACGCAGCTGTCTAGCTGTGACACAATATCAGAGAATAAGTATGGTATGAATTTCAGCCATGTAGTACATGGTTCAAATACTTGAATATTTCTCAAATTTCAGTTAGCTTTTACAACGTAACCACAATGAATCGATCGTGTGCATTTGATACTTAACTGATTAAACAATTGAGAAAAGTATCGTGATTGTAAACCTCTGTAACTGATCTCCTGTTATTGCCTAGTGTCCATAAATGTCCACACTAGGTGTAAAACAGAGATTTTTCATGCTTATTCAGAATATTACTAGTTCATAAACTATGTCTCGAAAGGCTCAGGTCCGTTGCTTGAGTCTAGACTGGAGATTGACGCGATAGCGGATTCGGGTGTGGATGGTTGTAAACTGAGGCATAGCTTTAGCAATTCAGTCGCAGAATCATAACATTAGGGAATCTAGTTAGGAGAGATTCTAGTTATGATCCGCTGCAAGTACAAACTGTGAAATCTTTAGCCGCAGGGTAGACACATGGCTGGCGAAGTGTCGAAAGTATCAGATACAGAGCAAACTTAGTGTGACGGGCGAGTCCCCTACGCGATAACGCGCCGCTAGGACCGGACCACATCAGATGTGTGGCCCTGAGCCCACCCCGGCATCCGGAAATTAGCGGTAGTCACACCCGACCCATCGGTCGTTACACCCCCACATGTTGCGCGTCTCCACCTTCTCGTTCTCGTGGCCGAAGTGCGCACACGGCGCAGGACGGGCGGCGACGGCGTCACGCCACGTCTGAGGGGAAAGACGTTGTGCGGCCGTGACGCTGTGCGGCGTTCGGGGACATGCCGTTGGATCTCCGGAGTAGGGCGCGCGCGCCATCTCCGATCCTTACCCTCGCCGCACCCACGCGAGCACCAGGGCTCCCAGAGTACTGGCAGCCTCGCCGGCCGAGCCTTGAACGTCCTCGGCGCGTCCGAGAACTGGGCGTGGCATTACGTGGGTCTGGCGGATAGGCGGGAAGCGCCGCTGCGCCTGACCCCTACCATGGCGTCCGCGCTCCCAAGTCAGAGCGACGATGCCG
Source organism: Blumeria graminis f. sp. triticale (assembly GCA_905067625.1). Lineage (NCBI taxonomy): Eukaryota > Fungi > Ascomycota > Leotiomycetes > Helotiales > Erysiphaceae > Blumeria > Blumeria graminis. Next base: position 10,756,351 of record LR898472.1, on the reverse strand, counting down.
TTGGGGAAAGAGAAAGGGGGTGGAGGCGGCCCAAGCCCTGCGACGTGCATGGCCCGGCATGAGCTGGCCCGCTGTCTCCTGAATGTGCGTGTGGCGATGCTCTGTCGGGCTTATTTCGCCACGGCCCCGCTGGCGCCGCACCCAACCAACTCCTCAGTCCAGAGCTGCTCGGTCCTCGCTCGCCTCTAGCGACCGCTCCCGCTGCCCAAGGAACGCGTACAGGGGACTGAAATGGCCACCAGCCAGAAACGCGTCTGCCACGCAGTCGCCGGACGGGCGACGCGACAGTGATGTCACCAACTGCACCAACATTCACGCGTAACATTGGACCCGGCCAGCACACGAACCGGCGCTCACTGTTAAACTTCAGGGAGCTTGTTGCATCGCCGGCCGACACCTTGCGCAAGTCGACTCAGCCGGCCCTCGGCCATAGACAACAGATGCTCCCCATCCATTGCGCCATGGCGGCATCTTCTCTTGGCCCTCGGGTAGCCCTCTCCACCACTCGTCTCGACAACCGTAGCGGCCCCTACGCCTATTTCTTCTTCGGATGTGTTTCCAATCATCCCGGATCGACCTGCATCTTGGCTTCTTCCCCCTTAACCCATGGAAAGTGAGCCCTGCTCTCAGTCGTTCATTTCGCTTCTCCAATCGGCAATAGCTACGGCGCACCCAGCAGTGATCATCACACTAGCTGCTTGGCGGATGTGGGCAGCTCAAATTTTCTCTGCGCTCACCTTCTCCCATTATAGAAAAACTGATCCATTTCCATTCACGCGTCATCAAGCTAGTCAGAGTTCTGTTATCACTAGGATCGACCACTGCGAACATGGGGAAAGTCGCCTTGACAATCAGAAAGTGGGAGAAGGTATCAAAATGAGGCGCCAGTAATAAGACTGGCCTTTCAATAGCTAGCCAGGCCAAGGATATGAACACAATGCAGAAGATGAGCTCGCCAAAAGATATATCGCTATTTCGATTAGCGCAACTGACTCAATGTAGGTTTCTGCCTAGAGGACATTGTGACAAGCATCTGCTTACCCTCACATGTCTGATTCAACCCCTCGCCTCTCATGCAAATGTCAACATTCAGCTCGTAGATATGAAACCTGCCTTGAGATTCACTTTTCTAGGGTCCGGTAGCTTGAATAGACCTTAGAGGCGTGACACTCTTCTTATCCAACGCGACCCCTTCATGGTGGCCATTGTAAGGCATCTAGTTCATCAAATTCAACTTATCCCTGAGCCAAAGGCTAGCTCACAGGCTACAACTGTGTACCAGTGCGAGAATACTACCTCCTCCTCATAGGCTATGAGAGTCCTCACAAAGTAACTATTAATAGTATCGATTAAAAGCTAATTATCCATCCGTTAGCTTGTCAGTCCCCGAATAAGACATGTAGGAAGCCCGTGCTATAGCTGGTAGCGGATGGAAGGGGCAAGTGGTCGTGTTGAATCGCGTTGACCTGCATGACGTCGGTATCAGACATGTAAATACACGACTTGGCTATGTTTTCACCCTCATTGATTTCTTGCTCACTCTCTACCTTTCATGACTTCCGGGCCTGATCGACCGGGAAAGGTTGAATTCGAAAGAGCTAGAGTAACACAAGTTATTCTTTCTGACAATAATCCTAAAGTCGCCACGGTCTAGACAGTCTCCAGCGTCATTTCGGGCTGGCGCTTCCGAAACTCATTTCACCTGCCTACCCATCACCTATGACGTGAAGAGCTGTCATGGACCTTAAGATCGGCAGATAGTATTGGAGTCGATTACTAAAAAAGGGCAGCTACCCATATTCCGACCGGGAACATGGACTGTCTGTGGTAGACCTTACTGCTTTTGCTTCTTTCAACTGGCCTTTCTCTTCCTGTATGTAGGGAATTTATGAGTCCAGCCTCTTGGATAGGAAAATCTTGGAGCCCCCATTTGTATGCACCAAGTGACTGGACACAATTCAGCACACGAAAGCTTCGGCGCAGGGTCGCGCGAGGATCAGCCCATTTTAGTAGTCAATCAGCTCCATACAGCGATTAGGCTCCCCGAGCTGAACAACGCGCCGTCCCGTCCGCTTCAAATTAGAATATGAGCTCGAACCAAATAATAATAATTGCTGTGGTACAAATAATCGTGATCACCCGTTATTACGGATATACAGGTTATCTAGCACCTGCACCTGTAACCCCTTCCAGGCCAGTACATTCTTCAGTGTCTCCTGAATATTGCCTTGTGTTGTGATAAATCCATCCATCGTTTTGTTTGAATGCTTGGTCTTGCAATCGCCTAGTAAGTTCCGGCAGGTCATTATCCTAAGGAAACATCTATGGCAGGTTCTTTGATTACGGAGGCTGCAGTCTCGACCTCATGGCGATGGCAAATTTGGCTGACACATTAGTCAAATTGGACAATCCTGGATGTGAAGAGTCTTCCTGGGTAGTTTTTATTAGTGTCACGAGACTATGTTGCATAAGCTCTCACATGAGGCCTTCAGATTTACGGGCAACCCAGAAACTCAGGGTCGTTGCTCGGTTGAACTTCCGCTACCGCCCTGGAATTCTTGTGCGTGCACGAGTCAGGTTCCGTCGATCATTTTAACGACAAGGGCTGTTGCATTACAGATATCTCTAAAGTGCATTATCCAGATCGTGATTGAACTTCGCGTCCGATGAGCGCGATCGTAAGAGTCGTGCGGCTCATTATCGTCAGCACGAAATAATGCATGTATCGTGATCCATTTATCTTCGCATCGCGTCTTGAAGTACCTTGATAAATTCAGGAACTATACTGGCTCTAACCAACCAAGGCTAACAATGGAATTGAAAATATCACAGAATGAGGGAATATCACGGTAGAATGACCCACGTAAATAAGTTCCGGGTAGGCAACCGGGAATATCGTGACATTGTTAAAACCGTGTTCCGCGTGGCTTCCGACCATCAGTTCGATTTGCTCACGTGAAAGCGGAGTTCGAGATATTAGGCACTTTCGCAAAGTATCATGGGCGACAAGAGCGTTAGATGACAACCGCAGCCTTAACGGACTTGCAGCCGCGACCTCGAACCACACAGCCTACCCGCTGTCAATCATGTCTATTCATAAAACTAGCTTGGCCGATATCGCAGGATGTCCATGGAATCGTATGTGCGCGTGAAACTAGTAGGGTGCTAGCGAAGATCGTCGTAAAACTGATCAATACTTTGTTCAACATCTAGGCCTGATAGTCTTGAACTTACATTGACCACATCTAGGGTAGCCCCGCCTATCTGGCATAAATTGTAAGACCATTCCGACGAATAATTGTGTTGGTTGGCATAGAAGGGGAACTGCAGCTTTAATATTATGTTGTCTTCATTAGTTCAATCGTGGGTCGGGCAGTCAGCTTTCTCCAGCATGGCATACTGCTATGGCCCGAACAGAGTTTACCACTTCACATCATGTAATCCAAATTGTTGTACCTACAGTTGTATCCTAGGCATATTTTCTGCATAAATTTTATACAGCGAGAGAAAGATCGAATTGTGATCTTGCACTGATTAAGTATCCAGCTTACATTTGTCTAATGCGCGGGAGGGCGAGATCATCTTATTTCGACAAAATGATCACAGCTGTAACGTAAGAATTCCCATTTTTCTCATGGAGTATCTGTGATCTAAAATGGTACAATTAACATAGAATGTGACAAACATTCCCAAGATCGAGCCCAAGAGCTAAGCGTGATACCACTTGACATCGAGCCGCTCCGAGTTTATCCGCACTTCGGAGGTATATTTTGGGCAATGAGCCGCGGTTAATGAGGGGGTGACTAGGTGCAGGTTAGTTGTCTCTAGTATTAAAGCACCTAGTTACAGAAGTGTACAAAGTGGCTGACCGTGGACCACTTCAGCATTACTAGATAAACATCGCAGTTCCTTGCCCCGATTAGTGGAGTCTCGTGCTTAAATTTCGGTGGTGAAAGCAGGGGATAGATGCGTCGGTTGTGATCCGCTGCCGTTAAGGAAAATTGTTAAAGTTCAGAAATGCGCGATGCTGGAGACCACGCACTTATTGATACTAACCGGCCCTGCCAGACGTGATACCTCATTTTGGTTGCAGGTCGTTGGTCGTCGATGATGCATGCCCCTGAACTACAACAAGATGCGAGATCATGCGGGCCACGAGCACAACTTGTCTATCTGGCGACATTAGGAATCGAATTTGCTATTCTTCTGTCGCTGGCCTGGATGATCGTCTGGACGTTGAAGGGCTGATGCCGGACTCGGATGTACATATTTCGCCGCAGCTGCAGATGACTAATAAAGCGGAGCCTATTGAGCGGTTAGGGTCCTCTCAAAGCAGCCGACAAAGTCTGACCAATGAGCTGGCCAAAAATCCTGGACTCGAGAAAGATAGCCAATCATATTAGTGCATGGACGGCCTCGCGGGAAGAAGCGAGCTGGAAGCAGGGGTGTGACCAATGAAGGCGGCCAAGGCCCAACGGCCAGTGAATGCAAGTCGGTCATCATAGCCACGTGACATCAAATTGGGATCTGGTCATAACCACGATATAGAGTCAGCATGCGGCGGTGGGCTAACAAACTATGCACAGACTAAGTGACATGGTCCGGGTCAAGCTCGAGCAAAGAGGCGCCCCAAAGCTGAAGTGGAGTAAAGGGATCACCTAGATGAAGCCATTCAGAGGCATAACCAGCAAGCGTCAATGTTAACCTTCCGCATTGCATCTCAGCTATTGCATAGCTTGGTCATCCGTTCACGAGGCATGGAGCGTCAAATTTTAAGATTGCTGCAAGACCATAGAACACCATTCCCATCATCGTTCGACTAAGTTGTGTTAGGTTCACAATTTAGTTGTAATGAACGGGGTCTAATTGAGTCTAGATTAGTTTTAGTGACAACTTACTACCTATCTCGAAATCCGAGCGGTATATGGACTAAAGTCTTGAAGCTTCGATAATCACCATTCGGCCCCTGCAGCAAGTCAGTGCCACCTACAATGGGTCTCAGAGGTGTGACCAGCCGAAAATTACTCTATTCCCTGAGAAAGCGAGATCAAAGATAGTCAGCCTTTGCTCTTGTGAACAGCAAACAGTATCCACAAGCCGCTCGTCCGGTGCAGCATGTACACGACATACGCCCACCTAGACGTGAGCGAGGCCTCTTCCCTTACATTTTTCTTGCGTATAATTGGTGTTAGTTTTCATTTTATCAGGCTGTCAGCACCCCACCCCGATACCTCGACCCCCCCAGTATGACAGGAGATTCGTCTACCTCCACACAAGACTATACTGCGCAAGAAACCAACCCAGCAAAACCCTGCAAATGCTTGTGCGTTCCGGGCAATCCGACGTTTAGGAGAGAGAACAATGATATCCACAATTCTACTTTCCTATTCAAAAGGTCCTTTCAAATCTACCGTGAAGTTGCGAAAAAAAAGGCTTTCGTCTCCATCAGAATAGAAAGTAACCATTTACGGCATCTTCTCGCCGTGCATATGCCGTAGTGATTGACCTCATGAACGAGGAACTTCTCTTCTAACGGATCTGCGGACCCCGACTTCATCCCTCCCTTCTGCCCACACCGAGCTAGATCTCTTGTTCTTCCAGGCAGCCACCCAGAATTTATGACTTCTATGCTATGTTACCTCACATAATTCTTGCAGCTTTGTGTGGGAGAGGAGAGCGGTTACGGCAGGACTATGTCCAGAAAATAGCTGCTTGGCATACATGAATCGTCTCAGCGTTCCCATATCGCTGAAGTCCGGAATGTGCTGTGAAACATCTAGATTCCAGTTTTCTAGCTGCTTGGCGAAAGGCTTTATCAGGGAATGGTGATAACCACAGCCACTGTTGAAGCTATGATGTCCATCATGAGAGCTCATTTCTAGGCTACGTTAACATGGCATCAACAATGTAAAACAACTAAAGTTTGACGGTGCAGAAAGCGGCGAGAACTCCTCATTAAGTCGTTATCATCCGTTTGTCATTGAAGATCAAACTGCTCCTTCAATTTTGAGAAGTCAACATACAAACTAAATTTCAGGGGTGACAAGGGATTTGGCTGGATGAAGATGGGGTTGCCGGCGACCGAACTCTGCCCGGTAGAATGGTAACGAGCCTTGTCACTTGATTTCTCCTAAACTCCTAGTCCGAGGCACGGATTTGTCAGTCAAGCCTTCCGAAAAGGTTGTGTTATGCGCTTCTCGCTTCCGACACCATGCAAGATAGATGTCATCGTCAGTCACGTCGTGATCTCGGCAATTAAGGGATTGCGTCTGTTACTTCACTGACAATCCTCTCATTGTTAGATCCCGTGGGAACCCCTAAAGCTTGGACTTCAAAGGTTTCTCGCTGGGCTACACTAAATCTAGGCACTACACCAGCGGTGCGGTCATCACTAGTTGCTGGGGATTAGATTAAACTAAGATCAGGTTAAATCTTGTTGGCGTGTCTAGCACAGCTTGGTGGATAGAATATAGTCCTCTCTCCACGACGCATGACCCAGCAATGGCAAACTCAGGTTAAGCTTCAAGATTTGGGCGAAGGAAAGAGGCAAAAGCACTACAAACTTGTAAGCTCGCGCGTCGGACACCGAAGAGGATTAGTTCGTTTGGAGGATAACATAAAAGGTGGGGTCACATTCAGCAGCGGTTTCTCGTCCATTGGTGCGACACCGTCTGTCCATCTAATACAAGGAATCAGTAGGACGCGGCATTTTTGAACACTCGCTTTTGAGCTGCTAGTAGATTAGCAAGGTGTCTGGTGAGTTCTAACACCTAACAGTCAACTCTCAATATTGGATCGCGTTGGGAGCAATGGGAGTTGATGCTTTGGGATCGATACTGTTGATATAGCCAAGTCAGGGTATCGTCTTGCGCGGGTAACATCCTGGAGTATGAAGGAGAATGAAGAGCAAAAAAATTAGCAATCAAGGCCCTAGACAACTTAGCTGATCTTACGTGCACGCCAATTCCCTGGGCGAGAAAGCATCTCGCTGCTCGACACGGCAAGTGTTGTTAGCCGCAGATGATGAGATGGTTCCACAGGCCTTCGGCATGGAAAGTTCACCACTTTTGATCGCATCATCTTTTTTCCGACGGGGGCAGGGTGACCGCAGTCCGGACGGTCCCCACGCTCATCAGTGAGCATTTGCCAGCTCGGATTACATGTCATGTCTAATTCTACCTGGATCCGTGGAAATCATACTGCAGATAGTTCTAGAATTACTACGAAAAAGTATGTCTCACGGCCAACTCTTTCTCTAAAATATAACGGTGAACTCTCGACAGTTTGGCCTGCTGAGGCGGATCAAGTAGTGACAGGCCCAATGACGCGGGCCTAAAGGATGGTTACAGTACACCTTGAGGAACGATGCGCGGTGTTGCTGCTGTTACTATTTATGATAGGTGCCTGAATGGGCTAGACCTGACGGTTCCAAAGATGGAGTATTGGTGCACCCACGACCCGTGCCAGCAGCTACCTTGGGGCGCATCACTCCGGTCCGCCTAGCCAGCCCCCCTCACCTACAACTACTTCCTCACGCGCCCTCTCGCGCGTACGAATCCTCAGTTCTGCCATCTGTCCCTCGGTAGAGCACGAGGCAGTTCTGGTACGGGTAGGGGCTTAAAGCATAGGGGCTGAGGCAAGCCCTGCATCCGTATACTCCAGTATATTCAGCAGTTGGTCTGGCCCAGGCAGCCACGGTACTGAACCAGAAGAGCGGAATCGTCGGGAAACCCCCACATGAAATGACGCCGTCGGAAGGCTGATGGAGACTGGATGCTGGAACACCCAAGTTGTATGAGCAGCAGCAGAAAAGTGCGTGATGGGAGCTTCATGACAGGGGAGGAGATAGTGAATGATGAATTCCGACTCATAGTCGAGGTCCCACTGCTCACATGCTTTGTGACATGTTCTCATTATCTCTAGAGCCTCACCTACAGTCCCCACGTCAGACAGATTCTCTCTCGCACTCGTCCCATTAAACCTTATTCCGTTACCTACCAGATAATTGTGATCTTTTTCAACCAGGGCCTAGGGCCAGTAAAAGTCCAGGACAATTTTCCAAATCTTACTGACTCTGCATGAGCAGCTGGACCACTGCTCAAACGGGTTAGAGGGGGAGGAGGGCACAGTCGACTCTTCCCTCCCCTCCAGACGGCCCAGACAGTGCCCCCTCTCGTCCCTCCCCAGGCTTCATCCACTACAGTTATTCTCTTTTCCACCCCCGTCGGCTCTACTACGCCCCAGCCAGCTTAGTCTCCCAGCTAGTCCCAACCCCGGCCTCTCTCAACCCCGACTCCCCAGTCCCTCCCCGGCCCCTCCAATCACGACTCCACTCACGCACAAACTCGTCCTTACGCACTCTGGTACCTCGACGTCCTTCCCATGGCCAAACTCGCCTTTGCCTATCCATTATCCGTATGACTATCAAGTATCTGCGTACCACCTGTACGTCGCTTCCAGCAGCCTTGCACGTCTCATTGCCTTGTCTACTTTTCCGTACCTTCCTATTGGGGCCCCCTCGCCTGCCTGCCTGCCTGGCCCAGCTTGTCCCTCCCCCTCTGGACGGAGCGGTCGCGGTGAGGATGAAGCTCATTCAAGCTAGTCCATACGGCGGGGGGACTGGGGGCTAACCATGATGATCTGTATATGAATATACACGAGGCACCTATGCCCTTGGATCCAACGTCAATATATTACCATCCTTCCCGCCGGTTTCTTTTTTTCACCACATCTCCATACCAGTCTCAGTATCTTCACCCGATAACCTCCTCCAAATCTTTATCCGTCGACTCTAGCTCGTCATCGGCATATAGAATACCCACTCGGTCTAGCCATCACTTCCCGGACCCCATCCTCAGCTGGTCCCCCTAATCCGCTGCCCCTCCCAGTGCCCCATCCTCGGGACAAACCTCTACTCCATTCACACTCTTTGTTGTCAATAGTCTTGCCGTGGAGCAGGACACAACCGCAAAACTGGCAGTCACAGCTCAAGCTCCGAGTCAGGCCTGGGGCCGATGGTCTGATCATCCTCACCAAACTATAGACTCATATTATACTGTCGACATATCCGGAATAATTCAGACCTATGACTCTAGATCTTCGGGCAGAGCGACCATGGCGCCTCACTACATGCCGGTCCAAACATATTCGAACGTTCCCATCACCACACTCGTCGCACACCACACTCATCAACCTAGCATGAATCACCAGAACCCATTCACATATGCTCACTACACAGCTGGGAACTCAAACAACATGGTAACTCCTTTCGCAAATGCCTATGTTCAATCTCGCCCTGGAATGCCATACCCTATGCAGATGGACAACAGTCTCGTTAGAACAATCCCATTCTGCCGCCCTCAAAGACAAGGATTTATTATCGAGGAACCAAGCTCACAAGGCTCGACTATCAAGAGTGAACCATCTTGGAACTCTCCACCCGGCCCATCTAACTACCTTTCACCTTGTAATAAAATAATTACCGCGCCGGGTACTTCTACAAGTGATGTCAATTTCGGGACAGAGGTCGATACTCTAATGAAAGCTATACAAGCTAAATCCACTACTCAGCCACAGCCGTCTGTTGCCCAGCAAACAACATCTGTGGTAGGTGCTTCCCCGATTTCAAGCCAACTTGTCGAAACCTGCCACCCTGGAAATCCGATTTACTCAAAGCTCACGCCAACATGCATGCAGACAGACATGAACAACACGAAGACCAGCAAAAAGCGATATCAATGTACAATTGAAGGTTGCACTAAGAGTTTCTATCAAAAAACTCATCTCGACATCCACGAAAGAGCTCATACAGGGGTCAAGCCCTACGTAAGTATTCACTTCTAACCCTTGTAGCTCATCTAACTTCGGCTTAGTTATGCAAGCAGCCAGGCTGTGACCGGACCTTTTCTCAGCTAGGGAATCTGAAGGTAGGAAACTTTCGTGAAACAAAGCTCTAATACTAAAGCGCGTAGACACACGAAAGAAGGCACACAGGAGAAAGACCTTACCAATGTGACACTTGTGGCAAGAGGTTTGCGCAGCGAGGAAACGTTAGAGCTCACAAGATCGTGCATGATCAATCTAAACCGTACATTTGTAAGCTTGACGATTGTGGAAAGCAGTTCACCCAATTGGGGAATCTCAAGGTAGGCAACTTCACTGAAAGTTCCTCTCGTTCACGGCTTTCGTTTCTATGTTCATCTCGCATGATCCTTGAAATTTTATCTACATCCCAATCATTTTTGAACTACCAATTTAGGGTCCATTGTTAACGGAAAAATCAGTCACACCAAAACAAATTCCACATCGCTACTATTCGCGCATTAACCGCAAAGTTTGCATCGATTCAAGAGGGTGATACCGTTCACGCTGCAGACCGAGAGCTATGGGTCTATTTCGCCAACCTATACAAGAATAGCAATAAAGGAATAAAAGGAAGGGGAAAAGACAGAAAAGTAGGGTCTAATCCGACTACGTCATCGATACGAAATAACACCATCACCTCATCAGGATACGGAATGAATGGACCCGGAAGAGGTAACATGGTTGTAAATTTAAACGTGAATTTATCCACTCACCATATCCCAAGAAATACTTCCAACAATTATGAGCTATATGAAGTCGAAGATGATAATAGAAGTGCCGGAGGAGCCTCAAACTCGACGATTACAAGCTTTGAAGACGCCCATTCTGACGGCTATGATGAACCAGGACGCCCGGGCGAGATGCCTTATGGCGAACGCATCTATTAGTTGTATAGAAAACATTCATTCAACACCTTATCCTGAGTTGTCTAGGTATTCTGACAGGCTTCCTCTGAGATTAGCCCAGAATTCTTTTAATACTCACAAACAGAACCTGGCGCATTAGCACCCAAATAAGTGGTCTAATTACCCAAAGAAACCCCCGACTAAAAGAAATCAACCCGGTATGGCTCGAAAATGAACTAAAGCGCGGAAATTCTCTATCAAGACTTGTCGAGGCAACCTGCTCTACCATACACAAAACAGCAGTTCCTCCGGAATCACATTCCAGGCGAAGGTGTCCTGCGACATAAAGGACATAAACTTCGAACCAAAAATCTCTGTCTTATCTTATTTAAGCTCAATCTAACTGATTATATCTTCATGAATTTTAATAACATTCAGGTTAAACGGGTGGTAAACGAGACACATCATTAAAAATGACTTTAAATCCCAAAGACATCGTCTAGGTCAAGACTAGATGTTAAAATAGTGAAAAGGGTAATGAGGATACTGTAAGGTAGCTTTTATTCCTCATTGAGTGTCAGCGGAGAGCAATTAACATGTCCACGCACACTGAGATTTAGTGTTTGCACTACGCGGCGAAAGCAAAAAATGGAACACAAAAGTGTTGAGGAAATTACTTTTTTTTTCCTAAAAGTATTGGGAAATATCATGAAAAAATACCAGTACGGAAGTTTTGGTTGTACATTAGAACCCGAAATTTTTGACAGTCGTGTAAGGGGAAACAGAACCAAGAGATCAAAATAAATTCAAGCCGAACTAACATTCCCGTTTGTGAATTTTAACTATAGAGTGAATCGTAATGCTAAAGCGGTCCAATTAAACCAGGGTGAATTGAAAATAGAGACGCGCAAGTAAGGATAGCCACCGAGAGTAAACCTCCCATGGCTAGCATGCAAGCATGTAGACTGGGGTCCTAGTCAATATCCTCTGCACTTGTAACGACCTGCGCTGCGCTATACGATGAGGCCTAACGCGACTCGATTTTGAGGGTTCAATCAAGTTGTTTAGGCTCAAAATTTCACAAGTAAACTATGCAGTACATGTGATGTACCTAAGTGCTTGTACAAGCTAGTTCGATTTGTAACTGTAGGTATAAATGAAGTCTCTAACTAGTACCTACAGTTTACGACATGGGTGGAATGGTTGGGATCGAGATGGTCAATGCGTTGTGGGATCTGTTGACGTGCGGGATAGGTAGAATTAACCAGAGGTACGGCTAAAAAATTTCAGGTGAATGGATGGATAGGATACAACCAAAGAGCCGCGAGTTCCGAGCACTTTTACCGTCAGACATCTTCCCCTTTGCTACTGACCACCTAGCCCTCTCAGCCATCCTCGGACTAGTAATGCTGTATTAAGGATCTCGATAGCGCAGGAGAGGTATCAACCACCGTGAAGAGTTGAGACAAAAAGTATGTTGTCATTAGCTTGCAGTGTGTATGTACCTTCGCCCTCCAGCTCCCAGTCGGCATCATTGATTAGGACGAGGATGCCTGGGCGGCTGATTGTCGTGCACACGCGTCAGCCAGTTGAGCGCGACCTTCGCGAATACAAGAAGGCTTACACGTGACCGTCAAGGACGAACATGTCCTTTCGCGCGTCCGTCATGTGCTCGGCACAGAGATGCACTATAAGCCAACCGAGCGTCGTGGGAGCCTGGCCGCCTGCCGCCAGCGGCATTTTCGCCGGTACGCTGATGCTTAATGTGCGCTGGTTGTTGAAGAGCATCTCCAGACCGCCCCTTGGTTCAGTAGAGGTCAGCCAAAGTCATTGGAGATGGGGGGTAGCATCTGCTACTGGTCACGGCCTTGTGCTTCGGGATCCCTTACATGAATTCAACCGTTATTGGTAGAGTTAGTGAACATGAGTGGTCGTCCATTGTGCCGCGACGCTGGTAAAGGCAGGAAGGTGATGGCGGTGATGGAGGTCAGTTGGAAAGCCCGGGAGTTGGAACAATGACTGCCCAGTTAGGCGTTTCGGCCTAGGTTAAGCTTGGCGCGAGAGATGTGATTGGGCTGAGTGAGCCTGCAGATATGATTGGTGCTGCGCCTTGGCGGGCTGTGATCCTCCCAATGCCTGTGTCCAATCGTGAGCCAATTGGGCCGGCTGGGTGGCCCGTCGATGCGCCTGCGTCTTGGCCGAATTATTGCGCAGTTCTTTAGCTTCGCCATGGAGCATGATAATTGAATGCAATGCAAAGCGACGCCTACTTTCAGAGATTGGTCGCAGCTTGTCATATTGGCAACGAATATTTGTCTGGTCAGTCTGCAGTCATGTAGTCGTATGCTTACTTGGCCCTCTGGGCAACGCTTGGCTCATGCGTAGCGCCCCCATCGCGACAGCCTTGCACGACCTCTGTTGTTCATGACTGGAGGCTTCCGCGCCAGCCATCCATCCCGAGTTGTGTAAGGCGTTGGTAGTCGGGAAGCAGGGAGTGTGCCCGTGCTGGTTGAGCCCCTGAGCTTCCTGGGCCTCGACAATGCACAGAGGGCCAACTCAGTCGGGCATCACATCGCCAACTACTTTAGCCGAACCATAATTTACCGATTCCCAAGTCCCCGCTTCCGCTCGTGCACAAGTCCTCACCATCCTGGCCCTCGTGACCAAGTGATTTCTTGCAAACCGCCCTCCAGCCCTGGTTCCACAGTCAAGGACTCGGACAGAATGCTTCAGGTCTCGGCCGATTACCTGAGTGCCGGTGCCAATCGTCACTCTTCCGCCGCCGATTGGGATGCATCGGGATTGCTGGCCTTCGGTGCCGACCGAAATATCGCATTATGGGAGCCAATGGTATGATTCCGCCTTTCTTTTCATCACTCCAAAACTTCCCTCACCCACTGCACACTCGGGGCTTCATGATTGACGCCAGCTTCCACAGGACAAGCAATCCAGAGGGATTAGTGCCCTGCTCACTGGACATACAGATAAGGTAAATGCGTTGAAATTCTTACCGGAATCTTCATCGACCATACTCAGCGGCTCTGTTGATCAGACCTTAAAGGTCTGGAAGAAATGTGACGAACCGGAGAAATATAAATGCATTCACTCACTCTCCGATCATACCGGCTCCATTAATTGTCTCGCCGTATCGAAAAACGGCGCGTCCATCTTTGCATCAGGAGCAGCAGATTCGACCGTGAGGATCTGGTCGCATGATAAAGCAGTCGAAATCGTAACACTCCAGCAGACCATAACCTTACAACCCAAATTATTTCCTCTAGCCCTGGCCTTGACTCCCCTGATAGCATCAGCCAACTCATACCTACTTGCAGTGGCGGGAACTCGAGAGACGATCCAGCTCTATGTTCAGGATTCCGAGCAGGACTCAAGATTTCAGCTTCAGGTAACCCTCTCGGGCCACGAGGGCTGGGTTCGCTCACTAGACTTCATCCAAGATTCTACAAGCCAAGGCGATATATTACTCGCATCGGCAAGCCAGGACAAGTATATTCGTCTCTGGCGGATCAGTCAAGGCTATAAGGCGCCCTCTCTAGCAGCAGACTCGAGTTTCTCGCAGCTGAACTCACTCTTGCCCGGCAAAACCCTCGCCAATAAGTCACAACACTTTCAAGCCGAAAGTCTTGACTACTCAACCAGCTTCGAAGCCCTTTTATTTGGGCATGAAGATTGGATATATAGTTGCAAGTGGAAGCATGCGGGCTCGAGATTACAGTTACTCTCAGCTTCTGCTGATAATTCGCTGGCAATCTGGGAACCAGACGAATCAACGGGCGTCTACACAATTATAGCCAGGATGGGGGAAATAAGCTCAGAAAAGGGTTCAACAACAGCTACCGGAAGCACTGGTGGTTTTTGGATGGGATTGTGGGCAGCATCCGGCAACGCAGTTGTATGTCTTGGCCGTACGGGTAGCTGGAAGCTATGGACCTGGAACGTGGACAGGGAACGATGGATCCAGGGGAGTGGAGTTAGCGGTCATACCGATCCTGTCAATAGCATCGCATGGTCAAAAGGAGGTGAATATCTTCTATCGACAAGCGCCGATCAAACTACGAGACTCCATGCAGAGTGGAAACGAGAAGGTCGGAAGACGTGGCACGAGATGGCTCGACCACAGATTCATGGCTATAACCTTAGTTGTGTCGACACTCTTGGCTCAACTCAGTTTGTCTCTGGCGCGGAGGAAAAGTTACTCCGTGTCTTCAAGATACCCAGGACCACGGCGAGACTCTTAAATGAATTAGCTGGTGGCAACTTCGCAGATGAAGATGATATGCCGATAGCAGCCAATATGCCAGTGCTAGGGCTTTCAAACCGCACTATCCCTACTGTGGAGAGCGGCGAAAAGGTGATGGGAGATGACGATAGCCGTCAAGACACAAAAGTAGCTCCAGTTATCGAGACGTCAAAGCTTGAAATCAAGTACTTACCTCACGAAGATCAGCTCTCCAGAGACACACTGTGGCCCGAGATCGAGAAGCTTTATGGTCATGGATATGAGATTTCCGCCCTGGCTACGAGTCACGATGGCACTATCGTTGCAACGGCATGCAAAGCTAGCTCTATCGACCATGCCGTCATACGTCTCTATGAAACTAAAACTTGGCATGAAATCAAGCCTCCACTCACTGCTCACTCCTTGACAGTGACGAGTCTTCGCTTCTCGCCCGACGACAAGTTTCTCCTGAGCGTCGGCCGTGATCGGTTGTGGTCGCTCTTTCAGCGGGCCGATGCGAACCCACATCAATACCAGCTTCAAGCCACCGATGCAAAAAGTCATTCCCGCATGATTCTCGACGCTGCCTGGGCCCCGGGCCCATCGCATATTTTTGCTACAGCCGGCCGTGACCGCCAAGTAAAGATCTGGATATGTCAAAGCTCAGATACTGCCTCGCCAGTCAGTTGCGCCGTGACTATACGAAGAGCTCACCCCACAACCGCCATTCACTTTCTTGATTTTACTACGCCTGCGAATTGTCTACGACTCGCGATTGGTGATGAGCTTGGTCAACTTGCCATCTTTGAAATCAATATTTCTAGCGCCAGCACTACAGAGCTACCTTTCAGCTTTAATAGGTAAGTTCTGATTAAAAGCGTGGCACGAACCCTATAGTTTAACCTGATCATATGAAACTGACTGTAATAATTACCAGCCCGTGTCTAAACCCGTCCGGGGCGATTACACAGCTTGCCTGGAGACCTACAATCAGAATGAAACCAAAGACAGGTATGAGCTTGGCAATGGCAAGTGAAGATGGTTCACTTAGAATTTATTCTATGGAATAGATCAGGTGTGATCCAACTCGTAAGTTTCCTAATTAGTTGGAGTATAGGCAGATTTTAAAGTAGATTTGGTCACAAGCTGAGTCGGTATGCGTGTGGAATAGGAGACAATGTTTGCACATTTTCTTAGAGTGCATTACTGAGGTAAGTATTAGTTGTCTTATCGTAAACCCGCGAATTTAAAAGTTCGGATCAAACTTTTCAGCGCCGTAACCCCCTATTCCAGGATTCTTGTATGAAGTCCATTCACTGCTAATTCCATTTTTCCGCGGACCCCGCTCTTTTAAGTCTTCCCTGAGCCACGCCAACACCACTTCACCAAGCTTACTGTTGCCAGTTTCTCTGACACCTTTGATATCAAAAGAGTCGATAGGTCCCCATTCTTTAATCTTACCTAAACTGATGTGTACTAAGTGGGTTGGCCAATCAGCCATGTTGTCGAGAACGTGAGTCGCGTATACAATAGTACACTCCCTACTCTGGGTTTCTTGCTTCAGGTAATTAAGGAAGTTACTCCTGCTAAGAAGATCCAGATCCACCGTGATTTCGTCTAATAGGAGAATCTTCCACGGACGAACCAGCCCCATGGCTAACTGTACCCTTCTCCTCTCACCATCTGAAACGGCGTGCATACGCCAGTCCAAGTCGATATCTAGGAGACTGATCAATTGATCCCTTCTCTCGGGGAAGTGGTCGCCACCGACAGAGCGCAGTAATTCTTGCACACCAATATCCGTCGCAACAAAGGGGCTTGATAGCCACTCCAGGCCAAGATAGGCTACGCCATCTAGACTCTCCTTAAATGGATCGAGGCCATTTATGGAAATAGTATTTGAAGGCGCTAAACGTTTGCCAGACAAGAGACGAAGTAGTGTAGTTTTGCCCGCTCCGTTGGCGCCGACGAGTAGAGTGCGTGATTGAGGAGGCAGCGCAAGCGACACGTTCTGTAGTCCAGTAATGTGATTTGGAAACGTGAAGGTTAGGTCTGTGACATGTATGTAATTGGCATCCACTTCATCGGGGGCCGAGGTGGCGGGATCCATCTAAGGATCGAAGGGATAGTCGAGATTTAGGACGGGATGCGAGGAATATCACAGAGATGCGTGAGGGAATGTGTGAATGAAATTATGTCTTTAGCATTGTCTAGGACTTGCGGCTTTCGCTGTTGTCTTTATAGCCAAGTATAGTAGCCACACTGGCCAGACGTACTACGCGAAGTGTCAGCTCGGCTACTTTGATGAAAGGAAGTCGTCGCGTCGATCGACAGTTCTATGGATCATCATGATATCCGGCCTCATCGTGCATTTACAGCGGGACTCAGCCAATGGAAGTGTAGGTTTGTGCCGGGGCGACTCACCCTCCGTTTTGTTGACAGGCGATGGGTTGGTGTGATTGGAGGGGGCCGACTGGCTGGACGAGCTCTACGTCATCCAGCCTGCAAGGGTCTTAGCCCCAAATATATGTGGACCCGACGACTCCACTACTCTAGCATTCCAATCGTGTACGGTGACCAACTTAGTCAAGGCTGGGTACATTCCCGCGCAAGTTTACTGATTGACTTTGACACAGTGCAGTCTCTCAAACCCTTGGCCATTGCTTTACACGACGTATTGGCTGGGTCCGGGTCAGGGTAAAATGTGGTACTGGCCAAAACGACACACATTCATCGACGTAGTACGGGCCACGCGACAGGGCCCGGTACTAAACATTATTACTCAATGTGCATTGAAAACGGACTTCGTTTCAAACTAGCCGAATCAGAAATCTCCATCACGATCGATATTCAACGACTATTTCATTGCAAAATGTCGCGCGGCCTATTGATTCGTGCGGCTTAACTTAGTTATGGCTGGTACTGCCCAAGGATATGATACCTACCAGTAAACTTGACCTGTCTATACGTCAACAAAAACCCATCATAACTAGACGAGTGCAAAATCTCTTGGCCGGCATCTTTGCCTCACAGCAGGAAAAGCCTTCCAAGCTCCGAAGCAAGCAGTCATTTACCACACCTGGTTCCTCTTTTGGGATCGACGTAGGGGAAATGGAATCCATTATGAAAGCAGGGCTCTTATATATAGAACTCGCCATGTGGAGTTCACGATTGAACCAACAGCACTTTCATGATCTGTCAACTTTTTCCCACCTTGACGTTAACATCTCGCAACTTCAACTCGGATGTCATCTACAAGCCACTATTCTTATCTGTGAGCAACTTTTTAGCATGGATTTCCACATGGCCTCCCGGAGAAAAACCTCTCGTGTGAAGGTTTGCAGGTCTATGATGATGTGATCATGAAAGTAGTGCACTCCTTGATTTCGCTCGGTAGTTAGCCTAGTCAGAGAGAGAGAAACAAAACTTTCGGTCCCAACGCATCGAATTTTGGATAGTATACAGTTACTAGTTTATTTTCTCAACAAGTGTGATTTTATTTGTCAACCTTCAAGCCCGCAATATCAAGACTGAGCTCGAATTGCTGGCTCAATTTAATACTGCCTGAAAAAATTGTAATGTGCACCACCTAGAATCTTCTAATTTCACAGGTAAGTCATTTCAAGCTAGAGACCCCGTGCAATGAGTACTTACATGCCCATCTCTTCTGTAGCCTTTTCGCCCTACGGTGCTCTGATTTGTACTCTTGGCACTAAGTGAAATCATCAAGCTTGTTTTAGTATCTGCCTATAGTTTTTTATTACTCGGGACGACATCTCTGGAGCGTGGTCCCATGTACCGAACCACTTATGTTAATCTGTATAGGGCTACGCTGGAACTGTCAATATATCCACCTCATTTAATAAAATATTTGATGAGACCAGCTCATGAACAATTCATGGAATACAGCAGACTACAGTCAGTCCATCCTCACCTGGTACCACAGGCATTAACCTGTGATATAATCTTCAAGAAATGCTTGAACTCGCTCGCATCTCTTTCTTTACCATACTCTACACTCTAGGGCAAAACTCTAAGACTACTTGGTTTGTTTGAAAGGTACATATTCTGCTGGTGGGCTCTCTTACAAATCCGGGTTGCAATGGAACAAGCACATGATTGCAATGACTTTTCATTGCCTCATACAGGTTGAATTTTGGTCAAAACAGAAAGATCGAGGGAAGCTTCGCTGAAGATAATTTTCATCTTGAATCTGACAAAGCTTCGAATGAGCTCACGGTGTTGGACTCTTCGAAAACGATATTTCTCGGTTCGCAGGAATAAATAAATTTACCGACGGTCCAGCACCAAAACGAGAATATGAGTTCCGCGGGAAATAGCCCATCATGTGCATAATACCAGTCACTGATATGAGGTGCGGAGAGGCGTAAGATGGAGATACAGGGCCCATACAAGCTCCAACCAAGACAGCAATACCAATTGGCGATATCAGCTCTAATGGTTACACCTTGAGCTCTGGCAAGAGAAATTGTCCTGCCAACGAATCTGCCAATTTTCGCCTGGTATCTACTTGTACATTATTTATGCAATGATAACTACCAAGTACATTTCTCTTCATAAAAATTTTTGGTCAGGTCGAGATTTCATGTTTGATTGGCTCGAAGTAATCTCGCCGAAGATGAGCCAGCTGCAGCGAATTTCTCAAGTTAAATTGACTGTAATCTGCACAAAATGAACCGCCTGCTTTATTTTCGACACAAAATAGAAGCGTATGCTTGAATCAGCTTGACAATCCCTTTCGACACTAGCAGCTAGAACGAGGAAAAATCTAATACCTAAATATCCATGCCCCCTGGAGAAAATTCTAACGATTTGTGGAGACAGTCCTCCTACAATTTTTCAACTTTTTCAAAAACTAGCGGGAGCGCCCCTCGTTTTTGTGTTACAGATATATGCGCTTTCTATTAAATTACAAGAGTGTCGGTCAAACATAATTATCTATGTACCTTAACATAATGGAGTTATGGTTGTGATTATTGTCTACTTGAGAGTAAAAAGCGTAAGGCGTTTGGAGATTCTATGCACCCTACATTAGTAATTTCAAAATAACGTTTAGGCGAGGCAAGTGGACACATATCAGTATGAGCATGGTCGCGGCAATAAATGGTGCTGTGCGTGCCGTGAAATATACACGTTGTGCCAGAATTATAATTTATAAATTATACTTCCAGAACTATTGTATCACCCGTTTAAAGGAATCATATCCCAATACTTTTCTCAGAAAGGATCAATCTGTTGACAGGACTTAAGCACTAGTGCTTGGGAATGGAAATAGAGTGTACTTAATTGTATATATCTTTTGAATTTTTGAATTTAAATTCATTATCTTGATTTGGCGCCCTATGGACCCATGCAGGTGTTTATCATACTTTCTAATTTACATGGGAGGAAACCTTTTGGTGAAAACCCCCCAAAATTTCCTGTTTAATTTCTATGTTTTTTATAATGTATCCTTAAGAAAGCGCAGTTACACTATAGTGCCCTCCATATAACCCAATCACATGAGCTTTATCTACCTCAAGAAAGGCATGACCTGTTCCTTTCCCTCAGCAGCATTTTGACCGTCTTTGTGTTATGAATTTGTTAGATTTAATCTGAATATGGTGATGCAGGGATTATCTTCTTAATTCGGTTAGGTCTGAGGCAACAGGTTTTGGATTTGTTCAAGCTGGAAATTTGAATTGGTTCTTTAGTTCTAACAACTTTTATGATTATTGTATAATTTGCTTATTGGGAACTCGATATTTTGATAACATGATAATCTGGACATATGAGTTCATAACCTTTGATAATTCGAGCCTCGATTACTTTCATTCGCACCTTCGACATTTGCACCTTCGATAATTTGTCTTCGTCGAAATCGACTCGACCTCTGCAGCTTAACGGCTTCGAAAATCTGCCCATAAGTAGATTCATAACACTTTGTCATCTGGAATTGCTCTATTCAACCATGATTTAGGATCCACTGTGTTATCCTTTTGATGTCTCCAGGATTGCTTAGCACGGCTTCGTAGGACTGATCTTTCGCTTGTCTACAGATCTTAGCTCTACCGTTTGACCATCGGGGGCAGGACATAATCATATGCTTGAGGCTCTGTGATTGGTAGATGCATGGACAGCTTGGACTGTAGACTCCGGGTACTTTTCTTCTGTATAAATACGAGTTAAGCCCCATGTGCTCACTTCGTACTTGAATCGCTAGACTGCTTTGAGCTCTTGTCAGGATTGTATATATATTATTACTTCTATTTAGGGTGTTTCGAACCTCTGTCTCAGCTGAGACGCACAGGCCTCTCCAGGTTAGTCAGCTAGTCTTGTCTGCCGAGCCTAATGGCCTGAGGTCGCAACATCCAACCTGAATGGAACCAACGCAATCTTCGAAACTGTTATTAGAATAGTCTCCGTAGCTTCCAAGTGCTTAGCTTTTGACCAACGTTGCCACAATTCCCTAATTTTTTAATGAATAATCTAGATTTAGAGTTATTGACATATAGCTCAATTTAAAACTTCCAATTCTACTCTATCACTAATCGTAAAGATACTCTACTTGCTTATTCAATTGCCGATGGACACCTGCTCCCTGCTTACTTCTTGAAAATCTTAAGTCGAGACTTGTATAGTCTACAGTTTGACCTTATCCTCCATTTTCTTCCTGGATACCATTGCTCTGGCATGGGGCAGAGAATTGGTGTGAAAAATGACCAAAGTAATAATCGGAAAATTGTCTACATTAGACAGATACACATTTAATCCGGGTTGGGCCTTCTGTTTATTTGGGACAAGTGGTGAGGATTTGCGATGGATATCTTAAAGTTTGATCTTGATTTAGGTCATTTGGTATGCAAAAAACACAAATGTTCAGGTGTGGAAAGCGGACTCGCACCAGGCCCTAGGTCTCCTCGGAGAAAAGGGAATAAAGTGTTGTGATCAGGCCCACTCATAGATCACACAACTTGGAATGGCTAGTTTTAAGCAAGTGTAACCGATAGGACAAGCGATCCTGTGTCAGTGGTACGTCATCGGCACACAGCAATGACAACACCAGTATCTCAGCCATACATGATAATATGACCATATGACGCAGGTATATCTAATGACATAGTTGTTGAATGGCTGAATGGTTGGGAGTTATTGCTATTGATGGTATATTTTATGTATTGTCTTTGTGCATAAATACTCGCTGCTAGACCTCTGTACTTAACTAACCTTTTCCACCATTATATTCAATAGTCATCAATACAGCAGATATACAATATATATCCGTCTGCTTCACGTTAGACTTAAAGCGCTATCCTATATCCACCTAAGTTGACTATTCCACCCATTGTGACAATTCTTAGACTTCTCATGACCTCGTTATTACAATTTAAAGCTCTACACTTCTATTTTGGGATAAGGTATGAAGGATAAGATGACTCAGAAGTTGTATGGTATCCGAATATAACAATTATCGTTGCTAGAAGAAACAATCATCATTTTTTCAAAAGTGGCGAAACATTCTGCGAGGGTTAATTTGTTATTTTAATCATTGCTACCGTTTCATTCCATATCTGATTTTTCATGTTGACCTTCGCTATGCGGGCTGGGGGACTGGAGGGAAGAAAGTCACGGCAGGAAAATTTTCACGGCACCATCTAAGCCACCGGCAGAGAGCAGAACAGCCGGAATAATGGCAGTAGAGTCTCTCGTGAGCTCTGCAGATATCAACATGATTAACCTCAAATCACTAGGGCTTAACTTGAACATAGATCGAGACAGATTGGTGATGGTAGGAACAATCCCACCTGCGACACTGATGGTAGAGGTGAATGGGCTCTTGTGGCCCTTACGGCACTTGAGACAACTTTGCGATCCAGGTTAACGGGCACGCCGATAGAGAAAAAGATGCTGGCCGTAGAAAAGGCAGTAAATAAGAGACTTGAGGAGCTGGTCTGAAAGAAGGTCTACAGTCGATACAAGGAATGGTAAGTTGTTCAGCTTATGCCTCGATCGTCGGACCTCCAGCGACTAAAGTGGCAGCATGAACCAGAATGCAAGAAGCAGAGACTGTGCAGCCGGTAAAGCTGCTTTACAAGGCAAAACAACATATCGAGGGGGCGTACGCCGTAAGGTAGCTACAGAGCAATAACATAGAGTTGTTTGCGCCATCGGTCTCCCAACCAGACGTTACCTTTGAGATGCTACAGCCAGAGGAGTTCAGTGCCTTATAGCAGGATTATCTTTTCGAGATTTCAGGAGTCCTATTAGGGACGATGATACGAGAGGGAAAATGCTGACAATGGTAAACTGATATGTCAAGTGACGGAGGAGACTAAAGCTTGGATTGCCGAACTAAAACTCGACACGGTAGGGTTTCGACTACAAAGAGCACCAATGGATGAGGAAAAAAAGGCCATTCTCGAGGATTAGTGATCGCGAGCTTGGCGACAGAGGCACTCTAGCGCGAAGTAATAAGAAACGGCATTGTTTTCAACTCAATGCCGCCCACGGTCCAGCACTAGTCACTCCGAACATAAATCAAGAACTGCTTTGACTGCGGTCAATGCGGGCATAGCTTAGCTATTTGTAAAAAGGCAAGGCGATGCGAAGGGTGTGCCGGTACCCACCAGGCCAGAGACTGCTCGAAGGAATCGGTGCTTTGCTGCGGCTGTGGCAAGGCCCATTTATTGTGGCGGAAGGGAGCGTGTCCAAGCTTTGCGGCACACAAGGTCAGAGGGCACGGTATAGACTTATGGAGAGAACGGCAGTCTTGCGACGTGAGGAATCCTTACCATCGGCACAACGAACTCTACAAATGGCGAACATAATAGACGGCCAGGGATAGAAGGCGTCAAAAGGGACTCAGGGCGCCCCCGCAAACAGGTCCGGGAGTAAAGGAGTAAAGATCACGGTCGCTACGCGCAACCAATGCCACAAAATAATTTGTATTTTTCTGTGGAGGAGATCACTCCATCTGGACTGAGTCAATATAATGAGCGTGCGATAACCACCTCACATTATCACTTACTAAGCGTCTTACCCGGTGCAATAGCCAGACCGATTCGTCAGATCCCACCTAGATGCTAGTGTGGGCTCGTAAGCTAGCCTAGCCGATTAACAACGGGTAAACCCCGTAGCACTTGGTCCCAGCAGCACCACCACCACTATCAGCACTATGGGGGCTAACATCAATACAACAGGCATCAATTTTCGATGCGAGGCATAGGTGTCGAGGTGCTCTCTAGCTATTTCTGTGTCGAATCCATGGCTAATTGCACTTCCTATAGGCTAATGAAGAGCCACAAACAAATATTTTGAAGAGAGAGAGAGAATTATCATCGAAAGGTTTCCCCTCACGTAAAGAGCTATAAGTAAGGCTTATAGTCACCTGAATGGGCCCATAGGGTGCCAGGTTGGGCCAATAAAATTAGGTTTAAATTATTGTTAATATACATGAATTACACTCAAACACGCTACAACTATAGCCCGCACAGATTTGCTGGCTAGCCGATATCCTCTAATGCCAATACTGATGTCCGACTCTCCAACAGTTGTACGAATTATCGAGAAAGACCCATGCAACATGTGAGTCTAATGTGACGTAAACTGCTAGTTTTATAATTTGATCCTCTTAAATGAAGGTATCTATCCCAAAAGAATTATTCCCACTTACCAAGAGGTAATTGAAATGCGAAACTATTCTGCGTCTAATCAGTGCTCTGAAAATATCAGCTTTTCGGGTCTATTATTTCTGCTTCTCTCTTCCAGTATCTCCCTGTAGTGAAAGCAGCTCAGGCTAAACGTGTCAAAAGATAATTGCGTGGCTATACATAGGACCTTTGCACCAGATCTACCGCTTGATACGAGGGCAAAGTGAGCACGCAGCAAAGCCATCTGGTTCTCAAGGCAACACACGAGGCTGCATAAATTAGCTGGTAGCTGTAGTCGGGACCAACGATGGGACTTTACCCTGCCGCAAATGAGTTTTCGCGCGTGATATTCATATTACCGCCCTCTCCTACTCCGACTGCAGACATGCTGGGGCAAAGTGTCGAGACTCTTTTGACGGAAAAAAAGAAGCGACATTGGATTTAATCCTCGGCAACAACCGGAGTCTTGATCAAACCCTGCGCAAGTCTTGCTGAAGATAGTGGCCTGTACGAAGACTCGCCAGCCAAGGATCGCTCGAGAAGATAGATTAGAGGTGTTTGTCAGATTATACGCAATTTCTGCCGTGGTCGAATTAGCGGGAAGGCTATATTCTATCTGCATCCACTCAGTGAAAAAGGCGTCTTTCGTTTTCATCCTTAACGCACTATGGTTTCTGCGAACATACGACCATAGATGGAGAAGAATTAAGCATCCCGTCCGCCCTGCCAAATTCAACAATTTCTACACTTTTTGAAACTGACCAGTAGACGCGCCACAAGTTTTTTTTTTGCACCAGATTTGAATTGCGTATGCAACTATCTAGCCATGACACAATATCAAAGAAAAGTACTGAATAGATGATTCAACCTAAGAGAAGAGCACTCATGCCTCAGATTTCATTTTCAAGTACCACTGCGAAGTTATGGCGGCTTTTTCTTCACCCCAAGTCAACCCTCATCCGTGAATACCCACACAGGGGAACGTCTCAAAAACCCTGAGTTATCCAGATATGCCTCTATCATCTTTCAACTTTTCTCCGCGCGAAATATGGTCTTAGGTGTCTTCTTCCCAAGTGAAGTAGGTGCCCAGGCTACTCAAACCATATCAGAGAACACCACCTGGAGGTGGACCACTAGACCTTCCATCGTCTGCTTGTTTTTATAGTGTGAGCTGCACTCTCGCAAGCGAAGTCTTGGCCCGCACAAAGCTCAATTCGTAAAACTCCCTGCCAAAATTCGGAATTTCATGCCCTTCGAGGTTATAACCTTCCTTTGCATCATCTTGTCAACTTGTCCTGAACCCTCTCACGTCCATCCCAAAGAACAGTCTCCCAGCTTTGTGCGCTACGCTTTGCTTCCTCCGCCGGGTATGAATATCGGCGTGGGCGTGTATTTGGTGACCGGCTGAGGCCAGGGAAGGTCGAAAAGTGGTGTGGTCATTGAGATGAGGATGTACTTGGTCGTACTTGTGGGCTTGATGAGACTTAGGTAGGAGTCTAACTCGATGGGAGTGAAAAAACGACATGGAGGAGTAACTTGAATCAATGCCTCGTGGGCCAACTTCTTTGATATTGCGAAATTTGACTGAACTTGGCTCTGGGAGATTATTTCACTCCCAGGTTCGTAGAGGACACCGCGTACAGGTGTTCAGCCTTGCCCTACCCGCCATAAGTTTTGTATACCTTAAGAAATTTCGAGAATTTTATTCTTCTGATCCCTCGGCATCAAATCATTGAAATTGGTGGAATGCGCCCTCATATAACTTGAAGGCACCGCCTGCGTGCCAAAATTTCCACAATATATCTTCTGACTATATGGAATGAAAACTCAATAACTGTCAGTGGTGTCCCCTACGAACCTCCAGCTCTCACTGTAGAGTCTGCAGAGCCGAGATTGAGTAACAAAGTCCTCACTTCGATAAGGATTCCCAATCGCCTCCGCCATCTGTATCGTCTTCAACTCTCTCTGAACAAACTCATAGCACCATTAACATGAAGCTAACCACGATCAGATCAGATGGTAGGGTCTGAGTCTTACTCATCACCCACCCTTGATCATGGAGGAAAAGCCATCCGATGAGTTTCCGGAGCGTACCAAGCACCCGATACGGAGATGGCGGATTGGATCAAGTCGGCCTCGACTGTTACAAAGAAGGGAGATACAGATGAATATGCGCACCTCATGTGGTCCCGGTGTCTAGGCCTCGCCTGGCTGGGGCTGCAGGTTTTTTGAGACTTTTTCCCGCGCACGCAGTTAACATTGCTACCATTTTATTTTTATGGGTAGAAGGTTCTGCGGAAAAGGTGGCCGAATTCCACGGGTAAACACTGAGCTGAATGGCTATTCATCACGGGCAATATATCGAAGGTCTTTCAAGGAACATGAGAGGCAAAGAGCACCGTACAAGGTGTGGCCTAGGTCAGAGAGGAGCCCATTGTGTTAGATAGTCTATGAGTCAAGTAGTACAACAAAAATATCATATCGTGAGTGATTGTCTGCTCTAGAGGCCAGCCCTGAAGATTTGCCGCTAAGCCGATCGACGTAAAAAAAGTGCCATGTCAAGAGACAACTTGGTCTGCTAATGGCTGAATGTTACAATTATGTTAAATTGAATTAATGGGAACTCCACTCACATTTGACTGGATAGCTCTGTGACAAGGTGAACAGATCAGTTGCTCTAACAGACACTAATAAGTTCGGAAACCACTTTGTTTTTCTTCCCTGTCCAACGTCCTATCCATTATCACAATTACGGAACCATGAAGAGGAGAAGCCGCTCTCGTCTAGGAAAAAGGTGCAAAAACGAAACTTGACGTGCTGCCACTCTAAAACGACCCGGCTGAATGCCGAGGACGTTTACTCCAACCATTTTCTGGTAAATTTTCCGCAAATTTCCTAAACTCCCCCTTCAACGGGATAAAATTTATGAAAAGGTAGAAAGGGAAGCTACCCCCTCATCCGGCTCAGTTCTTGGAACTGAAATCTAGAGTATGCGAACCTCTGAAGCCAAACGTGTCACTCCATATGTACAGAAGATACCGATCATGTGATATGGCTAGATAATTGAGCACACCTTAAATGATTAAAAAGAATAGCTCAGTAACGACCAGTCCGAGTTGGAGAGGGCAAGTAGTCAGACTGGTTACGGCTCAGCTATCTACGAGTAAATTTCAAGGGATATTCTTAGAGAAGCCCGATGTCCTATCAGAATTTTCTTCACGCGACATTCTTGCATGGGATAGGAGCAGGCAATCGAAATCGAAATCAATTCACATAAATGCCTAATATGTCGATTGGTCTTAATTTACGTTTACTTAAGGTTAGTTTAATGCAAAACAAAAGGTTCAAAAGTAAGATATGTATTATTGTCGCCGTATTAATTGGTGTTGGTATACAGCAGAGCAAGTCCAGAGTAAAATCAGTCATTTAACGAAATCTAGAGACAGAAGGCCTCCTACATCTTGCTATTCACATAATGGATTTCAAATAACGACGCCGATCATAATAGCCTCCGTTGCTTAGCAACTGTTCCCAATCAACACCCTTGGTAGTCTCTATAGCTGACTAGACCCTAGATTCTATCTCTACCGTACTGGCGTAGACGTTACACACACAAGGGAGTATTCCCGTAACAATTATGTCTTCTTATAACAACATTGCGAGCGTTTAGTTCTTTGTATTGGCTGAGTCATCACGATAAGAACTCAGCAACAGAGAGATGCACAACGCTTAGTGCAAAGCAAGTTGCACTAATTTCCGACATTCACAGTTTTTCCTTTTGGTCAAAGAAGCTAACAGTCTGCACAAGATCCATTGTACAAGATTAAAATACATAACTCCTTACTTTAATGCAGTTTCGTTCTTCTGATTAGAGGCAAATAAAGAAAACGGAGTAAAATTTGATGTTAAGACACCTGTTACTTATTCCTCCAAAAAAGCCAATTATTAAAGCCCTGAACTTGGGAGTGCCATCTGGATACTCCCATTTTAGTTCGCGTTTTAGCATCCCAAACATATGTCATTATGGGCTATTATTTGACAGTATGTATGCCTATATGATGTTCCGGGTGAAGTCTTTATTATTGTACGACTTGACATGATATGGGATAAAATCTAAGAGATGATGGGATATGTGCTGAATACTAGGAGGTTGTGTGAGAATAGCCTATTTCTCCATATCACCTTAATTTCGCGGACTATTTGTAGCTCAGTGAAAATGCCAAGGTTGGCGGCAGAGTGGTAGAGCTTGGGAGCAAATACTTCGGCGCCGAGAAGGTTGTTGGCTTTTTTTTCTTTTTGTGGAAGTTTCGAATGGAGGCCCATGCATTGTGTTTCTGCCATTCTAACGCAAATAGAATTCAAACAGACGCTCATCCTCTTTTCTCTTGCTTAAGAATGTTTCTGCATGACTTGGGGCATTTTAACTTGTCACTTTTCCATCTGAAACTTTCTTTTCGGCTGATGTTTTGCAAGTAAAAGTGTTGAGTCCTTTGAGTGCAGACAATTCGGAAGATGGGTACAAACTGGGTTGGCATGACGTTAATGCTGTAACAGACCCTGAAAAATTGGCTTGTTTTGCTATCAAGTAGATCATACGTATCATTGATGAAATTATTAGCTTTCTTCCAGACTTTTATAAACCATATTTGGAGGTTCGTGTTGACTGGAGAAGTGGTCATTTCTCGAGCTGGTTTGTTTGTTTGTTTATTCCATTTACATCCTGTCTAAGTCTAAGACTATTGTAGGATGTAAATTCTTGAGCTGGTAAGTCAGCGTATTCATACCAAAAGTAAACAACCCTGTTGCCAGGTTGAGTAGATTGAACAGGAGGTTGTGGTATTGGACGATATACTGTATAATCGTCGGATTCCCAGTGATTTCTTCGAATAATTGAGAAAAGGTGCTTTTTTTTGTTCAGGCTGCGTTGGGGTCACTGTTTGATTGTGATGCTGAGCAGCCTGCGTAAAATGACGAGTTTTAGCTTGTGGTGGGAGTGAGAGCTTAGGATGTTGCAATAGAGATTGAGGGTTTAAAGGATATGGAGGATGTAGTTGATGTAGATGTAGATCTGATGGTAGCGGAGCTTGATGTATGGGAGGTTATAAAGACGGTTGTGGGGTTGTATCATACTCATCACCCGGGGCAAGAAAGTTTTCGTCATCACGTATCTTAATTATCCATTTGCCTAAACTTATATGATCCTTCTTAAAGCCGGGTCTTTTGAACGCTTCACAAAAGCCTTGTTTGCACGGGCTTGCAATTCTTTCAAACATTGCCTCTGTCCAGTGACCAAAATAGTCTAAAAGCTCATCGTAAATTGCTGAGGGGCTGTATACTTCTGGAATTAAATCCCAGTCTGCAACAGATGCCATAGCAAATGAAGTAATCGCTATGGAAGGGGAGTCGTTAAGAATAGATTCTTTGTTCTAGTGTTCAAGTGACAATACTTGAGGACCCTTTTTCCTGTATGCCACATTAATTCCTTCAATTAAATCAAGCAATTCTTTCTCCTGGTGATCCGAATCCATATGAGATAACACCTATACCTTTGGTGTGTAGAGCGTTTCTGGTGAATTTTCAGACAATAACTTCTGGCCGGGAAAGTCTTGTGAAATGGCCATTTCTAAAGAATGAGAAATGATGAGAATACTTATCATGTGGTGAAAGAAAGCGGAAAAATATGTTGCAATAAGTAATGCGCAAAATGGTGGAAGTTTGTTCAAAGTAGCGCGGGAAAAACTGAAGTAAAACATGGTGTAAATTGATGAATGGAAAGAGTTGGAGCCAGTGCCGTTGGTGTTCTGGGGTTTGCTTCAGATTGGGTTGGTCTACATAAGTTCAATGGATAAACTTGATGATTGTTCGTTTAGATCACACGAATCAATCTGCTGGGAAATGCTGCTTCAACCAGTAAATTGATCTTTCTCGGTCAAATGGAAGGGGCTATTATCTCCGCGTGTGGCAGTCAAGCATACGATTTCGCGATGTATTAGCACTTGCAGGTTCCTGCACTTGTACCGGCTTACACAGAAGATCTAGTCTACTGCCCATAGGAGAATGTCAGAAGGAAATGCTGTCTCTTCAACCTCTCTGTTCTGTGGTCGCCTGTGGACTACTGATCAGTGTCGATTGAACTAACCTTACGTAGACGTAAATTAAGGCCAATCAACATTATATAATATATGATATTTCAAGACGGATAGAGTAGGAATCTTATTAACTCGATGTGGTAACCAGGGCCTTGAAGAGAGGTGTAGTTTACAAATGCCAGCGTGGATGAGTTAAGCATCTAGTTGACTGTTGGTGCAAGCTCCATCGAAAAAACCCGGCATGGGTCACCAGCGCAGGTAGTCTTCAGTTTAAATTAGTTAATATTCATTCAACTATCAAGCTAAGACAAAAGATAAGTGCCATGTGCTCATGTTAGATGACTCCTTTGACGTTATAGACACTCATACTCTGGATTTCATTTGCAAATACCACTGTGATGTCGGTTTGCTCGCACATGTAGTCGGTTACTCTCCTCCGTAAGTACCCAACAAAGGAATGTATCAAAACCTATGATTATGCAAGCAAGCTTTCGTAGACTATCCACATGAATACAGCGAGACATGTGGTTGAGCTTTTACGGATTCGAATCAAGTCTATTTATTATTATATACTTTTTTATATCAGGTTTTGTGTGTGCAGATATCCAGCTTTCACAAATTACCATTGACGAAGTACATAAAAGATAACTCAATATAAACGAAGAGTACTCATGCCTCAGATTTCATTTGCAAGTACCACTGCGAAATTGTGGCGACTTTCTCTTCGCCCAAAGTCAACCCTCATCCGTAAATACCCACTTAGGGAAACGTCTCAAAAACCCTGAGTTATCCAGATATCTTTCTATCATCCATTAAATTTTCTCCCAGCGAAATGTGGTCTGAGGCGTCTCCTTCCCTAGTGGAGTAGGTGTCCAGGCTAATCAAACTAAACCTAGGAACACGACCAGTTGTCTCTTGCCTTATGTTGCACTGGTAGTGGTTGTGGCTAACTGGGAGCGTCAATAGTGTGTGTCAAATCTTATGGGCAACACTACTTAGACCAAGAGAATCCATTTTGCCTTACACACCCCTTTCTATGACGAGTTGTCTCATATCCTGGACGACTTGATTTCAAATAATGTGCTCATGTCACATGATAGGGCTCTTTCAAGTTCCTGCGGAATAGTCACAAGGCTGGATCAGTCTATTAGTTCTACAACATCACGACAATCTTAGATTCAATGCTACAGTGAGTGGCAGTCAGTCTCGTACACAGTGACTTTGTAGCTTTTCTATCCTTAATCCAACCATCAGCATGAGCTCGATTATCAAACAGTCGAGCAATATTGCGAAGCTGTCCAGGTCTTGTCTTCAATCGACCTCACGAACAACTACACGTTACTACAGGAACCCTTCGCTTTTAAATTTACTAACGGGCAACCAGAGATCTCGATTCTACACTGATCCACCAAAGACAGATAAAAAAGAATCTCCAAAGGGTGTTCCTGAAGTGCCGAAAGAACCAGCTGCGTCACCTACATCTGTTCCTGACACCCCGAAAGATGGTCACGAGCAGAAAACTCCATCTCTTTTGTCAGAAGAAACTTCAAAAAATAAGTCAAATGCATCTCCCTTGCCAGAAGGAATCACAAAATTGAGTGAAGCGGAAGAAAAGGCATTAGAGGAGCTTCTAGGAACTCTGAAGAAGGGTCTATCTAAAGGACAGGGTGAGATGATTGACAAGGCGTTCGATGCGCTAAAGAAAGATGGATTACCAAATGAACTAAAACAATTTTTCGACGAATTAATAAATAAAAAAAAACCGATCTCTTTGGCCGACGCCATAAAATTATCGAAGCTGGTATCACAGATTACTCAAAATAAACATGAAACATTGGCATCTTCTAATAATACAATCGACTCCAAAAAGCTCGACAGCAAACCTCAGTCGCCTTTCTTTCATACCTCGGAACCTAAAAATAAAAAGGAAAACTCACAGGGCGGTAACTCTGGAGCTTGGGAGTTTAAGTTAGACTTTGGAACTATATTTGCCTCAACACTTGTCAGCTATCTCCTGTTCCGATTAGCTGTACCGGGAGAGAGTAGCAGAAATATCACTTACCAAGAATTCCAGAGCACTTTTCTCGACAAGGGTCTAGTGGAAAAGCTCACTGTCACGAATGGAGGCAAAGTTAGGGTTGATCTCCATCGCGAAGCAACTTTGGCACAATATCCAGACTCTCCTGGTGCCAATCCGAACTTCCACTACTACTTTTCGATAGGTTCTGTAGAATCTTTCGAAAGAAGACTTGACGAGGCACAGGATCAGTTAGGTATTCCACCTTCAGAACGCATACCAGTGAACTATGCTTCAGAAGCAGATCTTTGGAGTTTACTAATAAACTTTGGACCCACGCTTCTCTTTGTTGGAGCGATTTTTTACTTGTCAAAACGAGCTAGTACTGGTGGCGGCGGCAGTAACGGAGTTTTTGGGATAGGAAAGACCCGGGCCAAACGATTTAACCATGAAACAGACGTTAAAGTCAAATTCAGTGATGTGGCAGGCATGGATGAAGCAAAGCTAGAGATAATGGAATTCGTTTCATTCTTAAAAACACCAGAAAAATTTGAAAGACTCGGTGCGAAAATACCTCGAGGGGCTATCCTCTCCGGACCCCCAGGAACAGGTAAAACTCTTCTAGCAAAGGCTACAGCAGGAGAGTCTCAAGTACCTTTCTTCAGTGTTAGCGGATCGGAGTTTGTTGAGATGTTTGTTGGGGTTGGTGCTTCTCGAGTGCGTGACTTATTCGCCAAAGCACGCAAAAGTACACCTTGTATTATTTTTATTGACGAAATTGATGCTATCGGTAAATCCCGTGGGAAATCAGGGTCTTTTGGCGGTGGAAACGATGAGCGAGAGGCTACGCTCAACCAGATTTTGACTGAGATGGACGGATTTAACACTTCGGAGCAGGTTGTCGTTCTTGCAGGGACCAATAGACCAGATGTTCTAGATAAAGCTCTGTTAAGACCTGGTCGTTTTGATAGACATATAGCAATCGACCGGCCTACGATGAGTGGTCGCAAACAAATATTTCTAGTTCATTTAAAAAAGATTGTCACCCACGAAGACCTTGAATACTTGACTGGGCGTCTTTCAGCCCTAACTCCGGGATTTTCGGGTGCGGATGTTGCTAATTGCTGTAACGAAGCTGCTCTCATTGGTAAGTTCCGAGTACTAACCTTTTATCAGCCACAAGGCTAACACTACTAAGCTGCTAGAAAGAGTGCGAAATCTGTAGAAATGACTCATTTCGAACAAGCGATCGAACGAGTAGTCGGTGGTCTTGAAAAGAAATCATTGGTCCTCTCTCCAGAAGAGAAGAAAGTTGTAGCTTACCATGAAGCTGGTCATGCCATCTGCGGCTGGTACTTTAAATACGCAGATCCTCTATTGAAGGTTTCTATTATTCCACGAGGCCAAGGAGCATTAGGCTATGCTCAATATCTTCCAAATAATGATAGCTATCTCTTGAATGTCAAGCAACTCATGGATCGCATGGCAATGACGCTAGGTGGACGTGTTTCCGAGGAATTACATTTCGAAACAGTGACCTCTGGGGCTTCCGATGACTTCAACAAGGTAACACAGCTCGCAACAGCCATGGTAACGAAATGGGGCATGAGCAAGAAACTCGGCACCTTACATTTCGAAGATAACAGCGATAGATCTTTCCAAAAACCTTTCGCTGAGGCTACTGCTCAGACAATAGACTCAGAAGTCCGCAGAATAATTGATGAGGCATACAAGCAATGTAAAGATTTACTCACTGAAAAGATTACGGAGATAGGAACTGTGGCAGAAGAACTGTTAGCAAAGGAAGTATTAGACCGAAATGACATGGTCCGATTATTGGGTAAGCGGCCGTTCGAAGAGAACAAGGATTTTGAAAAATACTTTGGCGGGGGTCAAAAGAGTGCACCACCACCCTTTCCCTCTGAAACATCTAGCCTATCGGAGTCTACCACAGCCACCTGAAATTACTACGGAGTCACAGTCTGAATATGACTCCCGGCAAATTTTGATTCGAGGACAAGTTATCCGAATTCAGATACGACGAAGGCATTTTATCATAGAACCAGGTTAGCATGAATGTGACCAATTTAGCCGAGATCTTTCAAATTATTATCGGAGAACTCATGAACTTGGGATTTATAGAATTGAATCTACGCACAGTACGCTAAATCTTATCTGGACTGTCGCCTTTGTTCTCGATCATTGAAGCTAACTACAGACTCCGCTCCCGCTCTTCTGATACGATTTGGTGTTGCTTATTCGCACCCATTTAGCAATATTTCAGCTGTTTACTTTACCACCCATTGAGTAATCTGGTATGCATGGATAGGAGAGCAAAAATGGGTGTGAATGGATTGTGTTTAGATTTACATTTAATATTATTAATCACATGAAGGATTCCCCGAACCCTTACTACCAACCCAGGATGGTTAGATATTTCTGTTCCCTAATCGTCACTGGGCGACTGTTCTTTAGCGTCTTGCTGATCTCCAATATTCTCTTCAGGCCCATAGGGCATTGTCCGAAAAACATCTCGTGCTCGCTGCATTTCTTCATCTGGCTCCTCTATTATGAGATCTACAAAATCTGTTTGTCGTCTTAATTCATCCTGCCCTCCGACAGTGTTCCATTTTTTGGTGTCAATGTTCTTCGTGCGTCGTGGTCTTATGGAGGTTTTTTGTACGATTGGATAATAGTACGCACCTTTTGCATTTAGTCCATCTGTACCATCCTGAATGGCAATAACAACCTCATCGTCATACTTCGTCGATGTATCGCCAGATTGGGTAGAGCTCTCGTAGGCTCGTACACGTTTGAATCGGAAGCAGCCTTTACCATCTAAAGTTTTTTGTGGATATAAACTCTCGTCCTTGTTGCTTGGGTTTTGTGGGTCGAATTTTCGTTTGAACTGAAGACTTTCTGAAACCGTCTCCGTCAAGAAAAACTCGTATTCGAACCTTTCTTCAGGCGCTGGATATCTTTCTGGATCACGCTCATGAAGATCTCTCGCGATCTGTTTTTGAGCTTCAAATTCTTCGGAGGGTTCTATGGGTTTTAAAAGGCTACTCTCGAGGCGTTTGTCGTATGTCGAGCTTGGTGGGACAGGGTTGGTGAGAAACTTAATCGAAACATAGCCCCCAGCATCTGGGAAGGAATCCAAGTCTGGAAGTACGGGATAACAGTCAACTAGCTTTAGACTTCGTTTTGAGGGATGCCGGATTAAACTTGGATTCTTCAGATTGTGGGTAGCAGTTTCAAAGGTTTTCTCCACTTGATTTTGTATATACTCTGGTGATTCTTTGTTAAGATTTTGTGCCGGCCTATTACTTTTTCGAATTGCAGTGCTATTCACTAACGATCGTGACGTGGTTGATTCAAAACGCGATTTGGATGTGTAGGATGAAATATATTCAGTACGCCGTAAAAATGAGACGCCAGATTCGGATAACTTAGGCTTCCCTAAAGTAGATAGAGGACGAAGGAGCGCACGATCTTGAGGATGAGGAACAGGGTTGTTTAGTGGTGCTTGAATATCTGTGCCGACGGCTGAGTGAGCGTTTGTGCAACAAAAATGTAAGTTGTTTACTTACAACTCTCGTCGCCATCAAATACACCAGGCAAACCAACCATGTCGAGGGGCATGCCAAGCTCGGCATCGGCTTCGATGTTTAGTGGTTGATCTCGAGCGAGTCGCGATGCAAATCCAGGATTTGTATACTGACCACTAGCAAGGCCAGTGTTAGGAATATCAAGCAGCTTTGGTGGATTTGGAGGCGGTGGTAAAGCATTCGAATACCGTATTCGTGCTATGTAGTCTTGGTGGATTACCCGATTCTGTGAATAAGATGAAGACATGCTTATCTGATATTCAATCGAGAGAATTGTCAACTAATATTCAGCGCGTAGAAGCTAGGAATTTTTTCTACACCTAACTGCTATCCAAGGCTGAGGTAAGGCCAGTGATCACTTTATTAGATAATCAGAACTGTAATAATTGGTAGGAGCGTCATGGCCTATTTTTAGCGAATTTCAGATCGTCTCACCTACAGTGCGCTACGAAGCCTCATAGTGACATTTGCACCAGTTTTTGCAACCCGCTTAGTTTGGTCAGAAAATGTTGATGTCAAGTTTACTTCTTAGCCATTAAGACCTAAACATCTAAATTAGATCGAATTCGAGGTTTGGACCGACTGGCGAAATTTTGTCTCCTCAGTACTTGAATCTGATGTGACAAAGATGGTAAACTCCATGTAGGCAATATTTTACCCCATAAAATAGATTGTGATGTAAGACAAAAAAAAGAAGGTTTGTTCTGCTACTATTAGAGGCGGGTATGGATATGGTGGTTGAAAGAGCTTTACAGCCTTAGAATAACTCCAAAAGATTAACGCCTTAGACCCATCAACGCCCCACAACCTCTTCCTGATGCTAACCCTCAAAACACCCAAAGCATAATTTAAAATGTTGACATAGCAATCGGAGATATAATAGGGGACTCTCGATTGTTAGACCAGACATTCTAGATTTTATACCAAAACTATACTTGACCGGAAAGATTGACCTTAGGCAATGATGCTTGCGGGGAAGTAGCATGTCCAGTATTAGTGGTATTTTGCCGTTTTTGAGGTCTTTCGAATGGCTTCTCATCTTCGTCGGCGCTAGATGTTAAATCTATAACAGCAGCCAGAGGCCGCTTGCAATTGTTGGACCGGGTTAAGCCTGTTACAGAACTAATATCTCTAGATATACCTCCAAATGAAGGTTGTGATCTTATAGACGAGATCTCATGGTCTTCTACTGGTACAGGATGGCGAGCTGTATTGCCTATTCCAATGATTTCTACTACTTCATCGTCTATACAGGTGGTCTCAGTCTTGTGATTTTGCTGCAACATATCTTTTTTATCATTGAGCTCCCACTTCCCATCAGGTTGAATTGTAACTTGATCTGTATATTTAGATGTTTTTTGAAGAATATTCTTTACATATCTATTTCAAAAAGTTAATAGAAAGTTGCAAAGAATGCACTTCTGCACTCACTCGTCAACGGCTAGTGAATCAAACGGGGCAGGGTTGTTGCATATCGGACAAGACCATGTTGGGCCCTGCTCCTGTAGTTGCAGGTAGGACGTGGCATCAAAACATTGATTGTGCCGACACGAGATTGAGCGACAAGGAAGATCAATTCTCAAAGTCGAGAGTGGACACTTAAGGGACAAAACTGAAGCTGTTGCTATGATATCGGTGTCTCGAGACTTGCTAACCACTTTCCTAAAGTTAGACCCGTGCTTTAGGTGAATTGGGAATCTTACTTTCAGCCACAACGGTTTTCTCGGTTATTTTTTGTCCTTCTGCGAGCTGTTTAACAAGGTTTGGGACAGAGACTGCCCTTGTGACAAATGCCATTAAGTAGAATTTCTAGAATTTATTAGTAATTAATAATTAATTCCAATATTTAAGTGTGCCATTGATCGAAAAACGGAAACATGCTAAGCTTTGGAGTAAATAGAGTAAGCTGAGATTTTTACCTGCCTTATTCGTCAAAGCATAGTTCAATTCAATGTTATTGACATAGCCTGGAGGGTATAGCCGGATACTATCTGTAATATCAACGGGCCTTGTCGATCCAGGCTTATTTTTAAGGCCTCGTAGATTAGCTTTTATCTCTCCTCCATTTATCTTAAGCTCTGATTGATGAGGAAATGCTATATCCTGAGGACCCTGTCCTTCAGAAGCTCCGAATACCATTACTCTAAGGTTAGGTTCTTGTGCTACTTGTCCCAATATGCGATATTGGTTAACAGAGACCTGTATTTTTGCTATATGACGGTGTGTTGCCATCACTACCAAATGTTAGTGCATAAAATTAAAAAAAAACGATTTATCACACCATCACAAATAACTGTTGCTCCAAGCTGCTCCACCATTGAATAATACGGGCTAGACTTGAACTGTATGACTGCACAATTGGTGTGAGCTTGATTTGTCTAGTTAGCCATCTTAAGCTTGTCTACCTTGATTATTTTCTGTCGCTTGATAGCTACTTTCTCCACTAATAGACTTGTTGAAAGTTGTCCGATAGAAATTTAAGGGATTAAGAATTGAACGAGAGGTTGAGGAGATATTCGCTGTATGTTTTGCGGAGAGCGATACCGGACATGTGGATATAACATGTAAGTAGCGGCCATTCTGTGGAATTACACTTGGATTTTCGATCATTGTTTTGAGGCGTTCAAACTTAAATACTTCATTATTTGTGGCATATCGAAACAGTCCTACAAATCTTTGATTAGCCTGGCGCAAATGAGATTGAAAAATACACTTTTTCGCCTTCCAGACATGTTACTTACTCTCAATGATCCGATTTTGTAGGTCGGCTTTTACGCCCATTCTACTGAGGTCTTCTTGCCCACAAATTGAGGTCAGAATCCTGTTCACTATTTTTCCATTTCTGATGAGCCTTACAACCGGATCTGGGTCAAGGCTTCCACCACCAAGTGGAGTCATTGTGTGAGTGTGGTGAGAAATATTTGGTTAACGAGCTGATACATAGATGCTTGATGAGGCACAATGTTGATTATTGCGCCTGGCAGCGACCTTCTTCACACCACGAGGCTGCCGAGTTGACGATTGCTTCCGACTCGGCTGGCCAATGGCACGTCAGATCCATGAAAACGCTAGCTTTGATATGCATTGACTAGGCCTAGATTAGCAACGCATCAAAATCTACTACACACTTCAAAACATGGCGAAAGGTGCACGATCAAGTACCCGTAAAGCAAACAATGTGAGGCTCAAGACCAAAGTATTTGGACCTACAGAAAATGCAAGAACAGAGCGTCTGTCAGAAAAACTGCAGAAATTGGCATCACTGCCAAAACCTACACAAGATATCATCATGACTATAGATCCCGGTAACTAATGATTTCCTCGTTTTGGAACGAAGTAGACTTAAACTTTTAGAAACCTCTGATTATTTGAAAGAACAACTCTGCGAAGAGAGAAAGCAAGATGAAGGTCCACAAGCCCCGATCCTAAGCAGATCACCCAATTAATTCTTTTACAGTGATGGAAATTGATAATTTACCATTCATAGCAGGCAAACAACACAAGTCTACTGGAAAAAACAAAGTAGAGAAAAAACGTTTCAAGCGCAAAACTTCTATCGTCTTTCCAAAATACAACCGAGAAAAAACAAATTCAAAGAAGACAAAAAAATAAAATTTTCAACAATAAGCAGCCTAATCTCACTATCGCGATACAATAAAATTTTTCTAGTGACTTTTCTATTTTAATTGAAATTACAGGAATCCTGGCGCCTCAGTCAGAGACTAAGATGTTCATTACCCGATGATAACACTGAACAAGCAAAGGTGGTTTGTAAAAAGACTCGAATGAACAAAACTCAAATACCTTTTAATCCAACTATGAAAGATATTGATATGACACAAAGCGCAATGATAATCATAATTGAATGTCGATCGGTCACTTATCATGATGTGAGGCTTGAAGTTTTCATCGAATTTATGACCATAAAAATCTCACCTATCGCGAGTGAGAATATTTTAGACTGGAATCACTCTTGCAGTTAAAAAGCCAACTAATGAAAGAGGATTTTAGGTAACTTTAGGTTATTTTATCGAAAGACCCATCTCACTATGCTAATGCACTGAATTCTCCTATAAGCACTTTTGATCATATTTTCACTATGCAATTCGCCGAAAACCTTGTGCTGCTCTTCACGGCTATGGGCTTTTACATTTGCGCAAAGCTTACTCTTCTATTTATTTCGGAAGCTAGTTTCATGCTTGAAGTAGTTTAAACCGTATATATCCATGGCTATCATGTATTCCGCATGGAATCAGATGAATGACATTCTTTTTAAGTCACGTAAACTTCATTGCAACAATATCTTGTTCATGAATGCTGCTCGGTTAGCATATTTATAGAGATAAGATCCCTAACAATCCTGTCAATTACGAATACAACTTGTCAAGATTCTAACTTTTTAACATTCCCTTTTTCCCTTCTCCATCCCTCTTGCTATTGTCTCAGTAACCCAAAAAATTGATAAACATAGGAAGTTATTCAATATTGCCTCTAGAGAGAATCATAAGTCCTATGGTAACAGTCCCCTTCGACATTGAACAGATACTATTGTGTCTAATATCTATGGGCCTCGCAAGAACTATCAAGCACGTGTGCGAATGAAAACTTTCTCCAAGGAAAGTCACTAATCATTCTGGGCAAAGGGATGACTGGTTCTTAGTCTATCAGATCAGAAAGTAATGGTCTCGAGACTAGATTACCCTTCAAACATGCTCCCGAGGCATCTATCAAGAATAGAGAAAAGGAATTCGATTGAGAAATTACGACTGAACCTGCATAGAGATTCACGATTGAATTCACTGTGTCAGCTTTCAAAAGCATTTTCAACACTGTAGCAATGAATTTCCACCTAAGCTTCACAAAGTAATGGAAGTAGAAAGCTTCAGATGTTGAGAATCAAGGCCTATATGTCGATTTACTTGACTAAGATAAGCAGTGCAGAAGCAGCACTTTCGCCTATCTCGATTGAGTAACATTAAAAATTTACAGACAGTATTTAAGTAACTACGAGCGTCTATTGGCCACTTTATAAAATTTGGCCCGTAAACAACACTACCAGTTCTTTCCGTGCCCATTCACCCTCTCCTGCTGAGGGTTCCAGAAACGAAGGATCATATCCCTTCAACAACCCAGGCTCCAGCCCAAAAGATAATTTGGGATACTGTAGCTCGAGCCAGACCAGGGCGCAGCGCTGGGATATCGACATCAATTAGGGTAGACCAGGCAGCCCCAAAAGTAAAAAGTGCAGATTAGAGGAGAAAATTAGACACGCGACTGGTTCTACGCCTTGCCCATTGTCATCCCAACCGACTCTTACCACCAGCTAGTGTAAAATCATCAGTGTTACGGGAACTTGATACCGCAGACAACTATTTAACGCTGGTCGAGCGGGTAAAAACAAAGTCGCTCGGAAAGAGCTCCTATAGAGAGAGAGGTATGTTTATTGTACTACTTGAGTCTATGAATATCTAGCACATTGGGCTCCTCTCTGACCCAGGTCACACCTTGTACAGTGCTCCTATCCTCTTTTGTTACTTGAAAGATCATTGATATATTCCCCTTGATGAACAGCCATTCAGCTCAGTGTTTACCCGTGGAATTCGGCCACCTTTTCCGCAGAACCTTCTACCCATAAAAATAAAATGGTAGCAATGGAAACTGCGTGCGCGGGAAAAAGTCTCAAAAAACCTGCAGCCCCAGCCAGACGAGGCCTAAACGCCGGGACCACATGAGGTGCGCATATTCGTCTATATCTCCCTTCTTTGTAACAGTCGAGGCCGACTTGATCCAATCCGCCATCTCCGTATCGGGTGCTTGGTACGCTCCGGAAACTCATCGGATGGCTTTTCCTCCATGATCAAGGGTGGGTGATGAGTAAGACTCAGACCCTACCATCTGATCTGATCGTGGTTAGCTTCATGTTAATGGTGCTATGAGTTTGCTCAGAGAGAGTCGAAGACGATATAGACGGCGAAAGCGATTGGGAATCCTCATCGAAGCGAGGATATTGTTACTCAATATCAACTCTGCAGACTCTACAGTGAGAGCTGGAGGTTCGTAGGGGACACCACTGACAGATGTTGAGAATAGTCCCCCTTCGAAGCTGGGAATTCCATAGATTCCAGGCTTTCCTGAAAGGTAATCTTCCTTAGTAAATGGCTCCAGGATACCAGCGTCTTTGAGGATATCCAACGTCGAAACAAACCTACACCCTTTTTAATTAATACCTATCAGGCTAAATTAGAGTAGTCGATCAATAATTTTTGCCGTAAAAATTTATATATCTTTTTGTTTCGAAACTAACCTAGACACTCCCCATGATTGTGGTTTCAGTATGTGTCCATCAAGATTGTCGGGTGTCGCCTATCTGATACTAGTTACACCATTATTCTTTGTCACGTCTGATTTTTACGGGCCGTGCCCCTTCGATTATGCTGAGCCTGAATGATAGCCCAGTCTCGTTCAAGGATATCATTCAAGTGATCCGACGTAGAGTCGTTACTCACGACTAGAATCACTCAGTTAATTATGCTGAGGCTGGGAAACAGATCACTCAGTAGCGAAGGATTACGTGTCAGGAATCTAGATCACTGGAAGCTGCAGAGGGCATATTTAACGTAACGGATTTCCTGTGTTTAATCTCTACAAAAAAATATTAATACTTTGTGGTACTGTATACGTGCTGTGTCCGTAATTCTCTTCGCCCCAAACACTGAAATTCGAGACTGCGACGAGAAAACGCGTAACTTGTATCAGATCTATAGTTTATCCCGTTGTATCCCGTAATGAGACATTACCCTCTAGCCCATGTCATTGCCAGACATCAATGAATATAAACAGTCTCATATCCTTTAGTAAAGATCAAGAGTCTCAAGCAAGCCTTTACTATAAATATAATTCACATCTACGGGTACACCTTGACGTTTATACTTCGTCATTTCTCCGTAATCATTCGAAGAACCTGCATATTCTTAGTTTATTTTTAAAACTTCTACAGCTTTCAGAAAATCAACATTCTTAGTGGAAGAGCTCTTTTGGCGTCTTTTGATAGTATGGGGTGCTCGGCAGTGTGGCCTTGGCCTAAGGATCACATGTCGGACTTG
This sequence comes from Blumeria graminis f. sp. triticale, assembly GCA_905067625.1. Taxonomy (NCBI): domain Eukaryota; kingdom Fungi; phylum Ascomycota; class Leotiomycetes; order Helotiales; family Erysiphaceae; genus Blumeria; species Blumeria graminis. The sequence goes on along the minus strand of LR898472.1, from coordinate 10,712,938 downwards.
ATAAAAAGTGCTGGCATATCGGGTAGTTAACATTGACTGAGCTGGCCAATTTTGGGCCTTATGGTTGTTTTGTTTTGTTTTATTATTTTTGTCCTTAGCTAATGCTATTTTTTCGACAATGGGCCAAGGACAGGTGAAGCCGGTGAGGATCACTGTATACAGGCCCAACTCATTCCAACCGCGTGAACTTCCACATAAATAGTAGTGTTAACAGCAAAACTAAAATCATAAACAAAAATCAAAACCATAAATCAAATTCAGAAGAAGCCCCAATTAGGTCTGGATCCCGCGCTTCTCGCCCGTTCCCTTTCCTGTCACATCTTCCAAGTGACTGTTTCTGATATTCGCTGAGAGCCGAAGGTGAGCTCGCAGGCACCCTTTCTCCAGCTGGTGTCCTACTAATAACGTGTTGAAGCCTCGACGACTTCACTGAGGCTGGCCGCAACCTTTAACCTCCTCTTCAGATTCCTGAATCCTAAAACCCGATCTGTTCGACATGTAGACGTCATTCTTTGAGCCGTGAATCACCTGAATGGCTATCTCGGCTGCAGCTTTGATCTGAGCATAATTGGCGTGATTTTTCTGCTCGGCTTTGCGAATTAGCGCAAGCTGCTTTAGTTTCACCAGGCCGAACTTGCTGGGTCTAGATTTGCAGAACAGTGAGTCCGATCGATGAGGTCCCCCACAGTTTCGACAAATTGTGAGGGCTTTACACTCTGATTCCAAGTACATATTAGGTCTGTAATTCCAGCAAGCTGTTGGCGTGAAGGCCATGACATCGGTTGTATTGTTGTATTTGTCGGCGGGGTCGGAGGAGCTTAGCCGCTCCAGAGTCGTCGAAAAGGCGGGATCCGGGTCGAGGTGTGGATTCTTAGGGATAGAGCACTTGCCAGTTGTTGTGATGTGATTATTGCATTTACTCTAAATTTATCTCTGCCAAGTGCCAGGGATACAACACATCTATGCGAGTACTGCATAGCCCTACATGGCTATTATTACGATCGACTATTGAGGCGCAGCTTTATACAATGGCATAGAGTAATGTAGGATAGTATGGCATGGAATTAAGATTGTAGTACTTCATGCATAGACAGTGATGTACTGTATAGCGGGTACCAAATATGTGTATATAAGTCCTATCTACTACTGTGATATGTAGAACAATATAACCAAGCTATTCATCATATCGTCAAGCTCTGATAATCGTTATCCACCCTCTGTACTATCCCTAGAATATTCAACATCTCATACCTACTCATACCTTAATCACAACACCAGTTGATGTAGGGCGCTCCGGATTTGCTGGCCCCATGAGGACGAACCAGAAAGGGAACCGATTTAGTCACTCGCGTGACTTCCTCGGCAACCATCTTTGCCGTCACGGCGATGGGGCCAGCGAGAGTTCAAATTGTCTCCGGGACGGTGGCAATTTGCATGGCAACCAGATTTGACGCTGGTTCCAGTTTGATTCCAGATTCGCTCCGTGACATGGAGGAATCTAGGAGCTCTTTCTGAGCGAGTTCATTCTTTGCTGTCAGTGCAAAGCCTGTTTTGACCCGCTGAACCAACGTGATGTCGTCGGCAGCGGTACCAAGCACCTGTGACACGGCTAATCTTACGCCAGCTGGTGACAGGAGTTGGTGGGGGTGGTTAGCTTCGAGGCGTAGAAAAAGTCTCGCGTCGACTTTTGTCCTCGGATTGGCACTTTTTGCTTTTGGGGCGGGCGATGCTCCCTTTGTAGTCGACGGCCCGGCGCTGCGGCCAAGGCCTGCTCGGGCTACATTCGCCCAAGTTGTCTTTCGGGCCGGAGCCTGGGTTGTCGTAGGGTTAGGTACACTAATTTCATGAGCCCTCGGCGGAGTAGGGTTGCTGGGGCGTACAGGGAGAGCTGGTGGAGTGCTCCCTGGGCCTGATCGTATGAACTGGCCAATGGCCGCTCGAAGGTAGACTTTAATACCGTCTACAAACTCTTTTTCGTCGCCAATCGAAAGAGGCGAGAGTGCTGCTTCAACACTGCTTATTGCAGTGGAACAGATTGATAGACGTGCTTTTATTTGCGTCGTGCGACGCTTCTCGGCTTCCATCACTGATTGCAGCTCCGGAGGATATTCTGGTGCTGATGTCGAAGCTGTGCCTTTGGAGGCTTGCACAGCGAATTTTCTTGAAAACGTTTCTGCGTGTTCTTTCGTCTTCTCTCGGACGATTTCCTTTCCTTGAGGTGCTTGCCTCTGGGACAAGCTCGATGGGGGTATCGGTCTCGGGACCAATTTTTGCTGACCTGACGGGCTCAGAATCACTCATCTCTTTGTCGGTAAAGTTTGGAGACTTCCCTTCGATGAAGGCCTCACTCACGAACATGCTTGAAAGTTTTTGCGGGAGCCCTCGGGCGGACTCTCGCATTGGGGAGCTTTTTTCGAACAGGCTGCATGATACAAATGCCAGCGACTCTATCACAATTTATTGGAGGAATGCGACGGGCGCGAGAGGGTGGGAGAGGGGTAAGGGTGAAGATTCGAATTTCAAAAAATTGCGGTTGCTTTGTAAGCTGGCACGACTTTGAATAAACTGTAGAAAAAGATTATCTGAACCGGCAGAAGGGCTAAACATCGAGTGTGGCATATATTTCACTCGAGGGTTTCTAAAATCAGTCTTTTTTTTGCATCAGATTTTAACTGCGTATGCAGCTATCTAGCCATGATACAATACCAGAGAAGTGAATAGTAGATGACTCAATTTAAAAGAACACTCTTGCTTCGGATTTCACTCGCAGGTACCACCGCAAAGTTACGGTGGCTTTTTCTTCACCCCAAGTCAACCCTCATCCATTAATACCCACCCAGGAAAACGTCTTCTTAAATCAGTCGCTCAATGGCACTTGGTCGAGGTGCTTTTTCCTCAGCAACATGAAACACAGGAGGAAGTCTGGGATAGTGTGGGGATTTAGGCAGGACTACATTATTTGAATCACGAATGAGAAGTTACTACATCTATTCTGGTCCTACTAGAGTTCTTTTGCGAAGTTGCGCAAGGGGCCCTTTTTTTTTGCATCAGATTTGAAATGCGTATGCAACTATCTAGCCATGACACAATATCAAAGAAAAGTACTGAATAGATGATTCAACCTAAGAGAAAAGCACTCATGCCTGGGATTTCATTTGCAAGTACCACTGCGAAGTTATGGCGGCTTTTTCTTCACCCCAATTCAACCCTCATCCGTGAATACCCACCCAGGGGAACGTCTCACAACCCTGAGTTATCCAGACATGCCTCCATCATCTTTCAACTTTTCTCCGCGCGATATGTGATCTAAGGCGTCTCTTTCCCAAGTGGAGTAGGTGCCCAGGCTACTCAGACCATGTCAGAGAACACCACCTGGAGGTGGACCGCTACACCATCCATCCATGGCGATGTTTATAGTGTCAGCTGCACTCTCGCAAGCGAAGTCTTGGCGCGCACAAAGCTCAATTTGTAAAAACTCCTTGCCAGAATTCTAAATTCCACGCCCGTTGAGACTGTATCCATCCTTCTGCATCATCCTGTAAACTTGTCCTGAATTCCTCTCACGTCCATCCCAAAGAGCTATCTCCCAGATTTGTGCGCCATGCTTTGTTTCCTCTGTCGGGTGTAAATATCGGCATGGGCGTGTATTTGGTGACCGGCTGAGGCCAGAGAAAGTCGACGAGAGGTGTGGTCATTGAAACGAGGATATACTAGGTCGTACTTGTAGGCTTGATGAAGCTTTGTTGAGAATCGGACTTTTTGGGTGTGAAAGATTGAAATGGTGGAGTAATTTGAAATTTTGCTTCGTGGGCCAACTTCTTTGATATTGCAAAATTTGACCGAACTTGGCTCTGGGAGAATATTTCACTCCCAGGTTCGTAGAGGACACCACGTACAGGTGTTCAGTCTTGCCCTCCTCGCAAGGGGCCCTGTAAGTAGAGTGTCTACAACATAATTTAAACAAGAGCGGCGTTTGTTCATTAATTAGAAGACTGAAACCATTACAATTAGCCATAAAATAAGAAAACATGATGGAGTACATCTATCAGCCTCGCCAACTTCTAGATCTGCGTATTCGAATATAAATAGAAATCTTGAGACAGCACACCTCTTTACAAGTTCAATAAGGCTGGTCTCTTGCTCAAACATAGGAGGATGTTACCTTGCCTTACCCAGTTTCTACTTCTGATTCCTAACTCTCTCTTACCTGTTGCAACAATAATATTTGCAAGCGGCTTCTTTCCATATAAACCTCACCTACCTGGCTTTGCTAACAATGAACCTTGGAAAAATGGATCATCCCCTGAAGCTCCGTTTGACAAAATCATATTTATGGTCGTAGACGCTCTCCGAAGGTTTGTTTTCTGCTGCAAGAAGAAACTTCGATGTTGATACCCTAAGTGATTTTGTTTATGGAGAATCATCTGGCTTCAGTTTCACACAAAGGTGAAGCAGGCATTCTTTAAGCACAAAAATATCTCTAATTTAAACAAGTCTCATCTCATCTGGATCAGCCATTCCATTTACGGCGCATGCTAAACCACCGACCATAACAATGCCAAGGATTAAGGCATTATCAACCGGATCACTACCGTCATTTATCGACGTAATACTCAACTTTGCTGAGTCGGAATCGTCAAGCTTGTTCTCACAGGATACATGGCTCACACAAATGAAATCCAAAGGAACAGGAAAACTTTTAATGTATGGTGATGACACCTGGCTTAAGCTATTTCCCGGGACTTTTGATCGAATGGATGGGACCTCCAGCTTCTTTGTTTCCGTTAGTTGAAAAAAAATATCAGAAATAAGCTGCTAAAAATTGTGCACCAGGATTTCACAGAAGTAGATACCAATGTAACGCGTCACATCCCTCGAGAGTTAAGAAATAGAGACTGGAATACAATGGTACTACACTTTCTTGGACTTGACCATATCGGTCATAAATCTGGTCCTCAGAGGTTTGTTAACCTATAAATGTTGATAAATGGAAGGCTAACCCCATGGAGCCTGAATATGATACCAAAGCAGAATGAGATGGATGGTATAGTGAAGCAGATATACGATGCTTTATCAAAATTTGATCATCTACAGTCGACCCTACTAGTTCTTTTGGGTGATCACGGGATGAATGATGCTGGCAACCATGGAGGATCTTCCTCTGGAGAGACTTCTCCAGCTTTAGTCTTTATATCTCCAAAATTAAGATCTATCAGCACCAAGCTCGAAGCTCCTTCTCTACGTTGCGATGATTTCCGCTATTACTCCGTTGTTGACCAAACCGATATTGCCCCTACATTAGGGGCTCTTCTTGGATTTCCAATTCCTAAAAACAGCCTAGGAGTTTTTATTCCTGGGTTTTTATCGTTTTGGTCCGATGGTATTGGCTCACTTATTCTATGATAAGCTATCTTCAGCGATACTAATTTAAATAGAACAAGATAGGATTCAGATCTTACTAAGTAACGCTAAGCAAATTGTCGCACTTGTTTCTGCAAAGTTTATTACACTCGATTCTGATACAAATAATGACCAGTGTAATCTTAGTAAAGATGTAGTGGAAGAACTTTTCTGTCGGTGGAAAACCATCGTAAGAAATACTCCCAAAAAAGGTGCCGAAATCAAACTCATCCAGAGATGGAAAAATGATATTACTGAAGTAGCTAAATTTTTCCCTACCGAAATGGAAATCGTACTGATTTCTTTGCAGTGGCTAAAACAGGCACAAGAACTTCTTAGTGCCTCTAGCAGTAATTATAATGTTTTAAAACTCGGAGTTGGACTGGCTGTCATAATATTAGCCATGGGAATATCTATTGCTGTGGCAATATTACTGATTGGGGAAGGTTTGAGAGCCTACTTTTTTCTTTTTATAATAACATTGCTTCATGGAACAATGATGTTCGCTAGTAGCTACGTCGAAGAAGAGCAAAATTTTTGGCACTGGATAACCAATGCCTGGTTGCTGCTTCTTTGGATGAAACGGTATGTTTCATACTTAGGCCTAACTTCTTACTCACATAATGCTAGTAGCGTAAGACAAGGCCTTGTCACGCATCATTCAATTCAGTTTTTGCTTATATTACTCGCTGTAAGAATTGCAAGGCGTTGGAACCAGACGGGTCAAAAGTTTGCCGGTGAACCAGATATTGCCAACAATTTCTTCCCAGGTCATTGTACAACTTTGTGGTGCCTTGTAGGAATCGCCTATTTCTGGAACCTTTGGAACATTAAAAGGCTATGTTTTCCTCAATTACCACCATTTCTAGCTAGCATTTTTGCAACTACCCTTTCAGCTTGCGCAGTTAACTTTAAGATTGTATTCACACGGGAAGCTGCCCCAGAGATTCTTAATCATACCCTAAGAGCAATTGCAAATAGTGGCGTTGGGCTATCCTTGGTTGCCCAAGCTAGGATCCTGTTTACTCTCTTGGGTATAGCGCTTTCTTTATCAATATATTACAACTTAAAGTTCAATAATCACGAAAATCGTATGAATCAAAACATATTATGGAACATGAGGGTACTGACGTGTTGTAGGAGTCGCACATTCAATTCATCACCTTCTAACATTGTTTCTCTACACCCAAGCACGAGTAGAGAACATTCCACTCTTGATGGTTTTTGAAATCATACTCGTCCTAATGAGTGGGCAGCATCTAAATCCGGCTGAAATTACTACGACCTCCCTTGTTTTACAGCATATGTCATTCTTTTCTCTCGGTGGATCGAACGCAATATCGTCGATCGATCTCTCAAATGCATATAATGGTCTAAGGGACTATAATATAATCTCTGTTGGCATACTTACATTTATCAGCAACTGGGCCGGACCAATCTTCTGGACTTCAGGTACCAGTCTGATTCTTCTTCGTTCGCAACAAACAGCTGCAGATAATCTGTGGGCTGGTCACATAACTCTAATTACATTGTGTACTACAAGTAGTTTGGCCTTTGTTATGTTGGCATGCACTCAGTTACGCTCACACTTGTTTATTTGGACTGTCTTCTCCCCCAAATTGCTTTACAGCATAGCATGGAGCTTGGGTCAGCATCTGCTTATCAACGTAGGATATGGAGGTACAATTTTTAAAATAGGGAGGAGATCTATCGCTATCTAGACTATCTATCCCGGATCAAGTTCAAGTTATATCCACCTGAAAACCTAGGGTCCTGAAGGCTCACATTTATTGGACTTCATAGGATATGTTAATATTTGATGAGATTTGAGATCGTGTAAGCCTGATTCTTAAGGCTAGATTCTCACTGGCGCAAGAATGGTGGTATCGGTTCTCATATGTAAATAGTGTTGTGCACAACTTATAAGTTCGGAGGGCAAGACTGAACACCTGTACGCGGTGTCCTCTACGAACCTGGGAGTGAAATATTCTCCCAGAGCCAAGTTCAGTCAAACTTCGCAATACCGAACAAGTTGGCCCACGAGGCAATAATTCAAATTACTCCACCACGTCAAATTTTCACTCCTAAAGAGATCGAATCCTACCTAAGTCTCATCAAGCCCACAAGTACGACCAAGTACATCCTCATCTCAATGACCACACCACTTTTCGACCTTCTCTGGCCTCAGCCGGTCACCAAATACACGCCCATGCCGATATTTACACCCGACAGAGGAAACAAAGCATGGCGCACAAATCTGGGAGACTGTTCTTTGGGATGGACGTGAGAGGGACCAGGACAAGTTCACAAAATGATACGAAGGATGGATACAGTCTCAACGGGCGTGGAATTTAGAATTTTGACAAGGAGTTTTTACAAATTGAGCTTTGTGCGCGCCAAGACTTCGTTTGCGAGAGTGCAGCTGACACTATAAACATCGCCATGGATGGATGGTGCGGTGGTACATCGTCTTGGCCGGTCTGCCAAGTAGAGTCTGGATAGCTTGGACACATATCCCACTCGAGACAGTAGATCGCTGGTTCAAATCCGGCAAAACACAACAATATTTCTCGCGGCGCTGGTATGTATGGATGACCAAGGCATGCTTGGATAACCAAGGGTTTTTAATTTCTCTTTGGTGGGTACTTATGGAGGAGGGTCGACAGTTTGTGTAAGCAAACGTATCTCAGTGGTATTTGCGAATGAAATCAAGAGTATGAGTGTCTCTAACGTCAAAAGAGTCATCCTACATGTATACATAGCACCGGTCATGTGTCATAGCTCTATAACTGAATACACATTAAATGATTTAAAAAAAAATCCCAGCCAGCCAGACTCCATAGCCTCACACCGAAGGAAGTCTACAACCTGATGGGATAAAGCTTGTTTACTGTGCGGGCTGGGGTATGGATGGATCTTCCGGTCAAGATTCATAGACATGAGTCGTGCACTCCACATTTTTGTGAGCTCAAGCGTGCCAAAAGGAGTCGCAGTTTAGTCCATCACTCGTCACTTAGCGTCAAGAGTAAGTTACATGATGATATCTACTGTTGCTTTTGAGTCCCAGAATATACGAGGATGTGGAGTCCCTTCTTAGCTACTAACCAAGAGTATCTGAGCCTCCATTACGGCCCTTGCCCAGCGGTGATGTCCTTAGAGAACGTCGTCCAAGTATTTATCAGCTTTCAAGCACGCGTTGTGTACATAGTATTTATTTATTTATTTATATTAACGTCGTGCCTGCGCACAACACAGTGCTTTAAAGCCCCATGCCGGTTAGCTCAGCCTATAAAGGGCTACCCGACGCACCGGCATTCCCATAACAAAAACCCGATAAAGACCCCACTGCTCCCGGTCCGCATAGTCGCCAGATCAGTGAGACTCTTCTTAAATTGATATAAATTATATAATTAAAAGCGGAACTTAAACTACATGTGGATATTCGTATTTAGATAGCGTTGGTGTCTAAGTAATCAGGGCTGTCCTACAAATGTAGGTGCAAACAGAGCTTCCCCAATTAATGGTACCTTTGAAACTCTTCGAAAAAATAGAGTGGACTTAAGCCAGTCTCGGAACAAGATAGCTCCTTCTGGTGAGCTTAAAATCCAGCGAGCGTCTGGGGGACGGGGGCGATTGGCTCCACGAAGCCGCGCCTGTAGTAGGCCATGTTGACAGGTCATGAAATGCTCCGGCGATTTATCATGTCCACAGGAGCATGTTGAAGGTGCGCTGTTGTGTGCGAAACGACGGTGGTATGCTGCAAAATCACCATGGCCAGACCGCGCAGCGAGAAGAAGGCCAAGGGACCGGCGATCCATACTAGCGAGCTCTGGGGTGATGCGGGAGCTTGGCCCGATTCTAAGCGCTCTATACCGGTCAGGGGCATTTCGCGACCAGTATTCCGACGCAGAGGCCTCGTAGCGAAGATTGACAATTCTCCTTGCTCTGGCAATTGAAGGGGCCAGGTTGGGAGCGGTTATAGTACAGGCCGCTTTTGCGAGGGCATCTGCCTTTTCATTTCCAGGGATTCCTGAATGCGCTGGGCACCAGCGTACAGAGATCCTTCCTGGCTCAGTGTATCTGGCACGGTTCCTTGAAGGCCAGGATCTTGCGAGATCCCGAAATTTTGCGATCCGAGTCGAGCTGGATGGGGTCGGCGGTCCAAGGAGTAAGCGAGACGCTGCCTCTTGGTTGTCGAGACAGACAGTGATATTGGTGGCGTAGTATGCCATTGGGTTTCTAATTGCAGCTGCGAGGCCTTCCATGGCCCCGACGACTTCTGCATCATATACTTCTGCTGATTGACCTAGAGGAACAGAGCCTTGATCAATCACATGTTTTGCGCCGCGATAAATGCAGTACCCTGCACCTGCTGAGCCTTCCATCAGAGCTCCGTCTGAGAAAACGAAGAGGTCCAGGGGCGGTGCTGAGGAATGCCATTGGGTGAAGACTTGGAGCCCTGCTTCACGACCAACTGCTCCAATTGCTGTGAGTATTTCGTCTCTTTTTGGTGTCCAGGGAGGTGAAGTCGTGTTTAATGATAGTTCTGGGGAAATTCTGCGCCGAATCCAAGCCATTCTCGGAGATCTCCAGCGCAGTCGCAAGGGATGTTGGGGATCTGATGAGGCAACTCGCACTGCAAGCCGGTTGTGGATACGTTCGAGCCACCCCTGAGCTGATGACCATCCAGTTTCCCGCAGAAGGGCGGCCACTGGAGTGGTTTTGTATACTGGCAGTGCTGCACGGGCTGCATCGTTTATCCTGCGTTGAATACGGGCAATATCTTCTTTGCAGGTATTTGCTGAGAACCAGGTTTCGGCTCCGTAGAAAAGGGTTGTAAACGCTGCCCCTTGTAAAGCCTGTCTGGCTAGAGCTGGTCGGATACCTCGAGCGGTATTGCAGAGGCTTTTAATGTGCGCTGTGACGGCCGTAACTCTACCGCAAGCTTGCTTAATATGGTGGCGAAATTTCAAGCGGCGATCAAAGTGGACTCCCAGCCAACGAGTTTGGTCGTTAGGCCTGATCTCGACGCTGTCTACCCGGAGGCTTGGCTCAAAGGGTTTCCCCTTTTTCCGGTGGAAATATTGGAGCTCAGTCTTTGTTATCTCTAGCTCGATTCCGTTAAGACTTCCCCAAGCAAGTACGTTGTCCAGCTTTTTTTGGAGGCGAGCTGCGCATTCAGGTAGAGATGGTGCGGAAGCAAAAATTGCCACATCGTCAGCATAGCCGAAGCATCCTGGCGAGAGGCGCAGCATGCCCTCGATAGCCAGGAGGAACAAAATAGGTGAGACCGGTGATCCCTGTGGGAGGCCGCATTTAATGGCGAAGGGTGGAGTTGCTGTCCCGTCCAATGTGACTACGCCCTCGCGATTTTCCATGAATGATGCAACCCACTTGATAAGATTGTGGGGCCAGCCTTGAGTACGGAGATTATGGCAGAGACGTCCTCGCTGGATGCCATCAAATGCACCTTTAACATCTACTGTTACTATACCTGCAACCTTCTTCTCTAACCAGGCGGACTGGATGCCAGAGGCGAGGGCTGTGGTCAGATCCGTTGCTGACCGGTGAGGAACAGCGCTGCACTGGTTCTTTGCAAGGATATTTTGTGAGAGGGCAAGGAAAGAGAGACGTCGGGCCATCAGGCGTTCCAGCCCCTTCCCAAGGCACGACAGCAAAGCAATTGGTCGGTAAGACTTGGGAAGAGCTTTGTTTCGGTTGCCTGTCTTCGGGAGAATAGTTATGCTGGCCTTTTTAAAGGCATTTGGGTGTAGTCCTTGCAGGTCGCACAGACGGAACAAATCGGTCACTCGGGGCCCTAAAACTGGCCACGCTTGTCTTAGCGCTTCTGCGGTTATCTCGTCTAGTCCGGGGGACGATGAGGAGACTACGCAGCACGATCTGAAGATTTCCTGGTTAGTTAGTGCAGGCCAGGGGAGGCTTCTTCTTGCAACAGTTGGAATTCCCATGACTATATCCTCATGCTCGATGTGCCTACTCAGTAGAGCCCCCTGAAGTAGTTGTGCCTTGGCCATGGGAGTGAAGACGAGTCCGTCTGGGCCATTGAGTGGAGGGGTATGAAAACAGGGTGTTTTCTTATGCCAGCTTGTAACCCTATACGCTTCTGTGAGACAAGAGACCTGATCTACTTTCTCGCGCCACATTTCTCGCTTAGCTTTTTTCACCGCCTTGCCAAAGGCGCGGCGTTCAGCGATGGCCACTGATCCCGAGCGCTTGGCTTGGCAGAGTGCGTTGTGCGCGTTTGTACAGTTCCTGGTCCACCATCGATTTCGCGGTCCCTGTGTACGTTTTCTGGGACACGTAGCGTTGAGAGCACCTTGGAGAGCATCTACCAGGAAAGAAGCTTCTCTCTCTGGGTCTGAAGAGGGTGCGGCCACTAGTCTGTCGGAGATAATTTTACGGAAGGTGACCCAGTTGCAAGCAGAGTATCTGAGTTTTCCAGAGGTATCTCTTTCAGGTCCTGTGTCTGAAAGTTGAGTTAGTAGAGTTCTGTGGTCTGACCCGACTTCCAAGTCGTTTCGGATAGCACAAGATGCGTTGAGACTTTGTCGTGCGAAGCAAAGATCGATAGTAGCGCCGGCATCATGAGTGGGGGCATAGTATACATTCAACAACGTTATTCCCCTTGCAGTTGTCCATTCGAGTAATGAGTCACCTTCCGAATTTTCGTTATATGCTGCTGGGTCCCAGGCCGAGTGATGGATATTGAAGTCACCAGCTAAAACGTCTGGGATATCAGAAAGGTTGAGAAGAAGCTGAAGGCCATCCCCAGCGCCAACCGCGCCTACTGGAGCATTGTATATATTCCAGCAGTCAATGGTACGCTTTCCGCGTCGAGAGACGCAAATCCGGAGAAGGTCGCGTGAGTGAATACTGGGTTGGAAAGGTGAAAGGCCGCACCCCTTGCGAGTGTAGGTCATTACGCGAGGCCGGCTGGTCCAGATTGGAAGGGGAGAGAAAGAAATGAATTCTGGGTGATTTTTAATTTGCGCGAGAGATCAGTACTTATCCAGGGTTCTTGAATTAGTACTAGATCTGCTCCGCTTTTAGAGGCAATTTCGAGGGCGGAGTCGTGTGCCGGACTCCGCTTACCCACATTTACCTGGAATATGCACAAACCGTTGATTGATTGGGATTTGTGCGTCCGGCCCCGAGTCATCATAATGATTCCTCTATGGTCATCAGGGCGGAGTATCGTGACTCTTGTCCAATTTGTGGAGGAGAGGGGGAGGCGATTCTTGTGGGTTGGGTAGGAACTTGATAGTTCCCGGAGCTCGCAGCGGCCTGGGGAGAGATTGGAGGGTGTAGTGCGATCCAGGCCTTTAGGCCCTCGCTTCGGATAGCTCGGAGTCTAGTTTTATCAGGGCGGACGAAGCTTCCGTTGGCGCGGATGGGTCGCGCGGGGCAGCCTAAAGAAAATGATGGATGAGGTCCGTCACAGTTAAGGCATTTTTCTGGTCTGGTGCAGGGCCCGACGTGGAATCCGCGGCGCATGTCCCACACCGAGGGCGGCGAGTGCATCTATTGACATTGTGGAACGCGTGGCAACGAGAACACACCTGGAGTGGGGGCTGGTGGTTTACTTGTCGGAGCTTCACCGCTCGAGCAAATAGTCGCAGGTTTGTTGGGTACTTTTTAGCGGACTCGGAAGCTATCACTAGGCGTATAGTCCCTTCGTGGTCCGGAGAGAGTTCAGAGCGGCGAGTCCACGACATGGAGAAGATTGCTTCGGGGTCAATCTTCGTAGTGGCTAGTTCCTGCCGAATTTCAGACATGGTGAGGGCTTCACGTTCCCCCAAATGGTTGTAGCCAAACTTAGGGACTGGTCCTAAGATGAATGTATTGCGATTTTCCTGGCGCTCTATTGGAGCGTCTCCCGTAATCGTCTGAAATGCCGAGGCTACTTGAAGTAGTTCGGGGGCTTGGGCGGCGGTGGGCGCTACTATGGCGATTCCAGAGGGAACTATGCGCACATCTTTGATGAGCTCTGGCCGGTCAGTTAGTCTCCTGAGTCTTGTGCGGATGAGAAATGTATCTTGTCCTCGGAGCGGGTGATCGGCCGGTAGGCGTACGATAACTCTTGAGTCGACCTTAGGAGCTTTGGGGAGAGACTTGGCCTGCTTCGGTGGTGGTGCAGTAACAGTCTTCTTTGTTAGGGTAGTCTGAGCCGCTAGAATGGGGTTTCGGGAAGCTGCCGTCGCGTACGTCTGCTTCTGAGAGGTATCGGGACGGTTCTGATGAGTTGCCGGCCCGGCGCTTCGATTGGTTGTTTGAGGATTTTTACCTGTAGTTGTCTGATCGAATACAGATAGGCCAGCGATGACCCTAGCAGCACTACGAGTGACGATTGCCTTGAGATCTGCCGCTATTGCAGGTGGGAGGGAGCGGAGATGGATAGCCACGGCATTTTGCCAGACTAGAAGGGTAGTGGCTAGTTCGTTAGTGGTGGCCAATGATGGGTTGGCCACAGAGCGCTGTACAGCCGCGGCTGGGGCAGGCGCTTGCCTTGTGTTTCTGGTAGCTTGGACGCTCGAAGGGGGGTGGGTTGCTACCGCAAAAATGGATGAAGCAAGGCCTTGATCCTGAGTTGACAAGATCTTCGGAACTTTGGGCGTAGTCCGCTGTAAAGGGACGGACGGAATATGGCTGTTTGACGGCGGCTGAGACAAAATCTGCAGCGCGTCATCTTCTGCCTCGAGGTCCATGTATTCATCCTCAGAATCTATGTGCATGTCTAGAGGGGCGGGGGGAACTTGATTTAGTTCAACAGGCATCCGAGGTTCCGTGATGACTGTTGGGGATGATTGTTTATTACGCTTTGTAATGCGCGTGGATGAGGCAGCCCCTACTGGGCTGGGGTTGAGCTTTTTCCTCCGCCTTAAAGCAGGCATTGTCGCCGACTTGACGGTCAGTTTCCAGTTGTGTATCTATCGTAAATGGTATGGGTTCGTCGGTAGCGTTCGGATTCGAATGCGTTCTTGTGATGTGAACTTATATGTTGTGTACATAGTAGAGGATGGGCGAGGGAGTAAGAATCTAATGGAATCACGTGATATCAAGTTGCTCCCAACTACAACGGATCCGGTGTAGATTGGTTGATTGATATAAATTTAAGTCTCTACTGAGTCCTAGACTATGAAAGACTACTTGAAGATCTACCTAAATAGATCCTTTATTTATAGGTCAATTTTTAATTTGAATATTACAATTATATGCCAGCTGATCCTGAGTAGAGCTTGAGACTAATACGTGAATTCTATCTCCTCAAGTATAGGATATCTATGCGCCTATATACATCAATACTCTGCTACCCCATAGCACCGACCATGTGTCATAGCTGTATAGCTGCATACACATTAAATAATTTAAGAAAAAAAATTCTGTCATCCCTCAGCTCCGGTGATATCTGCTCTTGTGACTATGTAGATCTTTTCAGGATCCACATTTATACAGATTAGATTTATGTCGCGGTCCTATCTCTATTTATGACTATGGAGGACATCAAGAATCTAGTGACTTAGAGTATGTTAAATTGCGTTTCTTTTCGATTTCATTCTACTGGACAGTGAGGAAGTTCTCACGTGGAGCGGCCATTATCCGCTTGCTATCTTCTCACTTCAACCATTCAATTCGTGGCCACTTGCGGTCTATATCTGGCGGGTATCGCATAAAAAACCCCCCAGCGCGAGCTTTCCCTGTTATCCACATTTAGGCAAAGTCTGAAGATAACCGCCCTTCCAAATTGATCAAAGAAGGCAGTCAGTCCGACGCACCAGAGCTGTGTGACCTAACAATCATTCTCTTTCTTCCTCTCACAGTTTAACTCGACACAATATTGTGATGAGATGGGTCTTGAGGAAGAGAAACGTATATAATAATGTCGTGAATTGCAAGTAGTTACTCGATGCTATTTTACATTGATATTGAACAGACTCATGAAAGAACGCCGCCACGCCAATACATTTGCATATGATGCACCATTACAATGGGCAACAACTTAAATCGTTGAACTTGGCATTCACGACATCGATTATTGTATTTGCTTCTAGTTATTTTATTGATATTTAGCCATAAATTCATGACACAATACCAGTAAAATATTTACCGATTTGATGATATTTTTGACTTTGTAGAGAGACAAATCTTGGATTTTGTTTGCAAACACCACTCTGAGGTAGGACATGACCCTCAGTATCAACTGGCATATAATTCTGATATTCAAATTAAAAATTGACCTATAAATAAGAGATCTATTTAGGTAGATCTTCAAGTAGTCTTTCATAGTCTAGGACTCAGTAGAGACTTAAATTTAAACCAATCAAACCACTATGAGGTATTCCCTACGAACCTCCAGCTCTCACTGTAGAGTCTGCAGAGTTGATATTGAGTAACAAAGTCTTCACTAAGATGAGGATTCCCAATCGCTTTCGCCGTCTGTATCCTCTTCATCTCTCAAGACATTCCCCTATCACCATTATCACGAAGCTAACTACGATCAGATCAGATGGTAGGGTCGGAGCCCTACTCATCACCAACCCTTGATCATTGAAAAAGAGCCATCCGATGAGTTTCTGGAGCGTACCCATGCACCCGATACGGAGATGGCGGATTGGATCAAGGCGACCTCGACTGTCACAAAGAAGGGAGATAAAGATGAATATGCGCAACTCATGTGATCCCGGTGTCTAGACCTCGCCTAGCTGGGGCTGCAGGTTTCTTGAGACTTTTTCCCGCGCACGCAGTTTCCATTGCTACCATTTTTTTTGGGTAGAAGGTTCTGTGGAAAAGGTGGCCGAATTCCACGGGTAAACACTGAGCTGAATGACTGTTCATCGCTGGAAATATATCTGTTGGTAAAAACAGGAGTGATCGCTTCTCTACTCTAGTAGTGGACTTGATCTTTGTTGTAAATTGTATATATGTATATCTCTCTCCTCTCTATCTAGTTTTACAAACTACTTGTCCCGGGATATGCTGACTAATCATAAAACTAAAATTAAGTGTCAATCATACAGATGCAAACGCCAGTAACCAATCCCAATAAATATAACTACAAAGCTAACATTTCGACAATATCCATGATCTTTCAAGAAATATGTGAGGCAAAGAGCACTGTACAAGGTGTGGTCTGGGTAAGAGAGAAGCCTAAAGTGTTAGATAGTCATAGACCCAAGTAGTACAATAAACACACACACTCACTCACTCTTTCTTCATAGCCTCGGCGCGTTGTGTGAGTCCTGTAGATGTTTGGGATGTCTGAGTCATTTGTGAAAACCCGCCGAAGACGAGCAATGTCGGGACAAGACTGTCTAGACCTGCGGTATCGTTAACCGCTTTCACAGCCATCTGGAGGATATTCTTTGCTGCCACGTTTCGTAACTCGACTGCCAAGATTTCGTACGCTCGCTTTACCGGTCCGTGGTATTTCTGGACCCTCCTGATCGAGTGATATGCCTCAATAGGTAATACCTCGAAATTGAAATTTAGCAGCTGTTCGTTATCTACAAACTCACTAGCTTTCAAGTTACTTCCTGCATCCTTGATGATGAAGTCTGACGGTCTGAAGTATGTGTCAATCCACATTGCTCGCAATGTTTCCTAGGTGACCTTGGCAGTCATGTTGGCTAGTAACCTTGCTGCTTAAAACGCAGTGGCTTTGTTGACGGCATGACGGACAGGCCTGCATTATATTGTGATAGCATAAGGTTCAGGAAAGGCTCTGACTAAAGGCAAAACAATGATATGATTGTAATCTATAGAGAGAGAAGAATAGGTCGGTTCACTAAACAATGTATATACATAAAAGTGGATCAATATTAGTCCTAGCGTCCATATAGCACGTGACTAGTGTCCTATGACATATATATACATGACGTCGACGATCAAGCGAAAATCGAAGTTACGTCTTCTCGCAGCGTGAAGCGGAAACGGCCAGGTGCCTTAGAATGGATCTGACACTGGTGATAGAACATGTTTATTTGTCGCAAGGTATCTTCGTTAAATTCATTGTACCCCGCGCGCGAGAGTAACCTGCTAAGTCGGTCTGCGGCTGGATAACGGAATCGACGATGGAGCTGCCGAAGCTCGGTTCCAGTCAGGTGACAAGCTGCGACAGCCTCCAGGTCAAGAAGGAGAAAAGGGTGTCCCAATTTGCGCACAATCAAGTAAATTTCTTGCTTGCCCTATTTATTAGTATGGACAAGTAAGTCTCTCGTATTATCGACAAACACACAGTGTTTGTCCATGTCAGTTAGACAAAGCAGGAACGGGGTGTTTGCTTGAACGACTGTGAATGTGATTATGCCAAACGAGATTTTCACATTGACCGTTCCCGGGGTTACCACATGGGGACTATTGCCGAAAGTTATACGATGGATACCTGCTGTCATGGTATCCATTTCGAGCTCTTATATAACCTTTTGGAGGGCTTTGACTTGGTTTTCTCCAGCTGTTAAAACTCCTGCCGCTCCTGTATCGGGCAAAATCCCCTGGAACATCTCTGAATCGTAACGGCAGTGAAACTGAAAAATGAAGCTTAGCTCTGATTGAGCTTATTCGAATGGGTCATTGGCTGTAAGAGTATGTGTAGTTGCCTGGTTCTTGGACAGAACAGCTGTATTCCTTCCATCGATTGTACCGTAACTTGTGAGGAACTGCCCGGTTTTGTCTTCAGACCACGTGTTGAACATGCCAATAAGGTCAGTTTCAACGTCATTTTGACTCGCTTCATAGCCTTCATAGTCGATGATGAACATGCCCAGGGTATCATTATCAACAATGAGGTCATTCTCGGCCATATATGTCCCCCAGCTTTTGATTCTTCCTTGACGTTCGCTTGAGTTGTGCCGTGTGGACCAGCATCCCAATTTTTGCATACGAAGCAAATTTTCTGGCGGTCGTCACTGCTGCCGAATCAACCTCGGAGTCCACACTTATAACCACCTCGGTCACTTTTGCCTTGGAGTCCCCCTCGCACATGGCCTAGCTTTCCATCGATGCTACGGTCGACAAAGTACTGTCCGTTATCTATTTCTTCATTATCGAAGTATTACTGTCTGATGGAACAGCCCTACATTCCGCAGTGTACAGTTCATGTGAACCTTAACAGTAAATCGTAATTCAGCGCAGGCATCTCCAAAATCGTCGTGGTGGCGGATTAATGCTTGATCGCAAGCTGATACGCCCTGGCACGCGGGATACAAAAGTCCAGCGAGACTGTAGCTTTTGTGAGCGTAGTTGCATCTAAGAGCTTCGTATATTTTTTGGAGTTTTTCGATAACTAAGTCCAGACATTGAAGGATATTTCGTCGGGGTTATTAATAATCACCTTCTGGAAAGTTAGAGCTCGCCATTCTGTCACGTAATTCTACTTTTCTGTCTTTGTGTGTAATCTTCTCTTAATCTTGTGGATCTTCTCGTCGAAAGTTAGGTCTTCGAGATTCTCAGTGAGTTGCCTGAAGTAGTAGTTGTGCGTGGCATCTTGCAACATTATAGGGAACGCATTTTTGGACAGGTTTTCCCCAAGCCCGACAATCTGGCATTTTTCGAAGAAGATCCTCGGCTTATTTTCGGGCAGCTCATAGTGCTTGGCTCCGAATTTATCCTGAAGATTGGTATAAAATTTGCCTAGATCCATCAGCGCCCTCGAGGTATTGATGGCTTCGATATGACACCTAGGTAATCAAGTTGAAGAAGGATTCGGAAGTGAATCCTAAAAGCATAAGATTTAAAGGTAACGACAAAAGTCTGGGTGTGCTGCCCTCTAATCTACTATTGTTCTTAGCTCCTCATGCCAACAACTACTAAGCTAAAAGTAAAACCCTAGCAATTGACAATAGCCAGACAGTAAGCCTCCTTTGATAAAAAGTAGCTAGTAATCTTCACTAATACAATATGAAACGCCTGGGGCACATTCATCTATCTTTGTGGCTCCTTGGGACGGGACGCCACATTCGGCAGGTGTTACTCTTGACCATTTGGGGATATTTGTCTTGTCGGAGTCATCGTCTAAGTCGATCCCAATGCTACCTCTTGCCTTCTGCCTCAATCCTGGTTTCTTCTTGTAGTCATCACTTTTGTTATCGAGATCTTCGTACCGCTCGGTTGGGTATAAGGGACATATTATTTCCTCCTCTTTTTCACCCTTGAGCGGGATATATTTGCTCTTCCCTGTCACAAACCATCACTGGGATGTCGTGTCGCACCCAGGCAACCGAGTTATGACGTGCATACAATAACACTATTTAGGTATTGTAATGGTTACAGTGTTGTGATAGCAACAGTTGCCATTTAGAGTACTAGTTAGTTACTGTGTTATGGCTGTAAACTACTACACCCTTGGTTATAGTATTGAAGCTCGTGTACTTAAGGAAGCTCTAGGACTGGATGTGTACTGTAGCTTTTTGTCTTGTAAATTACTAATGTTTTAGAATCTAATTATTAATCTAAATATCTCGTCCTCATTATCAGCCTCTGTCTTCGTCTCCGTCTTCGTCCTCGTCTTCGTCCTCGTCCTAATCTCCGTCTTAGTCCTCGTCTCCGTCCTCGTCTTCATCCTCGTCCGTGACATTACAAAAAGCTACAGTACACATCCAGTCCTAGAGCTTCCTTAAGTACACGAGCTTCAATACTATAACCAAGGGTGTAGTAGTTTACAGCCATAACACAGTAACTAACTAGTACTCTAAATGGCAACTGTTGCTATCACAACACTGTAACCATTACAATACCTAAATAGTGTTATTGTATGCACGTCATAACTCGGTTGCCTGGGTGCGACACGACATCCCAGTGATGGTTTGTGACATTACCAGCCTTCTTGATTTCGATGTCCGCAGTTGCGGTGTCATTATCATCGCCGTCGTTATTATTGGTTAATCTTACTGCGCTTCGTATCCCCTCGTTGTAGACAAGTGACTGAAATTCTATCCCGAATCTAATCATTTGGTCAAGTTCGCACTTCGGTCTCAAGGCACTGTGTCATCGATATTCCGTAGGGTACGAATAGGATACAAGTTGGGTAGGGGTCTAGAGTATAGTAATAGTTCCTATGAGGAGGTACAAATTCAGCGTAAGGTATATGGTGCACGGAAGTGGTAAAGGTAAAGTGAGTATTAGGTGAGATCGGTACAATAACACCGGTCTTCTTTAGGAAGAGATGAGTATGTGAATAATTGGTATCAGTATAAGCAGAAGACGTTGCATGAAGAAGAATAGTCCTTCACGCTGGGTATATATGTAAATCGGATAATAGGACAGCCCTAAGCTCTATCTCGAAGAGTGTTACTACGCAATTCCTATGAGCCGAGTGTCCTATTTGTTTAGGAACTCGATCTAGTATCGAGTTCTGTTTTGGCATGGAATTTTCCATGAGACACCATTCAAGGTTCCACTGCATTTATCCATGAAATTCGGCCACTGGGGTAAGTTGTCGATATTATTTTCAAGCAATGATGCCAGATACTATGCGATGGTCGATCGTTTGTTGGCCTCACATCCCACATATATTCCTCTTGGCATGAGGAATGTCTTGAATCTTCTAAGAATTGGTGGGTAGAATATGGCGAAGGTATGAATGCCCCACCCAGCGAAGTCCTTTTGGAAGATTTCAAGGAGCATATAGTTGATAAAGCCTTGGTGGTAATTGTCGATCCATGTAACAATAGTGATGTTCAAATTCGTTACTTTATCACTTTCGTTATCCATTCCTTCTGTATTTTTTCTTGTGATATATTGCTTCACCCAGTGGGCCTGAAGAAGTCCCATAAATTTTAGGAGCTTAGCTTGTCTCATCTTGTCATTTCTGGCGAGGTTTTGGAAGCCTGGGAGAGAATGATATCAAATTTTGATACGATATCTCGATTTTCACACTATCGGAACGCAACTTGTGCGACGGGCAGTCGCTTCCTATCACAACCTGTTCGAACTTGCCGATAGGGTCGTCTTTCAACGAAGTACCTAGCTGTCTGTGCTTGCTACCAATTCAAACACCGACCAGTGTTGGTATGACAGAGTCAATCTCTGTGATATCACAGGTAATAAGGATGGGGTTGCTACTGCAGAAATGGTGGCTGGTTCAGATGTGTATATGTATATGTATCTGTGAACGCCACCGAAGTGTCAATACTATCTGTATCTAATTGTGTGCCTAGAGCATAACACCAGCCTCGGGCCTACCGGAGCAAGTGCACCGACAATTCCTATTCTTGAGTATCTGCATTTCCCTCCACCTATTCATTCTGATTAATTTTTGACAGAGTTGTTGCAAATAATCATAGGGATGTGAATGCCAAATATTTTCAGAAGGCTTGATTTTATGGTTGCTTCCAAGTCTATTTAATCTTCCACATATGGTCCAGGACCAATGTAGAATATATGCTCGATTTTCTTTGTCTGCAATTATTAACATGAAACTACTCTGGTTCGAGAAAGCTTTGTTATTTGTGAATGATGAAACTGCGAGAACTATCACTTTCAATGATTTTGTGTCAAGCTTTATGACTTCAATCCTCTAATATTATTTTCCTTTTGCTACTTAATCCCTATAATCAGTATCTTACTATCTGATTTATTTAGATTGAAAATCTGGACAGCATAAGATAGATCAAAAGTAGCTTCTAATTGACACAAGCTTGCAGCATATGTCCGTCGGGCTCACTAGTTCCAGTAGCCGCTGTATAAAAAATTGTAGTACAAAATTATTAGTGATAATACATATGCCTCGTAGAAGTCACGAACGTATGACTTGAGATGTAATACGTTGGTTGAATTGAAATTAGTTCCGGAGATTGGTAGAATTACACACTAGCCTCGAGTTTGATTAAGAGATACGATAAATGTGTTTACTATACGAAGAAGTTTACTGATGTTTAATGGATAGTTAATTGTGATTAAATTGCTATAATTCTATATGTGTGGCGAGAAGTCCCTCTATATACATGAAAGCGGGGTTTTCCGCACACTAGTGTGAATTCCAACATACTCCCTAATCTAACCTAAACAGGAAGGTTGTTGGAGATCCTGAAGCCAATGTATACTGTTAGGCATCTATTGGCTAATTACTATTCATGCCAGTGAGTGATGGTATGGGTTAATCATATCTCATGGCGCAAGTGCATATTATTCTAATATGTACTATTTGTTTACTGCAGTCATGTTGCTGCCTTAATTACAACAGGTTGAAGTAGGAATTTTTCTTTGTATACCTCTTGTGATTGTAGGTGACTGACTCAATACAAAATCATTTCTATGACCCCATGCGCTCGTAAAGTGATAGAGAACTTGTTTTGAGCTTTCTCTGCGCCTTTAATTTTCACTCCATCAACAAGTCTTGAATTGTGAATTCCCGTCTGAATCGGAATATCTAATAATTTATCTAGTTCAAAGGCACGTTTTCCAATTGAGTTTTATCTTTTCCGTTGCCTGGATATTTGAAAAGAAGGTTTGTTTGTGGTCATTTTGGATATAAATTTTGAGTCCAAGTTTGAGGCATCGTAATATTGAAGAGGAAGATTGCAGGTTTGTGGTATTTCTTGGCGGAGTGTTGTTTTTTCACCCCCTTTAAAATTCTTAGTCTACACTGATTTGTCGTTATCTTGATGGTAGTCATCCTTGTGGTATATGAAGTCCGGCTCGTAAATCCTGGCCAGGTTTGAAATTTCTCTTAAATAATCAACGGGTGGTTGAGATGTTGCAGGAAGCGAGGCAAATTGTGGTTTATAGGTAACTTTTTTCATGACACACGAAATTTTATCTGAATCAAAAGTTGCAGTACAGTTTGTAGCTTCTTCAAAAGTCCATACTGTAGGCATTTCCTCTAACAAAGCATTATGTCAATATTTGGCAGTGGTTGTGTGTCTCTTTCCATCCCATTCTACCTAAACTCCTTTTGTCCTCAGGGGCAGGCAAAGTTCACGCTGGCTTGAGATGAATGCAATTTGGAAATGTGAAAACTCGTGTGTAAACGCTTCCCAATGGTTTTCATCCTTAAAATTAAACTCCGAGAACTCTTTTCTTTTTTCTTTTATTTACCTGATTACCGATCTTTGTCTATCTACTGGTGCATGAATCAATGAATGAAAGTTTATTCGTGACGGGCACAAGCCCTGCACTCAAAGAGCATGACAAGGAGAAGACTAGCTTCTCCGATGACTATATACGACGATAACTCAGTTTAACATTTAGACTACTCATATAGTAGGTGCATTTGCTGATACCACTCGAGACCTTGGTGCTAGGGACTTTCACCCTTCCCTAAACCGTTAATATCCGCCAAAGGGAAAACATGAAAAACCTTTAGCAACCCTAACATAACTTTGCCATCTTTTATATAGCCGCCGCGCGAGATATGGCCTCACAGTCCTCCCTTTCTCGAGCGAGGTAGGTGTCCAGGCTACCCAGGCTTTAATGTGGGGAGATGACGATCAGGAGGCGGACCAAAACACTTTCCATCGTTGCCAGTTTTTAGAGTGTCGGTTGCACTATCCAAAATCGTTGCTTCTGCACTCACAGACAATCTGAAGTCGAAGACACTCGAAAAATGCGCGTCCCAGCTATCTTTCCTCCCTCAAGATGTGAAGCCCCATTAGAGCAACGGTCCCCCATAGGCCAAGACCTGAGCTTTGTATACTATGACTTAGTTTCCTCTTCGTGGGTATAAATAGCGTCGTGAATTTATAGTTGAAAATGGTCGTTTTTAAATGAGGCAAATGCCCGATTTCAATTGGAGTAACACCATTATAGGCATTTGAGGCGAGATGGTGTAGTAAGATTGAGGTGGGGGACTCGCGTTAGAGAGATAGGTCCGACATTGACGAGAAGTCTTCGACTTTAGATATGCTTGAGGTTGCTTTCGACTTCGATTCGGAAGTTCTTAGCTATCCCAAATATGCAAAGCATACTGAGCGATTACACCGGCACCACTTGAAGGTGAAGAATTCGTCTTTCCAGCACAGCTTTAGCTCGGGGTCTGAGCAATTCGAAATAAATCTGATTCTTCACGTCGTTGGTATCGCACCCACCATAAACAATATCCATTCTCAACACAAGCAGTACTTCTGATCTAGCAGCTGTATTTGACTTCTACGAATGCTTAAAGCATAAACTTCAATATTACTTAAGTCCCTTGAACAACTCATCAAATATATCACCTTTCTTTGGTTTCTTTTTTTTACTGGATGACACATCACCAATAACTCTAGATCTCGGCTTCCTTTTTTTATCTGGTCTTGTGCTAGTTGGGTTCTGTATCTGTAAAGCTTCTTCTCCCTTAGTGAAAGGTTCATTGATGTTATCCCAATAATTTTCATTCTCTTTCGGAGAGCCACACAATTCTTGTCGCGGAACTACTTCTCCAGCATCTTGTGGATCGAGTACATCGTTTGAGGGAGGGGCCAGAGGTTCTAAAGCTTTGACTTTTGAAATACCAACTTCTCCTAGAAAATCATGGCCAAGCGTCTCTAAAGCATAATTAACCCGCGATAATTCGCCTACTAACACGAGGCCTAACGCTGCGTACTGAGAGTCGGCAACTAAATTTCCAAATGCCCTATACGTTTTATTAGTTTGAGCACTGCCATAAGTTATATATCCTGTAGCACGAAGAACCTTGAGATCGACCTACACAAAACACTTAGGTACTAGTATATCGCGCATGAAGGCAATGCGTTGAGCGAGGGCTACGCGCGATTTGTGGCCATAAGCGTTTTGAGTCGCGCCGCGCGCGCAGGTAGCTGTGTAGCACGCCTCCTCGCGGATAAGTCGAGTTATGTGTCGGCGCAGCTGATTAAAGCGCGAGTACCAACAGGCGGCACCGTGCTGGTTGTGATTTCGGTGATGTATAAGGTGCAGGAGACGTGAGCTTGCTACAAGATCGAAGGTGCGCGGGACCGTGGTCATGATCGTGGTTACGCGGATGGTGGGGGACGTGTATCTAGACTTAGGCGGTCTCATGATCAGGGCCTGGATTCTGAGCCCTGTGGATCTTGGATAGATGTACAGGGAACGAGTTAGCCGGATGTGGGAAACACAGTACACACGTAATCGTAATTATCCTATGACTTCACGCACAGCAAATCGCACTGTCAGAGCCCGCGACCACAGCAGTAGATCTACTAGCGTTGAGGAGTAAGGAGTAAT
Source organism: Blumeria graminis f. sp. triticale (assembly GCA_905067625.1). Classification (NCBI taxonomy): domain Eukaryota; kingdom Fungi; phylum Ascomycota; class Leotiomycetes; order Helotiales; family Erysiphaceae; genus Blumeria; species Blumeria graminis. Next base: position 10,687,381 of record LR898472.1, on the reverse strand, counting down.
CAATGTATATAGACACATAGACATCCGACACTTGAAGGATACAGAATTCACCTATTAGTCTCAAGCTCTACACAAGATCCCTTATAGTTAGGAGCCACGAGACACCACGTGATAACCTTTCATTCTTATACACACCACACCTTTTACTAGTTATACTACGCGCTCTCGGAAACTTCAGCCCTCAAAAGGGCGCTTGGCGCTCCTGAATGTGGGTCCTGTGTCCCGTGACTCAAGGTCGCGCACATTCTTGGACATAACACTTGTAGCTTGAACAAGGGAATAGACAAGAAACAATACACTTCAATAAAAGTCTTACATTTAGTAACAATTTTAAGCCGTCGTTACACAACTCATTTTATATTATATACGAGAATTGAAGCCACATACACAGTCAAAGGCCGCCAGGCATATCTATCCTCCTATCGGAGAACTATCATACCTGCACCAGCGTCTCATCAAGAGTCAAGATCTTTTGCGGCAGCAGAAATTCTTATAGTTGTGCTTTATCATACGCTGAGAACTCTGAAGCTTTTTTTTCTTTCCTATTAAAGGATTGTCCCATATTCAAAGGACGAAACAACAAAAATGACTCATGCCACAACCTTACGCTTATGTGCTATTGCACCATTGTCTGAATGCTAGTGATCCTGCTGTCGACCCAAATATCCACTTTATATTGCCTCTCAGACCTCATGATGTACTAGGACGCCCTTTAAATTTCCCGCTGAATCTAGAGTAGAGAGATGGAAATCTTTCAGCATTCTATCTATCATCTATATCCCAAAAATCATGTAGCGCTGAGGGGCATTTTTTTGCTAGTACACTTGTTTCGTATGATTGAGGAGTCTTTTTTTTATATCATTTAAGCGTATTCAGTTATAGAGCTATGACACATGACCGGTGCTATGTATACATGTAGGATGACTCTTTTGACGTTAGAGACACTCATACTCTTGATTTCATTCGCAAATACCACTGAGATACGTTTGCTTACACAAACTGTCGACCCTCCTCCATAAGTACCCACCAAAGAGAAATTAAAAACCCTTGGTTATCCAAGCATGCCTTGGTCATCCATACATACCAGCGCCGCGAGAAATATTGTTGTGTTTTGCCGGATTTGAACCAGCGATCTACTGTCTCGAGTGGGATATGTGTCCAAGCTATCCAGACTCTACTTGGCAGACCGGCCAAGACGATGTACCACCGCACCATCCATCCATGGCGATGTTTATAGTGTCAGCTGCACTCTCGCAAACGAAGTCTTGGCGCGCACAAAGCTCAATTTGTAAAAACTCCTTGTCAAAATTCTAAATTCCACGCCCGTTGAGACTGTATCCATCCTTCGTATCATTTTGTGAACTTGTCCTGGTCCCTCTCACGTCCATCCCAAAGAACAGTCTCCCAGATTTGTGCGCCATGCTTTGTTTCCTCTGTCGGGTGTAAATATCGGCATGGGCGTGTATTTGGTGACCGGCTGAGGCCAGAGAAGGTCGAAAAGTGGTGTGGTCATTGAGATGAGGATGTACTTGGTCGTACTTGTGGGCTTGATGAGACTTAGGTAGGAGTCTAACTCGATGGGAGTGAAAAAACGACATGGAGGAGTAATTTGAATCATTGCCTCGTGGACCAACTTGTTCGGTATTGCGAAGTATGACTGAACTTGGCTCTGGGAGAATATTTCACTCCCAGGTTCGTAGAGGACACCGCGTACAGGTGTTCAGTCTTGCCCTCCGGCTGGCTGGGATGTTAGTCCGAGAAGCGACTAGTTGGAAAACCCACGGCATATGCCACGATGGATCGAATCCTATCCCAATCTAGTCATCTATGAGCCCAAAAACTCATGACGCTGTAAAATCTGTTGTCGAGGCTCATGGCGAGAGGTAGCTTAACTCTATTAGTATCTTTGACCAGGTTAGTCTGCTTTTGAAGCCTCCACTGATCTCGAGGAGTGTGTATGCTATTTGTCCACAGGGTACTAGTGCGAGTAAATAGAGGGTAAAGGTTTTCCACAGGGAGAGATGGAATATCTAGCGTGAGAATAATACTGAGAAGACGGTGCATGAAGAAAGCATCTCGACTGTAGACTACGCTTTACAATATACATGCTCGTAGTTCACTGTTACGTTACCTCTCCTTACTCAGGCCTAGAAGGTTTGTATGCCAAAAGTAAACCATCATTCTAACCCCTGTTATCATTCCGTGAAAACCGAGTCCCAGACCTTGAATAATTGCTAGAAGCCATTCGTCCTGCTTTGGGTTTTCAAGGTAGCCTTACAATTTACTTGATTCCACTTTCTTCCATGAATACTAGATTTTACTTTCAGCTGGTTATGTGCGCGTGTGGCTAAAATATTTGTCTGATACCGACATGGCTTTGCTCTTTTTGAAAAGACGTAATAATATCCTAATTTCCGGGAGGAAATGGAAGGAATTCCAAGGAATGGAGCTCCTATAAATACGGCTCCCCCTCACGAGCACCTCTTGACCTCTTGTGGCACTTTATCTGTTTCCAATTTACTTTTCCGACTTACAAGTCGTGGCTAGATGGCTACAGTATTTCTTCTCGTTTGTGCAATACTTGGGCTGTACTCACTCGCTGCTTCAGCAAGAAATGGATCTCTGCATCTAGTTGTTCCCAGTACAAGCGGATATTTATGTGATGAAATATTCTTCAATACTATATTCCTCAAAGGGGAAGCCGAGAAAGCTTACAAGAGATTTACACATCAATCATTCCAGAAGGCTTTTCCTGCGTTGTTTGAAGACTTGTATCTATTCAATAAATATAATGAAATCCTTCTTGCATGGCCTATTCTGTTTCCCTGGGCATCTTATGATGATGGTAAAGCCCATACTCAACTTGTCTCCCTTGAACTTATGCAGCTGACTTATCGTTCAGAGCCAAATGCGGATTATCGTCTAATCATAGACTCCAATGGCGAAGTAATAGGTATGGTGACTGTAATATATCCTAAAGAAAAATCAAATCAACTGGAGTTTCGCAAATGCAAACCTACACATAGTTTTAACGGTGGAGATGATGATACAAGTAGGTTGCAAGCTAAGCAGTTAGAGGAGACATATCCTCTTGCAGGATACTTATGTGATGGGGCCTTCCTGAACAAGAGATCTTTCAGCTATACCATAGGATATCTTGAGAAATCTAAGACGAGTTCCAAAAGCATATCGGCTTATGAGAAAAAAATTTCCAAATACAGTGGCAACGAATTTTCTGGGGATAATCTCCTCGGATTTCCTTTGCGAAATTTGGATTCCAATAACAACCCAAACGGTGCACATCCTCCCTTGTCTGGTTTTTCAAATCCTTAATTTTACCCCTAGGTCCTATCAAAACACACAGAATTATTTTTCACCGCAACAAAGATGGGAGCATTTTAGTCAAAGGAATTGTAAGCAAAGATAAAAGTCAAAAAGATGACGGACAAATTTGTCCTAGTCTATGGGATTTATCATCATTATCGCAAATAAGCCCTGATGTTTCTTCTCCAATTTCTCGTAAAATGGCATTAGTGAATAACGACGGAACCTTCACCTGCGCCAAACAAGAGTTAAATATATCAACTATCCTGCTTCAAGTGCCTTTTAGTCTGCATCAGGCGCAAATCAGTGTAGAAGCTAGCGATGAAAAGTATCCAATTTTACAGTCTGGTAATCTATGGCTATGGCCTGTCATCTTCCCAGAATCATATCTCAGGAGTGAATATAGCCCCTCGAATTTAATCTTAGATTCTAACATCCAAATTCTAGGATCAACGCACGTGTTTGCAATAGGTTGTGACCTGAAATTTCAAGTTGTTGGATTATTTTATACCCGCAACACTCGTGTGAAAAATCCGATATTTAAACAATGCCTAAACACCTGATTAGTCAAGACTTTGATTAAATTCAAAAAGCCCGACTGGTCTAGATAGCTCTTTGATCTATCATGCCGGTTACCTAGTCTCCTACTCGGGTATGTAGCCTATCAAGATTATTGACAAATGGGTAGGAACCCTTTATCGGAAAACGAATTCACACAAAATCTTTCTCATCCCCGCAAGTAATCTTGTCAAAATATTATTTCAAATTATTCAAGACTCATTGAAGCTGCTTATTGTTCTGTTTCTTTGTAAGGCAAAGCGTGGGGCAATTAGCATCTTACCCATTCCAATGGGAGCTCGAGTAAGAGTAGGGCCGGACTGGATCAAGTTAACAATTATAAAGTACATGAATCTCGTCCCATCTGAATAATCGGCCCATCTAAGACATCACCTATGTGTTGAATGTGTCAAGTCCAACTGTTCAAAGCGTCGAAGTCCTGTCATTGAGTGATAGGGATGGGGTAGAGGTTTATGGGTCACGATGTTTGAGTTCCTTACGATTATTATCGTACTAGTTGAGGTGTTTTTTTCTCTATGTACAGGACTCGATCCTCAGCATCAACTGGCATATAATTGTAATGTTCAAATAAGAAATTAACCTATAAATGAAAGAGCTATTTAGGTAGGTCCTTAAGTAGTCTTTCATAGTCTAGGACTCAGAAGAGACATAAATTTAAAACAATCAAACAATCTCTATATACAAAAGGGATTTCTCCATCTACAAGGGGCCAAATCGCCAAAGTCTGGCTACCGGCTCTCGCCTTCCTGTTCCTTCTTGTAGTGTTGAGTTTGCTCATCTCACGTGATATAATGTAACAGAACATAATGTTTTTGAAATTTGAAACCGATTTCATTTGGCCCGATTTGGCGGCCTATGGGCCCATGCAGGTGTCTACGAACTCTAATATTTACATAGGAGGAAACCTTGCAGTAAAAACACCCTTAGCTGTCTGATTGGACTCTATGCCATTATAGTATTACCTCTAGGAAGTGCACTCATACTGTTGTTGCCAGTGTCGATTCCGTCCTTGTTCTGTATTTCAATTTTCCTCCCTTCGCCTGATTAACGCCTCGATTTCCCCGGTCATCCGAAACTGCTCTAGCCATCCTTCCTTTTGAATCCACTGTGCAATTATTGTAATATCTTTGACGTTATTTTCCATAGCTTCGAAAGATCGAGTTGTCGATTTTCGTAGCATCTCACCTCTTCCCTTTGCCAATCTTGGACAAGACATCACCATGTGCTTTATATTTTGGGACAGATATCCACATTGGCAGTATGGTTTTCCTACTCCTGGCACGTTCCTTCTGAATAAGTAAGCATTGAGCCCAATGTGCTCGCTTCTTACTTGTGTGGCAATGCTGCTCTGGGCCCTGCTAAGGTTTTGGTGGATTTGGATAGGTGACTCTCTATAGTTCACCATAAGTCTACCTGTTTTCTTGTCGTTGTATAAGTTTGCAGTATTCCACTTATCCAGTACATAATATTATTAATTCTTTTGGAATTTAGAATAATTGGGGCTATCAAGTAGGCCACGTTGTTGGTACATACGTGACTACAAATTCTGTACTTAGTTTGACTTCGGTAGTCATTTACATCAATTCGCTCTACAACCTCAATGACTGAGGGGTCATGATTTCCTTAATAAATTCATTACATTGTCCTTTCTAAGGCTATGGCTATATAGGATATGCAGGTCCTCTCTGCTTACAGGCCAAGGATACCTATACCAGTAGTATATCCCCTCCTATGCCTCCCATACAGCTCCCCTCAAACAGTACCACCCCTCACAAGTCCTCATTCAATCTTACACTTAAAGGAGCCCTTTGCCCTTCATTATCTCCTCTCTTCAGCCAACAAAACAATGGCCATTTGCGGGTGTATGGCAGCCGGGAAATATCGCAAAAACCACTAGGTGCGGGGCTCTTCTAACACCGACATTAGGACTAAATCCGAAGACATAGTGCCCCTTCTGAAGCGTTCGAAGAGGCCGGCCAGCTGGGCGCTGCAGACTTGTGGGTACCTCGGAGAATTCACACTCTTCCTTTCTAGCCTCCTTCCAACTCCTTCCCGAAGATCGTGCTGAAATGTCAGAAAAACCTTGACAGAGCGCGATTGCTATATGGTAGCTTAGCCCAACTTCTTTTGTGCCGTCCAGGGCGCTGGAGAGTGCTGTTGACTCATCGACAATAAAACCCTCCTCAAAATTACACAGACCAAAGCAGAATCATAGTTGGTAGCACTAAGTAGATTGAGATAGCCGACATTGGGAGCATCTTTCCACAAATCACTGCAAGTATACAACGCCATAGTCCGACCAGCCTTCACCAATGCTTCACCAATTTGGGCAGAGGCTGGACCCAATAGCAAAATTCTGGAAAGAATAATTTAGCTTCTGAGAACTATCCAAAGAAAATGTCTAAAACTTGTAACAGGAGCATACAAATCAACAAGCTGTAGGGTGCTAGAGCATGAAATCTCAACCCTGCCAATAGACATATACCTCAAGCATAGACGGCTCCAATATATCGAGATATCAAGAAAATTGCCGGTTTATGGGACAATTTTGTTAGTATGCAGGAAGAGCAAACCCCCAAGGATCAGAATACATGATATACGCGACGGTACAAAAGCTAAGGAATTCTCGGCCTGGGAAACAATTTGTGAGAAGAACGACACAAAATACCGACAGAAATCGGCTGGAAAATTCGCAGCTTTTAAGGAATGGGAAAAATCCTGGTATAAACTAACCGCTAAGCAGTCTACTAACCATCAATCGACGGCAGATCCCAAAATCTGGATGGCAGCCAACATTTTCATAGACTATAAGACCGGAGAGATAAGAATGAACTACAGAGGAACACATATCAGTATTCACAAAAACCTTAACAGGTCCCAAAGTAGCAAAGCCATGCAGATAAGAAGTGAGCATGTTGGGTTCAACTCTTATCTGCACAGAAGACATGTTTCTGGAGTAGACAGCCCACGATTCCAATGTGGATATCTGTCCCAGAACGTCAAGCATATTATCATGGCATGCTCTAACTGGGCCAAAAGGAGAGGGAGATACTGAGAAAGGCAGAGTCTCGGTCATTTGAGGCGATGATGAATAGCCCGAAATATGTGGCAAGAATTACGAAGTGGATTCAACATGAAGGGAGATTGGAGCAGTCTCGACTGACGCTTGAAGTTGAGGCCACGATAAGGGAGAGAGAGGAGAGTAGGGGAAAGATGATCTCCTGCCAGTAACAGAGAAGTGGGCGGTATCCGCACTGGACATAACAGTGTTAGTGCACTTCATGAAGGCAACACAACTTTAAAGTGTATATAAATTGAAAATTTGAGGGGTTTTTCACCATAATGGTTTCCTCCTATGTAAATATTAGGGTTTGTAGACTCCTGCATGGGCCGTAAGGCGCCAAATGGGCCTAAATGAAATCAAAATCAAATAGAAACCCCCCTGGCCAATTAGCCGAAATCTTGGTCTCGGCGCCCATAAACGTTCCTGTCAACCTAACCATGACCTGCATCCAAAGCGATGTGAAACCGACAAGAAAGTACATATAACCCTGCGGGCTAAGTGCGCGGAGATCTCACGTGAGACATACTGAGCTCTAAATGTTTTACCTGACGTTATCTGTGAAGATATTCTGTACCTGTTTGTACTCATGTAATCATGTACAAGTCGTATTCCTATAACTATCTATATTCGTGTTATCTACGACTCGTAAACTTGTACTAGTATTAGTCGCTCCTGACAGTTGCTGTTTGCGATATTGGAACTAATCATGTTATAACTTCATAATTAGGACTTTTTGACACATTAAGCTTGCACAATAGTATTGGGAGATTATATGGTCTGTACCTGGGTGATCGGATGAAGGACGGAAGGACCTGTATTTAAAGAGAGACGGAATACTTCATAAAAATCAATCAATCACATTTCTTCACTCTGAGATAAACTTCTTAGTCCCAATTTATCAACAGTTCCAAAGTTGGCAACCTCTCGAAAATGTCAGTCCCAGCATGGTCTTCAGAGATCTGCTCCCCCCCCTGCCCTACGTCTCAACCGCTTGTCCTTCCTCAAGATGTATAACTCCATTAGAGCACCAGTTCCCCATAAACCAAGACCCCAAATTTGTATATTATGATTTAATTTCCTCCTTGCGGGTATAACTCGCGTCGTGAATATGTAGTGAGAGATGGCCGGTGATGAATGCAGCAAGCTCCTGTTTGCAATTGGGGTGACGCCTTTATCGGTCGGCGAGGCGAGATGATATGTGGTTAGATCGGGGTTATGGACTCAGAAGATAATGGTGAGTGGTGCATGGTTGAGAAGTCGTCAAATGGAGATATGTGTTGTGTTATCCATTTATTTATTTATCTTTATTTAACGTCTGGCGGATCACGCGTCAAGCGAGTAACCCTATTAAGTCCCTACTGAGACAAAAGGCGCATTGTGTTATCCATGTAACTTACCATGGTACATGCTTTAGGTCGCGTCATAGCATATGCACGTGACTGTGTAACTAAACCGTAGGGTGTTTAGTGTGTAATGCATGTTTGTTTTGTTTGTTTATTAATTTAGGTCCTAGGCTATACCCGTTATCCCCTAAGGGTCAAAGACCGATGTTCACAGCCAAGATCATATCCCTGATGAGCCAAACTTGATCCCACCGCTTGAACCACTACACAAATAGTAGCTAGTATAAAATTCGCACTGGTACAAAAATTCAACCTTTAAAAACCAAACTCCTAACCACAAAACTATCCAGCTCTGTAGATTTACCAATCTCTGGTTCGGAAACAAATCTCCTCGACTTGTCTTCCTTCCTGTCATATCATCTGTATGACTAATTTATATTGTCCCCGATGAGATCAGAGGACGAATTTGTAGATGGCAACCCAAAACAGCAGGTTTCCTTCTCAAAGATTTTGAAAAATTCGTGACACTTTGGCCCGAGAAGTTTTTGGATAAAGCCACTATGTGACGATCTCCCTCTGAGTCGACGCGTGACGTGAGCGTGTAGTCGACAGTGAATAAAATGGGTAGGAGTGGTCTCCTCCCCACAGGCGCACTCCATTATAGCGTCCAGATTGTTGAAACGGCGATGATGCGCCGCAAAATTGCCATGTCCAGTACGAGCTGCAATCAGATTTCGGAGTAGGAACCTCGAAAGTCCCAGCTCAGGTGGTTTCCTTCGTCGCATGAGCAGGTCGAGCTTGCGATATCGGGGCGGGCAAGCTTCGTTCCACCAATCGTCGAGTAACGCCTGCCGCGGACGATTCATTTGGCCATAAAGAAATGCCAGAGTGATGGATTCTGGATGCATTTACGGGCTCGGCAGCATTCGTAGGCCAGACCTGGCGGCCGAGTCGGCTTCCAAGTTACCCTGGATTCTTGAGTGCCCGGGAACCCATTTAATTGTCACGCGAGCTGATTTGGACAACTCCCGAAATTTTCGTACTTCATCGTGGCTTGTCGTGGACTTGCCTGTCTCGAGTGCGTTGATTGCCTGCTGACTATCCAGTAGAAGGTTGACTCGTTGCGTCGTGCTCTGGAGTCCCAATGCTGCTTCAAGAGCCTTCCTTGCCCCGGTGATTTCCGCATCCAAAGTCTCACCCCCATGCCTGATGCCACTTCCCGTAAGCAAAGTCTGCCCGTCTCTCTTTAGAACAAAACCCCAAGCAGAGCGTCCATTCCCCTCCGATGAGCCATCCGAGTAGGCACAAATTTCCGACTTCGGCACCTGGTTGATCCATTGCCTACAGATCTCAATTTGTTCTTCCTTAGATCCTGCTTTCGGTAAGTAGGATGTAGGCGGCAGTGGTTCCGCGTGCTCTGCTTTTGGTAATTGTCGGTACGCCCGCTGGACTCGTGACATTATTACTTCAGGAACCGAAGTCCCTCGATTTCTCTTATGTCACGGTTTCGAGGGACAAGTGCTGGGGCAACTATGTGGTCGATGGTAGTAAATAATAATTCTAAAGAGAGAACTTCCACTACATCTATCTATTCATTTATATACGTGAAAACCCCCTCGCCACCAAGGCTATTCCCTCTCCTGTTCCTATGCTATGGGACTCCCCTAGTGTTCTGACTATGCCTGTAATACAGCACTATCGCGTTATGGTCCGGAAGGATTGTACTCGGTCTCGTATATTCCCAGTCAGTGTAAGCCTGGCAACATGTGGTGCAGTGCAGTACTGCCGTGCCGCACTGCCGAGTCCGATGCCATGTGAATACCATGCAAATGCCGACGCAAAAGTATTGTATTGGGTGGCGTCGCATATTAGCGCATTGGTAGCCATTAATAACGCCACTCGAATCAGGCCTAAGTTAACCAACATAGGCTACAGGGACCAATCGGCTTACCAGCCGTTACATCTTCTTGTATTTCCGCGTGCCGATATTTGGGCACACAGCCGCACAAATCCTCAGCGGGTGGCGGTCATCCAGAGTTTTGAGCCTAACTGACAGTCGAAGTCAATTACCCTCCAGTATGATTTTCCCTGGTGGAATTCCTCCTTCTCTGTGCAGTACAACGTTTGCTGTCGTCCTCATTACCGGGAGTGCAGCTCGAAGTCCCATCAAGACAGCCTTGTCGATCATACCACTTAGATGTGCTGTTGGTGGGGTTGTCATGCTTTTTCTCGTCGGGCGTCTGAGACCAGGCCACCAGATTTCCGCACCGAATGTCGCAATAGGAACCACACACATGTCGACTGCTCGAATAAGTGCTCCTGGAGCGGCTCCTCGGAGAGCAGTGTTAAAGCGGCGCAGGCTCTGTGCAACTTTCAAGGCTTTACCGCACCAAGTTGTTACGTGGTGCTTAAAGGTCAGCCGGGGATCTAGGTAGACACCCAACCAGCGAACATATTCGGCCGGCTCGATAAGGGTTCCATTGACATAGATTCCTTTCGCAGGCTCGCGGCACCGTGTTGGAAATTGGATTACTTCAGACTTACTTGTGTCGAAAGCAACCGCATTTTTTCCCGCCCAATCCAGGAGATCGTCGACTTCACTCTGGGCCGTAGCGGCGGATTCCGTTATGGTACAGCCAAATCCGATGATTCCGAAGTCGTCGGCGTAGCTGAACCTCATACCTGGGTTTCCGCTTCGCATTGGCTCTGCCATGTAAAGAAGAAAAAGGAGTGGGGATATCGGTGAGCCCTGGGGGACTCCACAGCTTAGCTGTCGTTGAGCGGTCACTCCTCCCGAGTGACGAACTTGGACCATTCGATGCGCTAGAAACGATGTCGTCCACTTGAGGATCGAGTCTGGCCAACCTTGCTCCTGCATCCTTCTCACCAGACGGTTATGGAGAACTGCGTCGAAGGCACCTTGAACGTCCAGGGTTACAAATGTAGCCGTCCACTTTTGGGAGCTTGCCTCTTCAATGTCGTGTACCACACAGGAGACGAGGTCGATTGCTGAGCGTTTTGGGAGCGCGCCAAATTGCTGTTGTCCCGTTACATCAAAGATCACAGCGAGATGCGCCATACGCTTAGCCAAGAGCCTTTCTAGACCTTTACCTAGGCAAGAAAGAAGGGCGATAGGCCTCCATCCTTTGACTGTCGTTGGGTCTCGATTAGGTTTCGGGACAAGAACGACCTCAGCCAGCTTGAAGCAGGATGGATGAATGCCGATCCTCACGCAGGCTCGGAAGAGTTGAGCGACGTACGGTCCGATTGTGTTCCAGCAAGCCGCTAGCAGCTCAACTGAGATTCCGTCTGCTCCAGGAGCTGTGTTACCACAGCCGATTGTGCAGTGTCTAACTTCTTCCTCGGAGATATCTTCATTCCACTGGATTCGGTTGCTGCTTGTCGCTGTGCACGGTGGCAAGTCGTCTGACGCCTGATGTCGGGCAAGAAGCTCATCGCGAAGTATTGTGGCTCGCTCTAAAGGGTCCGAGATGAGGGTTCCATTATGATTGAGTGGTGGTGGGATGCTAGCCTGTCGTGGACTGGCCTTTCTCAGTAGCTTGAACACATCGCTCGGCGACTTCATCGCTTCGACCTGTTGCTTCTGGTATTCTTTTTTCGCAGCTCGGAGAACTGATCGAAGCTTTTTCGCGCTGACGCCCCGCTAGGGAGAGGTTAAGGTCGCTTGATATTCAGCGCGTGCTAACCTGCATGCCGGGGTCCACCAAGGTGCTGATTTTCCGCTGCTTGCTCTGGCTCGGGTTCCTGTAGCATTAATAGCGGCTTTAATTTGGAAGCAGAGTTCATGTGCGTATTCTTCAACTTTTTCGATAGTGTCTAGGGCTGAAGGCGGCTTGATCCATCTGGCAGTGAAGGCAGCAAATTTTGGGAGATTTTTCTTCGTCACTCGGAGCTTGGGGATCCCAGCCTTCATACTTGCAGCTCGAATCGGAATTTGTCCTCGGATAGGGAGATAATCGCTGGTTACGCATTCACTTCGATCCACCCATGCTCGCGCGCCATTGATGTTAGTCCAGACTAGATCCAAGGTGTTGCCAGCTTTGTGCGTGGGCTCCCCAATGATGAGACAGGATAGATGGTGATGTTGCGCCCATCTATCGATTTCCTCTCCTTGTCCGTGGATTCGGGTGGTGCTCGGTTGCCAGGCCCAGTACACTGCGTTGAAATCCCCCGCCGCAACAGAATTTGGTGGTGGATTCCAGTTGATTAGAGGCTGAACAGCCTGTGGGTCGTTGGGCGCTTTGTAGACGTTGAGGAACGTGATTCCATTGACCACGACCCAGCAATAGTCCGCCGTAGGCATGGCACAGGGAAAGATCTGCGTTGCCTTAATTTCACTGTCGTTTTTCCGAGTGTAGGTTACCGCCCTCGGCCTTGACTAATCCTCACCATGGGGAATATGACAATCATATCCCGGATGAGTCTTTGTTGACTTGCTCTGTTTTTTCCACAGAGGTTCCTGAACAAGCAATACATCGACTCCCAGCTCAAAAGCTCGGGCGAGCGCGATGTCCTGTGTGGGGCCTCCCCTTCCTACATTTATTGACATGAAATTTAAGGTAGGAGGGAGGCGAAAAGGGGCCCGTGGGGCGCCCTTTATAAGCTTTCTTCACGATTCACGTCCTCTGTAACCTTGGTTATAGAAGGCGATGAATCGGTCATCAGCACTTCGAAGCAGTTGCTGGACTTGAAGCTCGTCTGAGCTATTTTTGCCTTTTCAGAGGCTGCTGAAACTGCGGCTTCAGCGCGTCTGACAGCTGATTTTGCTCGTACAACTGCAGCAAATTCCCGTTGACTCGCCTGCCTGATTGCCTCGAGGTTCTCTTTGGATGCTGGTCCAGACTTTGTAGGACGAGCTAGACAGTCACGACTGTCCGATCGGTGGGGGCCCCCACAGTTGCGGCACTTTGTATGTGCCTTACACTCTGCGGAGGAATGCATCGTTGACGTGCAGTTCCAGCAAGCTGGGGCACGTGAGCAGCCTCGAGTGCCGTGGAATTGCAGGCATCGTTTGCACTGGCTTATTGCCTGTTTAGGCTGGTGACGAACTGCAATTCCAGAGTCGTCAAAAAGTCGGAAGCCCGGCCGAGGGGCAGACGCTCTCTCGAAGTGAGCTATCCAAGTTTGGTAAGGAGCTCCTACTCGCCCCTTTCCGAGTGGACGGACACGTACAGGAACCGCCTTGGTGGTTCGAGTTATTTCTTCTGCCACCATCTCCTCAGTGACTGTAACCTTGCCCATAAGTGTGTATAGGGCCACTGGAACCGTTGCGATTCGAAGGGCAGCCAGATCCGAGGCTGTCTCCAACTTAGCCTCAACCCTGCTGAATGATTCTGCAGCGTTTAAGAGGAGCTGGCGTGCTTCTTCATTTTTGGCTTTCATAGCGAAGCCGGTGGGAACACGATACACATGTTCAATATTGGAGGATGGAACCTCCACCAATTTAGTCACGGCATCTCTCACGCCAGCTGGCGAAAGAGCGCGCCATGCATGCTCCTCTCCGAGGCGAAGAAACAGACGAACATCTTTTGGCTTTGCAGTCACAGGTCTAGCTTGTTTCTTGACCTGTACTGCTGGGTTTGGGGCGACTGTTGCCCAGGTCGATTTGGCCTGGGTGACTTGGCGTTGTAGCTCCTGACTGTTCATCGGAGTTCTTTCTTTGGCCTTGGTTATAGGACAACTCATGTTTTCCTGGCAGCTTGGGCGCTGTGGAAGGATTGGGGGGGCCGCACTGGGTCCCGACTTCATGAATTGAGCAATGGCTGCTCGAAGATATATTTTCATCGAGTCGATGAACGGATCGCTCGACTCTTCTGAGTATAGGGAGACCGCGGTCTCGACAGCATTGATCGCAGCAGTGCAGATCATTATATTTTTTGCTGCTTGAGCTGCCCTGCGCTCTTCAGCTTCAATCATGGCTTGTAGTTCCGGGGGGCAGCCATTGATTTTTTGTTTCCTGCTTTCGCTGCAGGAAGGTTGTTGTTTTTCAGTCGCCACTGATGAGGGTTTGCTGGCGATCTGAGCAGGTGTGGCTTGATTAGCCTTATTCATCTCTGGGATTGCTGCCTTCTTGACAGCAGGAGCAGCAATCTTCTTTGATGTTGAAATGACGGAGGTCACAGGGACCACATCATCAATTTTCTGGGCGACATTCCATCTGGATTTGTCGAGACCCTCGATTATGTATTGGTTGATGACCATATTGCCCATTTCCACGTCTGGGTTTGTTGAGTCTGAGTCTTCCTGGAAGACTCTCAATCTTTCGGTCATCTCTGACTCCATCTTGTCTTGATCTATCGTATCGATCGATAGATTTCTTGCATCTAGGCGGTGTTGCAACCTGATTTTAATTTTCGCCATGGCTTTGTGCTGGCGCGCGGGGCGAGTGATTTTCGTAGGACCCGTCGCCATTTCGGAGACTCAGGGTCTTGCGACTATGATAATGATGAAATTAGCTTGTGAAACTATGAATTGAAGGGTTGAGGGGATGGGTAGGTGAATTTTTCATCGATTTCAAAAAAAATTGTGTAATGCATGTGTGGGTATACTAGACCAAACTAGAACTCGATGGAATAGAGATAATGGAATCGGTGATAGACTGATGGACTGAGAAAGAACGAGCTGGTCATTTCTCGTAGGAGAGAAATGATATCATAAGGGAATGTTCTAGCACTAGGCTGTGAACAACACAGTAAGTCTGGAGCAAGATATAAGGAGGTCTCAACCTCCATCCATTCATTGTGACTAAGTTTCCTTTATACGAGAATATAGAGTCAAGTCTTACATATCACGAGAACACACGCGACAGCGACTATAGAGACCTACTGTGAGCATAACTTCCCCAAGAGTATCCATCGTCCTGCTCCCATATAGCCTAGTTAATATAACAATATGGATGTGTTTGCTTTCGACTTCGATTCGGATGTGATTCTTCTTGGCTATCCCAGATATGCAGAGCATACTGAGCGATTAAACTGGCACCACTGGAAGATGAACAATTCGTCTTTGCCGGCACAGTACATAATAATCAATTATAATAATTCATATTTGATCACTACACTTCTCCCCGATTATTATCGAACATCCCACATCGCATTACCTATAATCCTTATTTACAAAAATCTTCAATCGGTGCAATGGCCCCAGCTGTTGCATCGTCATCGACAACGCCCTCCTGGATTGGAGGGCAACTTCACCCAAGCCTGCTTGACATTGTGAATACAATGCAAAAAGCAGAACAACAACGGAAAGAAAGACTGGATATAGCCTAGAAATTTCTAGAACTAATCGACTCCTGGGCTAAGAGCAAAGGAGAGTAACAAGCAGCAGCAGTTGTCGCGACTCTGCTGGAAAACATCACGCCTGTTATCACTGCCTTCGCAGTAGATCAGGCACAAGCATCTAACTTTCCGAGTAAGAAGCCCCCCACCATGGCAAGCACTCCAAAACCAGTCGCGCCTAGGAAAAATACAGCTGTTGAGGATCACAGCCACGCTCTACCCCCAAAGCCTCAAGACACCAGCTCGCCCTGGGTGACACTGGCCCGCAAAGCGGTCAAGTTACCAACACCACCAAATGTGCAAGTTCCGCGAAGGCCTGCTCCATCAAGCCACTCGAAACCACAGACAACCCCAAAAGGAGGACAAACGCCTGTTCCTTCGATTGGGGAAAGATCACCACTGGCACAAGCTCTCGCCAGTTACGATCAAGAAAATCATAACCGACAAGGCTGGGATAGCGACTTCTGCTATCACGTCCATGTACCCAGTCAGGTCGGAGGTCGCTCTCGAATGCGCAACAGACGCATTGAGAGATACATTCATGAAGATTTCACCTTCCTTATAGGGAGAAAACACTGTGATTGAGGAAGCTTCCAAATGGACATCATTGATCGTACCTCATGTGCCATTGTACATCGGGACGCTCGAAGATAGCATTCCAGTCACCAACAACATGGTGAAGAACGAGTGCCAAGCAGTATGTGGTGCCACACCAATCAAGGTAAGGCCCACAGAAACAAAGCTTGGGCAATACTCAACGAGCTGGACTGTTCATATCCAACAAAAGCCAGCAAACACAAAGTTTCGTCTCTTTGACAAGAGTGGACCAGCAATTCCCTTCTCGCGCCGAAGACCAATCGAGCAATGCCAGGCAAAGGTGTCAAAGTGATCTAATTGCGCGGGACCTCACCACTCAAATGAGGGAAGCTGTATGGCCCGGCTAAGAAGACAAAACGGGATAATTCTGCCCCGTACCCCGGCAGAACTTCACATCATCAGAGAACGCGGACATCGTAATTATCACGCTGCTCTAGCATATTCAGAAAGGAAGGGTAAGGCAGTTGGAACCGTCATTGCCCAGGACTGAACAATGTCTTTTTAATGTTAGGAAACCCCTCAACAAAAGCACCAAAAGACAAGTACAACACCGTCCACTTTCACCAAGTGAATTTCGGCAGGGGTGGGGAAAATACGGATATAGCATTGCAGCAGGCATGGGATGTCGGTACACATATAGTCATGGTACAGGAACCATGGAAAAGAAAGAAAGAGGGGGGTTTTATAACAAAATGTCACCCTGGCTACAATAGCCATATACCATTCGGAGGAACAGACATCCGACCCCGCGCGATTACTTTCACGCGCAAAGGTGGTCATGCGACTCAACTATTTCCACCTTTGTCAGGCCTGACATCTGACTACTGTTTTGTAAAGATGGGCAGCCTAACCTCTGTCAACGTATACCGTGCCCCAGGCATTAGTGGAACCTTTGAGCCCCTACTCCGGTGGGAAATTAAAGGACTAGTGGTTGTTGGAGGCGATTTCAATTCTGTGTCACAGCATTGGCAACCGCTAGCAACAAATCAGTACGGCAATGGTAACCAGATTATGGAATGGGCAACAGCCCACAACATAAACTTAGTCAGCATTGTTGGAGAGCCAATGCACAGGGATGGGAACGTCCTAGATCTAACGTGGAGCAACACGGCCGCTATAGCATCAGTGTCCAACAGCTACCACTGTACCTCAGATCACTCGACCATCGAAGGTACTGTGCTTAACCCTACAGTGTAAGATCTCTCTGGAATTGTAAAGAACATTCGTGTCAGCGACGCCAACTTGAAGGAATTTTGCCGATTTGTTAGCCAATGGACCAAATCTGGCCCTCTCGACAGTGTCGTCAACATCGAAAACTTCACAAATGATCTCCTACAAGCACTTGGAGATGCGCTCAAGATTGCAGGGAAAGTCCCAGCCATCAAAAGCGGAATAAATGGGCCATGGTGGACCGATGAATGTCGCACAGAATGGCAAGAGTACAAGGCAGCGAGAGACAACCCTGACCTCGCGAAAGAGGCCCGCAAGAGCATTAGAGCCGTGGTACGAAAAGCTAAGCGAGAGTACTGGAAGAGGCAAGTAGAGGCAGCGACTACTGACGCACAGGTATTCAAGCTCATGAGATGGGCTAAGCCTCGATCAGCAGCTGAGCCCCCTCCCCTGCAGATTGACGAAAACCGGTGGCTATCTGACCCGCGAGAGCGAGCTAGTGCGCTACGAGACATTCTCTTGGCTAGGTTTAGCGGCGAGAACGACATCTCTACCTGGGATAATGGAAAGGAGGAGCGTATTCCATGGGATACGGAATTATCACTAGACGATATGACAAGCGCCACTGTCTATGTCAATGTCACGGCACCAGGAGCGGGAGCGGACAAGATAACGGTACGGTTACTGAAAACCTGTTGGTCCCATCTAGGACCTCTCGTGAAAGATCTTTACCAGGCTTGTCTGAAAATCGGCTACTTTCCCACGGCCTTCAGGGTGGCAGAAGTTGTGCTTCTTCCAAAGCTGGTTAGAAATCTGTCAACTGCCAAGGGTTTACGACCAATCTCGCTGTCGTCGAGTTTAGGCAAAGTACTTGAGCGTCTAGTTGGTAAGAGAATGGCATGGCTGACAATAAGTCACCAAGCTATTCACCCACAACCATTCGGCTCCGTACCAGGACTATCTGCAGTCGACCTTGCATCCTGTCGGTTCACAGGTGAATGGCGTAGGGATAAAGGGCTTGTATTGAGTGTTTACTTCCAAAAGTATTGCTCAGCGCATCACGTGATATATTTAGGGCGCTAAGCTTCACTTTGTACCTTAGATATTAATGCTTGAGGAGGGAGACAACAGAAGAGATAAACAGAATATACCACTTGTTTTTAGCACTTTTGAGGCATTAAACCAAGTGAACCTCGTTGTACCAACACATCCTGTGTAATCCATGATGCTGAGGCGGCCATGAGAAGTGGTAAGTATGCGGCTATGGTCACACTAGACATTCAAGGTGCATTTGATGCAGTCCTTCACAACCGACTGCTCAAACGCCTTCGAGAAAAACGCTGGCCACGATCCCTGTGCCGGTTTATTCAGACATTTCTTTGCCAACAAAAGGTTCAGCTCAAATACCGCGGTGGAATCACAGAAGAGAAGATACTGGAATGGGGAGTACCTCAGGGCTCGCCACTATCGCCACTTCTTTTCATGCTCTACATCACTGTGCTTTTTGAGGATCATGGTCTAACGAGCAGGTCTGGTTATGCTGACAATGTAGCTATTGTCAGAATTGGAAAAACCGCGGCGGATGCTATCTCCACAGTTCAAGACGACCTCGACAGCCTTATCCTTCTCGCAAGAGAACACAGGATCGATTTTGACCCAGCAAAGTCAGAATTTCTAGTGACTGGAGGAGGGCCTAGAAAAAAATCAACGCGGCTGATCTTTCCATCTTGGTGAAAGATCGTCGGATCGAACTGTCACCTCATATACGGTGGCTAGGAGTCTGGCTTGATACCCAGCTAAACTTCAAGCAACATGTACAGGAATAGACTGGAAAAGCTAATCGTCTAGTCCATTTCTTACGACATATAAGCGGAGTTCAATGTGGGGCAGCACCCGGACCTCTGATTCGTGCGGTACATGCATGCGTTCTGAGCACAGCTCTATACGGGGCAGAAGCGTGGTGGCCAGGTCTCACTCGAATAACCACACTGCGAGATAAAGAAGTCGGCACTGGAGTAGGCTGGCACATATCTCTATTGGAAAAAACGATAATGAAAGCTATCAGAGTAGCACTCCCAGCGTGGCGTACCACTCCCAATGTTGCTCTTCATCGTGAAGCGGGAATACCCCCGGCATCGATAATTCTTCAGCAAAAGATGCTGCGGTCTGCAGCTCGTATGCGAAGAATGGATGCCTGGCACCCTCTAGCCATTCGGGCGGCTGAGGATCCGAAAGAGACGCTTAGGTCTTAGATCGGGACAAAGAAATCGTTTGTTCAGACAACCAGAACGGTACATGACACGCCTACAAATGAGTGTGCGTCGAGTTCCGACAGCCGAAGGCCCTGGAAAGCTATACTTCCCACGTGGCGCCCCAGTATCGATTCCATGTAGTCGAGAAAATGAAGCTAAGTCTGGAAGCATAAAGCGGTGGTTAGCTTCCCTTCCAGCTAACACAGTCTTCGCTTTCTCTGATGGATCATCATCGGGTCCCGGAAAATCATCCTGGGGGTATGTAGTATACCAAGGAGGCAAGCTAGTTACAAGTGGCTCCGGTCCACTTCCCGGAGCAGAGGTATTCGATGCAGAAGTTGTAGGTGCCATGAAAGCCTTGAAGGCTGCAATAGAGGTAGGAAAAGACTTACTGTTGGAAATATCGCGCAATGTAATGGGCGCAATATTCATGGAACGAAAGTAGAAGTTGACTAAAAGAGTGTCATGTTCGGATTACAGCTAAAAGTGTGGGAAGTGTGCGCTACAAGTACAAGTGTAAGCGACACAGAGGCTAAGCCACAGCATAAACGAGTGTGGCGCCATCTAGGCATAGAAAACCCCCAATAACCTCCTTGCGCCCACGCCATACAGCCGCTCATATGTCCATTAGGTAGCCTGAAGCGCTACCATATTACCTGTTCCAACCTCTTAAATACACACGAGATCGTGTCGGGAACCTAGACGAAATGGAGGGCCCATACGTCCACAACACTCCGTGTCTCCATTTCCAACACTTACTGATCTGTATTCTTCTGGACAACCAAGCGGCCACCCAGGCGCTCGAAAGAGGAAGATCTAGTTCCTCGCAGGCAGTGGTGGACAATTTTTCATCGCTGAGACATAATAAGCGTGTGGAAATACGCTGGATATCCGGGCATGTGGGGATTCAAGGCAATGAAGAGGCCGATAAGCTGACCAAATCAGCCTTGGGAGCTCCCAATAACCGGTCACTTACCTCAGCTGCGCCCAGTGGAGAAGATCAAGATCTAACCTTTGCGGCATTAGGGAGGTGGGTTAAACAGCGCAGCCAAGAGCTCGTGGAAGAGTGGTGGCAGAAGTATCGACCGAAACGATACAAAGATCTGGACCTATTCATGCGTTGCAAAAGACCACCGGAACTAGCTTTACCATGGTGGGCGTACCACCGTCTTATTGCGGCAAGAACAGGCCACGGGGACTACGCCGACTACCATCGTCGTTTCAACCCCGAACCTGAAGATCTGAAATGCGTTTGCAGCCGAGAGAAAAGGCCCTGGCATTTTTCAGAGTGCCGATCTGCGTTGCTACGTTGGAGAATCTATGAGAAAATGGCCCCACCTGGGGCCAGGGAAATGATAGGGGAGAATGGATGGCAGAAGTTCATTCAATTCTTAACTACAAGCAGATGTTACAGTCTGCCGAAGAATGAACAGGGTGGGAGGTGACTACGCTGAGATTGTTTCTGACCCGAGAGGAAATGGGTGTGGAAGATAGGGATGCGGCGCAGGGCACCGTAACTCAGACATATACTGTTCATTTTTTTTTCTTTTATTTTGTCGCTTCTGGCTCCACTGCCGGTCATGTAGGTAGCAATGAGCTTTCAGAGTCCATCTACCTGTGTCACGTCTAAATAGATGTTAGGCTCTTCCTGTCACGTAAAAGATTTCAATTTCAAATTCAACTACACTTCTTCCCCGCATGGCATCACGTGCCATACAACTAGTGATCACCATGAAGTCCGAGGATGAAGGGCGTTAGGTTATAACATAAAGAACCCGATTTTAGCGCGCCGAAGCGCAAATTCCCTCTTGACTCGGTCATCACGCACTCGATGCCTTAAAACCTATCTCTCCTTTAATTTCCCCCCTGAAGACTCGATGCAGCATCTATTTGAATAATCCGCCGATCATTTTCTTCATTACACACCTTCTACATCTTTTATTCCTTTCTGTCTACTATTGTAGCTTCTACTTGATCCTTGCGCCAATTTTTTCATCTCATAAACTTTGTAGACATTCTACACTTCCAATCTCGCCCTTCACTGATATACCCCTAATTCGAAAGGCTGTGTACACGTTGAAGGGCTCAGGACTGAGTCGCTGATGCCTCTGACTTAGTGGAATAGTCTAGTTCATCTGCTGCACAGATATCGCAAGTGTTCAATCGGTACTGTCTCATTACCGGCCAAATCAATAGCGTCCTTGGCCGAAGTATAGACAAATATAAGACTGGCTCTTCGACCGCATCTTCACAGCTCGTGATAGTTACGGTGGGATGAATTTCTTCTTGTATCATAGACCCTGATTCCGGCTTCTGGAATGCTTCTGTTGGTGGTAAGATGATTCTAGTTGAGAAAACTATCTCGGGAAAAAATGAAGAGAATTATTGAAATACAACTCACTACCTAGCTCGTGAACTTGTTGATAGAGCGGCGTTTGTGCAATCATGAAGGATAAATAGTTGTCAATTCGCCTGCTCTTCCAAACCCAAGTACCATCACTGGCGGGCAAGCAAAAAGCTCACGAAAGCAGAGCAAAGGACTCGTCCGCCTTCAAGAAAAACAGATTTCGACTCATCAATTATATTATTCCTTCCAACCTTCCGAATTTACTAGCCAGGAGTGTATCTGAAATACATGAGTTACTCGACAACCCCACGTCCGCAACGACTTTTGCATGCTAGGCTAGGCTCCTTAACGCTACTCACTCTCGACCAAGACTTTTCTGACATGCTTTCACGACCTTCAGTTTATCCTGCGATGTGAATCAGTGAAGAAGTAAGAAGCAGTCTAGGAAGGTTGAGAGAAGCTCTTAAGTATTGTCACAGCATCGGGACTTCTTTATTTTCTCAGAGAGAAGGGAAAGAGAAATGATTGATTATCCCATCTTCCATAATCTCATTTCTATTTAAGTACAAGTTCGCTCGTCTTAAGTCAGTTTCCATAGTTCAGATCACGTAATCTCATTATCCCGTCTCACAAACAGACTGTGTTATCTAATTTTCAACACAAGGTGAAAATACGATAAGCGCTACTGGGGCTGCAGGTTTTTTGAGACTTTTTCCCGCGCACGCAGTTTCCATTGCTACCATTTTTATTTTTTTTGGGTAGAAGGTTCCGTGGAAAAGGTGGCTGGATTCCACGAGTAAATACTGAGCTGAATGGCTATTCATCAAGGGGAATATATCAATGATCTTTCAAGTAACAAAAGAGGATAGGAGCACTGTAAAAGGTGTGGCCTGGGTCAGAGAGGAGCCCAATGTGCTAGATAGTCATAGACTCAAGTAGCACAATAAACACAAACACACACACATACAATTTTTTGAAATTCGAAATTTCGAATATTCCCCTTCTCCCCCTCTCCCTCCCTCTATCGATATCGTAATATCGTACGCCCTTAATTCAAAATTTGTGAGCGACTGGCAGGCTACCAATATGCCCCCAGTTCGCAGTAAGCCATCGCGGGCGAAAGACATCGTAGATAACCGCAAGCACCTCAAACACGTTGCTCGACAGAAAGCAAGCGTCAAGTTGGGCCCACTAACTGCCGTTCAAGAGATGAACATCGACCAATTAATCGACGAAAGTACCATAGATTGCGATATGATAGATGTTAGCAACTTTGACATTGACAAAATTCTTAAGAATCTGAAAAGACTACCTAACTCAATTCACTCCAAGCTAGATGCGACCGGAGCTGAAAATGCAGCGACGAGTCGCAACAATTTAGGGACAGCGACTACCGGACAGCATATACTTCCTCTCATTGAAGTCGCTGTGCCGGCTATGAGGCGGCCTGCGATTGCAGATACTAACAAGGCAAAAGGTGCAGCATCTACTCCGAACCCCCTGGAACATACACCAGGAACCACAGAAGAGAATCCTTCCCCTCAAGGTGGAAATGAAGGCAGGCAGACGGAGGAATGCCCCCCCGAACTCAGAGCCTTAATTGAGGCTGAGGAACGCCGGGCCGCAAACACTGCGGAAAATGTAAAAATTTGCACCGCGGCAATAAACGGTGTCGAGAATGCTCTCTCCCCCCTATCCAAAGGGTCGAGTGTTCAATTTATAGACTCTATGAAAGTCTACATTAGAGCTGCCATAGCTCAACTCATGATATCGGGACCGGGTACAGTCCTCCCAGTACTTCCCTCGCGCCCTGAAACCCAGGCTACTGGCAGCAAGATTATAGAACGTGCCGCCAAAAAGCAGGATGAGCCACAAAGTAAAGTGACTCACGACAAAGTCTGCCAGGCCAAAACCACTTGGGCCTCAATCACCCGCACCGGTATAAAGACTCCCCCGGCAGCTACAAAAGTCGCGCAGGCCATGCCAAAGGCGGCAAGCTCGACGCGACCTTCAAAAGACCCGACCGTCCCAACGCAATCAGGCACCAAAGATGAACGCTTGTTTCTTCGCCTTGGAAATGAACACCCTTGGAGAAAGCTATCACCGCTTGGTGTTAGAGAGGCTGTGGCAAAAGTGCTTGAAATTCCTCAAGCCAATATTGAGCACGTATACCGTGTTCCAACTGGCTTCGCAATTAGAGCCGAAAACCAAGAGGCACGCGCCATCATGTTAAGCCTAGCTGGGTCCCTCATCCAGCAAGATGCCATACTGGAAGAAGCATCGGACCTGGGCTCACTTAGAATCGCAACAGTCCCAGTTGCCATTAATACAATAATGGGTAGAGTAATCGTCACTGAAGAGATGGTAACAGACGAGATAGTCAGGGTCACCAAGGCTGTTCCGGTAAAAGTTTGTCCACATGGGAAAAGCCGACTGGGCGCCCCATACCAGTCATGGGTGGCCCTTTTCGAAAAATCATCGATCCCTCGGCCAGGTTCCCGACTTTTCGACGACTCTGGGATTGCAGTCCGCCACCAGCCTCGTCAAAGCATCAACCAGTGCAAAAGATGCCTACAATTCCATGGCACCAGGGGCTGCTCCTGTGCCCCAGCCTGCTGGAATTGTACTTCAACTATGCATTCCATCGCGGAGTGCAAGGCACACACCAAGTGCCGCAACTGCGGAGGTCCACACAGGTCAGATATTCGGGACTATCTAGCTCGTCCAACAAAGTCTGGAATGGCCTCCAGGGAAAACCTTCAGACCATAGGGCAGGCTAGCCAACGCGAATTCGCAGCAGTCACTCGGGCCAAAGCAGCAGTCAAACGCGCAGATGCAGCGATGATAGCAGCCGCAGAAGCGTCAAACACTAACCAGCCAGGTTTCAAATCGAGCAACTGTTTTGAAGTTCTCATGTCCGACGCTACAGCGACTGTAGCCGAGGTCGATGAGGCATCAAATCAGCAAAAATCTTTGTGAAGGGCACCCCACGGGTCTCTTCGAGCCTCTCTCCTACTCTAAGCTTTATGTCAATAAACGTAAGTAGAGGGGGCTCAACGCAAAACATTGCGCTTGCCCGAGCATTTGAGCTGGGTATCGACGTGGTTCTTGTTCAAGAACCTCTGTGGAATAAACAAAAGAACACAACAAAGGACCACCCAGGATATACCTATCATCTGCCTAACGGCGGCGAAAATGTTAGGCCGAGGGCTGTGACCTATACCCGGATAGACGATAAAAAGATATCGGCAACATAAACCTTTCCTTATGTTGTGTCCACAGGAGACTATTGCTGGGTAGAAGTGAACGGCATTACCTTTCTCAACTTTTACAAGGCACCCAATGACTCGACAGCTATACAGCCTCTCATCAACTGAATTCCACCGCCAAACTCCGTCGCTGCTGGGGACTTTAACTCGGTATATTGGGCTTGGCAACCGGGCGTGGAACGTCCTCATGGATAAGGAGAAATGATCGAGAAATGGGCAGACAAACACCATTTGATCTGTCATATTATCGGGGAGGCCACTCACCGAGCTGGAAACACGCTAGATCTAGTTTGGAGTAATGTCGACGGCGCCCGTGCTTGGGTAGATCGTGGTGGATGTGTCACCAGCGATCACTTCCCTATCCGAGGACAAATTCCAGTTCGCAACTCAGTGATGAGACCCGAAAAGGCAAAACTCCGAGTAACAAAGGATAAGCTACCCAGATACGCCAAGGTAATTGCACAGTGGGTCCGACCACCACCAGTTCTTGACACAATTGAGAGGGTTGAAGAGTATGCCGAGGAAATTTGTTTCCATCTCACTAATGCAATCAATGCAGTAGGAACACGACCAAAAGCCCGCTGCGGCAGATCTGCTCCGTGGTGGACCCCAGAGTGCAAAGCAGCTTTCGCTGAGTATAAAAGCGCGATAACTCCCAGTCAACGGGCACTCAGCGCGAAAAAGCTCCGATCAGTTATGAAGACCTCGAAAAAGGAGTTCAAAACCCAACAGGTCGAACCAATTACTACGCCGACTGATGTATTCAAGCTAATGAGAATGGATAACCCCAGACAGGCTAGTATCCCTCCGCCACTGAACCATAATGGGACGTTGATAACAGATCCATTAAAACGGGCCACGATCCTTCGCGACTCCCTCCTGGCACGATTTCAGGCATCAGACGACTTGTCACTATCTACAGTCGCGAGCAGCAGTTGGATACCATGGGAAGAGGACGTAACAGATGAAGAAGTCCGAGCCTGTACCATTGGTTGCGGAAATACGGCCCCAGGAGCAGACGGAGTCTCCGTAAACCTGCTGGAGGCGTGTTGGAATACAATCGGGCCTTGGATTTCCCAACTATTCTGAGCTTGCATTCTGCTTGGCACCCATCCACAGTGCTTCAAATTAGCTGAGGTGGTCCTCCTTAAAAAGAACGATAGAGATCCAACGAAAATCAAGGGTTGGAGACCAATCGCTCTTCTCTCATGCTTGGGAAAAGGGTTAGAAAGGCTTTTAGCTAAGCGGATGGCACACCTTGCAGTTATCCATGATGTAGTCGGCCAGCAACAGTTTGGTGCACTGCCGAAGCGCTCAGCAACGGATCTGGTCTCATGTGTGGTCCACAACATCGAAGAGGCAAATTCACAAGGATGGGCAGCTACTTTTGTAACGTTGGACGTTCAAGGAGCATCCGACGCGGTACTCCATAATCGATAAGTGAGGAGGATGCAGGAGCAGGGATGGCCGGAGTCTATTCTCAAATGGACTAGCTCCTTCCTCGCCAATCGGATGGTTCAAGTGCGATACTCTGGGGGAGTCACTGCCAAGAGAGAGCTAGTGTGCGGAGTTCCACAGGGCTCACCGATCTCGCCACTTCTCTTCCTCCTATATATGGCAGAGCCCATGCGAAGTGGAACCCCGGGTCTGAGGTTTAGCTACGCCGACGATATTGGTATCCTTGGATTTGGCCGGACGATTGCAGAGTCTGCAGCCGCAGCACAGGACGAGGTCAATAACCTACTAGACTGGGCTCGAAATAATGCCGTCGCAAAATGTCCGCTGGCTTGGTGTGTACCTCGATCCTCGACTAAACTTCAAACGCCACGTCACAACTTGGTGTGGCAAAGCGTTGAAAATTGCACAGCACATGCGTCGCTTCAATACAGCCTACCGAGGAGCCGCTCCTGGGGCGTTGGTTAAAGCGATCGACACATGTATTGTCCCAATCGCAACGTACGGAGCTGACGTCTGGTGGCCTGGCCTTAGACGCCCAATAGTACGAGGGATGGTGACACCGCCCACTGCTGGCCTATGTAGTATGATTGATAAGGCTATCTTAATGGGTCTTAGGTCAGCACTACCGGTAATGAGAACAACACCCAACGCTGTACTACATAGGGAAGGAGGAATACCAACCGGGAAAATCATTCTCGAAGGAAACCGACTTCGCCTCTCTGCCAGAATGCAAACACTTGACGACCGCCATCCGCTTAGGATCCGTGCTGCAGTTTGCCCAAATGTCGGTACGCGAAAATATAAAAAGCACAATCGAAAATCTGCGCGTCCTGAAATTCAAATGTCACGGGCTCAGCGTGCTTATAGACAGCTACCAGAGGTAGAGGCCGCGGAACCTCTTGCCCCACCATTTTATCAATCGCGGCCGGGCTCGAAGGTTGGTTCGAGAAAAGACCAAGTAGAAGCCTGTAAACTTTGGATCAGTAATGTGCCAAAGTCAGAAATCTGTGTTTACTCGGACGGAGCATCGGAGGGAAAGAGACGCTCAGCTTGGGGGTTTGTCCTAAAGCTGGATGGGAAAACTTTTCAAAAAGGAAGTGGCATAAAGCACGGTGGAGAGGCTTTAGATGCAGAGATTATAGGGGCACAGGAAGCTCTTAAAGCAGCGTTGGGTCACCTAAGAGGAGAGGAGTACCTGGCGAAGGGAACGACGCAGTGCATTAATGAGTTGATGGATAGTCGACATGCAATAAATGCACTGAGCACGGGCAGGTCCTCGACCAGCCACGAGGAAGTACGAAAGTTTCGCGAATTATCTGGGCTAGCTCAGGTAAGAATAACGTGGATAGCAGGATACTCGGGGATACATGGCAATGAGGAAGCAGATGCAGCGGCCAAATCCGCCCTACGAACGCTTCCCAGCGTGGAAACTGAGCCAGCAACCACCACGACAGCATTTTTACACCAAAAATTGCATCGACAGCGACATACTTTGCTCGATAGCTGGTGGAATGAAACTTGCCCGTCACGGTATCGTGAGCTAGATCTGCTCATGCGCCGTCGTAAACCACCAGAACTGGGGCTTTCCAGGCTACAGTTACGACATCTCTTTGCAGCCCGTACGGGCCACGGCAATTTCGCGGCGTACCATCGTCGCTTCAACAATCCGCACGCTATTACAGAGTGCATCTGTGGGGAGGAAACCACCCCTACCCACTTCATACATTGTCGACTCAACGCAAATATCACGCGTCGAATCAGAGGGTCATTGTCACACAATGCCTTCTTACACAAGCTACTCGGGCCTAAGTGCTTCGAGAGCTTCAAACAATTTGCGCAGGATACCAATTGTTTTGAATATTCTCCTGTGCATCCATCTCCTACTCTCAGTGGAGATCGAATATAACATGTCAGGAAACTAAAACTGACAAAATGGGAATCGAGGCGAGGAGTATTGCTTCCCATTCTAAATTATTTGCAATTTATCTTTTTCTTTTGTTAATTTTGGAAAAAGGAGTTCGCGTCGGCGCATATTTTTAACTTACTGCTGGTTTTGTGGTGGTTCATGCGGTGGAATCAAGCTGGGTATGTCTTAGATGTAGTTCTGGCTGTGAACATTGGTCCTGTACTCATAGTGGATTTGGAGCTTTAGCTTAGGACTTGAATAAAACGACAACAACAACACGATAAGCGCTAATATCGCAAACAGGGAAAAGTAGGCGCAACTAATTATAGTACAAAATTCCAGATTACAACCTATATGCAAACATTTATATAATGATTGCGGGGAGATCATAGATACATTGTTTAACGCACGGTTGATTGCGTGTGCTTCCTTATCAGCCCTATTCAGCCTCATATGCAGGTCTTTATTGGTTCGAAACACCCCCCAGGCTCGACACCAGAGGCGCGAGGCTGTCAGCTATGATCATCCAAGTGGTTTGATCTAAGCTTGGAATTGGATCGTTAAAATTTACATCCACTAGATCCATTTGTTCGATAAAAATACGATGTTTTTGAGCTGAGAGTGCCATGGTTAAGCTATCAGCAATCTTTTTTTTTAATTCATTGAGTATGTGCAGCCTAACTAACTATGACACTATCTGCAATTATTCTCTCATCACAGACAACTCCTTATTCCACCATTTTATATACATTATAACACAAGGAAAATTCTTAATAAGTAAACTGTAATTAATTAGTTGGTTGATTTCTATCTTCCTCAACCCTACCCACAGAAAGGCAGCCAGTTGAAAGATATTTTAGGAGCAAAGTTTTTCCCACATTTGTGTTGAATATAGTTGAAAGTGTGAAAGGTTATAGATTTTTGAATTCTTTTCTCCTCTGTTTCTTGAAGAATAATCACGAGAAGAGGAAGTGGCAGGAAGGCAGCTCTAATGTAGAGATGAAAGAAGTAGATTGGCTATGAGGAGAGAGTATCTAGAGGCGGACAGGGACTATATGCTAACGTGCACGTACTACAAGTACTCACGCTATTGTACCTAGGGCCAGGTTGAGGCGAGGCCGTAACTATCCCCCTTCTTTCTTAGCATCGTCCTCGATGCTTCATATACTTAATCTCTTGTGATACATCCTAAACAAGAGAGTGTACCTCATTTTTATCTTTACTTCCCCCCATTTGTTATATTCCAATTTTCCACTAGCTTTATTCCTTCGCGTCCAAGAATCTTGATCAATTGCCTTCTTGTCATCCATCGTGTTATTGTAGGTCTTATTGGGTTACACACGGAATATTGTAGCTCTTTGTCACCATAAGGACGGTCAGCGAGGATTGCGTAAGTCGATTCGCGGGTAAATTGGACTTTTGGGCGACCTCGACGCTGCGTATGATCCTCGTTTTCCGGTAAATCTAAATCTTCCCAAACACGCTCATCTTCAGGTATGTAGTCAGTGGGTCGTGGTGAGTTCGGGTTTAAGATGTGGAAGTCATCGATGATCTTGTCGTCTGAGTGCGCAAAACCAACAAATGTTTTTGGCACCCATTTTCTATGACCTGTTTCTGCAAACTCCACTTGGTAGTGTGCTTGGCGTCCCCCTTGAGTAGTCCGACAAGCAAGGATCTTGTAAGGGGTTTCGCTGTTTTTGATTGGAGACATAACTTTTTCGCGCCAAACGCGAGGTTGATCTCTAGTTACTTGGCCTTGAGCCACATCTGCAGCGTGATATTTTTCGAGATTTGATACGTGGTATACTGGATGCAAGATATTGAAGCTTGGGGGTATATCTAGGCGGTAGGTGAGTGGACCATCAATTTTTTTTATATGGAAGGGGCCTATCCATCGAGGTAACAACTTTCATGATTTATTCCCTTCAACAGGTAGATAGCGCGTACGTAGCATTACTTGATCACCGATAGAGAATTCCATTTCGTCGTGCCTTTTATCATAGTATTTCGCCATGCTTAAGCGCGTTTTTTGAAGTTGTTCCTTGCATTTATCGAGAATATACTTTTGTTTTGCAGCCCAGATTTCACCATCATTATCTACATCTGCGTTGTTTCTAGGAGATTCGGGGTGCGATTGGCACCTTGGGTGGTAACCATAATTAGCAAAGAAAGGAGTGATACCGGTTGCAGACGTTTTCGAGTCATTGTAAGCAAATTCGCATGTGTCCAACCATTCGTCCCAGTCTGTTTGGGAATCATTACTGTAGGCACGGAGCAATGCTTCAATTGTTGTATTGACACGCTCTGCTTGACCATTCGCAGTGGAGTGGTATGCCGTTGTTGGTTGTTGAATTACTCCTAGCTTTGCTGTTATATTCTTCCAGAGCTTGTTTAGAAATCTGGTATCTCTGTCAGATACTATGGTGCCTGGGATTCCATGTAGTTGAATGCATTCGCGGCGAAACAGGTCTGCAGCTACCTTCGCATTGATGGACTGATTTCCCTTCAGTTTGACTGGAATGAAATGGGCCATCTTGGTGAGTGCGTCAATGATAACCAAAATAGCATTATTTCCTCGTTCGGTAGCGGGAAGGTCGGTGATGAAATCTATATGAATTCTCGTCCACCGCCCTTCCGGAATAGGGAGCGGAGAGAGTTTCCCGTAGGTTGCGTGGTGAGGATCCTTATTCTCGTTACAATTACGACATCCGCGGACATATCTCTTGATATCGCTCTTCATATAGGGCCAGTACCAGTCGCGGGAACATTTTTCGTAAGTACGGGCTTGTCCTTGGTGACCTGCAAGAGGAGCGTCATGGCAGAGTTCGAGGATGCGATTTCGTAATGATGGAGGTACATAGACTCGTTCCTCTGCGTAAATTAGAATATCATTGTTCCATTTGAGATCAGATTCTTCGTCCAGAGGGTTGATTTCTGCGGCGTAGTCATCGGTGGCTGTTGCAGTGACAAGGGAATTGTAGATATCTGGGGGAGCCTGTGACATTGCGGCAAGGCGAACAAACTCATGGACTTGGGGAACATCATCTATGGTGAGTTTGTAGTCTTCCCGCCGGGATGGAAGATCTGCCGGATTATTTTTCCCTGACATATGTTTTACTACATAGTCAAAACGGCTCATTTGTGACCAATAACCAGCCTGGCGGCGGTTTAGATTGGCAGTAGTGTTGAAGGTTTGGAGATTTGCATGGTCAGAGTAAACAGTTATTTGATGTTTTGCTCCTTCGAGATAGTGACGCCAGTGCTGTAGACTATAGCAGATTGCCATAAGCTCCTGATCAGGTGTACCATATCTGCTTTCTTCTGGGGAATGTTTCTTGCTATAGAAACCAATAGGGACCTTCACATTATGGACAACTTGTGATAATATTCCTGCAATTGCATAACATGATGCATCGGTTTCAAAGATGGCAGGGAGGGATGGGTCCCATATATGAAGAACCTTTGAATCTTTGAAAGCCCCTTGGAGATCGTGAAAACTTTTAAGACCAGCGTCAGAAAGCTCAAATCGTCGTTGTAGGTTGCATTTACGAGTGAGTGCAGTCAAGCCGTGTGCCAGTTCAGAGAATCGCGGAATGAATCGTCTATAAAAATTCAGGAATCCGAGGAAAGACTGAACTTGCTTCAAGGTTTTTGGCACCGGCCACTCAGTAACAAGTGCTACTCTAGAAGGGTCAACTGTGATGGAGTTGTGCTGAATGATATATCCAAGGAACCAAGTTGTTGTAACTTCAAACTCGCATTTGTCAACTCTCGCGTAGAGGCCGTTTTTTCGAAGAATCGATAAGACATTCTGAACGCGTTCAACAACTTCTTCCTTTGTATTTCCCCAGATTAGTTTGTCATCTAGGTAACACATCATGGTGTTGTTAAGGTTCATAAAAATGTCATCCATCCATGCCTGGAAGCTGGCAGGAGCATTACAGAGACCAAATGGCATGACTTGATATTCGTAAAGTCCAAATTGTGTGAGAAAGGCAGTTTTCCATTCTTCTCCCTCGAAAATTCGTAGCAAATGGAATGCGTTGCGTAAGTCGAGCTTTGTGAAATATTTCGCGCCATGCATCTTGCCTAAGAAGTCGTCAAATAGGGGAAGTGGATACGCATTTTTTATGTTATTAGCGTTTGTAGCACGATAGTCAACGCAGAGTCGTAACGCCGCTTCGTGAGGTTTTGTCCTGAACATGACAGGTGATGCATTTGGAGATTTGCTTTTTCGAATCCAACCTCTACAAAGGCCATCTTCAATGTAGGTCTTGAGAAGACGCAGCTCTG
The DNA here is from genome assembly GCA_905067625.1 of Blumeria graminis f. sp. triticale. Taxonomy (NCBI): domain Eukaryota; kingdom Fungi; phylum Ascomycota; class Leotiomycetes; order Helotiales; family Erysiphaceae; genus Blumeria; species Blumeria graminis. The sequence continues at coordinate 10,654,478 of LR898472.1, read as the reverse complement.
TATCAGACATTTTGTATATTCGACCACGGTGGACTTTTGCGTTGGGTTTGAAGTCAATCTTGTGATCAAGTCCTGGACGATGAGGAGCTAGCTCTTCGGCTTTAGGTTTTGAGAAAACATCTTCGAATTTTTTGTAGTGTTCTGGTAGGGTCTGTTCGATTTTGACTTCATTTTTCTTGAGAATAGCGTTAAGTTCGAGGGCATGCAATGGTTGGGCCCAGTCTATAGGGGGTGTATTTGATTCCACTGTCGTGTCATCGCATTTTGATTGGCTTTTGCACAGACCTTTACGCAAATAATTGCTTACACGAGATGCCATGTTGTTAATGCGCTTGTAGGTTGATTTAGTATTTTCGCGGACTTGTTTTGCACGTTTTCGCTCTAATATTGTATCATGATGTTCTGCTGAACGCAGGGCTTGGAGGGAAGAGGGTAGGTGTACCTGGGTAGTGAGATTCTTCTTTAGGCAATTACGGCGTGGTTTTAATTTACTAGTGCTCCAGTTGATGTCAGGGTTTACACTTTCTAGCCATGGATATCCAACTATTGTATCTTGATGTTTTAGGGGAGCTGGAATAAACTCATGACAGTCTTTGCCAAGCTCGCCAAAGTCACAGTCTAATTCTAAAAGGAGCGACTTATTTTTTGGTACAATAACATGTCCATCGGCAGCTGTTATAGGAAGGTTCAAAGAAATGTATTTTTTTACATCTAAATCAGGCAAGAGTTTCTCGTTGATAAAATTGCTTTCCGCTCCACTATCTACCAATGCGGTAACATCTTTTCCTCCCACTAACCCTTTCACTAAAAGCGATGGACGAAATTTAGTCCTAGGTTTGGGGTCAGTGTGGATCCAAGTTGTTAAGGATGGAGAGTAGGGACGTACTGATTGATCTTTGATGTGAGATATATTGTCTGGTTCGTGGTTAATGTGGTTCAGATACCGGTCGTTCTGACGTTGCGGCCGAGCAGCGGCAAGTCGGCAGGCATCAATGCGATGTTCATTGGATCCGCAGTAAAGGCAGAGGCCTAAGTTGTAGCGCCTGTCTCTCTCTTCCCCCGTTAGAGGGCCTCGTGGAACTGCATTCCGGGAGCGGGCAAATTGCTGTTGCGCTTGAGAGGTGACACGTTGGGGAAGACTATTAATACTGGGGGTAGGGAAACGTTGGTAGGTGGACCGCTCTTTCTGCTCTTGGAAGAGATTATTGTCGACTTCGATAGCTAGCTTACGAACCATCTTGTAGTCTTCCCTGTCAAGTGTAGGTGTGCGATTCAGGGATTTTTTTACCTCATCCTTCATATGATTCAAGAATTGAGGAGCCATAACATTGGAGTTGTAACCGCAAGCATTTGCTGCTTTCTCAAACCGAATTGAAAAGTTGGTTACAGAGCCAGTAGTGTGGCGTTCGAGGTACTGGGCTTGCATACGATGCAAGTATTGGGCGTCGTCGAATGTTTCCTTAAACTGTACTATGAATCCAAAATAATTCTCAAGTAGTTCGGCCCTCTCTCCATTCACAATGGAAGTCATCCAGCCACCGGCACGGCCGATGCAATGTTCGGCAATGCATGCAATTCTGGAATATGGTGACTCATATGTTTCAGGATATTTCGTGAACCGAAGGTCGAGGGCTGCAGCAAACAGCTTGAATTTTTTGGAGTCGCCATCGAATGATTCGATTTTTGCTTCCTTATTTCTTGCGTCTTTACCATCGGATGGGGCGAATGCTGCAACAGCTTTGTTGAATAAAGGTAGTTTTGAATCCATTATTTCTACCTCTGTTTTGACGAAACTTTCTACTTTTCGCGTTCGGTTCGGAACTTGTCGAGATCGCAAAGATCTAGTGTCAGGTGTTCTAGGTGTGGTGGGCTGCAAGGACATGCCCTTCTGCAGCTACGAGAAAAATGACTAGTTTTAGCGCGCGCTTTGCGGCGATCGAGTAGAGCTGAGTTCCTGAAAGAGATAGCCAAAATCACGAGAAGAGGAAGTGGCAGGAAGGCAGCTCTAATGTAGAGATGAAAGAAGTAGATTGGCTATGAGGAGAGAGTATCTAGAGGCGGACAGGGACTATATGCTAACGCGCACGTACCACAAGTACTCACGCTATTGTACCTAGGGCCAGGTTGAGGCGAGGCCGTAACTAGAATGAATAGTAAAGTAATAAATGTTCAGTTACTTGAACACTTTTTGTGCAGTAATTGCAGATATTAGTCTCGCTTTTTCCAATCTTATTCATGTATGCCAGGTGGCTCCCTATGTCTATTCTAGCTTGAATATATGCTGACTGGGGTTTTCGAGAAAATTTGGTCATGTTGAATGGTCTGAATTTGATGTTAGGTATGTGGCATTTAGCCTAGGCTCCAAATAGTTTGCCCAGTCCTATTGCTTTTTTCCCTTCCTCCTCACGTTGTAGTTGAGATGTCCAGTCTTTAGACCAGGCATCTTTAATCGATATTGTAACCTCTTGTTTAAGGAAACTTATTGTTGTAAACGTTTGTTTTTTGATTGGCTTTTTTTTTGCAGCTCTTCTTGTTAGATAGTCTACTAACTCATCAACTTCAATATTCATGTGGCCTGAACACCATGCAAGTGTGATATTTGCACCTTTTCCTTTGAGACGGATTTGGTGAGAGAATTGGTCAGAGCCTTTTTGTATCCCTTAGAGAGATGCTTGGCTGTCAGTAAAAACAAAGATTTTATCCGAGGTTGATAGTTGCTTAGCATGTTGAATGGCTTTCAGAATGCAGAAGGTTTCTGCATCTGTAATACCCATGCCATGTCCAAGGTTGAGTGAGACACATTTGACTGGCCCAGAATGTGATGGGTAGATCACACACCCAATACTACTTCCCTTGCCTTCAGTAAGTGAACCATCCGTATAACTTATAGTTGAGCAGTCTGAGGTTTGTCTGAGGAATTGATTATGTTCCTTTATTGCTTCCTCTGTGGATGAGCTAGAGATTGATACTTTGAAAGATATCTTTATCCAAGGAGGGTTCCATCTATCATTAATAGACTCCAGCCTATGATTTATAATGAGTCTTCCCAATAGCTTCCCAAGCCTTGCTATTTGTGGTGAGAGTATAGTTATTTCTTGTAGGTCCCTTTGGTCTGGCTGATTGAGAAGACTCAGCTCATCTTTAACGGGGCTGTAAAGAAGTCTAGAGACTGGACGAGCCTTCTGGAGCCGGAGAATCCTTAGGGCATATAGAGTAGCATTTTTGAGGTGACGTATTTTGGTGGGTAGGGTAGCTGCCTTCACCTCCAGAGCTTTTCTCGGGACCTAGGGGAATGCCCCTGTAATGGCAACTAAAGCTCTATTCTGTAATTTATCATGTTGGTGGGTTAGTGATATAGACCCAAGCCGGTTGAACCATAAAACAGATTCACAGTCCATGACTGAGGTCACACAAGAAAGATATAATTGATGAAGAGAGTTGAGTTCCATGCCATTTGATGGCCTTACCAGACTTTTGAGTTGCTCCCAAACTGCATCGCCAAATTAGGGTCGCTTCTACACATGGCATTTGAAGTTGAGTTTTCGATCAAACCAGATACCAAGCCATCTTACTACCTCTTTTGGTTGAAGTAAGATACCTTGTACTCTTAGAGGTATAGTCACTGGCTGCCGATGTCGATGAAAGTGTATCAGCTCTGATTTATCCACCTCAAAGATGATGTGGTGATGTCTAGCCTTTTGGAGTAGAGAATTAGCACAGCCCTCCAGACATGAAATATTCTTTTCAATGGAAGTGGAAGCTGTTGAGAGAGATATATCATCTACATAAGATAATTTTAGATAATTATTGTCTCTTACTTCTGGAAGAAAGTACTTTATTAAGATCAGAAAAAGAACAGGTTAGATAGGACTACCTTGTGGTGTGCCTGAAACTTGGTGCATCTGACTCATCTGACCATTGAAGGAGAGTCGAATTTTGTGCTGGGTCAAGAACGACTGACACCACAAGATAAAGCTGTCTGGTAGATTTCATTGGTGGAGGATGCTGATCAATTTGGAAGGGTCATGGCAATCGAATGCCCCCATGATATCCAGGAAAAGTGTACTGACCATTCGATTTTTGGCATGGTTTTCTTCAACAAAAGCTTGAAGAAGCAGAGTAGTATCAATAGTAGACCTTTGCTTCCGTCCACACATTTGACTTGAGAGTTGGACATCGGAAAATGGTTCAAAATTAGAGCATCAAAATCTTCTCCATATGTTATTGCAATAGATATCTCACTGCTGTTAGATTTGTTGTATCTTAAGGTTGGTGTCGAATCTTTTGAGCTGGTTCGGAAGCTGTAATGATTGAGACTAGAGGTATCTGGAAGAATAGCTCGCACAGGAGCTTTCAATTGAAGTAAAATAAAACGATGTAATTGTCTGTCTGTCTGTCTGTCTGTCTGTCTGTCTGTCTGTCTGTCTGTCTGTCTGTCTGTCTGTCTGTCTGTCTGTCTGTCTGTCTGTCTGTCTGTCTGTCTGTCTGTCTGTCTGTCTGTCTGTCTGTCTGTCTGTCTGTCTGTCTGTCTGTCTGTCTGTCTGTCTGTCTGTCTGTCTGTCTGTCTGTCTGTCTGTCTGTCTGTCTGTCTGTCTGTCTGTCTGTCTGTCTGTCTGTCTGTCTGTCTGTCTGTCTGTCTGTCTGTCTGTCTGTCTGTCTGTCTGTCTGTCTGTCTGTCTGTCTGTCTTCCTTCCTCTTTCTCTCAGCTTATATATCTACACATATCTACTACCTGACGTAAGATGATAATATCTAGAAATAGCTTCCTTACATCACAAGATACAATCCAAACATGTTGTAGCCAAGATGTAATCCTAAACCGACTCAATACCAGTCCACCACGTCTGTTACACGGACGCCAAGTATTTTCTAGCTGAAAATTACCCAAAAATCCAAGGTCTTCCTGAGGCAATCACAAATTATGTCAGATACCAGCTTGGCATATTATTCTGACAATAATGTTACGATCATGTTAGAAGAATGGAATTTACATGAATCACGAAAAAATCTTGTCAAGAATAGGGATTCCATCGGGCTCTGATCCTGATCTGATAGTTGGTATCAGAAGGCTTTGCTGATGAGAAGGATTTGAATATTGAAATGCAGCATAGGCTGTCTTTCCTTGTGCCTGCTCCAGAAAGGTTTCCCAATGCTGAGCTCTGTGCTGGGCAATAGCTCGAAAGTATTTGTTCCTTTCCATCCTGGCTTGCTCTATGATCTCGGGAATCAGGGTCTTTTTGGCCAATCTTTGAAAGTAGCGGAATCTCTTCCGAAGTTCAGTTAACTCATTCATTCATTCATTCATTCATTCATTCATTCATTCATTCATTCATTCATTCATTCATTCATTCATTCACTCACTATGATATTGATCTTGGTGAATTCCTGCATTTGGTAATTGAATTTTCTGCTGCTTGAATTATTGTTTCCTTTATTAAAACTGCAATTTCATCTAGATTATTAGTAGTAATAAGTTTTTCAAACTGTAGATTGGCCTTGCTCTTAGTTGTTGCAATATTTGCCCGAAAGGCATTCCAGTTGGCCCTTTTCAAATTGAAATTTGCAGGTTGTTGTGCTTCAGTATTGAGTGGTGATGTAGTAAAAGTAGTTTCAAAACTTATCACTTCATAGTATAAGCCTGTACAATCACCATATCTCCAGCTGTACCATTGAAGCCTTTGAAAGCCAGAGACATAGGTCAGATCTATGATAGATGTTTTGTGTGTATTAGATCTACAGAATGTACTACCAGACTCCTCAGTGATTTCACTATCATTGAGGAGAATGGCATGATTTATCTCTATATAATTGGCAAAAGTTTCTGCATTTGATGAAGATGAGTTGATGGCTGGATTCCAAGATGAGTGGTGAAGGTTAAGGTCTCTAAGCAGTAAGATTGGTTTGTCCCAATTTATGTCCAGCTGTAAAAGACGTTCAGTAGTTAATGTTGGTCTGGTGGAATGATGGAATTTTTCATTATAAACGTTGAAGTCATGGAATGATTCTTCAGGAGTGTCAATCTGATGAACCTGCATATCTGGATCTTCAATGATGTCAAGTCTTGGTGAAATATTAAGTGAACAGTGTCGCCTGATGTAAGTGATAACTCTAGGGCGTACTCAAACATCTAAAATTGGTATAATTGGGATAAATGATTGATGTGAAAGAGGAGAGTATTTTTTGGTAATTTTATTATAATAGAGGTAAGGTTCTTGAATACAAAGAATTAATGCATCTTCCTTCAGAGCCACCTCGCATAATGATTGAAGGATTTCTCTCACTTTGCCAGTATTGTGCTGGCAAATTTTGATGTGTTCTATCATAAAAGTGCCTCGTAAGTTTCGCAGATATGCTTCTGAAGAGCTGTATGGCTCCCAGAGTTGCAATTTGCACACTTCACTGGGTGATGTGTGCAGGTATCCGAGGTTAAAATAGTGTTGCACTTCTGCTCATTGGTGAGGTGACAGCCCTTGTAGACTGCATAGACAGGTTCTCTCTTGCAGGTCAAGAAAAGTTGACCATACTTCAGGCACTTCTTGCACTGAGTCCGGCTGGTAGTTTGCTTGTATTGAAAGGCTATGCTGAGCTGGAATGACGTACCGTTAGGATGAAGGTATGGAAGGAGGTAGCTATGGCTTTAAGAGAAGTAAAGTTCGTGAGTTATACTCTTAGGACTTGGATCAATGGACGAACTTGAAGATATTCCCTAGTATTCTCAAGTGTGTAAATAATATGGAGATTGTTTGAATTTCCTATTGTATGAATTGCTTGATTTATCTACGTGACAGGACCTTCTTCTATATACATGAATAAGGGGGTTCTGCACACTAGTGGATGTTCCAACATCTGTCCTTGTCTAACCGAGAAAGGAAGGATGTGAGAGATCCTAGCGCCAATAGATACCATTAGGAATCTATTGGGAAATACTATATCATACCAATGAGTGATGATTTAGGTCAATCACATCCCATGGCGCATGTGCACATTATTCTAATGTGAACAGTTTATTGTAATGCAGTCATGTTACTCCCTTAATTACAACAGCTTGTAGTTGAATACTTTGACCAGCAGCCCTCCAACTAATATCCCCCTGTTTCGAATCTTATTTTTCTCTTCCTCAGAGGTGATGCTGAAAATAACAGGACAAGTAGGGCCATTAGGATTTTTCGTGAGCCATCTTGGACTACCTATTACTTCCACACCCAGGTTAAAATCTTGTACTTCCTCTTGAAAGGAATTGATTGGTAGGGTAGTTGGCACCCTATAGGCTACCAGTTTAGGAAAGTTATTTACTTTTTGGATGGTGTCAATAGGCCATTTTCCAAAAAGCATGATCAACTTAACCTGTGAAGATAGAGGCTCATCAGGGGTGGAGTCAAAGCAGATGGGGACGAGGTTGTTTCGAGGGGAGGTGTAGACTCTTGCTACAGCTTTCCTGCCAAGAAGTCTGTTGATGTTGTCCCTCACACTGATAGCATTGTAGGCTGGTACGGAAGCACCCTTTGTCAAGACAAGAACAAGAAGTGTGCCAGCATCAGGAGCAGTAGTGACATTTGTTGGGGCTGTAGCAGCTGTGAAGCTTGTTGGAGGTTGTTGGGTTGGTTTGGTGAGAGGCAACCTGGTCTTCTTGTGGTTGACTTTTGTCCAGCTTTGGTCTCATGGTGCAGTGGTATGAGGTGTGTTTGTGGCTGCCACACTAGAATAGCTAGGAAATTTTGTAGGCTGACTAGATGAGCTGGGAAAATTGTTGGTGACCATAGGTGCAGATCCACTGGAAGAGACTGGCTTGGAGATAATTTGAACAACTTTTTTTTCCACAGTTTTTGGTGCAGTGGTAATCCCCTTGACTTTATCTCCAGGTAAAAAATTATTCTCAGTAAATTCTCGAAATATTTGTAGCAAGTCCAGTATTCTTGTCTGTCTATCCCTGCCAAAAGTAAATTTATAGGCCTCCAGATTTTTATCACTGGCTGCATAAATTGCATCATCAGCTGAGAGTGCAAAAGAAAAGTTTGTGGCAGGTTTGTTCAGCTTTAGTGGCTTTGGGTACTCAATTGGTTCAGAGGAGCTTGGGCCACATTTTCGCTTAGTGGATGAAATTTTTTCCTGTCAAATGATACAGGAGCAGAAATGGGATCAGAACTGGTCTCCATGGCTGTAAGATTGTTGTTTGAAGATGAATTTAATCTTGATGGATTTTTTGAGGTTGGAAAAGTTAGGTTCCCGCTCCAGATTGATTCATTGAGACGTGGCTGGGATGGTATATCAATTAAAGTTGGTGGTGATGAAAATAAAGACCCACCAGATTGGGGTTCAGAGTCAATATCCATCTTACTGCACAACCAGCAGGCTAGAAGGGATAAAATTATGATGCAAATGCAGCTATGAGCGATGCGAAAACGAGTATTTTGAGTAATAGAAAATTGGGCTTTTGTATCAAAAGTGGTTGGCCTGGTGCCATCAGCAATCATTTTGGTTGTTTTAGCCCACTTCACTTTTATGCTACCGCTTTGGACTTGTTGCCGGAGCCAACATTGATGGATATCAATATGCTTTAATTTAGTTGGAAGTTTAGGGGGTTCTTTCTGTAAAAATCGGAGTGTCTGCTGATTGTCACATAGAATAACAGGTGCTTCAATCTCAAGATTAAGATTTTTGAAAAATTGTGTCCACCATAAGCATTCTTACGCTATAGCTGTCAAGGCAAGAAGCTGGGCTTTGGTACTCGATGTTGTGATGGTTTTTTGTTTTATTAGTTTCCAATGGATCATTTCATTAAAAATTTGAAAGGAAACCCCACTAGAGCTGCACCTTGTTTCAGAATCATCTACGAAAGACGCATCCCTTGATGCGAAAAATGTTTGGCTGTTTGTATTTGATGATCCTCCGTAAAACTCAATACTCCTATAATTTGTTCTAATAAGATAACACATCATGTGCTCGGCTGCTTCCATGTTTTGTTTCGACGGATTTTGTGAAAATTCCGAAAGCTTAGATAAAGCTTGAGCGATATCGGGCCGAGTTATAAGTTCCGGATAATTAAGTTTTCTTACTCTTTTTTGATACCTTTGTACTTCTCTAGCCGTGGCTTGATCTAGATTCCGATACAAAGGCGTGGCTGGTAAGGGTGTTGATGGAACTTTAATTCCTTCAACGTTGATGTTGAATTCACTTATAATGATGTCCATATATGCGTCCTGTACGAGCTAAACCTTCCTTAAAAGTTTGTCTCTAATTACTTGAATACCAAGAATGTTATCGATTTGTCCCAAGGGCTTAGTCTGATACGTTTTCATCATATTCTCTTCAGATTTGTCAGCCTTTGCACAAACTCTTTCGTGGTAGACTACTATGATATCGTCTATATAGAATAGAACAATAAGTTGAGGACTATTAAATAGACAGTAAATACCTGGCATAGGCGAGAGACTTAAATATATAAACGTTGATTGGAGATGATTCTGCCAGAGTAATGCCGATTCTGGGAGTCCATAGAGGGCCTTTCTGATAAGAAGTGTCCCTTTTTCTCAAATTTTCTGGCAGGCTTGCTATGATTAGCTTTGGGATATCGTCACTGGTGTAAGCTGCAACTCTATCTTACTGACGTATTTTATAGCTATATTCAGTAGATATTTCCATTATCGCACGAAAAACCTGAGCGGCTCATGTAGCTGCCTAGGTTTTTTCCGGTGTGTTGCTCAAGTTTCCTCTCGTAACAAGCTGTGCTATAAAGGAAAATAAATATCCATCCGCGTCAAACTTACAAGTACATACCCACATGAGTAGTAGAGTTTTTAGATCTATATTAAACTGGCCTTCCTTTTGCAGATTTGTAAGCTCTTGCTCATTAATTTTTGAACTGATATTTTTTTCAAACAGAGTGTTAAATTCTTTTAATTCGGCTAACTTGAACCCGACTGAGTACTCATGATGGAACATTTTTTTATAATTCTTAGGAGCCTTTGGAAGATTTTTTCGGTGAGTTTTGGCAGGCTTGATTAAATTTTTTGCTTCTGCAAAAGAATTGTGAAACGTGACGAAATTCCCTGGCTTCTAGATCCTTTTCCCTAGAATTATATTATTCTCACTGATACTGCTATCAATGCTATTTTTGAATTATGTTTTGACCATATCTCCAGGAGTTGTCTGACTACCTGAACCCGAACTCATATTCGGTAAATAATTGTTACATACTCCTTCTGGTGCTCTTGACATTGATGGCGTTAAACTTGGAGAGGGATAAAAAATTCGATCCTGCTCGCCAGACTTTGGTAAGTTTGTTACACAGAATGTCTTCAGATTTTTATCATAATCTTCTAGGGGATTAGAAGGTTCATTCACAAGAATATTCTTACTTTCTCTCACATTTTGATAACTATTTCTTTCCATTCTGGCATCTCGATTGCTTGAATGATCTTTTCAACTGATTTTCTCGGTACTTCTCCTAGGTCCAGTTCTTTTGGGTTGTAGAATACGCTATCATCGAAAGTAACATTCCGCGTTCTGATTACCTTCTGTTTGATTGGTATCCATATTTTGAATATATTTGTTGAAATATAACCCATAAGATGTACTAAGTGTGCTCGTAAGTTGAGTTTCTTAGAATTAGGAACATCTTTATCATGAGCGTAAGCTCTACAACCGAAAACATGGAGATGTGCGTAGCTTGGTATGACTCTGTGAATGACTTCAAAGGGAGTTTCCTATCCCAGTTGTCAAATTAGAGATTTATTCACTATGTATCCTGCTGTAACTACTTTTTGACGCTATAGATTAGTTGGTAAAGATGCTTCTAATCCCATTTATCTAGCCTTGGCCATTATCAACCCTCAGGAACCATTCTGCTCAGGGGTATAAGCAGCTGATACTTGACAAATAATTCCATACTGTCTAACGAAGGTTTTGCACTCTTGGATTAACGACGTTTCACCATCGAGGCGAAATATGTAAATATTTCGTTGCCATTGTGTTTTTATAATCTGAAAAAATATTTGTACTGTTTGTCTGGAATTTTTTGAATGACTAGGAAAGTTGAAATTTAAGTGACTGTTGTTGGAAATGGAGACACAGATCGTTGTGGACGTACGGGCCCTCCATTTCGTCTAGGTTCCCGACACGATCTTGTGCGTATTAAAGAGGTTGGAATGGGTTATATGGTAGCGCTTCAGGTTGCCTGTTGGAGACATGAGCAGCTGTATGGCGTGGGCACAAGGAGGTTGTTGGGGGTTTCCCGTGCCGAGATGGCGCCAGACTCGTTTTTGCTGTGGCATAGGCTACGTGTCGCTTACAAATGTACTTGTATCGCACACTACTTATACTTCTAGATATAGTCAGGACATGACGCTCTCAAAGCCGTCAAAGACAAATTTTTCATCTTCCAGTGGTGCCGGTGTAATCGTTCAGTATGCTCTGCATATATGGGATAGCCAAGAAGAATCACATCCGAATCGAAGTCGAAAGCAAACACATCCATATCTCCATTTGACGACTTCTCAACCATGCACCACTCACCATTATCTTCTGAGTCCATAACCCCGATCTAACCACATATCATCTCACCTCGCCGACCGATAAAGGCGTCACCCCAATTGCAAACAGGAGCTTGCTGCATTCATCACCGGCCATCTCTCACTACATATTCACGACGCGAGTTATACCCGCAAGGAGGAAATTAAATCATAATATACAAAGTTGGGGTCTTGGTTTACGGGGAACTAGTGCTCTAATGGGGCTATACATCTTGAGGAAGGACAAGCGGTTGAGACGTAGGGCGAGGGGGGGGCAGATCTCTGAAGACCATGCTGGGACTGACATTTTCGAGGGGCTTTCAACTTTGGATTTTTTTGGGGCGCCAAGACCGAGGTTTCGGCTAATTAGCCAGGAGGGCTTCTTCTGTCGATGAGTCAACGGCACTCCCCAGCGCCCTGGACGGCACAAAAGAAGTTAGGCTAAGCTACTTTACAGCAATCACGCTCTGTCAAGACTTTTCTGACATTTCAGCACGACCTTCGGGAAGGAGTTGTAAGGAGGCTAGAAAGTCAGAGGGTGAATTCTCCGAGGTACCCACAAGTCTGCAGCGCCCAGCTGGCCGGCCTCTTCGAACGCTTCAGAAGGGGCACTATGTCTTCGGATTTAGTCCTAATGTCGGTGTTAGAAGAGCCCCGCACCTAGTGGTTTTTGCGATATTTCCCGGCTGCCATACACCCGCAAATGGCCATTGTTTTGTTGGCTGAAGAGAGGAGATAATGAAGGGCAAAGGGCTCCTCCAAGTGTATGATCGAATGAGGACTTGTGAGGGGTGGTACCGTTTGAGGGGAGTTGTATTGGAGGCATAGGAGGGGATATACTACTGGTATAGGTATCATTGGCCTGTAGGCAGAGAGGACCTGCATGTCCCACATAGTCATAGACCCAGACAGGACAATAAAATGAATTAATAATGACGCTCTCACAGTCAACTCCTTTTCACGGTCCATAAATATTACGCCCATTTCATTGTGCGATATTTCCAACATGACGAAGATGAAGATAATGAAGTACCTAGATGCTGGAATCGATGCGAATGGTGCTAATAACTGTCACGATTGGGGGACTATTCTCAACACCTGTCAGTGGTGTTCCCTACGAACCTCCAGCTCTCACTGTAGAGTCTGCAGAGCCGAGATTGAGTAACAAAGTCCTCACTTCGACGAGGATTCCCAGTCGCTCTCGCGGTCTGCATCGTCTTCATCTCTCAACACATTCCCCTATTACCATTATCACGAAGCTAACCACGATCAGATCAGATGGTAGGGTCGAAGTCCTACTCATCACACACCCTAGATCATGGAGGAAAAACCATCCGATGAGTTTCCGGAGCGTACCCAGCACCCGATACGGAGATGGCGGATTGGATCAAGTCGACCTCAACTGTTACAAAGAAGGGAGATATGGATGAATATGCGCACCTCATGTGGTCCCGGTGTCTAGGCCTCGTCTGGCTGGGGCTGCAAGTTTTTTGAGACTTTTTCCGGCGCATGCAGTTTTCATTGCTACCATTTTTTGGGTAGAAGGTTCCGTGGAAAGGTGGCTGAATTCCACGGGTATATACTGAGCTGAATGGCTTTTCATCACGGGCAATATATCAATGATCTTTCAAGAAACATGTGAGGCAAGGAGCATTGTACAAAATATGGCCTGGGTCAGAGAGGAGCCCAATATTCTAGATAATCTAAAACTCAAGTAGTACAATAAAATGCCAAACTTGAGACTTGACGTTTTGTATTACGAAAGAGCCTATTGTAAGGTATCTAAAATAGCTGAGACCCTCGAGTGTTGGCTATCGCTGAGCCAGTGGCAATTTATCTAACCAGAACCTTAATGTGATCTACTTATTATATCTTTATAGAAATACTGAAGCGGTGGATAACGTTGTGGAGTTGTAAAAGAAGCTTATCGGACTGGCATTTATCGAGATTAAATAAGCTTATTGGTTTTCTGAGAACTATCCTGACAGGAGTGGAACGTCTAGAAAGTCGTGGCTGAAGGAAGAAGTAAATATCGGAATCTGTTGCACATAGTATATATCACATGTGAACTTGGGGATATAAGTGTACAAATTAACCGCACAAGCAGGGCTTAGCTGTAAGGAACTGTCTCTTATGGTTTTGTAGATGACTCTATTTGCTCTGTTGTTAGGATTAAGATACTATCTCTGAAGCAAGACGAAATTTAAACATGATCAGAATAATCTTAAAATATGTCGAAGCTCCGTAACTGATGAGGGAATCAAATATTTGTCAGTTTTGGAACGGCTAATACTGCCAGGTTATGAGAATTATAGTTTGTCATCTAGGTCATATATCTACATCTACAGTAATTAAAGAAGCATCAATACGAAGAAAGCTTTAAACTTCTTCGGTGAATCGTGATGTGTGTGATCCGTCTAAGGATGGGTGCGAGCGGCCTATTGCATCAGGTCTTTGCGGCAGATTTAAGGTAAGACATGAACGAGCGACTGGTGTGCCATTTTCTCGATGAGCTGGAGTTGAAGTGATGGTCGATCTTGAGGGGCTTCCTGATACCGTTTGTGTAATCGGTGAATCTCGTCCCAAAGATGGGCCACTAACTGTCTTATTATCCTTGTGGACGCTACTACCGCTACCGCCACCATAACCATCGCCTCCATAATGTAAGACTGATGGAAGTTTACGTCCAGAAATGCGATAAAATCCTTGGTCGCCTTCATCAGTGGAAGATGTAGTTCCGGCGACTTTTGCAGAGGGCCACCTGTAATGGGACATGGAAGAAAGCGCAGATGACATGGGAAAGGGCCGGGGTTGCCGCTGGATTGGGTCAGATGAAGACTGCATTGGGGCAGGATGGTTTAGTTCGGAGACTTCGGGCTTGCCACGACCTGTTATGAAGAGCGATTTGTTTTTCTTGTAAAGTCGGAGCAATATTATCATTAGTACTATTAGAAGAGCTGCACCAGCAACGCTTCCTACTACACTACCTATTAAAACTGATCTTGGGGGTATATTATGCGATTCGTGATTTGAGTTTCTGATGGTTGAGGATGGAATCTCGGGAGATGTTGTTTGCCCATTTTCATCACTCTGAGTGGTAGTAGCAAGGCTATCAGACGTCGGCGAGGATATAGAAGATGATATAGGTGTGAACGAGATAGAGGTTTCCTTAGTTGTAGGGGATACAGAATCGGATGAAGCAGAAGTAGAGTCAGTTGCGATGTATGATGCGAAGATAAATCTAGTGGAGCTCGAGATTATAATGGACGAATTTATATAATTGGATGAAGGGCTACTAGAGCTGGGAATTACTTTTAGGAGTCAGCATAAAATTGCTTCTGTATGGTAATTGTAACGAACAAGTATTAGAATTAAAAGGAACACCTTGGGATGAGGGACTGGCAAGCCTGCTGTAGATAAACGTCAAGTCTGCGTCTAGTCCTTTAGTTGAGTCTAACGAGGGTGCCAGGATAGTTGTTGGCTCTGTAGTTGTTGGTAAAGCTTCCACGACTTTTGAATTTGCCACTGTATTAGATCTGATTGTCTCAGAGCTCGTTTCGAGTGTCATTGATGTCTCTAGCGAGAAGATAGAGCTTATGGCTGTCGCAAGCGAATTTGATGAGTTTGTACGGCTACTTGTGAAGTTGGCTGTCAGGACTGATTGGGCGGTTATGGTGTTAACATTTGGATCAGTCCTACCCAGCTGAGCTACGGTGATAGTAGCCACAACTTCAGAAACTAGAGGTGGATTGGCAACCACGGAGCGCTTTCTAGGATGCAAGCTGAAATTGGGTTGTATTTGCTCTCGTTGAGCTTCGTCGTGCCAGGCCAGAGAGAGTGATGGCCTTGCGGTATTTCCGAGCATTGCAGGTTGCGAGCGTTCCACGCCTATCTAGGCTGAATAGAATCCGCAGCTATACGCGAATGTCATCATGGTATCATGCTAGTGGATGAGATATGAAGTAGAACGGGCTGCTAAACAGCACGTAACTCAATGGCAGTTGCTTGTGGAGGGAAGGGATGGTTGATCCCAGCTTGGTAGCTAAATCTCGGCTGTTAGCATTATAGCTGGGTTTAGCACCTGCCGCTAGCGGACGGCGCATTCCATTCGTACGCGATCCAGGGTTCACGAGGACCCACCGTCAATCACGCCTCGTGAGTCTCACGAGAAACCGGCCCTCTGTTGTGGGTAGTCATCTGAACATTTAATTATTAGTGTTGAGCCGTCGAAAGACAATTTTCACGAATCGCTCAGTGCTTTGACAGCACTCCATTCAATCTGAAAACTAGTGAGTGAGGTCTCGAATTTGACCATGTCCTTCCCACCCCGCCCAGCTGCCTGCATTCTCCGAAGACCCTAACTTTGCCAGTAAATGGATCCGAATCGAAAGGCCCCACAAAGTCCATCAACTATTATGGTGACTACCGGACCTCTTCTATTGTCTCCCATGCCTTTGTGAAGATTTAACTTGTCACAAAGTGGAGACAACCAATGGATCATCCTGTCATCTTCCATATGACCTGCATCTCAAACCCCTTTTTAACTAGGTCGGAACAAATATCACAGGAGCTAAGCACAGGTCTAGCTCATCTCGACCATCATACATGTGGCACAGCAAATTCAGCTAGATCAAGCACGTCGTTGACAACACTGGCCCGTCTAGTTCACTGAGAAAGAGGCTCATTTCTACCAAGAGAGTGCTCCCAAGGAATGCACCTGAGTAGAGTCATTTACTCATTGGAGATATTTTATTCCTAAATAGCGCATGTATGGTCCAGCTCTTTATCTAGTGAACATGAGGTGGATATGTGATTCTTGGTTCGACTATGCCGGAGACCGGTAACGAGGCTGCCTAACCATTTATATCCGGAACCAAGGTGTGTCAGAAAGGGGGAATTTGGATTTCTGACAGCAATTTTGGAAGTATTGCCGTGATTTATCTCGATGTAGTGTTAAATGGTACAAACTAACACGTTCTAACCTACGATGCCTGGGTTGATTCGTCAGCTGAGTGCAGCAAGAAAGGCTAGCCACTGGGATTAATTTTCTAGACCATAAGCCCCCAATTTGGCTCGCTTTTTAAGTGCAAGATCAAGCTCGACATGCACTGATTAGATCTGGTAGGCCAAATTTGACCGAAAGCTCCCCTGTAAGCACTAATCGTGATGAAATCTAGAAAATATTTACACTCCATTGTTTGACGGGCCATTTGATAAATTCGTCGCGGTACTTGTGGCAAGTTGAGAGGGATGCATCGAAGCCACAGCTGCCATCACTTTGATAATTTATCTATCATATACTATAATAATGGTTTTTCTCAATATGAGTTATGTTACTAGGAAACAGGTTGAGAGGGGTAACATTTGTGGCATTTTCTTGTGCTCAGTCAATCTTCTATCCTTACCATCGATATCCTGATCCAATTGTTTTCTAGTCCAGGAAAAAGATGATCAATATGAGCGGTCAAATTATATGGAAGCACCGTTGGAACTAACTTGAGGGGAGGCAAACCTAAACTATCTAAATCTATAGTTATATAAAGATACGGCTAGGATAGAGCTTGCAGTCACTGTGAAACTATAATTACTTTTATGAGAAATATGGGGCTTCCATGGCGGGGTAATTTTGGTAGGTATCTTGACTTTTCGGAAGTTTAGGGATAGTAGTGAAATAAAAAATTGTCTTATTTTGGAGTCCCTCGTCTCTGGCAGAACTGTTTCGTGTGTTGCTGAGTCATATTTCAACATATGCATCGCTCTCTGCTCACCATTGAGCATGGGATGAAGCTGCATTCGGGCGGGTAAGCACTCGCCACTTTTGTATTGGGGCGTCCTTGACGCATGTCTGGACGTATTTCTGAGGTCCACGAACTGCAAATTGGGCGCTACACGAAAGAGATAATCCATGCATGCTAGACGCGTAATAGACATTGTCACAATCACGATTCAACGGCGCCGACAGTGGAGTGAAGGCGATACCAACTAACGATAGACCCCCAGACGCGCAATTGGACGCTCGACCGGATATGTCGTAGTTCCTGTGCTGACAGTTTAGTGCTTCACGCTGTTGGTTACGAGCCATGCCATGCAGCTTTGTCAGGCGGACGGGCCCAGTATGAGTAGCCACGGACCACGACAGAGGGCAGAGAGTAGGGCAAGGATACTACCCCATTCCTACTTCGCACTTTTTTTTTGTGCATCAGATTTTAATTGCGCATGCAGCTGTCTTTCGCCTTCGCACCGTCAAAGCTCATCATGGAGAGGACTTCGGCCTCGCGTTCTCTCACAACAATCTTCTGCTGGACACGGAGGTAGGCAAAACGGCTTGGTGATAAGATGGTCGTGTAATTAGGATAACTTCATGCAGTAACTAGGTTTATTTTTCTTTCGTGTGACATGTACCAGGCATGAGGAGACAGGGGTCGAGTTAAGTGTCAAATCAACTGCAAAATGGTATAATTGCTAGATAGGCTGAAGATAATGGTCAATGCACTATGAGCATAAATTACGCACAAAAATGCCTAAAGTCGCTTCGCCATGAATCGATGGGAAAAAGGAAAGTGACTAGAGCGTCATTGAGGTCTCGAGCCGTAAATTACATGTGCTCGTCGTCAGAGCCCTGCTATCCTACACTTTGGAAACTGAGGCTCACGCGCTTGTCCGGGATCCAAACGCTCCCGGAGCCGCACTGTGGCGCCGGAACATCGTACGACCGAGACGGCTACGAGCAGCACATCTTTCTCTTGGAATTTCCAACAACAGCGGCGTTGATGAAGGTAAAGTTAGCAGAGCCGAGAGTGAGTAACAAAGTCCTCACTTCAATGAGGATTTCCATTCGCCTTCGCGGTCAGTATCGTCTTCATATCTCAACACATTCCCCTATTACCATTATCACGAAGCTAACCACGATCAGATCAGATGGTAGGGTCGAAGTCCTACTCATCACACACCCTAGATCATGGAGGAAAAACCATCCGATGAGTTTCCGGAGCGTACCCAGCACCCGATACGGAGATGGCGGATTGGATCAAGTCGACCTCAACTGTTACAAAGAAGGGAGATATGGATGAATATGCGCACCTCATGTGGTCCCGGTGTCTAGGCCTCGTCTGGCTGGGGCTGCAAGTTTTTTGAGACTTTTTCCGGCGCATGCAGTTTTCATTGCTACCATTTTTTGGGTAGAAGGTTCCGTGGAAAGGTGGCTGAATTTCACGGGTATATACTGAGCTGAATGGCTTTTGATCACGGGCAATATATCAATGATCTTTCAAGAAACATGTGAGGCAAGGAGCATTGTACAAAATATGGCCTGGGTCAGAGAGGAGCCCAATATTCTAGATAGTCTAAGACTCAATTAGTACAATAAAATATATCACTCACTTACTCACTCACTCTAGACTTTATTCGCAAATACCACTATGGGTTATGTTCGCGTACACAAACAGTCGTCCCTCGCCCGTGAGTACCCATCAAAGGGATTTCTAAAACCTTTGATTATCCATGCATGCCTTCGTTACCCGTGCACACCAGCGCCGCGAAAAATGTGGTTGTGTTTTGCCGGATTCGAATAAGCGATCTACTGTCTCGAGTAGGATATGTGTCCAAGCTATCCCGACTCTACTTGGCAGACCGGCCAAGACGATGTACCACCGCACCATCAAACCATGGCGGCGTCAATAGTATCGCCTGCACTCTCGCAACCGAAGCCTTCACAAAATGACAAAGCTCAGTACGTAAAATCTCATTGTCCAAATTCCAAAGTTCACGCTCATCCAGATTGTAGTCATCCTCTGCATCATCTTGTCAATTTGTCATAATTACTCTCACGCCCATTCAAGAGAACTGCTTCCTAGATTTTGGCGCCACGCTTTGTTTCCTCCGTCGGGTATTGATATCGACGAGGGCGTGTACTTAGTCGACTGAGGCTCGAGAAGGTTGAAGAAAAGTATGATCATTGGAATAAGGATGTACAAAGTCGCACCTATATGCTCGATGAGACTTAGATAAGAGTTAATCTCGTTGTGATGGGAAGATTGACATGGTGGAGTATTTTGAATCATTGCCTCGTGGGCCAACTTCTTTGATATTGCGAAATTCGACTGAACACGGCTCTGGGGGGAATATTCACTCCCAGGTTCGTAGAGGTCACAGCGCACAGGTGTTCAGGCTTTCCCTCCACACTTAATATCTAATACATGTGGGGGGACTATTCTCAACACCTGTCAGTGGTGTCCCCCACAAACCTCCAGCTCTCACTGTAGAGTCTGCAGAGCCGAGATTGAGTAACACCTTATCAACTTTGAGCTGAGTTATCTCCCCCTCCGTCAAAGATACGCTTCCGATAACACATAAGACGACCAAGACGACGATAATGATGCTGGGAATAAGGAGAGATAATGCGGTACCAAACGCTACAACGGTAGTCAGAGAAGCCATTGTTATGTCACAACATGGGCTACCCACCGGCGGATAAACAAAAAGCCCACGAAAGCAAAGTAAAAGACCCTTCCGCCCTCAAGCAAAGCACATTTCGACTCGTCAAAAATATCGTCGCGACTAATCTATACCTCCGAATCTACTAGCCAGGAGGGCATCTAAAATACATGAGTTACTCGACAACCCCACGTCCGTAACGACTTTTGGGTGCCAGGCTAGGTTCCTTCACGACAGTCACTCTCGACCAAGACTTTTCTGACATCCTTTCACGACCTTCGCTTTGTCCAGCGGCATGAATCAGGGAAAGAGGAAGGAGGAGGCTAGGAAGATTGAGAGACGCTGTTAGGTATACACAGGTCTGCTGCGCCCGGCTGGCCGGCCTCTTCGTCATAGGAGAGCCCCGCACCCAGTGGTTTTTGAGACTTCTCCCTGCAGCTACATACCCACAAATGACCATCGTTTAGTTGGCTGGAGAGGGTAGATAATGATGGGATAATGGTTCCTATTAGTGTGTACTCGAATGAAGACCAGTGGGGGTATTACTGCTGGAAAGAAGTCATGAGGGAGGCAAAGGAGGGAGTACATTACCCGAGGCATAGATACTCCCGGCCTATAGGCAGAAGGCACCTTCATGTCCTTACATAATTGTAGACTTTTTAGGACAATAAACACTCACTGACTCTAGTACATGTGGTTACGATCTAATTTAAGCTGGCGATTTTTACACTACCAAATCCTCGATTCGTCTAAGTGACTAGATCGTCCTTCAACTTAATTATGTTTTGGATTGATCTCCGTTCTCTAGAATTCGTTGTGTACGCATCGAAACGCATATTCTCTCTGAGTCCCGATCTATTACCATCCACGTTCATCTCACGACCTGTATCTACCATATCATGGCCTGATTGTTGTAGGCAGCCCCTACCGTTCTCGGACTTGCTACAGCATAGATGTCACCTTTCTCGAATCTCTCTCTAAATAAACGACACCTATTTAATCCAAGATTAGTTTGCAGCGCCAGTTTTCTAGAAATCTCCCAGTAAAGCCGTCAAATGACCAGCACTATCCTACGCCGGACAAGTTGAGCTATCGATTTCTAACTATCACGAACGCAATGGAAGATATGCTGTATCTTTAGAACGATTTCAGGATACGGTATAGTTCTTATACTCATACAGAGAAGTAATCTGGCGAGCGTATAGAAAATTTGGCAACCTCACATGTCATATCAGCGGTCTGAAGCCTTCATAATATTCTAGTCAAGCTTAGTGCTACACTTCTGCCATTTTTAATTCGAAGAGTGCTGAATACTTTAGTTTTGTTACGCTAATAGCTATGAGATATTTTCTCATCATGGCGTTGTAGGCTGAGTTGAGGCCTCTATCGTCGAAAATATTTATCATCTCCTTCCACGCAAGGCCTGTATATTCCAGGATTCATTCGATCCTTACTATCGCAGCTAAGTTTATTCAGCGTCTCCCGGAAGATTTGGAAAAAAAAACTAAATAATGATGCTATTTTTCATAAAATTAGGGCCTAGGATTCAACAGAGTTTTAGAAGGACTTGACGCTAATGACGCTTGTCATGGCGGGTAGCTGTAATCGTTCTCAGGGCTTCTATAGCTACTCTAGCTTCCGCAAGATGAAATTATGCATCTGTGATTTTATCGGCAGTAATCTGCTCTACCGAATTGCTCATGTTCCCGATTAATATTACAAAAACCCAGGATGGTTGGTGGCTATCGCCCCGGTTCAGTCGCATGAAATGCACGAGCAATTTTATGGTAGTACAATTCCCAGTATGATGTGGCTTTGGCTTCCATCACTTTTTTCATCCGGAAGAACGTGGTTGCAACGGTGTTTAAGTTAAAGGGGTGCCAGCGATTCTAGTACCGGTATGGAGGTTGACATCCCCAACACTCTGAGGTTGTGTATTTCTTCTATTTTGAGCCTAATATTATATCACATGTAATCTTCAATACCCAGAGAAATAGCGGATAATTGTGGCCAACCCGCTGATGCAGACCGCAGTCATTCGTTGTCAGGCTTCGGCGAGATTCAGATACTGAAGCTTGTTTACCGGGCTTGTATAATCAACCATAATGTTTAAAGGTAATGCCTTCATTGGTTTATCTGGTTACTGCTACCTACCAGACTTTTGTATCATGCAGCGTGATTTGAGTGGCTACCGTGCTATTGCTTGTGGATAGCAGGCCCACCTCGGTTCCTGGGCGAGAACTAGACATTTAACTGAAATTGGTAAATTAATGGATGCTTGAAAGCGCGATGTCGCATCGGACATTTCAGCGAGAGCTGGAACTCTGGAAACGCTCAGGCCTGTCATAAGTTGGGATAAATCTAAACGGGCTCATCTGATTTGATTCGCCGGTTGTTAGCTTGGCCGCAAACTTCATGCTGGCGACGGATTTCCTTGTTCTGCCTTTTTAAATTTCAACAATGGTGTAATTCAGCCCAATTCTTATGTTGGGTCGTTATACAGCCATATCACATTTTAATTACCGATGCAAACCTTGTTCCTCCCACTATACCTCATGTAACGGAGTGGCTCTTACCAGGCACAAATAGTCACGTGCATATCTAAGCCCTAGCTGGAATAAATATGTACAGGCGTGGAGAGAGCCAGGCTCCGAACACAAGATGGCATGAATAGAATGGATCCTTATTCATGACTGGCACGAGCCTATCACTCACGAATGAGGGTTGACTTGGGGTGAAGAAAAAGCCACCATAACTTCGCAGTGGTACTTGCAAATGAAATCTGAGGCATGAGTGCTCCTCTTGTAAATTGAGTCATCTTTTCTGTACTTTTCTTTGATATTGTGTCATATCTAGATAGCTGCATACGCAATTAAAATCTGATGCAAAAAAATAAGAGTCTATCACTCATGGAGTAAGACACGAAGGCTGATACTTCCCCGACGACTACACACAACAATAACTCAGTTTGGCGTTTGGACCACTCATGTAGTGGATGCATCCGCTAATACCACTCAAGACCTTTGTGCTAGGGACTTTCACCCTTCCCTTAACCCTTAATATCCACCAAAGAGAAAACAGGAAAACCCTTTGGCTACCCTAACATGCCGTTAAAAAATTTTATAAGTCTGCCGCACGAGATATGGCCTCTCGGTGCTCCCTTTCTCGAGTGAGGTAGGTGTCCAGGCTACCCAGACTTTAATTCGGGGAGATAGCTACCAGGAAGCGGACCACAATACCTTCCACCCTTGACTGCATTTTAAAGTGTCAGTGGCACTGCCCTGATCCTAGCCTCGGCGCCTACAAGCACTCCAAAGTCGAAAACATTCGAAAAGTGGAAGTCCCAGTATTCCCAATTTTGACCTCTTCACTCGCTCGTACCACATCCCAGCTACCTGTCCTCCCTCAAGATGTGAAGCCTCATTAGAGCATTGATTCCCTACGGATCAAGACCCGAGCTTTGTATACTATGACTCAGTTTACTCCTCGCGGATATACATCGCATCGCAGCTTTTTAGTCGAAGATGACTGATTTTTGATGTGACAAATTACTGACTGCAATTGGAGTAACGCTTCTCTCAGTAGTTAAAGCGAGCTGGTGTAGAGAGGCTGGGGTAAAAGAATCGCATGAAAATGACAGGTCCAATATTGACGAGAAGTCATAGATTTTAAATATGCTCGAGTTTGGTTTCGACTTGAATTCGAATAAGAATCTTCATGGCTTTCCTAGGTGTGCAGAGCATACTGAGCAACTGCACCGGCACTACTGGAAAGTGAAGAATTCGTCTTTGCCGGCTCCGAGGAATGAGTGATCAAGTCCTAAATTGAATTATTTGTTCTGTACTTTTTTTGATATAGTGTCATGGCTGGAAGGCTGCATACGCAATTATGATCTGATGCAAAAATAACAAAATTGGTCACAGTGCAGGTGACAATCTCAAAAACGTTATGGCTGTGTGGTGCAGTGGTACTTTTTGGGTCGGTCAACCAAGAAGAGTCTAGCTAGCCTGAACACCAAGTTTACATAAAAAAGGATATGACTAGTAGGAATACGACAGATACATGCTGCCTTTCTCAAGATACAGGTATGCGTGGATATCAAAAGGCTTTAAGACTTGCCTTTTTTGGGTAGTCATGGAGGAGGCTCGACTGCTCTGCGAAAGCAAATATCTCATGGAGTTATTTACGAATAAAATACAGAGTATGAGTGTCTCTATGGCGAAACAAGTCATTCATCATATCCAAATAGAACTGATCGTGTGCAATTGCTGGATATGTCGGATTATCCAAGACGTAAAAGTAGATGTGTCATCATGTGGAGATCACATGATGACCTCAGCACAGATGCGCTAGTCAGAATCCACAGTAAAGCTGTGAATCCTGTATAGCGTAGACAAGACAATTATGAGCATTTTAGACCAACACAGAATCGTACAACTCTTTACTGAATCATTACGATCGATCGTGAAACCACACCGTAGTCTATCCAACAGGATAGGTAATTAAATATATCTGTCGATTGATATAACGGCTTGATGACTCTTAATGTATTATCTTAGAAATGATAACCAGTTATGTTGATGAGTAATGAATTACCTGTCTAGGAATGGCGTTAGGAGAGAGGGATAACTACTTGTTGTTTTATTAAAGTCCTAAGCTAAAGCTCCAAATCCACTATGAGTACAGGACCGGTATTCACAGCTAGAACTACATCTAAGACATACCCAGCTTGATTCCACCGCATGAGCCACCACAAAACCAGCAGTCAGTTAAAAATATGCGCCGTCGCGAACTCCTACTCCCATAATCGACAAAAGAAAATTGTAAATTGCAAAGAAATTAGAACTGGAAGCAATACTCCTTGAGGAATAACTACTGTATATACGTTTGTTTGTTTTCTATTTTTCGTCCGTCGTATTGAAATGTATAACCCACTGCTTAGTTCGTGGACTTATTGGTAGGAGGAAGCTTATGCAATGATGAAAGATAATAGGATGTCAATTCGACTACTCTTCTAAGCACAGGTACCAGACTCCTTTTAACCCCAATACATAGCCCGTGCGGGATCTCCTATTAACAGCAGTAAACAACGCTTGCGGGTTGGATGGTGCAGTGGTACACCTTCCGGACCATTCTCCCAAGTAGATACTGGGTAGCTTGAACAGCTACTCCATTCGAGACAGGAGAAAGCTGGTTCGAATCAAGACAGACCCACACACCACACTCTCTCTCGCGGTGATGTTGTAATTATGGGATGATGAAAGCACACTCGGATAGCCACAGGGTTTTCACGCTTTTCCCTATGGTGAGTACGCGCGGAAGAGATTGTACGCCGTAAGGGTCAACCTCGAGTGGTATCTGCAAAAGAAATCTAAGTGTGAGTGTTCTAGATGTCAAGTCGAGTCATCCTACTTAAAGTACATATCTTCCGATAAAAACCTGCATGGGGCTCAAGGCGCCAAATAAGGTAAAATGATTTATATATATCTGAAGTAGCAAGACTCTCGCCTTATTTACCCAAAACAGTATCACGGAATATTCTAGTCTCCTCCATCTGACAGTACAATCTAGAAACACTTTCTATACAGTGCTCCATTGTTCCTCTACTCATCATGGAGCCACCTGGAAAGTTCTTCCTTCACCCTCAGTGATCATTACCCTTGTGCATCGTAATCCTAGGCATCACCAGCACAACACTAGCCACTTACATTAGTTGGTGAATATTGACTAACGCTTACATCGTCCAGCCAGTGCATTTCTTGTAACTAAGTGAGTGGTATAATCCGATAATCAAATTTCCGTATTCTATTTACTAGTACATGATCTGTTGATCTAATATATATCTCCCCTTTTTGTAACATTAGTGGCCAACTTGATCTAATCCACCATCGCCACATGGAATGCTACGTATGTTTCAAAAAATCATTGGATTACATCTCATCTATGAACAAGAATAAAATGGAAGACAAAGACACCAAGGTCCTACTGTTTTGAGTCTAATTGTTCCATCCTAGATATTGCTCGAGTGGTGTATTAGCACGTGATTCACTTCAAAGCTCCCTGTTAAGATCTTCCCGCTTGACAATAAGCAATACAATTACTGCTGACAAATAACGTCACAGAATATTCAGTATTTTTCTAATTTTAGTACCAGTACGGAGGTAATAAGCTAACAAGATAATAGCTCTGAATATTTATTATCCACCATAACCGAGAGCCTTGTCCACTCCAAAAGGTCAATCGGCTTGCCAGCTCGGTTCCCATGTTAAGCTGAACTAGCAGGAGAGGCCGTTTGAGCGGCATTCGTTCAAATCTATAATATTAGGATCTGCTACTTATTATATCATCTGATGATAGAACTTGATCTGGGTTTATTTGCAATTGTGCTCGGGCTTCGTCCGACACGTCTGAACTGTTGTAGCCGACTTGGATTCCTCCAGATTGGCTTTGTGCCACTTTTTTTTCACCGATATTTACATCGCCCACTATCTGACATGAAGAAGTCCCATGTATCCCGCCTACACTTATCATTGTAAAAGGGCTCGCAGCTGGACCATCTAAAGCCCTTAATTCATCTTCAGTGAACCATTTTGGTAAAAGGCATACCCTCAAAGGAATCAACAGTAAAATAATTACTGGAAACCCCACGGCCGCTATAGTTTGCGTAATGGCAAAAGTAGCACCAAAGCCAAAAACTTGAATGGCGACAAAAGCCCAGAGAGCTGAGCGTCTTATATGCTGGAGTGGCTCCGAAGACTGAATAAAGCTTTTATCTTTAAATAGAAAAAGAATTTTTAGAGTCATGCCGTTTCCTTCAAGAGCTTGGATACCCATAAGAAAAAAAAGACCGGCAAGAACACCTTGTGGAATGAGGTGGAGAATTAATAGAAATGGGCCGGTCATTGTTACTAGTGTAAGTAGCCCTTGAGCTAGATTTGAAACCCTTTGTTCGACAACGCGAGAGACTTTAACTTTATCATCTCCTTTCAATCCCTGGGCCGCATGTCTTACACACAAGGATTCAGTATGGAATGGTGCTTGCGGAATTAGGCCATTCGGATACGGAACCCCTATTATTCCCGCAATTCCAGTAGTTAACCCGAGAAGAAAGAGGTCCCAGTGAAAGCCAGCCGGTTTTCGAAGAGGAAACTCGGTTCCCTGAGCCATGAGTGAGGAGACTATCCACAACATTCAGAAATCTTGTTTTTATCTCTCTAGTAACTGTGAGTACGTACCATTGTGATCAAAGTAGAAAAGTATCGTTAGAAGAATTGCAAACGGTAAGGCGAGAAGGACATCGCTATAGTTGGCGTTCCAAAAAGGGACGAGCCAATCCCTATCTTTGGACGGGGTAAACGACTTACTTATTGGAAGCGTTTGGAGCGATATATTTTGCAGGTTTCCAATGTGGACAAAGCCGGTAAAAAATACTAGTGTGATTGGTGTACCGTAGTCTTTGATCAATACACGCACGTAATGTTGAAATAGATGACTAAAACCAACCAGGCCGCACAAATAACCAACAACTAAGACAAGAAGAGCAATTAAAATGGAAAGATAAAAGGGTTCTTTTCCATCTTGACGAGTGAGGACCTGGATACCCTTTTGTAGATAAATGAATGCAACGTAAAACCCGAAGATGTCACAGGAAAATTGGGTGACATATCTCATGTGATTACAAGCATTAGTGATTGCTAGAATCCAATGTATAATCATAGACCACCTGTAAGTGTCAGTTATTGGTTGTACATAGTGATTTGGGTTGTGTACAAGCCTACTAGAGCCATAAAGGCAAAAAAGTCTATACTATGAGGTGTAATGATATCATAGACGGTACTGCAATGAGGTCAATATATACAACTCACTCTTTTGGATTTGTATAAATTCACTAATTAAAAACAGTTATTGGACCAGTGACGCCAACAATTACTAGAGGCTGAGCTGCAAAAATAGCAAAAATTACGGATGCTAGAACGGATGATAACAAGACTTCATTTACACCAAAACTCATGTTAGTTTTCGTAAACCTGAGATTAGTTAGTGTAACATCTATCAATTTTGTATAGACTTACATATCCAACGAAAAGGCTAATGCTGGTAAAATACTATTAAAATCAGCCGCTAGAGGTCTGGGTAGGTAATCCAACTCGTCACTCTCTTGGGGTCACCAACTTTGCGAAATACATATAGACTGTTGCTGGTACAACTCTATAGTCCCAGGCATCTTGCCAGTCGCTCCAATAAAATGGGAACCTTCTCTTGATATCATTTACTATGCCCCTAAAAAGGTGTATTTTCCACCATTTTTCTTCACGGTCGCATTTAGTGCTTCGATTTTTAGGCCTCTGCTCAGGGGCTGTGATTGCTTCGAAGTTCATGACGTGACTGGAGTTTATTCTTTATCTAAAGAATACGCCAGCTTGAATTGGTAAACAGTGTACACTTGTGATAGACCGAAGTCGAGGCTGTTAATATCTGTGTCGTAGTTAATTCTTCAAAGGTCGCCGGTTAACCTCACATGGTAGGCAAGGCGAGACCATGGGTTCAAGTAAATTTGTAGAAGTACAGGGAATTATAATCCCTGATTCTTATCTGCTGAATTTATGATTTGAAGTTATTGGTAGAAGTGAAAAAGTGTCGGACTTGCAGAGCAAAATTCTTAGAAGGCTATGGAGGTGATGTCAGTGCCCCTCCTTTACCCCACTGACCAGTGTATTATTTTTTCTTCAAAACATGCATGAATTCAGTTTGCATGGCTGGTAGAATAATGGATGACCATGCGGTGGCCAATTTTAAAGCAGTGCCTGTCGATGAATAATGGCGACACAGTTGCATCATGGCAAGACTCCGGATCGAGCAATTGCATTGACCGGTAGATTAGAATTTCGAGCACCGATCTAAACTGTGGCAAAGCTTCTATCCAAATGAAGTTCCCTTTGAGGTATACTCTGTAGAAATGAAACCTTTTAGATTCTACTGGGATAATATGAGAACACTATTCATTGAATAGATGATTATCTTTATGAAATTTATGCTCATTCCTACTCAGGATCAATTTTATGTCATGCCTCCGGTTACGCAAGCAGGCACCTCCCCAGAGCGCCGAGATGCGGGAATCTACCATGATGATTGTCGCAGGGATATATTGATAGGCAAAGCATTTGGAGCCATCGGGTAGGGCTGTTATGTTGACGACTGCCGTCAATCAGACGATTAATTGGTAACAATAGAGATAAACACGATTCAAAGCCGCTTTCCCGTGCCGGAGCTTATCATACAACGGTTCTCACAGAAATATGTACAGCTGGATCTCCATGACGAGATCGGGGGGTGACCAGATTGTTATAGTCTGCTGTAAACCATGGGGCAGAGAACAAAAACTGGACACCTGTCTTTGGTGATTTCTGCAAGCCTAGAAGTAAAATATTATCCTGGAGCCGAGTTACGTCAAGTTTCGCAAAACTGAGGAAGTTGGCCCACGGGGCAATGATTAAACTCTCCCTATCGAATCAAATTTCCACTTCCAAAGAGATTGTTTCCGATCAAAGCATCATCCAGTCTACATGTACTAACCGGTATACTCTTCTTTCCATGACTATAACTTCCTTCAAATCAGTCTATAGCCTAAAGCCACCTCCAAATATACGCCCACTCCGATTATTATACCCGGTGGAGGAAACAAAACGTAGTGCACGAATCTGGGAGGCAGGTCTTTGGTACGTGCGTAAGAGAAATCAAGACAGATAGGTAAGGTAATACTAGGCATAGATACAATCTTGAACGAGTATTGACTTCGATTTTTGGAAAGGAGTCTTACTAATTAACCATTGTGCGCTACATGTCTGCTGTCGCGAGGGTGAATCTAATACTATAAAAACCGGTGTGGTTTGATGGCGCAGTGGTACATTATCTAGGCTCGTCTCCTAAGTAGATTCTGGATAGCCTGGACGCCTATCCCACTTGACACAAGAGATGGCTGGTTCGGATCTAACAAAACCGAGCCGCAATTCTCGCCGCACCGGTGGGCATTTACAGCAAAGGTTTTTGAATTTCCCTTGGTGGGTACTTACGTAGGAGCATCGACTGTTTATGTAAATGTATTTATATTCAGAATAAATAGAGTTTGAGATTCTCTGTATTCAAAAGACACATCTGACATGTAATATAGCTCGATAGCTGCATACATTTAAATGATACAAATTTTTTTGAAAGTGCGATATTCCCGCAAAGTCAAGATCCAGCTACACTTTATAATACGCACAATGCTGGCCAGTACTACTAAAATCGGGTCGTCAAATCATGCAAATTATCCTCTCGTGCAATGGCGATCTTTTAACCAGCTCTAGCTCTCTTGCATGATTACCTTTTGTTTTAATTCTAAAATCATGCCAAAATTACCTCCACTCAGTGTTTAGCCTTGACATGGCCTTCAAACACACGACCGTAGAGCCATCAATTTCGAGATAAATTCTGAA
Source organism: Blumeria graminis f. sp. triticale (assembly GCA_905067625.1). Taxonomy (NCBI): domain Eukaryota; kingdom Fungi; phylum Ascomycota; class Leotiomycetes; order Helotiales; family Erysiphaceae; genus Blumeria; species Blumeria graminis. The sequence continues at coordinate 10,624,063 of LR898472.1, read as the reverse complement.
TAGCGAAATACCCTAGTGGAAAGTTGCGATACTGAGAGATAACTAGGACTACGGGTAGGGGTTGGTATGCGCAGAGACAAGGAAAACCCTAGACAATTGGAGATGTATTTCAGAGAAAGCGTGCATGAAACACGTCAAGACTTCGAATGGATTTGCTGTCATTTAGCATCACGTGCAAATATATTAGCGTGCCAGCGTCCTTTCATTACTCTGTTTAGTTACAATGCAGATATTTCCCCCTCAAAAGCTCCCTCGAGCTCCGCTTGCCAGCAGCGACGTGGAGAAGCACCTACTAGATACCTGAGAGGGGACCCTCAGTTTCATCAAATGGCTTTGAGGTTTCTGGGCGCGCGTTGTGTACCTAGTAAATTGTGGGTGTGTGTGCGTAAGAATGAAATGTTATCACGTGGTGTCACGTGGCTCCTAACTACAATGGATCTTGTGTAGGGCTTGAGACTAATACGTGAATTCCTATCTGTCCCTAATTGTAGGATATCTATGCGCCTATATACCTCAATACTCTGTTACCCCTCAGCTCCAGTGAGATCTGCTCTTGTGACTGTGCGATCTGATCGTGTGAGACCATAAGACACTAGCATTTTGTCTATGTGCCTTACATCCAAAATCTGACTAACCCGTGACAATGTAGATCTTTTCAGGATCCATAGCTTGGTCTATCAGAGTTCTACACTAGGATTTGCCGTTGAAGACACATCACAGAAATTCAAAAATTGCCACCTAGTACATCAAGGTGCTCTTGTATAATGCTCGCTTGTAATTTGGCTCAGCTGAAACTGAGTATCCGGCTCATGAAGGGAACATTTTATTACAGCCAACCTGTAACATGGACCGTTGAAGTTAGTTCACGTGGCGCGCGTAGTTTCTTTTTATTTTTTTGCATCAGATTTTTATTGCGTATGCAGCTATCTAGTTACGTCACACTTTGAAAGAAAAGCACATAGTAGATGACTCAATGTAAATGAAGAGCACTCATGCCTTAGATTTCATTTGCAAGTATCACTACGAAGTTATGGCGGCTTTTTCTTCACCCCAAGTCAACCCTCATCCGTGAATACCCACCCAGGCGAACGTCTCAAAACCCTGAATTATCCAGACATGCCTCCATCATATTTCAAAATTTCTCCGCGCGAAATATGGTCTTTGATGCCTCCTTCCCAGGTAGAGTAAGTGGCCAGGCTACTCAAAATATACCAGAGAACACCCCCAGGAGGCGGACCACTACACCTTTCATCGTTGAATTGTGTTTATAGTGTCAGCTGCACTCTCGCAAGCGAAGTCTTGGCATGCGCAAAGCTCAATCCGTGAAACTCTTTGCCAAAATTTGTAATTTTATGCCTGTTCAGGTTGTTCCATCTTTTACATCATCTTGTGAACTTGTCTTAATTCTTCTCACGCCAATCCCAATGAACTTCCTCCCAGATTTGTGCGCCATGCTTAGCTTTCTGCCGCGAGTGTCAATATCGGTGTGAGCGCGTATTTGATGACCAGCTGAGGCCAGAGAAAATCGACGAGAGGTGTAGTCATTGGAATAATGATGTACTGGGTCGTACTTGTAGACTTCATGAGACTTAGGTAGGAGTCAAACTCGTTGGGAGTGAATGATTGACGTGGTGGAGTAATTTGAATCGTTGCCTCGTGGGTCAACTTTTTGAGTATTGCAAAATTTGACTGAACTTGGCTCTGGGAGAATATTTCACTCCCAGGTTCATCGTGGACATCGCGTACAGGTGTTCAGTCTTGCCCTCCAAGTTATAGAATTGGGCTTTTGGAGGCAAGTGTAGGCTGAAGAATTGGCTATCAGTCTAAACCACGTCAAGTTCTGGTTAGCTGTATTGGAATGGGGGATTTACACAGGAATGCGAGGGAGCAGTCTACTGTAACAAACCGATTTGAAGTTATTGGCTTTAGTTTTGTTACGTGAAGAGAGGATATACTGGGTAAGATGCCTCATCTTGATTTGTAATATTTAAGTCTGTATAGCTAAATAACTACGACAGACGATTGATGTGTTATACACATATCGGATGACTTCTGTGGTTCCAGAAACCCCCATACGCTATATCCCATTCGCAAATATCATTATTAGGTATGTTCGCGAGGTGCAAAATTGAAAATTCCTATCATCATATCCTCTTCGAACATGGGAGTGAATTATTCTGTCGTAGCCCAGATAAATCAATTCGCAATACTGAAGTTAGCGCGTGAAGCAATGATTCAATGCTCTCAACCAAATCAATTTTTTGAAACCAACAAGATCAATCCTCGCCAAAAGCTAGGAAAATCTGTAAATACGAATTATTAAGTCCTCATTTCGATGACCACACCTCTCGTATAATCAGCCTCCGTTCTTCATATATACGCCCACAAAGATATGAATACCCTATGGAGGAAACTAATCGTGGTGCACGAATATGGGAGGCAGGGCTTTGGTACGGACGTAAGAGAAATCAGGACAGATAGGTAAGGTTATACTAGGCATAGATGAGGTTCCTGATGGATTAGTATGTGTGAAAAGTGAGATTAGCTTAGCTTTAAGATGGCGTAGGTCACGGGTGTCTCGTGACTCCAATCTACCAATATATATAGTAGGGCTTAAGACTAGATGAACTTGATTTTCCAATAATACAGAGTATCGTCTATATAAGTACAGTATTCCTTATCTTGCGCCCGGACTCCAAAGTGAACAACATTACATAAGCATTACAATTTATCAGAGCCTCGTACTAATCTAGAGGTCTGTCATCCTTGGATCCTTATAGATACAATCTTGAAAGAGTATTGTTTTCGATTTTTTGGAAAAGAGTCTTACTAATTAACCATTGTGCGCTACATGTCTGCTGTCGCGAGGGTGAATCTAATACTATAAAAACCGGTGTGGTTTGATGGCGCAGTGGTACATTATCTAGGCTCGTCTCCTAAGTAGATTCTGGATAGCCTGGACGCCTATCCCACTTGACACAAGAGATAGCTGGTTCGAATTCGGCAAATGACAACCACATTTCTAGCGGCGCTGGTTTACATGGATGACGAAGGCATGCTTGGATAATTAACGATTTTGAAATAGTACAATTGGGGAGTCTTCAAGGAGGAGGATCTATATCCTGTAGTGGTGATTGCGAATGAAATCTAAATAATGGGAGTCACTGAAGCCATAGAATTCATCCTAGAGATACATGTACATTAATCATCTGTCATAGGTAGATAGCTCAATAGAGACTTATTAATTGACGTTAAACCCCAGCGCTCGCCTTGGTCCAGTGGAGATCCGTGCCTGCATGGCTCGCCCGAGAGCTGGGCTAATAGTGCAGCTGTGACCAGATGAATATTGTGCGTCCTTACATCATCTTCCACGCCTAACAAACTGCGCATCATCTGCTCTCGTGCCCATCAGTGGATGTTAGAGCACTTGTCGCCGCCGCCATCTTCACCTCCGCCCAATTTTACTCATCTCGAACCTTGGTCTTAAGAAAACTTGTCAAATGCTGGAGTAATCGTTAACTTTACTATCTATACTTATGCCACTCCCTAACTGCTCCTGCTGACCTCACAAATGGACAGATGGGTGGGCCACCGAGTATATTAAACACGTCCGCGACGCCTTACATCAAGTCATATAATCATCAGTCTATCTTGAATCAAATCACGAGTCCAAAGCTGGCTACAGAACGCGATGGACTGCTACCAATTATTAGTAATGGGTTGCGCTCAAATTCATCCACATCATTTGGACCTCGCGGCTCATCTTTGTTATCATCTCCGGCACCTGCAAGTCTCAGCTCAAATCTCCGAAGTCAGGCATTTTCAAAAGTAGGCCCTGGCCTCGACGTACTACCCATCATGAAAGGGTTCGAAAGAACAGAGGATGATGGTAGGACATCGGATCAAGCTTTAGCCAATCTTCGAGAATCGTTAAATCGAGAAATGAAAATCAAAGAAGGAAGCGAAAATATGTTGGAGGCCTTGAATACAAAAAAAGCAAAACAAACAAAAGAACAAAGATTACGAGTGGAAGCTGAGCTGAACTCTTCAAGCTTGAAAATAAAGGAATTAAAAGAAAAAATATCGAAATTTCAAAATTCACAAGCCTCTACATCTATAACAAATGATCCTCCAAATATTGGCCCGCAAAACGGGATAACTCCGCATCCGCTGATGGGATCTGATGAAGGTATCACTGGTCTAGGATTCAATAAATCGAGTGAATCGCCTACCTACGTACTTGCCGAAATCCTTCAAGCCCTTGAAGTCGAGGGCCTCAAACCTGACTACTACATCAGTCATGCAAATAACCTCGTCGAACTCTTCAAGAGTTATCCCACATTAAAATATGATCTAGCATGGCCAGTATTTGGTCTCCGGATGCAAGTAATGCTGCTCAGCGAAAGTCGAGAAGTTGTGGCTGCAGCATATAGAATGACTCGATATGCTATCACAGATCTAGCGTCCCTTCACAGAGTAAGATCACTTAGTACCGACTATATCGTAGTTCTGTAAGCAATTTAATCCAATACCCGACAATAGCTAACAAAATATAAGGTCCCTTGCCAAAGACAAAAAGGCTGATGTTGAAAGAGAGCAGGCTCTCAAGTTCGTACGCTCCTTCCTGGATGTCAAGGACGGCGTAAGGGAGATCTCTAAGGGAGTAATTAGAGCTATTGCTTCGGTTGCTGAGCACACAGAAGACCGCTTGAAATTTCTTTGTATCGAAACTCTCGCTGAAATCTTAGTTAAGGATCCATGTTTACTTGTGGCATCCGGAGGCCTAAGGCCACTAGCTGATGCACTAGGGGAAGGCAATTATCAAGCGTCACAAAGCCTTGCCGCGGCGTTTCTATATCTTCTTGACTCACCGCAGCGGAGGAAATATCTACGACCGGGATGCGAACTAGAAGTTCTATTCACCGCATTCACTGATTCTCTTTCAGCTAAAGAAAGTATATTGAAGCAGAACGCCAAGGCAATCTCGTATTCCTTGAAATCTTGGCCAGGTCTCATGACCCTATCTATGTACAACTTTAGAGCACTACGATCCTTGATATCATGTCTGATGATACGGAATACATCTGTCCGAGAAACAGTTATTGATATCCTTTACTCATTACTTCGCATCAAGCCACCTTTTTGGGCAACCTCGTTTTTAGCTGGTAGACGACTGACAACGTACGGTCGAGTTGCTACGATGAAAGCAAGCTCTCAAAGACTTGTTCAACTACCCGAGGAGGAGCCATGTGATAAGAGCTTTGTAGATCACTATACTGCTCTACTTTTGGCTGTATTGATTTCAATCGACCTTCTCCCAGGTCTTTTACAAGTGACTCGCGATACTGAGAACTCAATTCTTAAGCGAAAAACGACCCTTCTCATTGGCGAAGTTTTAAAACTCGCAAGTAATCTTCTTCCTTCCAGCTGGAGTTGCAATTTACAGCTTCTCCCAGAATTATTCGCGGCTGCTTCCAACTTTAACGATGAAGAGCGGTTTGATGCTACTGGTACTGTCTACCAAATTAGCAGTGTCAGTAGAACTCTCTACCGCTCTGCTCCTTCTACTGGAATATTAAATAGTGCCAACAGCGAGAGTAGCAACATAACAGAAATTCGTGATGAACTGCCTAAAACAACCCCAAATCCTATCCTAGATGAGACTACATTCCGTCAGTATCTAATTGAAAGCCAGGTTCTGTCTAGTACCAACCCATCAAAATGGAAATGGGATATAATCCTCAAAATCATCGAGGGTCCCTTGATAAACGGCAAACGCCTTGACGAGGCCATAAAGGCATCAAAGTTTATTAAGCGTATTATGAGCTTCTATAGACCTTTCAAGTTTAAATTTTCAGACATCAAGATTAATCGTTCGTCTTTCAAGTACGTAAGAGTAGGGTGTGCACTTATGAACACACTTCTCCAAACAGCTGAAGGCGTCAAATATCTCTCAGACAACAAAATGCTTCGCCAGGTAGCTGAATGTTTGGCTCAATGTGATCCAGTAAATCCCTCTATATTATTAATCGAAGAGAACTGACAGCAAGTAGACTAGTGGTCTGACGGCTCAAAGTCCAATGTTTTCTAGAGAAAGGCTACAAGAAACTTTGTGCTCTGGATATTTTGCACTACTTGGAATCATGACCAGGGATCCTAAAGGTTTACAGATATTAGACCGATGGAGAATGATGAATATGATTTATCACATTATTGACCTCCAAGAACGTCCTGATATGATTAAACTTGTTCTATCTAACTTTGATTATTCACTACTAGGACATCCTCGAGTACTTTTATCGAAAGCCTTGACTGCAGGATCGAAAGAAATTCGTGTCTTCGCCACTAACGTCTTGCGTAAGTTCTCTAGCAGGTCACGAAATGACGGTAAAGCCAGTCAAGGCAGTAGCGACTCTAAATGGGCAATACAACTACTCGTCACCCAGCTTTATGACCCAGAGGTAGAGGTATGTGCGACTGCAATTAAAATACTTGAAGAAGCCTGCAATCGCAAGAATGATCTTAAATATATTGTTGAGTGTCGACCCGCCTTAGATCATCTCGGAGAGATAGGTGCACCTTTACTCTTAAGATTTCTCTCAACTTCGATTGGATATCACTATCTTGATGGTTTGGACTATATTAGCAATGAAATGGATGACTGGTTTCTTGGAAGAAATGAAAATTATGTCGGGCTTATCGAAGCGAGTCTTGCCAGAGCCTTTATCGAAGTCTCGGAAGAATCAACTAATCAATTTAGTATTGATACGGATAACATTGAACTAGAAGGCGACAACGACCCTCACGTGCCACCTCACTTCTACCGAGAATTGACGAGGACTGTCGAAGGTTGCAAACTATTGCGTGATAAAGGTCACTTTGAAGAATTTGCTTCTGCGATCCGAGAATACGGAATGCTCTATGACGACTTAGAACTTGTTCTCAAAGTCAAAGGCTGCCTTTGGGCGGTTGGTAACGTAGGTTCTATGGAGCTGGGCGCCCCTTTTCTTGAAAACTCGGATGTCGTGCAGAATATCATTAAAATTGCTGAATCACATGAAATAATGAGCCTTCGAGGAACAGCATTTTTCGTATTGGGACTTATTTCACGAAGTGTTCATGGCCTAGAAATACTCTCTGAACACGGTTGGGATAGTCATACCACTATAATGGGTGATTCTCTAGGGCTTTGTATTCCGACTAATCTCGGTAAATTATTTTCCTACAAGCCATGGAGGCACGAAACAGTATCCGACATAATTATGACAAAACTCCAAAGTAAAGCAGTATTCACTGCCAGGCATGATGAAGACAGGAATAACCAGACAATTCTGCAGTTAGTAGTCGACTTAGGAAACACAGTATTACAGAAAAAGGCAATGATGGACTTGATGCAACAAAAAGCACGAAAAGCACCTGGATTTATGCAGCCAATTATGTTCCAGAAAATAATGAAATTGCTTGAATCCCACCATTACCGGCTGGGGGTGCGGCATTTTGTAGCGGAATTATTCGACAAAAGTGTGCTCAGAAAAGTAGTCCTCGACACAAACTACACCGATATTTTTCCCAGTGTTCTAGGAGATAATGATGAAGGTGAAGTATTAGTATCATCAATCGAAAATGAAGTAAAAATAGAGAGATAGCGAATTACGACTGGTGTTATGCAACCCTGAATTAGAGAGCATGATCTCTTATCCGAGATTTGCCCAGGGCGACATGAGAGATGAATTTTAAAATGTAAGAGTACCATGGGTCGGCGTGTGGCGTACTTAGATGGTACGATTGAAAAGGTTAGACAACGGTATTAAGGCCCTGTACATGATCTGGCGTAAGAAGGAAAAACCATGTTGGAGTGGGGTAGGACCAAACTATACGAGATAAAAATAGCCAAGCGGTTTCTGGCATTAAAGTTGACAGCTTCTAAATAGAAGATTATCAAGATATAGCGTCAAGTCTTAGTTTTGAACTTGATATGCGGATGTTTCCATACCTGCCAGCGGCCTGCTCACATGCTTCACTAATTCTCAAGACGTTTTCGACTACATATCTATCAAGGCCTAGGCTACAATGGTCTCTATGTGTGACTCGTGATCAAAGGGGGGTTAAGTGAACATGGGTAGTTGTAAACGAGATATTTTTTACGCGTTATCCATTCAGCCTTACACAGTTCTCAGCTTATGTCCAAGACTGCTGGAGACACGTTGAAAAGTGAGTTCTAATGACTTCTCGTCTAAAGACGCAAGTAGAGGCGCTTCTTGTTACGGGTTGGGCTCTATTGGTTTTGGCTGGCTTATTTTTGGCTCTAGGGCGCATCCTTATCGTTGGCGCAAGCGAGTTAGGGTTGGGGTAAATAAATGAATTAATGAATATTTATTCCTGACGGGCACGAGCCTAGCACTCATAAAGCATGACACGGAGAAGGCTAATCCTTCCTCGACGACTATACACAACGATAACTCAGTTTGAAGTTTGGACCACTCATGTATTGGATGCATTCTCTGATACCACTCAAGAAATTTGCGCTGGGGACTTTCAATTTTCCTTCAACCATTAATATCCAACAAAGGGAAAACAGGAAAAATCCTTGGTTACCCCAACATGCCTTTGTCATCCTGAATATAGCTGCCGTGCGAGATATAGGCTCACAGTCCTCCCTTTCTCGAGTGAGGTAGGTTTCCAGGCTACCCAGACTTTACTTCGGTGGGATAACGACTAGGGGGCGGAGCAAAACACCTTCTACCTTTGTCTATTCTTATAGTATCAGTAGCACTATCCGAAATCGTTGCCTCTACGCCCAAAGACACTTCAAAGTCAAAACATTCGAAAAATGGGAGTCCCATTATTCCTGTTTTTGACCTCCTTACTCGCTCGTCGCACGTTCCAACTGCCTGCCTCCCTCAAGATATGGATTCCCATTAGAGCAACGTTTCCCCATAGACCAAGACCCGAGCTTTGTTTATTATGACTTAGTTTCCTCCTCGTGGGTATAAATAGCGTCGTGAATTTGTTGTTGAAAATGGTCGATTTTCGATGAGGCAAATTCTCGATTGCAATTGGATTATCACTTTTATCAGAGGTGAAGGCGAGGTGGTGGAGGAAGATTGAGATAAAGGACTCGCGTGAGAATATTAGGTCCAACACTTGTCGAGAAGTCGTAAATTTTAGATGTGCTAGAGGTTGCTTTCGACTTCGATTCGGATGCGATTCTTCTTGGCTATCCCAGATATGCAGAGCATGCTGAGCGATTACTCTGACACCATTGGGAGGTGGTATATCCGTCTTCGCTGACGGCTAAGGAGTTTGATTTAGTTTAACGTCATGCCAGTGCACGGCACATGATCATTGTCACGAGCCGGACGGCTCAGTCCCTATAGAACTAACCAACGCCCTACAGCACTCAGAAACTTCAAAAGAGCTCGACCAGCAGTCCGCCAGAAGCATGAAGCCTAAACACCTATCAGTGGTGTCTTGTACGAACCTGATAATGAAAATTATCCCAGAGCCGAGAATTGTCATGAACTAGGGTGGGATGGATTTTATTCGATAGATTCTGGGCTTGGAGTTGTACTCGGTATTTTGGTGGAAAAATTAGTCAATTGAGATTTCACAACCGAAAGAAAGTCGAACAGAAGCTCATCACCACCAACATACGATTCAGGAATAGGACTAGTCCTATCTAGGGGATCGCATTCAAACAACCAACATCCCTCAAACTCCTTACATATTTACGACGAAGGATTTCTCAGTCAGTCCTACACCTGCGATCCACCTCTACACTTATCACATCACCAACCTACACACGCCATAATCAGGAAAGTCATGATGGAAATGGGACGTAAACAAAAGAGGAAAAAAAGTGAATTTACATCGAGGGAATCACACGGATCCTCAATGACGGCAACAACCCAATGGTACGATATGGAGGTGCAAGGCTAGAGCAACGATGAGATTCGAGACGACATTTATATTTCCAAGCCAATGAAGGTGTCAAGAGCTTGGGCGCACGATAGCCAAGACTGAGGAAAAATTCACGCTACGGTGTATGAAAAGCGGGTTTCTGGACGTACGGGCTTGTAAAAATGGAAGAGTTACATGGGAAGTGCGATAAAATTTTTTAGACTCTTGATACATATCATCTTAGTGGGATTATTACTGGAGTTGATAGATCAATAGAAAAGTGGCAAAATTGTATTGTTGTTAAACCAAAGTGGTACATCCCTGTATATAAGTAACACTGAGATCTCTTGAGGGACTATTCTCAACGCCTGCCAGTGGTGTCCCCTACAAACCTCCAGCTCTCACTGTAGAGTCTGCAGAGCCGAGATTGGGTAACTATGTCCTCACTTCGACCAGGATTCCCAATCGCTTTCGCCGTCTGTATCGTCTCCATCTCTCAACACATTCCCCTATCACCACTATCATGAAGCTAACCACGATCAGATCAGATGGTAGGGTCGGAGCCCTACTTGCCACCAACCCTTGATCATGGAGGAAAAGCCGTCCGATGAGTTTCCGGAGTGTACACAGCACCCGATACGACGATGGTGGATTGGATCAAGTCGGCCCCGACTGTTACAAAGAAGGGAGATATAGATGAATATGCGCATTTCATGTGGTCCCGGTGTCTAGACCTCGCCTAGCTGGGGCTGCAGGTTTCTTGAGACTTTTTCCCGCGCACGCAGTCTCCATTATTACCATTTTATTTTTATGGGTAGAAGGTTCCGTGGGAAGGTGGCGGAATTCCACGGGTAAACACTTAGCTGAATGGCTTTTCATCACAGGCAATATATCAATAATCTTACAAGTAACAAAGTAGGATAGGAATACTGTACAAGGTGTGGCCTGTGTCAGAGAGGAGCCCAATGTGCTAGATAGTCATAGACTCAAGTAGTGCTATAAACAAAAACACACCCACACACAATTTTTTGAAATTCGAATTTTTGAATCTTCACCCTTTCCCCCTCTCCCTCCCTCTCTCTCGATATCGTAATATCGTACGCCCTTAATTCAAAATTTGTGAGCGACTGGCAGGCTACCAATATGCCCCCAGTTCGCAGTAAGCCATCGCGGGCGAAAGACATCGTAGATAACCGCAAGCACCTCAAACACGTTGCTCGACAGAAAGCAAGCGTCAAGTTGGGCCCACTAACTGCCGTTCAAGAGATGAACATCGACCAATTAATCGACGAAAGTACCATAGATTGCGATATGATAGATGTTAGCAACTTTGACATTGACAAAATTCTTAAGAATCTGAAAAGACTACCTAACTCAATTCACTCCAAGCTAGATGCGACCGGAGCTGAAAATGCAGCGACGAGTCGCAACAATTTAGGGACAGCGACTACCGGACAGCATATACTTCCTCTCATTGAAGTCGCTGTGCCGGCTATGAGGCGGCCTGCGATTGCAGATACTAACAAGGCAAAAGGTGCAGCATCTACTCCGAACCCCCTGGAACATACACCAGGAACCACAGAAGAGAATCCTTCCCCTCAAGGTGGAAATGAAGGCAGGCAGACGGAGGAATGCCCCCCCGAACTCAGAGCCTTAATTGAGGCTGAGGAACGCCGGGCCGCAAAAACTGCGGAAAATGTAAAAATTTGCACCGCGGCAATAAACGGTGTCGAGAATGCTCTCTCCCCCCTATCCAAAGGGTCGAGTGTTCAATTTATAGACTCTATGAAAGTCTACATTAGAGCTGCCATAGCTCAACTCATGATATCGGGACCGGGTACAGTCCTCCCAGTACTTCCCTCGCGCCCTGAAACCCAGGCTACTGGCAGCAAGATTATAGAACGTGCCGCCAAAAAGCAGGATGAGCCACAAAGTAAAGTGACTCACGACAAAGTCTGCCAGGCCAAAACCACTTGGGCCTCAATCACCCGCACCGGTATAAAGACTCCCCCGGCAGCTACAAAAGTCGCGCAGGCCATGCCAAAGGCGGCAAGCTCGACGCGACCTTCAAAAGACCCGACCGTCCCAACGCAATCAGGCACCAAAGATGAACGCTTGTTTCTTCGCCTTGGAAATGAACACCCTTGGAGAAAGCTATCACCGCTTGGTGTTAGAGAGGCTGTGGCAAAAGTGCTTGAAATTCCTCAAGCCAATATTGAGCACGTATACCGTGTTCCAACTGGCTTCGCAATTAGAGCCGAAAACCAAGAGGCACGCGCCATCATGTTAAGCCTAGCTGGGTCCCTCATCCAGCAAGATGCCATACTGGAAGAAGCATCGGACCTGGGCTCACTTAGAATCGCAACAGTCCCAGTTGCCATTAATACAATAATGGGTAGAGTAATCGTCACTGAAGAGATGGTAACAGACGAGATAGTCAGGGTCACCAAGGCTGTTCCGGTAAAAGTTTGTCCACATGGGAAAAGCCGACTGGGCGCCCCATACCAGTCATGGGTGGCCCTTTTCGAAAAATCATCGATCCCTCGGCCAGGTTCCCGACTTTTCGACGACTCTGGGATTGCAGTCCGCCACCAGCCTCGTCAAAGCATCAACCAGTGCAAAAGATGCCTACAATTCCATGGCACCAGGGGCTGCTCCTGTGCCCCAGCCTGCTGGAATTGTACTTCAACTATGCATTCCATCGCGGAGTGCAAGGCACACACCAAGTGCCGCAACTGCGGAGGTCCACACAGGTCAGATATTCGGGACTATCTAGCTCGTCCAACAAAGTCTGGAATGGCCTCCAGGGAAAACCTTCAGACCATAGGGCAGGCTAGCCAACGCGAATTCGCAGCAGTCACTCGGGCCAAAGCAGCAGTCAAACGCGCAGATGCAGCGATGATAGCAGCCGCAGAAGCGTCAAACACTAACCAGCCAGGTTTCAAATCGAGCAACTGTTTTGAAGTTCTCATGTCCGACGCTACAGCGACTGTAGCCGAGGTCGATGAGGCATCAAATCAGCAAAAATCTTTGTGAAGGGCACCCCACGGGTCTCTTCGAGCCTCTCTCCTACTCTAAGCTTTATGTCAATAAACGTAAGTAGAGGGGGCTCAACGCAAAACATTGCGCTTGCCCGAGCATTTGAGCTGGGTATCGACGTGGTTCTTGTTCAAGAACCTCTGTGGAATAAACAAAAGAACACAACAAAGGACCACCCAGGATATACCTATCATCTGCCTAACGGCGGCGAAAATGTTAGGCCGAGGGCTGTGACCTATACCCGGATAGACGATAAAAAGATATCGGCAACATAAACCTTTCCTTATGTTGTGTCCACAGGAGACTATTGCTGGGTAGAAGTGAACGGCATTACCTTTCTCAACTTTTACAAGGCACCCAATGACTCGACAGCTATACAGCCTCTCATCAACTGAATTCCACCGCCAAACTCCGTCGCTGCTGGGGACTTTAACTCGGTATATTGGGCTTGGCAACCGGGCGTGGAACGTCCTCATGGATAAGGAGAAATGATCGAGAAATGGGCAGACAAACACCATTTGATCTGTCATATTATCGGGGAGGCCACTCACCGAGCTGGAAACACGCTAGATCTAGTTTGGAGTAATGTCGACGGCGCCCGTGCTTGGGTAGATCGTGGTGGATGTGTCACCAGCGATCACTTCCCTATCCGAGGACAAATTCCAGTTCGCAACTCAGTGATGAGACCCGAAAAGGCAAAACTCCGAGTAACAAAGGATAAGCTACCCAGATACGCCAAGGTAATTGCACAGTGGGTCCGACCACCACCAGTTCTTGACACAATTGAGAGGGTTGAAGAGTATGCCGAGGAAATTTGTTTCCATCTCACTAATGCAATCAATGCAGTAGGAACACGACCAAAAGCCCGCTGCGGCAGATCTGCTCCGTGGTGGACCCCAGAGTGCAAAGCAGCTTTCGCTGAGTATAAAAGCGCGATAACTCCCAGTCAACGGGCACTCAGCGCGAAAAAGCTCCGATCAGTTATGAAGACCTCGAAAAAGGAGTTCAAAACCCAACAGGTCGAACCAATTACTACGCCGACTGATGTATTCAAGCTAATGAGAATGGATAACCCCAGACAGGCTAGTATCCCTCCGCCACTGAACCATAATGGGACGTTGATAACAGATCCATTAAAACGGGCCACGATCCTTCGCGACTCCCTCCTGGCACGATTTCAGGCATCAGACGACTTGTCACTATCTACAGTCGCGAGCAGCAGTTGGATACCATGGGAAGAGGACGTAACAGATGAAGAAGTCCGAGCCTGTACCATTGGTTGCGGAAATACGGCCCCAGGAGCAGACGGAGTCTCCGTAAACCTGCTGGAGGCGTGTTGGAATACAATCGGGCCTTGGATTTCCCAACTATTCTGAGCTTGCATTCTGCTTGGCACCCATCCACAGTGCTTCAAATTAGCTGAGGTGGTCCTCCTTAAAAAGAACGATAGAGATCCAACGAAAATCAAGGGTTGGAGACCAATCGCTCTTCTCTCATGCTTGGGAAAAGGGTTAGAAAGGCTTTTAGCTAAGCGGATGGCACACCTTGCAGTTATCCATGATGTAGTCGGCCAGCAACAGTTTGGTGCACTGCCGAAGCGCTCAGCAACGGATCTGGTCTCATGTGTGGTCCACAACATCGAAGAGGCAAATTCACAAGGATGGGCAGCTACTTTTGTAACGTTGGACGTTCAAGGAGCATCCGACGCGGTACTCCATAATCGATAAGTGAGGAGGATGCAGGAGCAGGGATGGCCGGAGTCTATTCTCAAATGGACTAGCTCCTTCCTCGCCAATCGGATGGTTCAAGTGCGATACTCTGGGGGAGTCACTGCCAAGAGAGAGCTAGTGTGCGGAGTTCCACAGGGCTCACCGATCTCGCCACTTCTCTTCCTCCTATATATGGCAGAGCCCATGCGAAGTGGAACCCCGGGTCTGAGGTTTAGCTACGCCGACGATATTGGTATCCTTGGATTTGGCCGGACGATTGCAGAGTCTGCAGCCGCAGCACAGGACGAGGTCAATAACCTACTAGACTGGGCTCGAAATAATGCCGTCGCAAAATGTCCGCTGGCTTGGTGTGTACCTCGATCCTCGACTAAACTTCAAACGCCACGTCACAACTTGGTGTGGCAAAGCGTTGAAAATTGCACAGCACATGCGTCGCTTCAATACAGCCTACCGAGGAGCCGCTCCTGGGGCGTTGGTTAAAGCGATCGACACATGTATTGTCCCAATCGCAACGTACGGAGCTGACGTCTGGTGGCCTGGCCTTAGACGCCCAATAGTACGAGGGATGGTGACACCGCCCACTGCTGGCCTATGTAGTATGATTGATAAGGCTATCTTAATGGGTCTTAGGTCAGCACTACCGGTAATGAGAACAACACCCAACGCTGTACTACATAGGGAAGGAGGAATACCAACCGGGAAAATCATTCTCGAAGGAAACCGACTTCGCCTCTCTGCCAGAATGCAAACACTTGACGACCGCCATCCGCTTAGGATCCGTGCTGCAGTTTGCCCAAATGTCGGTACGCGAAAATATAAAAAGCACAATCGAAAATCTGCGCGTCCTGAAATTCAAATGTCACGGGCTCAGCGTGCTTATAGACAGCTACCAGAGGTAGAGGCCGCGGAACCTCTTGCCCCACCATTTTATCAATCGCGGCCGGGCTCGAAGGTTGGTTCGAGAAAAGACCAAGTAGAAGCCTGTAAACTTTGGATCAGTAATGTGCCAAAGTCAGAAATCTGTGTTTACTCGGACGGAGCATCGGAGGGAAAGAGACGCTCAGCTTGGGGGTTTGTCCTAAAGCTGGATGGGAAAACTTTTCAAAAAGGAAGTGGCATAAAGCACGGTGGAGAGGCTTTAGATGCAGAGATTATAGGGGCACAGGAAGCTCTTAAAGCAGCGTTGGGTCACCTAAGAGGAGAGGAGTACCTGGCGAAGGGAACGACGCAGTGCATTAATGAGTTGATGGATAGTCGACATGCAATAAATGCACTGAGCACGGGCAGGTCCTCGACCAGCCACGAGGAAGTACGAAAGTTTCGCGAATTATCTGGGCTAGCTCAGGTAAGAATAACGTGGATAGCAGGATACTCGGGGATACATGGCAATGAGGAAGCAGATGCAGCGGCCAAATCCGCCCTACGAACGCTTCCCAGCGTGGAAACTGAGCCAGCAACCACCACGACAGCATTTTTACACCAAAAATTGCATCGACAGCGACATACTTTGCTCGATAGCTGGTGGAATGAAACTTGCCCGTCACGGTATCGTGAGCTAGATCTGCTCATGCGCCGTCGTAAACCACCAGAACTGGGGCTTTCCAGGCTACAGTTACGACATCTCTTTGCAGCCCGTACGGGCCACGGCAATTTCGCGGCGTACCATCGTCGCTTCAACAATCCGCACGCTATTACAGAGTGCATCTGTGGGGAGGAAACCACCCCTACCCACTTCATACATTGTCGACTCAACGCAAATATCACGCGTCGAATCAGAGGGTCATTGTCACACAATGCCTTCTTACACAAGCTACTCGGGCCTAAGTGCTTCGAGAGCTTCAAACAATTTGCGCAGGATACCAATTGTTTTGGATATTCTCCTGTGCATCCATCTCCTACTCTCAGTGGAGATCGAATATAACATGTCAGGAAACTAAAACTGACAAAATGGGAATCGAGGCGAGGAGTATTGCTTCCCATTCTAAATTATTTGCAATTTATCTTTTTCTTTTGTTAATTTTGGAAAAAGGAGTTCGCGTCGGCGCATATTTTTAACTTACTGCTGGTTTTGTGGTGGTTCATGCGGTGGAATCAAGCTGGGTATGTCTTAGATGTAGTTCTGGCTGTGAACATCGGTCCTGTACTCATAGTGGATTTGGAGCTTTAGCTTAGGACTTGAATAAAACAACAACAACAATTTTTTGAGATTCGAATATTCGAATTTCACCTTTTCCCCCTCTCCAGCCAACGAAACGATGGCCATTTGGGGGTGTATGGCAGCCGGGAAAAATCGCAAAAACTAGTGGGTGCGGGGCTCTCCTAATACCGACATTAGGAATAAATCCGAAGACATATTGCCCCTTCTGAAGCGTTCGAAGAGGCCGGCCAGCTGGGCGCTGCAGACTTGTGGGTACCTCGGAGAATTCACACTCTGCCTTTCTAGCCTCCTTCCAACTTCTTCCCAAAGGTCGTGCTAAAATGTCAGAAAAGTCTTGACAGAGCGTGATTTCTGTATGGTAACTTAGCCCAACTTCTTTTGCGCCGCCCAAGGCTCTGGGAAGTGCCGTTGATTCATCGAGAATAGGAGTTCTGGCTAATTTTCCGAAATCATGGTGTTGGCGCACACAAACGGTCCTTAGTTGAAAACCCCTCGAAAATGTCAGTCCAAGAATAGTTTTCAGAGACCTCTTCCCATTCTCGCTCCACATCTCAGCCGTCTATATTTGCTCAATATTTATTACTCCATTAGAGCATCAGTCCCACATAAACCAAGACCCCAAATTTGTAGAGTATGACTTAATTTCCTCCTTACGGGTATACGTAGCGTTTTAAATTTGTAGTGAGAGATAGCCGGTAATGAATGAGGCAAATTTCTGTTGCAATCGGGGTGACGCCTTTATCGGTCGTTGAGGTGAGATGATATGTGGTTAGCAAGAGCTTGAGGACTCAGGAGATAATGGTGAATGCTGCATGATTGAGAAGTCGTCAAATAGAGATATGCATGTGTGTGCTTTCGACTTCGATTCGGATGCCATTCTTCTTGGCTATCCCAGATATTTAGAGTATACTGATTGATTACCCCGGCACTACTGGAAGGTGAAGAATTCGTCTTTGCTAGCTGAAGGACTTTGTTGGTTAGGCAGTCAAAGGTGTTGCTGAAAACATGTTTCTTTAACCGATTGTTTGAAAAAGACAACTGGACCACACATCATGGCAAGCGGGGTAATGAGGAGAGACAGTCTAACATATTACTAGTTGGCCTAACTACACCTGCAGAGTTAATCCCATAAACAACACAGTTTAAAGTTGTACTCTTTTTATCTCAGAGAGACTATAGTGCCCGCTAGTCATAAAGAATAAATAAATAGTGGGAGCTCGTCGGGAGAACAAATAATAATCTTTGGAATAGAGGGGTCGTGCATTTAATAAATGTATTCTACGCCGGACTATTTTTGTTCTCTAGTTAATAATTAAGTTACCTTGACACATAAATGCCTAAGCTTTCTATATGGAAACCATTACAATTTAAGGACGAGAATGCTGCTGAGGAACTAACTGCTATACAATGGTATTCGGTATGCAACGTTTCCCTAATCAACTTAGCACTACATCTTTTTCGTGCGTTGCCCATTCTGCCAAATCAGATATTAACGAGTTCTCTTTCCAATTTTTATCTGGTATTGTGCGGTAGCTTGACCCTGGATGTAATTGATTGGAGTAGAAATCTATGCACGCTTTATGAGACGGTCTTTCAATGGTCTTTTGTTTCTGTATTTTTTTGTGGAGATAAAAAGTAATGTTTTAATACGTTACAGTATCTTTGGGTAGTTTTCTTTGAAGTTATCTGATGGAGCAACAGTATAGATTAGGGTTTCATGTGCGAACTGCGGCAAGGAACACCGTTCATGGCAGAAAGCAGCGTGTCGGAGCTACCAGTTCTACAAAGGAAGAGTGGGGAAGGCTCGGAAGAAGCTGATGTCAAGAACGGCGGAAACATGGAACGTAAAACCATCAATGTCGCCAACACGGACGGTCAGACCAACTGATGATAAGGGATTCACTTTGGTCACCAGTAAGAAGGCTGAAGGACTCAAAAGAGGGCCGTGACAACCACGTAAGGTAGTCGAAGCCCTAGTGGCACCAACAAACTCCACTACAACAGCACCACCATCGGGGCCAACCCTTCGAACACTTCGAAGACCAACGCCGAGCGAGAAGGTGCCTCCATCTTTTTTTAAATTTTCACAACGTTAGTCTGATCGTAGGGAGAGTTTACAAATTTCGGGGAAAGTTGATTAATTTGTGGTTGAAGGAACGTCCTCAGCATTAAGCTGGGTCGGTTCAAAGGGGCAGGATATCGGGTTTTGTTTGTTGAAAGCCTTTTCCCTTATCAAAGCGGCTTACCGTCTTCATGGATCTGTGTGTAGATACCGGATAGGACGTTAAACTAGAGAAATGAATAAATGAACAGTATTGATTTATTTCCTGTCTGTTTATTGACGTGCTAGGCAATTGGCACCCTCCGTATTCCTGTGGGAGCTTGATGTTGAGTAGGGCCGGGCTAGATGAGTTTAACTACCATAAAAGTTATTTAGACCTCGTCCCACCAAAATGATCGAACTACCTCAGACTTTTGATATGTGTTGAATCATACCAAGCCCGAACGTTCAGAAACCTGGCATATACTCGCCGTAGCGCGAATTTCTCCTCAACTTTGGCTACCAAGCACCCGAGCACTTGAGATCCTCCTTTACTCCAAAGTATATATTTCAGGTTGGGTGGTGCGGTGGTACACCATCCGAGATTTTATCCAATTGTATTCTGGGTAGCTTTAAAACCTACGCCAAATGAGACAGGAGAAAACTGATTCGAATTCAGTGAGGCACACATACCACACTCTATCGCGGTGATATTGTATTTGTTGCGTGATAAGAGCACGCTTGGATAACCATGAGGTTATCACACTTTTCACTGTGGTGGGTAAGCACGGAAGATGTTACATGTCTCAAGGGACAATTTCGAGTGGTATCTGCAAATGAAACCTGGGTGTAAGTGCTGCAAAAGTCGAGATAAGTTATTCTACATAAAATACAAAACCTTCGAACTTACCTGTATTGGCTCTCAAGGCCTTAAATCAGGATAATTGAAAACTTAAATTTATCTTATCATAAGAAGAGAGATTTTCAAGACTTATGGCTGAATGAATTTGCAGATACTGGGGTCAGATCTAGTTCTGTACTTTTTTGAAGACTCTTTTACGCTTACCTCCCACCTCTCTTCCCTCTTCTATTTCAAGCAGAGCTTCGCGCTTCTTTTCGCTGACTTGCTTCAAATATTCGCGTACAACTCGGGTTTCGAGGTTTACTCCTTCTTCTGTCCAAATTTCTAGTGGCCTTCCGACTCGGGCTTCGATCGCCTGGACGAGATTTACATCTCTTTGGCCCACAAATGTGATTGAATCACCCTTTCTTCCCGCTCTAGCGGTACGTCCGACTCGATGGATATAATCATCAGGGTCCCTCGGAATATCGTAGTTAATGACGAGCCCTACCTCAGGTATGTCAAGTCCTCTACCCGCGACGTCAGTGGCAACAAGAATTCTTGCGGCAGAAGCTCGAAAGCGAGCAAGGTTATCAATCCTTTGGCGCTGCGGCAACTTTGAATGAAGAGCAGTGACACGATGTTCTAAAAGTCGAAGTAGATGCGTTATAAAATCAGCTGTGGCTGTTCTATTACAAAAAATTATAATTGATTTTGTGATATTTTGATCCGTTAAGAGCAAAGAGTGTAAATAATGCTCCCGATGAGTGACCGGAACAAGTATGTACATCTGCGTTAGGTTTGGTGGAATAGCTAAAGATTGAGAGTCAACCTCGCAGACAAATAGCTCAGGTTTACCTGGCGCGCGAGGGTGCTTTTTTAACGCGCTAACCTCCGGTGTGATAGTTGCAGTGAACAGAAGAGTCTGGCGATGTGATGGAGGAGGAAGAATTGATAGACATTCCTCAACATCTGGTAACATGCTTCCAAATTTTCCGCTTGCCAGCAGTCTATCTGCTTCGTCTAGTACAACAACTCGTACCCGTCGTAAGGAACAAGTAGAATCTTCACCCGATGTCCGGATATGATCTGCCAAGCGACCAGGAGTTGCGATCACTATGTGTGGTCTTTGCATTAGGCTGGTTGCTTGTGTTCGCATGTCAGAGCCGCCGGTAATTAGTACAGCTTTTAGTTGCTGAGGACATGAAAGTACTTTGAACTGCTCGAAAATTTGGAGTGCGAGTTCTCTAAAGTAATATTAGTTGAGATCTTGATGTAGCGGTGCAAAGCCATAGACTTGACCTGGTTGGAGTTAAGATCAAAGCAAATGTTCCGAAAACATCCTCCGCCCATTTCTGTAAAATCGGAACAGCAAAGGCTACAGTTTTGCCTGAGCCTGTACGACTACCACCTATGCAATCTTTTCCTTTAAGGATTTCAGGTATACAACCTTTCTGAATACTTGTTGGTCGACTGATGGCCATAGAACTAAGGGATGTGACTATCCATGGCTTCACTCCTAGTGATTCAAAAGTTGTGACATGATCAGTTGCAGGCAGATTTTTTGCAGAAGGTTCTACTTTAGCAGGGTCCGATTTTCGCGAAGTGATTCTCGCGTATCTTGAAGGTGCCGAACTTAAAAAGACTCGGGATAAATTTTCTCCCGAAGTGGTTTTCTTTATTCTTTTGTAGGATTTATGACTGGTGTGGGACTCTGAATCCGAAGAGCATGAGGTTGTGCAAGATAAATCTGTATCAGGAAGATTTTGGCAGAGATTTTCGTCAGCGATAAACGCCGATTTAGTCTTTTTCTTTGGAACAGACATTTTCGGGCCGGTTTTGTTGAAAATATAGAGTACAGAGATAAGACAGGCGATGTTTAATGGGAATTGTAGATGAGAGGAATTACTGTTGGGTTTTTACATTATTTCTGCTTTGGGATACACTTTGTCAATCTTACTAGGCTTGATAAGCAGTAGTCCCGATCGATCGGTGTTTGGCGAGCGGAGATTGCGGTTACCCTGTGCTAGCGTTGTTTATTACTGTTAATAGAAGATCTAGCGCGGGCTGTCTATTAGGATGAAAACGAGTCTGGTACCTGTGTTTAGAAGAGTAATCGAATTGATATCCTTTCATCATTCATGATTTCATAAGCTTTCTTCTACCAAAATATTCCGCAAACTAAGCAGTGGGTTTTATTTCAATAAGTCTGTGTAATTGAACGTCACTTTTATGTTTTGCCAATTTTCTTTCCAACGATGACTAGTGGCCCGTCCCCCACAAAATCTCGGGTCACGTTAGTCGGGATAACTTCCCGCTTTCCCCATTCGGTGACCCAAGCATTAACTTGGCCGGGGCGCAGCGCCCAAGGCAGCTTTCATCGCATAGCAAAATTGTTTGACATGAACTAGGCGACTCGTCTCAATATTTGTTGCAAGGCGCGGTGAGAAACTCGTCGTGTTAGCTTCAGAGTGGTGATAACATCGATATAACGCAGATTTCAAGACCTAAAACCCAGACGATTTTCGTGCATGTCGAAACACTTCGTAAACTGATTGTACTGAAGACATCCCTGCCAATTTATGCCCCTGAAGTTTCTTGACTAAGTCACCTTGGAAGGCCTAGCAGCAGCAGCGACAACAGAAGCTACATTAAACCCCTCCATTGGACGGGTAGTGATCAGCATATGATAACTCCTATACAGATCTCACAATTCAAAATAATTACCCAGTAGCTGCTGCCTTAACGACACGCAGATGCAAGAGCATAACTTCGGTAGGCAGGACGCTGCCGTAAGGACAGTCTCAACGGCCGAAAGTCATAATTCTACAACCCGGCATGTAAGAAACTCTCAGATTGCTCTGAGCAATAACTTTGTCATCGGCATGTCTGCCAAGCTAAGGCAGAACCTAGGCTGATATTGATATGAATCTCAGATTACTCTTTCCAGTTCTGTCGAAGTAGCTCAGCCTAAAATGTCGTCTCATGCACCATTAATACGACCTCCAATTCCTGGAAGTAGACAAGCAATCAGTAGTCCTAGAACACCAAGGCTAGGACTTGCAATACCACCTTCCCCGAATGCAAAAACTGTCAATGCTCCTCTTAAGCCGCAAAATCTATCAATTCAAATGCCGGGCCAATCCACTCCTAGGGCAAGACCATCTCAACCTCAATTAAAAATTTCTACCCCAAAAAAATCCAGTCACACACCTTTGGAACAACAACAAACACATCATCTGGTAGATCGACATGGGATCTCAATAACAAATATTCAGTCAGCCGGTGGCGGGAGTGAAAGTAGTGAAGCACACTCTAGATCTGGAAGCTTTGGGCTATTAGATGGAAGAGGTAGTGTACCCGTATCTGCTGGATCTCAATACTCGGCACTATCATTTGCTCAAAATGGTCTCCGTCATCTTCAAGGCACCCCGGATCCTTCATCTGCTGTCGGTTCTATATATCCCGAAAGGAGCGAAATAGGATTGGGAGTCGATCGTGATGGTAGTTTAAACGAGCTCGACTCGTTCGCCAGGCTAAGTTTAGAGCGAGCGAGGACACTAGATGTAGAAGAGCTGGATGATGAAGGATGGCGAATAGCAAGTACAGAAAATAGGATTCAAGAGTTGAGCAGTTTAGGGGAGGGAGCTGGCGGAGCCGTCACCAAATGTATTTTAAGAGGGGGCAAGACGATATTTGCGCTAAAGGTTCGTAAGTCATTTGCATTTATTCTGGCTAATTAAGTTTAGATCATCACTACAAATCCAGATCCCGATGTTAAGAAGCAAATTGTTAGGGAACTAGGATTCAACAAAGATTGCGCGAATGAGCATATCTGCAGATATTATGGCGCATTTGTCGAGCCTTCGACAGCTACAATTTCTATCGCCATGGAGTTTTGCGAAGGGGGCTCTCTCGACAGTATATACCGCGAAGTCCGGAAGCTCGGTGGACGTACTGGAGAAAAGGTTCTCGGGAAAATTGCAGAAGGTGTTCTGAATGGACTAACCTACCTCCATGGCAAAAAGATCATTCATCGCGACATAAAACCTAGCAATATTCTTCTATGTCGAGATGGGCAAGTAAAACTTTGTGACTTTGGCGTGAGCGGCGAGTTTGGTACTAAGGGAGATGCCAATACCTTCATTGGTACTTCGTACTATATGGCACCCGAGCGTATCACTGGACAATCCTACACGATTACATCTGATGTCTGGTCGACAGGTGTAACACTCCTCGAAGTAGCACAACATCGGTTCCCATTTCCAGCCGACGGAACTGAAGTGCAACCAAGAGCAGGTCTTATTGATCTACTGACTTATATAGTACGGCAGCCAGTTCCAAAACTTAAGGATGAACCTGAAGCTGGGATAAAGTGGAGTGATAACTTCAAGTATTTCATAGAATGCTGGTAAGAATTCGTCTTTCCATGAGAGATTTTACCCTCACTGACAAGTAAAAGTCTTGAGAAAACCCCTTCTCGTCGAGCATCACCATGGCGCATGCTCGAGCATCCCTGGATGATCGAAATGCAATCAAAACGGGTGCACATGGCACACTTTCTAGCCACTGTTTGGGGTTGGGAAGAAAAGTAGTTTTATGCTTCTAGTCTTGTTAATTCTTGTTGGCTGACTAATCATCATCCTTCTCATACCAAAAAACTCTGGATAACTATCATCTATAGAAGATTGCTCAGGAAGCAAAACTTACAGCCTTTAAAACCAGTATTGTCTGGTCGACAGCTGATGATATCCTGAGAACTTTTTGGAATCGTATTTACATACGTATGATATGTGTTATAGAGAGAGGGCTGGACGTTAAATTTTACGGGAATGATTCTACCTCGAAGCTCTTAACTTATCAGGTCCTGGCGACAGAAATAGTAAGTCTTCTGGAAAGGTGAATATCAACTTTCCAGAAGATCATTCATATGGCCTCTTACATGATATCCATCAACTTTATCGAAAATTTGAGAAACGCTCTTCTTGATTGTCTATCGCCACTCAAATACAAACACCTATTGATCTTGGTATTCCCTGGCTCTATCTTGTTCCTTTTTTGTTTTCCTTTGATGGAATTGGAGTTTTTTACCTAAGAGTGTGAATTGGGTTTAAGGGTCGAGGAATGGGCACATGACTCCTCAGCGCCAAAAGACATATATATGAGACATGACGATTAACTCAGGCGACATGTAGGTGTGAGGCTAGGTTTATGGCTGGGATCATGATTTTCTTTTTATAGATACCACTACAATTTGTAGTATTGGGTGTAAGCACGAACACGCCTCAAAATTAGGAATACTATGTCAAACTATAGGCCATCTCATGTACATGAGTGTGTGGGCCTATTGTGCTACTTGAGTATATAACTATGTAGCACATTGAGCTGCTCTCTAGCACAGGCCACACATTGGACAGTGTTCCTTACCTTTTTTGTTACTTCATAATTAATTGATATATTGCCCCTGATGAATAGCCATTCAGCTCAGTAAACCCGTGGAATTGAGCCACTTCTCGCGGAACCTTCTACCCCAAAAAAAAGGTAACAATGGAAACTGCATGCGCTGAAGAAAGTTTCAAAAAACTGCTGCCCCGGCCAGGCGAGGCTTAAACACTGGGACCCCATGAGGTGCATATTGAAGAGAAAACGCTGGTTTCTTGAGGCTTATTTTCTATCGGTCGAACTCTCGGCTTCGGTATAACTTAATTGCTCTCTAGGTTTCGGGATCTGCAATGGGAAGTTGTCGAGACTGCCGGATTCTCCTTTGGCTTAACCAGAATTTCGATTATTTTTGGTAAGTTGCGACTTTTCTTGTCGGAGGACAAAGAATGAACAACTAACCGCAGTGTTCTCTACGAACATGGGAGTGAAATATTCTCCCAGAGCCAAGATCAGTAAAATTTCGCATTACTATAGAAGTTCGCCCACGAGGCAATGATTCAAGACCATCCACCGATCCAAACTCTCACAGCCAGCGAGATTAATTCCTAACATAAGCTACATCAAGTTTAAAAGCACGACTTAATTCATTCTCATTTCAATAGTTACACCCATCATAGACTATCTTCTGCCCTCGGCTGGCTGCTAATTTAGCGCCTTCATTAACATGATTATCCGCAGGATGAAAAAAATCGTGGCGCACAAACATGGAAGGTAGTTCTTTCGGAAGCAGGTGAGAGAAGTAAGGATAAGTTTATAATATGGTGCGGAGGATGGATTCTATCTCGATGGGTGTGAAATTTCGAATTTTGATGAGATTTAAAAATCGAGGAGCATTGTCCGCGCCAAGCCTTCGATTGCTAGAATGCAGCTGACACTATAATCATAAGCCAACGATAGAATTTGCCGCCGTCTTTCTTCTTGTGGTGTTCTCCGATATAGATTGAGTAGCCCAGGCACCTACTCCATTTGGGAAGGAGAAGCCTCAGATCACGTTTCGCGCGGAGATATGTTAATGGATGATGGAGGCATGTCTGGATAACTCATGGTTTTTGAGACGTTTCCCCAGGTGGATATTCACGGATGAGGGTTGACTTGGGATGAAGTACAAGCCGCCATATCTTCGCAGTGGTACTTGCATATAAAATCCGAGATATAGGTGCTCTTCCTTTACATTGAGTCATCTGTTATGTACTTTTCTTTAAAATTGAGTCATTGCCAGATAGCCGCATACGAAATCTAAATCTGATACAAAAGAAAAAAAGTTGCTACGAGTATTACTGAAACAGCATATCGACAGCCTCTCAAGATATGATAATTTCCATTGTTCATTGCTTTAAGGCCTTGACTGCCTAGGAGCAATCATTTGGAGCGAATGGCGTCCGAAGTAGTTAAGAATGGCTTTTTCCTAGTCGTAAGAGGAGACTAACTACTTCAAAAAATACCTGTATACTCAACTTCTACTCCGAGCCGAGAACGAGCGATTTGTCGTCCTAAAGAAATGATGGAAATAGGATGCGTAAGGAACGATTGACTTGCATCTGGCACGAATAAATCTTCTAATATTAGGAGGCGACTTAATAAAATGTTATTTACTTCGTTGCTTTCAGTGTGAGGTCATGTAGTACAAATAAGATGGCCATATGAGCGTGGGTTCCTGCCAACTCAACCAGTTACGTACTCATAGTGGACTATAGATATTAATATTGTAGTTAAACAGGAAACTTAGTAGGGCCCAAAGCAATATTGCAATTCAGATAAGAAGTGAGCACATTGGTCTCAATTCTTATCTGTGTGGAAAGAGAGTCCCCGAAGTGAATAATCCAAAATGCCAGTGTGGATATCCGTCTCAAACTGCCAAACATATGGTCTTGGCGTGTCCTCAGTGAGCAATGGGAAGAGGAGAGGTGCTTCGAAAGGCAAAAGATAGATCATTTGCGACATTGATGAACAGCCCAGATGATATGGAGAGAATTACAAAATGGATCCTGGCAAAAGGCTGGTTTGAACCACTCCGGCTTGCAGGAGAAGTAGAAAATACATTCGACGAGAATACGAGAAGATGTGAACAAAGATGGGACAGATTTCATACTGTATAAACAGTGTAGACGCACTTCCTGTAGGAAACCTCGGAAAACATGGGGACTATTCTCGACACCTGTCAGTGGTGTCCCCTACGAACCTCCAGCTCTCATTGTAGAGTCTGTAGAGCTGAGACTGAGTAACAAAGTCCTCACTTCAATGAGGATCTCCAGTCGCTTTCACCGTCTCTATCGTCTTCATTTCTCAACACAACCCCCTATCACCATTATCATGAAGCTAACCACGATCAGATCAGATGGTAGGGTCGGAGCCCTACTCATCACCAAACCTTGATCACGGAGGAAAAGCCGTCCGATGAGTTTCCGGAGCGTACCCAGCATCCGATACGGAGATGGCGGATTGGATCAAGATGGCCTCGAACGTTGCAAAGAAGGGAGATATAGATGAATATGCGCACTTCATGTGGTCCCGGTGTCTAGGCCTCGCCTGGCTGGGGCTGCAGGTTTCTTGAGGCTCTTTCCCGCGCACGCAGTTTCCATTGCTACCATTTTTATTTTTTTTGGGTAGAAGGTTCCGTGGGAAGGTGGCGGAATTCCACGGGTAAACACTGAGCTGAATGGCTATTCATCAAGGGGAATATATCAATGATCTTACAACTAACAAAAGGGGCAAAGAGCACTGTACAAGGTGTGGCCTGTGTCAGAGAGGAGCCCAATATGCTAGATAGTCATAGACTCAAGTAGTACAATAAAAAAACACACAAGCCCTCGTTATATCACAACATGTGCCACCCATCGGCGGGCGAACAAAAAGCCTACGAAAGCAAAGTAAAAGACCCTTCCGCCCTCAAGCAAAGCAGATTTCGACTCGTCAAAAATATCGTCGCGACTAATCTATACCTCCGAATCTACTAGCCAGGAGGGCATCTGAAATACATGAGTTACTCGACAACCCCACGTCCGTAACGACTTTTGGGTGCCAGGCTAGGTTCCTTCACGACAGTCACTCTCGACCAAGACTTTTCTGACATCCTTTCACGACCTTCGCTTTGTCCAGCGGCATGAATCAGGGAAAGAGGAAGGAGGAGGCTAGGAAGATTGAGAGACGCTGTTAGGTATACACAGGTCTGCTGCGCCCGGCTGGCCGGCCTCTTCGTCATAGGAGAGCCCCGCACCCAGTGGTTTTTGAGACTTCTCCCTGCAGCTACATACCCACAAATGACCATCGTTTAGTTGGCTGGAGAGGGTAGATAATGATGGGATAATGGTTCCTATTAGTGTGTACTCAAATGAAGACCCGTGGGGGTGTTACTGCTAGAAAAAAGTTGTGAATGAGGCATAGATACTCCCGGCCTGTAGGCAGAAAGGACCTATATGTCATTATATAGCTATAGACTTTATAGGATACTAAACACATACACACCGAATTTGTTTCCTCCCTTATAAATATTATGGCTAGATAAAACTGAATGGGCCAAATAAAATCAAATCAGCGATGCACAGTTACAGGGGATTCCCCAACATGATTTCTCTAACACCAAACCCAAAATGCATCGTTAAATTGGATGATTGGTGACTCGAGATTCAACTTACGTGTTTCACAGTTTTCTTATAGTTTTCTAATTGTCGGTCGGTAATATACACGTGTACGCGTACGCAATGGGTCTCTCTCTAATGTGATGAATCTTCTTCTACTTCTTGGATACAGGCGTGTCAGCCTTAAGGGCGACACGCCCAGCTGCACCAATCCACGTGACTAACTATCAACATATTGTGATCTCTCTCCTGACCCATGCACATCCCAAAATAGTGTTGCGACACTAATCATAATAAAATTATTTCGTCTTGAACTTGTATTTTCCGACCATAAAAGTGGAAATCTGATATGCGAGTCGTGAGGATTCGATTAAGTGTTACGTGTTATGCTTGATTTGTAGAGTTATTTGGAGACAGGGGAAAGGGAGACAAGCAAGAGAGAAATATTAATTGTACGAATTGATTCTTAGACTATCTACCACACAAAAGGACGGGCGTTTATGGTACTAAAGAATGGAAATTGTAGGCTGGTACACAGGCGCTGTTCATAAAGATTACAATCTCTTCGTCTGCTGAAATTAACCTTCCATCTATCCTAATAGTATGATACTTCACACAAATAAATAGATGATATTATCAATCTTTGGAGTGCGAATCAAGTATCTCATCATGGACAGTCGTTGTCAGTACTAGTGCGTATTTTATATCTACTGACACCAATTAGTCAAAGTGATTCGCACTCAGTAACCATGGTGCTATTAACCCACCGCGAGCGTGCCGTCTCCGCGCCTCATCATTGCACATGAGCCTGTACCTTTCCACTTGAGGACAGCAGAGATATCCAAATGTTACACATCTCTCAGCTAATAACTACAACCCTAGGGTATTATTTAAGTCATTTTTCAGACAATAACCACACGATTTAAGCTAATCATTTGTAACGTACTTGTGAAAAGATATAGTATTGATTTATTTTCTAATTCAAAATTATTTGTAAATCTCACACGTAATTTCATCGCCTTTAACCTAACAATTGTCTAAAATATCAAAACTTGAGCTGTGTCATGAGATAATTATTGTACGATAATTTTCACTTGGCGTTATCCTAGTATAATTAGTCCATAAATTGGGAATGATTACAAAGCTGAATCTAGAATTTGAATTTAATCTATTACTGATGCAGTCAGTAGTTATCCCAAAGCAATATTTAACGTTGATAGCAAATCTATCGTGAATTGATAGAGGAGAGAGGGATACTAAAATCTCTAATTCCTTCGCTGCACCTAGCTAATTCTATATCTGTAATTTGTGATTTATGAATATCCTCCAGTAGGATGGTCATTTTCGAAATCGTTTACATTAAAACCAGGGGCTTGTGAGTGATATACGGCTTGGTTGTAGACTTGCTTTATTCTGATGACTCCTACAACAACGCACCCTTGCCATGCATCAATGATAACAAAAGATGCTCCCGTTTTGTGTTGTCTGAGCTTAATTGGTCGCAAACTGATAATTCAAATAAAGTTATTCTATTGCTATAATTCCACCTAGATATACTAGAATTTAATCTAGCAAACTTCAAAGCCCCTATGGAGACGACCCTCAACAGCCATGAAATGAAATGGAGTAATAAAAACCATAGAACAAACATTTGAGTGAGAGTCGCACAAGTAGCTGTGAAAGTCTCTTCATAATTTTTCACACACTGACGAATTGAATTGAAAACTGAATTAAACATGACCTGCGGGCTTGTCCAAGGCTGTGATTATCTAGGATGCTTTCCATCCAGGGCACAATCCTTCTGCTGTAATATGGGAACTCTACTTAGTGTCTCGCTTAGCCCACCAACCTCAAAAATTACTGACACTTCATTTCACATCTATCCGAGCCGTCGATTAAGTCGTGTCCTACCACTCATTGGACTCATTATCAGTTAGTATCTAAATTTCGAGTCACATAAAATGTCTCGATTTTTCCATGGCGACAGCTCTAGTGAGAGCAGCTCTTCTGATGAAGAGGAGCTCTACTCTGAGGAGGAAGAGAAATCAGACTCCGAAGCTGAAGACTCTTCCAATGACGACAACGACTCATCAAGCGAGGACGACGATGGAGTTAAAAAAAGTGGTGCAAATCGATTCATGAGAGATGCAGACTCTGAGAGCGAAGAAAGTAGCGATGAGGAACGAGCTAAAGTCGTGAAAAGTGCCAAAGATAAGAGACAGGAAGAGCTTGAAACTACTATCAAAGCTATTGAAAATGGCCAGAAAATTAACGACTGGGGGGCAATTTCTACGGGTAAGCTGCAAAAGTATATGAGCTATAGTATACTCAGCTAACTCAATTAGAGTTCGATAAGCTGAATAGGCAGGTCGCAAAACTTGTTCAGTCAGAGATTGCTCCTAAGCAATATATCAAGGCCTTGTCTGAACTAGAAGATTTCATGAACGAGGCCATAGCAAAACAAAAAGTCACAGTACGAAAAATGACCGCCACAAACGCTAGAGGATTGAATGCTGTAAAACAGCGAATAAAAAAGATACTTAAAGAATTTCAAAAAGAAATTGACGCCTACAAAGCTGATAAGGAAGGATATATGGAATCAGATGAGGAAGAAGTTCTTGCTCCAAGGGTTAAAAAATCCAAATCTACATCTGGCGTTCCAATAGCTGAATTCGATGATGATGATGAGGGGTTCTCAACGGTCGGTAAAGGAGGACGCACTCTACAATTTACATCAGAGAGTATCCTGAAGCATCTCAGGACCATCTTGGAGTCTAGGGGAAAAAAGAACACCGATCGGACTGAACAAATAAAGATAATGGAAAAACTCTATGACGTTGCCACCACTCCGTATCAACGTATCCGAGTATTACTAACTCTTATCTCGACGCGATTTGATCTCACATCTGGCATACAAAATTTTATGCCTCAGGAACAATGGAAGGCTGCTGAACAAGAATTTGCGAAACTCATTGAAGTGCTTGAAGAAAATCGAGGGCTTATTGTCGTTGATGATGCTGAGGAGTGGGATGATGACGATAAGCAGCCCGTCTTAAAAGAAGGAGAAAAATTCAAGATCCCCGGAAGTATAGTCGCTTACGTAGAGAGACTCGATGATGAACTCACCAGATCACTACAGCAAATCGACCCCCACACTTCGGAATACATCGAGCGCCTATCAGATGAGAGCTTTCTGTACAATAACATTGTTCGAGCTTTAATATATGTGGAAAGTCTCGGGGTTGACGAGAAATCTCCTATAACCCAAGATAGTCTTAATCGAATAGTAATGAGGAGACTTGAACACGTCTACTTCAAGGTGAGCTACTCAATTCCACTGATAAGTTGACTGTTAATAACTAGGTAGCCCTCTACTGTCGTGAAAATACTGGAAGAAAATTGCTGGAAAAATATACCCGTAGGTCTCGACTCCAAAATCACACCCAGGGATACCATTATCGATGCAACAACTCTTGTCAACCTTCTTTGTAACTTTCTTTTCACAACCAGCGAAAGTATTCATCGTGCTCGAGCCATGCTTTGTCAGATCTATTTCTTGGCCCTGCACGACAATTATTACAAGGCTCGTGATATGATGCTCATGTCTCATCTACAAGAGAGCATCAATGGTTTTGATGTTCATAGCCAAATTCTATTCAATCGCACACTTGTTCAGGTTGGACTTTGTGCATTCCGAGCTGGCCTTGTATATGACGCTCAGACAACACTCCAGGAAATATGTGGTAGTGGTCGACAAAAAGAGTTACTAGCTCAAGGGGTTATGATCCAGAGATACAACCAAGTTTCACCCGAACAAGAACGTCTTGAACGTCAGCGACAGCTACCCTTTCACATGCACATAAATTTGGAACTACTGGAATGCGTTTACCTTACTTGTAGCATGTTACTCGAGATTCCACTGCTTGCACAAACTGGATCATCACCTGACGTTAAAAAAAGAGTTATCAGTAAAACTTATCGACGCATGCTCGAATACCATGAGCGTCAAATATTTACCGGTCCTCCAGAAAATACACGAGACCATGTGATGCAAGCTTCTAAAGCATTGGCAGCTGGTGAATGGAAGAAGTCGACCGAATTTATTCATTCGATAAAGATTTGGGAACTAATAGCGAACTCAGAATCTATCAAGATAATGCTCTCGGAACAAATTCAAGAAGAGGGTCTTCGAACGTACCTATTTACTTATGCCCCATTCTACGATACGCTTTCCGTGAGCACTCTAGCAACTATGTTCGAGCTCTCAGAACGAAAGGTAGCCGCCATCGTCAGTCGGATGATAAGTCATGAAGAGCTTGCCGCTGCTCTAGATCAAGTTAGCTCTTCCATAACCTTACGAAAGGGTGTTGAGCTTAGCAGGCTCCAGAGCTTAGCATTGACCCTTGCTGATAAAGCAAGTGGACTTATCGAAAGTAATGAAAGGACTCTCGAAACTAGAACACAAGGTACAGCCAACGCATTTGAGCGACAGGGTGGCCGAGGAGGGCGTGGTGTTAACCGTGGCGGGCAGCGGGGAGGCCGGGGCGGCGGTCGTGGTGGCGCTGGGGGAGCCGGTGGGGGATCGAATATGCCACGACAAGCTGGGGGAACTCAGTTCACGGGTGGAGCACTCGGGGCAGCTGTAAGAGCCTGAGCAATGATAATATTACGTTAGTCATTTTTGTAAAGGGGACGTTTAATTGGGCTGCCTGTACGTGCTTTTCGGCGTTAAAATGAACCAAGATTAATCACTTGGCATAACCTGCTCAGTATTATGTATAAATTTATACGCATGTGGTTGTACATGCGAGAAAAGATTGCAAATAAAATGGAAATAAGTATAAATCTGCAAACACCAAACCCTCTGTAATTTTGATGAAGATTGACAACACATGATCACTAGTTGTAGTATAGTAAAATGATTGAACCCAGCTTAAGATTTATTAAGAGGAGCCCACCTTAGCCCACAAAGGTATGTTGAAGAGGGCTAGGCGCTCAATTCCGAGCGTACTTAAGAATCAATGATGATTTTAGAATTTTAATAAGTGTACATAGAATTTATTATATGTTAGTCACGTCAAGAATTACTTCATGGATATTCATCGGTCAATTATCACTACGACCAAGGCCTGGATCACAAAATATTCGCCCTTGAGACTTTTAACTCGATAAGGCCGTTGGGACTCGATTGGGGCAAGTAGACTTCGGCATGCTGATCCAGATTCTGCATGCCATGGAACCAACTCAAGTCTAGCGTTGCATTAGCGAAGGTATGGATGGGGGCCAGGTCTTGAGCCTACCGATGGGATGGTAGTGCATATTAGGCAGTTTATACTCTACGACCTGGACGTCGGGAATGGCATGCAAGAGTTGAGTACACATTTTGTACATGGTATTTTGGACCGACGCGCTCTCCTCCTCAGCAAAGACCTTCATGGTGATTTCTCGGGCGTTGGTGAGAGCCTCGTCAAACTTGGGCGCTGCGGCGTGGACAGCACCGAGGCTGGCAAACAATTCCCAAGTCCAGAGGCAATGGACTTTGGTGGAGAGGATGCGATCCCAGACGTCAGGTAGAACCGTATACTCGTCTCGTATGAAGCCATTGAACTGTGAGCCGGTGCTTTTTAGGAGAGCGAGATCATAGAGCCCACTGCGCACCACAATCTTGCCTGTCCCGACTTCCGTTTGCACCAGCCGCCGCTCGGCCCCTTTCCTCACGAAGGCGTGAGGATGGGACTGCCCCGAAACCTCCATTCGAGTCCAGTGGTCACTAATAATGTCAACTTTCGCGGTCGTGATGTGTGAATAGGTTTCTATAAAGTGAGAGCCTAGAACTGCAGCGTAGCGTTCTGGCGGAGTGACGGGATTTTCCTTGGTCTTTATGTATACGGTGTTCTTGATACTATCGGTAGCAATGATCACAGAGTTATCGGCTTTGGTATAACTAGAAGCATGTAGCTTGAGTCAACGAAAGTAGACAGGGAGTTAAGCAGCATACGAAGATTCAATGGCTCCTTCTAATAGGACTGTAACAGTCATCTCGGTAACCGTGTGTACTCCGGTTCGCTTATCTCTTTCAACTTTACAGACACGGACGTTTTCTTTGCCATAACGGGCCGTAGTTATCGATGTCATTTTCGTGAGATAGACAGCTTTGGTCTAGGATAGAGAAGATGAAAGAGTGGCCACTTCCGAAATCAATAGAGAGTTGGTGAATGATAGACTGATATGAAACAATCTCACGCATCTAGTTTCTCGTTGGAAAGTGAGGGAAGTAAGACTGGGATGAGACGATGAACTGCTCAGCTGGGCCTTAAATTCCAGTAAGTGTTGGCTCTATATTTTTTGTTATCTGTGAGATGATAGACCTGCTATATATGTTTAATTTGAGTCAAATGGTCAGAGAGAGGCCATAAGCTGAGAGCATCCCGTGTGGCCATGTTGACTGACCAGGGCGGGTAGCAAGGAAGTAGGTAGGGGGTCACATCATCGTTGCGGCGTTGTCTAACCCATTCAAGTCAACTTGCTGCAGAAACACGGCACTACTTGCATCCAGTAAGGTGGGGAGAGCTCAGTGTAGCTGCCGCCATGACAATTTTGATGGAGGGGTTGTGGGTGGTCGGGGTTTTCTTGCGCTCCTCCGGCTCGTTTACTCTATTTTTGATTGAATGTCCCAACCTCTAAATATTGAATAGATACGCTGGGGGTAGAGTTGGCGAATATCAAATCGTTAAGCTCTATCTTTTGCAGCGAAAACTCGCTGTTAAAAGGTCGCCAATTTTTCGTATGTAATAAGAGGGAAGCAACAAGCGGCACTAAATCCGAGATTTTGGAGGCTTCCTTTCAGCCCGGCTCCTGCTGATGAGTTGATCACCAGTTCCTAATATGACCTCGGGAAGGACTCAGGGTTGTCCTATTTTCACGACTGTAAATTCCTGGTTGGTGTCTTAGATTTGAAACCTATGGTGGTCAGCTGCAAATTTTCTGTGCTCAGTGCACCATGCAGCTAGTTCGGCGGCCGACTACAGGTGGCGCATTATAATAGACCATTCACGGGAATGAGTCAGAAAAAGTTGATGCCACCATGCTTCTGATAGAGCCACTCAACGCCTTGAGCACCGGCGATGGAAGAGTCCAGAGGGATCTCCTTCTTATTTACTAGCCTCGAGGGTAGCTACTGTATTCTTGCACTACTTATAACTTTTGAATGGCCTGGAATTGCTTATCCGGCACGCGGAGATCTTGTAGTACCTGCCGAGATCTGCCGAGAATGGACGCTGCATTATATTTGCCCCTACCGAGAGTCTACCTGTCGATTAGTTCTACTCTGATTGAAATTGAGTGGTGTTGTAGTATGACATACGGGCTGGTCTTCTCCATGCAGTTTGAGCACCCTAACACTCAACAGTCAACAGCCTTCAAAACGACTAACTGTTCGCTCAAATTAAGCAGAGCTCAATCACTATAGCGCTAAATAATGAATTGAAAGTATTGAAATCTTACGCTTTTAATTCTCGGACTCCAAGGTGAGCAATTGTTGAACAGCACGTGCTACTATGCGGGGGAGAAGGAACAAAGTGGCGAAAGCCGCTAGCCGAACCTTTTCGATTTCGCCCACTTATTAATGGTGACATTTGTTTCAATTTGGAGGAATAAACACCCGAACTATTATAAAAAAATAGTAATGAACCCACAAATCCAAGTCTCAGCTGTCTCGTAAATCGTGACCAATAAAACTCTACCCTACCTCTTTAATCAAAAATAAAGCTCCAACATAAGGATAATGCGGATAGCTGCAGGTAGTCAAAGACTTCTTGAAATTAACCTCTGTCGGAAAGAGAGAGAGAGAGAGAGAGAGAGAGAGTTATGATTATTGTACTACTTGAGTCTATGAATATCTAGCACATTGGGCTCCTCTCTGACACAGGCCACACCATGTACAGTGCTCCTATCCTCTTCTGTTACTCGAAATATCATTGATATATTCCCCTTGATGAATAGCCATTCAGCTCAGTGTTTACCCGTGGAATTCCGCCACCTTCCCACGGAACCTTCTACCCAAAAAAAATAAAAATGGTAGCAATGGAAACTGCGTGCGCGGGAAAGAGCCTCAAGAAACCTGCAGCCCCAGCCAGGCGAGGCCTAGACACCGGGACCACATGAAGTGCGCATATTCATCTATATCTCCCTTCTTTGCAACGTTCGAGGCCATCTTGATCCAATCCGCCATCTCCGTATCGGGTGCTGGGTACGCTCCGGAAACTCATCGGAAGGTTTTTCCTTCATGATCAAGCGTTGGTGATGAGTAGGGCTCCGACCCTACCATATGATCTGATCGTGGTTAGCTTCATGATAATGGTGATAGGGGGTTGTGTTGAGAAATGAAGACGATAGAGACGGTGAAAGCGACTGGAGATCCTCATTGAAGTGAGGACTTTGTTACTCAGTCTCGGCTCTACAGACTCTACAATGAGAGCTGGAGGTTCGTAGGGGACACCACTGACAGGTGTTGAGAATAGTTCCCCATGGGCAATAATCCCGTTTTGCAAATGTCACAACTAGCGACTAAACGAATGATTAATTTGGCATGCATGACTCCCCTAATGTTTCATTCCTTCTATTGCCCATGATAATTTTTTGCATCGAAAATTTGTCTTTCACAGAGCGAGCACAGCTAATTTTGGAACAATATGTGGAGCGAAGATTTGAGCAGTTCGCATTGGCAACTTTAATAGTTGATCTTTATTTGGAATTGGTAATAATTATGAGAATACTCTCAATATATAAATAGTAACTAGATAAACTGGTCATTGAGGCGAGTAATGACCTTTATCTGATGTTAAATGACAAGGTGTGTCTGGTTGGTGCAAGGACTAGCCGAGCTAGTCAAGGTCAAACTTAGGAGTCACGTCAACTATAGTACTCATGCTGATCAGTCGCGTGGAGAAACTTTTTACCTTGTAGTTTATGGCTGTCTCACTCTCTGTGAATATATTACTATTGCACCTGATTCTATCTGACCACCTTCCACTGTGCCAATTTCCTTGTCTTCTCTGCAGTCACACAGTTTTAAAAGGCCTCCCAATTTGTTATCTTTGTCCAATTCTGCTTCAAATTTTCACTCCTCTTTTGAAAACTAAAAGACGTTACCGATTTCTTCAAACTTCTATCCTTAAGAGAAGACAATTTTTATAATTGAAGTTACAATTATTCACTCCTTTTTAAGGATTGAACCTGATTTTCGGAATTATAATGTAGTTCGGGGAATTTGCTGTAAAAAAAAGAATGCTTCATAATTTGATGCGGCAACTCATGCCAGATTATTTAAAGTTGATGGACTGTTGCACCTTTTGAGACATGATAAGAGCAAAGTCTGCTTTATTTTTCGATATATTGACAAAAATGTTTTGCTAGCCGATGGTCACTTTGTGATATCGGTCACATTCGCTGGTATCAGTTCAGGCCCTCCGCAGAAGCTTTGACCTTCGTCTTAGACATGTACGTAAGCCAAAGGGTAAAGTTGAAAACTCGGTTGTCCAAGTAAGTATTCAACACCTCACAAATGCAGTGAGCGATTTGATCCCATTTTTGTAAATATCTATCACACGTCTTCTGACATCGATAGGATTGGTTTCTACTTTGCCCAGAATCTACGTGAGACAATAGCATGTATGCTAAATTATTTCGCCGTCTGGCAAGATAGATTTTTATGTGCACTTTATTTTTCCGAACGGGCTCATAGCGCACGAATGGCTCTTGTAAGTTGAAAATTCATTCAGAAACGTGTTTATCCTCTGCTTAGTCTTATCAATCGGACATGGTATGATACACATCCTTTCCAAAGATCTATCCTACTTTATTTGTGAACTATGATTTCTTTCCTCTTTCAAGTTTGCGGATCATGTTGGAAATTTAGCTGGAAGTCAGCCAAGGCTGGAGGCTGGTTTAACGAGGATCATGGCCTATGAAAATAGCACCTCTGAGGTCTTAGTTATAGATCTGAGGTGGCTTATTTGGGATTTCAACTTTATGTAATATTGGAAATATTATGCAATGATTTGAGCGCAGAATTCCTGGAATGAATGAAGAATTTGACTTGAAGAGTGTCATTTTCAGAAAACTGCGGTATGAGTGGGAGATGTCCGCTATATATAAAAGTTTAAGCGCCACAGAGCCCAAGCCAAAACATAAGTCATTATGGCACCATCTAGTTATAAAAACTCTCCAGTTAACGCCTTGATCCCATGCCGTACAGTCGCTCATATATCCGTTAGGTAGCCTGAAGTACAATCATATCATACATTCCAACCCCTTAACTACGCACGAGATCGTGTCGGGAACTTAGACGAAATCGAGAGCCTATAATTCCAAAACTCGTTATCTCCATCACCAACATTGGAGCGAAGAGCTGGGGTGTTTGAAAATACTCTTATACTCTGAAGCTTACATGTGATATAAATGGTTTCGAAAATATGACAACATTGAGATAAATGAAAACTCTAAATTCTTGTCTCGTAAAATCGCGTCGTGCATATTCCAGAATAAGACCGAAAGTCCGCTCTATTGAATTCTTCACAATCAAATATGTAGAGGACACTACTGAAGTATGTTAAGCCCTTGTTTTACTTCAACTCAGTATTGTCATAAGCGCGTTATTATTCGGATAAGCGCGTGAAGATAGAAACTTCTTGATGTGAGACGTCAGATCCTACTATCTAAGTAGTGAGCTATAGCTAAGGCGCTTTACTGTGAATGTTTTTATCGTCCATGTCTAAGTAGGGAACTCAAATTTCCACTAAATTAGCATATATCCGTATGATTTGGGTGTGATGGCCGATCAAGCATGCTCAATCTCACTGATACATTAGACTAAAATTCTTACAAAGAATGCGTACTAAAGGCTCCGCTGGTGAGCAAGTGATAATAATAACCAAAGAATCTTACCTTCCCGATTACCTGACAAGGGCCTAAAGCAGTCTAGCGATTCAAATAAGAAGTGAGCACATGGGGCTCAACTCTTATTTATCTAGAAGAAAAGTCTCCGGAGTCTACAGTCCAAGCTGTCCATGTGGCTACCAATCGCAGAACCCAAGCACATGATTATGTCCTGCCCTCGATGGTCAAGTGGAAGAGGAGAGATCTGGAGACAAGCGAAAGATCAGTCCTATGAAGCTATGCTAAACAATCCCGGAGAAATCAAAAGGATAACACAGTGGATCCTAAATCATGGTTGGATAGAGCAATTCCAGATGACAAAGGCGGTCGAAATGCCGCTGAGGGAAAGGAATAGGTCATGCCTTTCTTGAAGTCGATAAAGCTGATGTGATTGGTTTATATGGATGGCACTAGAGTGTAATCGCACTTCATAAAGGATACATTATAAAAAACATAGAAATTAAGCAGGAAGGTTTAGGGGGTTTTCACCAAAAGGTTTCCTTCCATGTAAACTAGAAAGTATGATAGATACCTGCATGGGCTCATAGGGCGCCAAATTAGGATAATGAAATCAAAATCAAATACCTTCCTGGTTTCCTATTATAGCCTGAATACTTTGGTCTGAGCCAGAGTTGCCAAACGGGATATCCGGCCAGCCAATATTAACTAAAGAGATAAATTACAAGGTTATTTTCAAGACCAGCTTTCGGAACTAGCAATCCTGTGCTTAATGAAATTGTCTTTGCGTGAATCAGTAATATAGGCTTTCGGGGATGATTAGAATTTAGGATACAGGAAGAATCCCCATATTTTGAATTTGAATTCATTTGACCTGATTTGGCGCCCTATAGGCCCATGCAGGTAGATATAAATCCAACAAGATATTTACATGAGGAGACCACTGCGTTAAAAACCTCCTCCCCCTATTGAATTTTAATATCTGTAGTCCTTTGTTACCATAGGAAGAGCAATTGGACATTAGTTTGAGATAGAACTAGCTTAAGTATACCTCGGCATCCTTCCGTTTGCCTCGCGTGCCGAAAAGTAATGCCTGTAGTCTTATGGTCGACCCCGATGGTTCTGATTGTGACAGAAACCGAGTTGGTTGTGAATAAATCGATTTATTAAACTATATGAGGAGAAAAGAGCACTCTAGCTACGACTAACAGGTATTTATAAGAATTGGTCCCCTTCGTCAATCTCCAGACTGATGACTTATCCTTAGGCACAATACTTGCTACCCAGCCACGCATTGCTAGGTGTTAGTTGTAGTAACGCTTCGACCTCCTAACTAGTAGTGCCGCCTTGTTCAGCTTCATCCATCCCCCCCATGCAGCCTTGTTGTAAATATTCCCAACAATCCGCTTAAGTATTCACCTAAGCTCAGACAACGGTCAAACCGTAACACTGATATTATTAGTGGCGCTGGGACCAGTAGCTGTTTGCGCGGGCGTCCTGGCCTTCTCTTGACCCTCTCTAGCTTCTGAAGGGATACAAGTGTGAACACTTGGTCGTTTAACGTATTAGCCGTGTATTTATTTGCTATCATTCGATGTATTTCTTCCCTTCTTATATCTGCCGTTCGCGCTAAAAGTCCAAATCTCGCACTTTGAATGCTAGCCTTATATTCCACGAAGCTTTGACACGAATTCTTCTACTACGATTTATGGGCCTTGCAGCAGTTACAGAAAAGCACCGATTTCTTCGGGCAGTCTCTAGTCTCATGAGTGCCCGCACACTCACCACATCTCATTGCCTTATTGCAGGAGGCTTGGGTACACCCCAATTGGCTGCAGTTGAGGCTCTGCTTGATTTATGTCCGGGGTGACCAGAGATAAGCCGTGTATAGCATTGAATCTAGTACTATGCCGTTTCTGATCACTTCGCGTTGAAGAGCCTTGGTCGGTAGGCTTGCGACAATTGACTCTCTAGAATGGCCGTTCTTCATTCATTGGCGCTCTTTACCGTCGTAAAGCCATCTCATCCTGTTGATTTGAATTCCGGGAATCCGGGCATTTGTCTCCATTGTCATCTTAAAAATTGGCACGCTGTTGTTTGCGTTCTTTCCTCCATATATTATTGTACTTCATGGGACTCCCAGTATTTCAACATGGTAATCCTACTTCAGGACGCGGGACTCCTTTGGCTGTGCCATATCCAAGGCAGCGTCTCTTTGGGCGACCCACTGCACAAACACCTCCGTATCATTACTCCTCAGCTGCCTTACGGAATATGCCCCATCGATATGTAATTTAGCCTTGTTAAGCAGCTCAGTCGGCTGCATTTTTTCCGATCCTTCCAGTCGTATTCTTACTGCCCCTTTTGTTGCTGGCGGTGCGACGACCGAAGCGTAAGTTTGTCAGCCTTCCATTCAGTGTAACGTCTGAGGAGCCGTTTTGTGGACGGGCTCCTGGAGACTCTTCGTTACTGCCTTTTCTAAGGCTAGCATTCGTTCTTCCATTGGATTAGCCGTAAGCTTCCATCTTAACGTCTTAGCGTGGGCTATAAAGGCGTCAAGTGCTTCGTCTATCTCGACCATCGGTGCCGCAGATTTTTCAGTGCCTGCGATCACCAGTCTGTCTCTAGCCTTGTTTAGGTAATAAGCTAGTGATTTTTGTATCTCCAATTTCATGACAGTGAATGTCACGAAATTTTCTTCAGGGATTATTGCGGATGTTCCGCTATTCATTGGTGGTTTTTGTGGTGCCATGAAAAATTTTCCAACCGTGAAATCTACCTTTCCAGTCTCCCAATCCGCCATGCCGAAGCGCAACGAGAAAAAATCGAGGAATGGGATATGATGGGTCAATAAAGATAGTAACAATTGTTATTAAGATGAAATAACCTTCATGGAAAGTTGTGCCACTTTTGACCAAATGATGGTGTTTTTCGGAGAATCCCCATGTTATTTCCCAGATTAAATATTTGAGGAGATTTACAATTCAACTCAGATACCCTTATGCGATGGATGGTTCAAAGACGAGCCGGAGATTGTATTAATGAATTGTTTTGATTATAAGAAGCGGAAGAAATGGCTTTCCCAGATCTTCAGCTTCGCAATTTGTATTCTTCTCTTATTTTGATCATGATCATCTTTGGTATCTTGCTACCACATTTATCTCTTCTTAATCTATGAATTCTTAGTTCTAAACCTTCGTTGTGAACCTCGATAATCAGCTTATACACTTCGAAGATGGCAGATCTTAGCCCTTTTGGGTTGCGCCGTAATACTTACCGCTGTACCCAGCTACCGAAAGTTGGTACTAGAGGTTGAAGTAAAATTTTCTGAGCCTTTTTAGCTGCTGTATAAGCTCTATTGTCTATCGTACAAAAATTCCGCAAAAGTTGTGCCAATCCTGAATTCTTAGGCTTGATAAAGATAAAAGCCTTAATGAGAATTATTTGGCCTATTTTGGCTGAATTAAAACCTTACATTCTGCGTCCAGGAAATAGGTACATCAATTCGTAGTTTTCAGATGTTGAGTATTCATTTAGCTACTGAAACACAGTATATAGTTAAACAGCGGTTAAAGTTTGAATCGCCAGAAGATTTAATTTCCTAATTTGCTTGAATAATCGGGGTTATCTATCATTTTGTATAGAGTGAAAGATTAATTTGAAGCTAATCTATACCAATAGCTCGAATTTCCTATTCTAGACACGCTATAATTTGTTGAGCATCGTTTTTTGGGAAATTGTAGAAAAATATTCACCTATAAACAAAGGTATAAGAGCCAGAAATAGTCAATCATTCTTTTCCCTTGAAAAATAGCCACAATATTGACCAAAAGACTCCTATACCGATTGAGAATGTAGAGCCAGATCTTTGTCACTTGGCAGGCTGCACAATCCTATAGATTTAGTTAGCGCAACTTTCGAAAATTTTGCAGTGTAATAACTTTGGTACTAGTAGGTGACTTGAGTATCGTATGTGTCAAAAAATTAAACTAGCCGCGCATATTGGCTATCGATGGTTTAACTATCTTTGACAAACCAGTCCGGATGCTCCGTGAATTTCCATGGTCTAATGCCCCTCGGATTTTTGGCCTGATATTCTCGAGTATGTTCAAATACCTTCAAGCTTTTCTCAGCTGATACGATATTGCGGAAGTCTTGAATTTCCTGATTGGTATTAATTATTGCCTGGCTGAACTCTCGGTATAGACTATCAGCTAAGCCAGCGTTAGCAACAAAAAAAAATCGAGAAAGAAGAATAACTCTATAAGATGAATATCGTACGAGTGGGTTGCTGTACAGCCAGGGGGGCTAGGAGACGAGGAATTGTAGTGCGAAGGCTACGCAGCTTGTGGTGTCAAT
Organism: Blumeria graminis f. sp. triticale; assembly: GCA_905067625.1. Taxonomy (NCBI): domain Eukaryota; kingdom Fungi; phylum Ascomycota; class Leotiomycetes; order Helotiales; family Erysiphaceae; genus Blumeria; species Blumeria graminis. Next base: position 10,580,085 of record LR898472.1, on the reverse strand, counting down.
TTCGCTTTCTCGCAATTCATTGCGAGGTATAAACCTTGATATGTATCTCCTTCATCGTGGCCATCGCTTTATTAAGTTTTTCTTCATCCCAAACTTCTGTTGCATCATCTATTGCTACCTGGTTCTCCGGAGCATTTATTCTGGCTGATCGATTGGGATCGAAGACATTTAATTTGACTACGGGTGAATTGTCAGTCATTTTTGCCACGCGGTAGTCAAGCCCTAACGACAAGGGAGCTTCCTGCTTAGTCTTGTGCGGTGAAGCGTAGGACCCAGAGAAGTTCGTTGCCGTGATGCCGAAGATGGAGGTTGGGTCACGTTGACAGACTTCGGGGACGCCGCAGATGTAACTGGCGCAAAGTGAACGCCCGACTTTCCCTAATACCTCCATCAACGCCCTACATGCCATGTATGTTTTTAGACTAAGGGAAATATTATTTTGAGATAAAATAACGACATGATAACAAATACTTCCTTTGGCAAGTCAGCATAATACAAGTTAGAGCGTCCAGAGCACCTAACAAGCTCCCAATTTAGAGGGCATAGACTGAAAACCTGTCTGTAGTGTCCTCTACGAAATTGAGAATGAAATATTCACACAGAGCCAAGTTCAGTCGAATTTAGCGATGCTGAAGAAGTTGGCTCACGAGGCAATGATTAAAAATACTTTACCAAATCAATCTCTCACTCTCAACAAGATCGATTCCCACCAAAGCCTCATCAAGTCTGCAAGTACCACTAAGTACTTCGTTGTTTCAATGACCTTATCTCTCCTTAAATCAGTTTCTGGCCTCAAATGACCTCAATATACACTCTATCAGGGATACAAATACCTGCCGTACCAGACAAATAGTGGTACAGAAACCTGGGAGCCAGGTTTCTAGGATAGAAGTGAGAGAGACCAAGATAAATGGAAAAGATAATTCAAACGACAGATAACATCTTGTAAGGGGCTAATTTCGATTCTTGGAAAGTAGATATACGGACTGTCAATCGCGCGCTACACGGCTTCATTTGCGAGAGTACAGACGACACCGCAGGCGTTTCCAGATTTGGATGGTGTGTTTGTACACTTTCAGGGCTGGTTTCCCAAGTAGACTCTGGGTGGCTTGAACTCTTTTCTCACTTGAGACAGGAGATGACTGGCTCAAATACAGTAACTCTTCACCGTGTTTCTTGTGGTGCTCGTGTGGGTCTGATGCGCAAGTTCAATGTTATCTAGTTGTGATCTTAACTAACTAGTATCATTCATGTAATATAAGATTATCATTTCACAGCCATTTGTCTTAGCATCCGCTTCTCACGTACGTAATATGCAACCCATCTGACTGAATAGCTGACGAATTCTAGCAATTATCTATATCATACAGGGTAACAAGGAGCTCTCAGGGCACGACCCTCATCATCTATTGGCAAAAATTGAGCACAACAACAAAAAAATTTACTATTAACTTTAAAGCTATTTAGATAGTTTTAGCTATCTTTCATAGTCATAGACTCAGTAGGGACATAAAAAAAAAACTAGGAGCTCTCACATGCTTACACAAGCGGGACTATTCTCAACACCTGTCAGTGGGTCCCCTACGAACCTCCAGCTCTCACTGTAGAGTCTGCAGAGCCGAGATTGAGTAACTATGTCCTCACTTCGACGAGGATTCCCAATCGCTTTCGCCGTCTGTATCGTCTCCATCTCTCAACACATTCCCCTATCACCACTATCATGAAGCTAGCCATGATCAGATCAGATGGTAGGGTCGGAGCCCTACTTGCCACCAACCCTTGATCATGGAGGAAAAGCCGTCCGATGAGTTTCCGGAGCGTACCCAGCAGCCGATACGGAGATGGTGGATTGGATCAAGTCGGCCAATAATGTTACAAATAAGGGAGATATAGATGAATATGCGCACTTCATGTGGTCCCGGTGTCTAGGCCTTGTCTGGCTCGGGCTGCAAGTTTTTTGAGGCATTTTCCGGCGCGCGCAGTCTCCACTGCTACCATTTTATTTTTATGGGTAGAAGGTTCCGTGGAAAGGTGGCTGAATTCCACGGGTAAACCCCGAGCTGAATGGCTATTCATCAAGGGGAATATATCAATGATCTTTTAAGAAACATGAGAGGCAAGGAGCACTATACAAGGTGTGGCCTGTGTCAGAGAGGAGCCCAATGTGCTAGATATTCATAGACTCAAGTAGTACAATATAAACACACACATGCTTACACAAGCGAGATATTCATTTGATGGATAATTTGTTTACATAACGGACAAATTTTATCTCTTTGTATTAGTAATGCTTTTAGAAAACCCGAAATACTATTTTCTTAATTATCATCCATCCAAAGTCCATCGTCTGAAATTATAATGATCCCAAATGATTCACTGGTAAAAACAATCCCCAAACGAGTAAATCATATCAAACTCAAGACTGTTTTATTTAGTCCGATTGATTGTTTTTCAGTACATAATTTAATCTGAATTGTACGCCTGCCTGATAATGGTTAAAATTTTCGAAAATATCATAAATCTGACCATTGCAAGGCTACCAAGGTTGATTGAGGTAACATATCTTTAACGGATGAGGTAAAATTGGCTTATTCACATGTACAGACTTGCCACGGCAGTAATATCTCTCTTAATCATTTCCTGACAAGTCTGCATCTTTGTGAATAGTTCTGGATCACCTATAATTCTTGCGGCATTCTTGACCTCTCGACATGTTTCGTCGAGTCTTGTTATTACCCGAACAATGGTGCCTTCTAGCACATCTGTCAAATCTGTAATATTTTTAAAGCTCATCCCACGGGCCCACTCATAGACTACCTCCATAAGACCAAACCTTGGTCGTGAGACGAAATCATTTGAGTCCTCGGATGATAAAATTACTTGATGATAAATTTGACGCTCGTTTATTTTTTCAGATATTTCTATGATTGTCTTCATACCCCTCTCTAAGTTGCCAGTCAAGTTTGGGACCATATTAGTTTTTTCTTGGAAGACAAAGGCAGAAAGAAGCGCAACAATTTCAGCAGGCTCATATGCAGCCAGAACATTATCAAGAATTAGTTCCGTCAATACTAGCTCATCGGCAGAATGTATTTCACAGGCTACTTTACCCTTCAATTGCACACGTGAGTTATCATCGATAAAGTCGAGATCCTTGAGCACTTGAATACGCTGTTCATAGTCAGGAAGAAGTTGAAGGTTCTGATCAGACATTAATTGACGCAGTTGTGAAATATTCTCCTTAATAAGCCATTGGTCGTGGCACATAGCAAACTTCCTCTCATTAGCGTCAAATTCAATTTAGTATTTTTTGGGAGTAGCTTACGTGTTTTGTAAACAAGGGGCATTCTATACATGAAGAGCTCTGAGACTTTGCACTTAGTTCGTCGCGTTTTGTCAGTATGTCACGAAGTTGCATGTCTTTAATCTTTGACCAATCTGTCTCGTCCCATTCGGACGCTTCCCACTTTCGACAAAGATTAAAAAGTTGCTCCTTTGCTTTGAAATGGTCTTCACCGCGGCTAAAAATCTCGGGTACAACCCCTTTAAGGGTAGTCTTTGTAACGCATTCAATATGGCTCACGGGAATATGATGGGGTTTAGTGTATATCAAAACTTTGCTCTGAGGAAGCTGGGTAAACAACTTGCGAAACTTAGGCATGTAAGGAAGAAGGTCAGTAGTGTCTCTACTGTCTCTTTTCGTTCTTATTTCTAAGACATGAACAGACGGCGTTGTCCCTCCGACAACGCCATCTTTTAACAGAATCCCAGGAGTCCGGACGCCATCTCTTTGATACACTATCAGCTTCTTGGATGTAAACATTTTGCGGCCTACTGGGGTTGATAAAAGCTTATGGTGGAGTTCGGTAGTAAGTTGTCTGTAATTCTGTGCTGCCTGATGACAATCATCAAGGTCAATATCACATTTACTGCAAGTATCTCTTTTAATTTTGTCCAAGTCTGCTTCTGAAACCTTTACTGCTTTTTCGTGTTCTGGAAGCAGCTGTTGTGTAGCATGTTCACTAAAGCTACGTTTGATCATTTCTTCGATCTTGAGGGCCTCAACACGTAGTAGATTAAGAATCATATTATATGTCAATCTAAACTGTGATCGAAGCTTAGAGGGCTCCCCGAGTATCATATTTCGGAGTTCGGTTGTTGGAGGGGCTTCGAACCCTGCTGGGCTCACAATTATGACTGACCCTACAGTATCAAGACCACGACGACCAGCTCTGCCTGCCATTTGGGTGTATTCACCAGGTAGAAGGTTTCGGAATGAGTGACCGTCATGTTTTCTATATCCTGAAAATACAACAGTTCTTGTAGGAAGGTTAAGGCCCATAGCAAAGGTCTCCGTAGCAAACAGTACTTTTACCAAGGTTTGTGCAAAAAGCATTTCAACAACTTCTTTCACTATCGGTAACAGGCCCCCATGATGGACTGCAATACCACGGCCTAGCATGTCTCGGATTCGCACAATTTGTGGTAGTAATCGATCTTCTGGCTTGAGCCGAGCTATAGACTTTTCAATTATCATATGAATAGCACTTCTTTCGGTATTTGTGCAGAAGTCTTGATTACTTAACGCATCTGCATTTTCTTCGCATCGTTTTTTTGAGAAGACAAAAATACACGCTGGTAGTAGCACATGACTTTTAAGAAACTGAACAAGATGAACCCAAAGGTTTTTGTCTTGAGCAACTGTTGTTCTGCCGCCAAGTCGACCTCCACGGCCCATGTGACCAGGTGCATGGCTTGCCCTTGGAGGCCCACCACGTCCTCGAGACTGCGAGTCACCTCTATGAGAGCTTCCGCGGTGAGAACCTCCACGTTGAGAGTCTCCGCGGTGTGAGTCTCCGCGGTGTGAGCTTGCTCTCCCACCGCGAGAATGAGAAACTCCACGTGCTGGAACATCTGATTTAGGTAATAACTTTTGTTTATCTCTTCCTGATAAGACATCATTGGCCTCCTTCCATCCTTTATCGATGAAACATTTATCAGAATCGACTATTTTAACCATGTCTTTACCAGTCCATAGATAATGCTCAAGTGGAACAGGGCGTTTTAGTGTTGAAATAACGTATATGTTCTTTCTTTTCGTTCGTCCGACCCAAGAAGCAAACTCATAAGTATTTGGAACTGTCGCAGAAAGTAGAATCAGTGTTACATGAGCCGGCAACATGATGATCACCTCCTCCCAAACAACACCTCGTTCTAGATCATTGACGTAATGAACTTCATCAAAGATAACAAATTCTACATCCCGGATAAGATCTGCCCCACGATAAAGCATACTTCTTAAAATTTCCGTTGTCATTATAACACAGCTTGCCTCAGGCGCAATTTGTACATCTCCGGTCAGAATCCCTACCTCATCAAAGATTTGTCTAAAATCTCGAAACTTTTGGTTGCTTAATGCCTTGATGGGCGAGGTGTAAATAGCTTTTGTCATGTGCTTTGCAGCCAGTGCGATAGCATATTCGGCCACAACGGTTTTACCAGCAGATGTGTGAGCAGCAACAAATACAGAGTCCCCATTTTCCAATCGGTATATAGCCTCTTTTTGGAAAGTGTCCAATTCAAAAGGCCATTCTTTTGCCATCTGAGGCACTAGTTCTTTAAAATTTTTGAAGCCACGATTAATGTCGACCATATGTGCCCATTCTTTTCCTCCCCTCTTTGCACTAGACGCGGCTAAAATTCCATGCGGTTCCAGGGCTGGAAACTCGATCGGAAGAAGAGAATCAATGTCATCACCTTCGTCCTCCTCATCAAGATCTACAGATTCATTTTCCTTGTCCGGAATGTTGGCCTCCTTAACCTCTTCATCTGGATCCTGGTCCAGCAGGTTTTCGATATCTTCTGCCTCCTTATCTTCCCCAGAATCCTTATTAGTTTTTGAAAATTGGCCACCCCTCTTGAATCCAGGCGGGACTGTAAGGAGCCCCTCTGAGTTTCGCGAGTCGATCACCCTGGTCAATTTGTTTTCCAGATAATTTAGAGGATTATCAGTATCCCTCGTAAATTTTTCCTCTAGAGCTGCGGCCTCAACTACACTGTCGAGCCCTCCAGATGCAAATGGGAAAAATCCTGCCGCACCTCGGACAAACTCGGCCTTATTGGCAGGTTTTCGTAGGAAAGAAGTACTGTTTTTCGCAGTTTTACTGTTGGCAGGTACAGTGACCTCTTTATATCCCGTTACACGACCTTCGAGGCCTTCGCGCGTGAAGCGGGTGATAGTGCGGGATTGGGTGGGAGCAATACTAAAAAGGGTCGTGTACTCGGGAGGAGCTTCCCAATCTCTGACGCTAAGTTAGGTTTCTGACTTCAACAATCCACTATCACACATACTGTTGAAGTTTGTTCAGCCATTCCGTTGAAAATGATGAAGATGGGGTGAGATATTTCTGCTCAAGTTCACGCACGATGCTATCAGGCGACTGATTTGTTTGTTGTGGTTCATGATAAGTTTCTAGAATATCGTCAATCCAGACATCTGCTCTTTTATTTTCTTTTTCAATGGAAAGATTGACTTTTTCTAGAGCTTCTACTAAAATATCAGCCATGTCGCATGATCACAGAGAGTTTGCCAATCGTGCTGTGGATCACTGAAAACCACGAGGCTGAGGCTATACTAATTATGTACTAATTATATATATCACTATTGCTGTTGTACGTAGTTGCAACTCTACGCTTGCCAAGACGAAGGGTACTTTAGAAAGAAAGGAGAGAAAGCCCTACACCCATCAGTGTCATCTCCTGTGAACATCTAGATCTCACTGTACAGTATGCAGAGACATGATTAATTCCCACCCATTCATCTTTGAGCTGAGTTGTCTCCCCCACTTAAACATACGCTTTTAACATCTCATACGGCCATCCAGGCGAGAACAATTATTCTGGGAGAGAGGATAGGTGTTGCGTCACCAACCGCTTTATCGGCAGGTAGCGAAGCTCTCATTATACCCTAGCATAAGCTTCCCACCTGCGAGCAAAGAAAAGCCCCCGAAAGCAAAGTAGAATTCAGCTTTTCAATTTCTAACTTTCAAATCCACTAGGCAACAGAGCATCCAAACTACTCAAATAACTCGAAAATTCCATGCTCCTAACGTCTTTTAGGTTTTAGACTGGGCTCCTTCAAGGCAATCACTCTGGACCAAGGTTTTTTCGATATCCTTTTACGGCCTTCTGTTTGTTCTGCACTACGAATTATGAGAGAAAGTTAAAAAGGGAAAAATAAGCTGTTAGATACACACAGGTCTGCAGTGACTAGTATCTTCGAACGCTTCAAAAGGGTAGCTTTGTCTTCAGATTTAGTCCTGATGTCAATATGAAGAGCGTCCTTCAAACAATTTTTTTGAGACATTTCCCTGCGGCTACATACTCGAAAATAGCGATCTTTTCTTGGCTGGAGAGTGGAGATAATGATGGATAGTGGCTCCTGTAAGTTTGTGGTCAAATGAAGATATTTGGGGGACCTCTACTGGATAAATGTTGTGAAGGAAGCGTATAGGGAGTTACAACACCCGAATCACAGAAAGTCAGGGTCTGTTGACAGTAATAAACTAGACATCGTAATATAGTTATGACCTTGTAGATTAAATGAACACCAATCAAACTTGTGAAAATAATTCATGATCTTAGCCTGCACGCCTTTACGAAAGCACTCTCGATCTTAGGACCTTCTAACTTCATTCAAAGAGATATACTATCAATATTCAGGGTAATTACCATCCGTCATGTCATCTCTTTACTTCCAACTTTACCAGTCCATATCCATTTCAGCCATAGCCTCCTCATCATCTTCAAAATCATTTTTTTCGACTGTAGATGTTACCAAATCGTGATGGGGTTTGGCTGAGAAACCTGCAAGCAAAGCATCAAGTTCGTCGTCAACTGGCCCCTCTTCTTCCAGTGTTCCAAGCTTCTCACTAGCTGTATTAGGCTGTTCAGGCGTATTTTTTGACCTCTGTGTCTGAGTTTTCGGTGTCGCATTGTAGATATCTTCTTCTGGCTGTTCTTCTTCCATTGGAGTGCTCGGCCTCTCATCTCTAGTCCTTTGAGAGACGTCTTCACCTGTTTCCGGATAATTTTCATCAATTGTGGTAACCCCTGTGCATCGTGTTTGCGTTTCTAACGCTGAGGCATCCAAATCAGGTTGCACGTTTGGATTTCCCTCATTAATCCATTCCATACGCAATGCTTGAATTCTCTTCTTGTGACCCAGTTTCTCGACCATCGCTAGAGCGTCTCGAAACTTTGCTTTCGGGAATAAATCATCAAGCCAGAGTTGGTATAAATTTAGCAGTTTTGAAGCATCGGAATACTAGCCAAGTAAGCTTTGAAAAGTATTGATAATTGAAAAAGTACCTCATGGCCTTTCCCTCTAAATTGTATATTTTTGGCACTAGAACGCAGTTTCGGAATACCCGCGGCTGAGAGCAAACTTCCAGCCTGTCAGTGGGCGTGTTCTATTCAGAAGAATACAGATATTGAATACAGATTCTCGTCAAGCTTAATCCTGGGCGCTCGCGGTTTTCTAGTAAGTTGAATTTCTTCATCGATACCTAAACCATCCTTAATCTCACTTTTTCTCTCAATGGCTTTCTCCCGATCTTTTTTCGAAGATTTTTGGTCATTTCTGAACGGATCATCGCCGTCTGTGTCGTAGTTGAAGAGATCATCCAGGCCATTATTTGTAGAAGATGTTGAATTTCCCTCTGTTAAACCCTCTAAACCAAATTTAGACATTAGAAGTTGTTATTGTTGCTTCGTGATTCAGTGACCGCTTTAGAATCAAGATAATTGAAGTATATATTGGTGCCTTAATTTAAACATACTTGCGCGATTGATACCTGCGGCATCCCGTATGGAGTTGGCTCCTTTCACCTCGGTAGCTCAACTTTAGCCACTTTCAAGGATCTAGTACAACTGGACAATAAACAGTAAGCAAGCAATTGACAATAAAATAAGGTCAACAAAAAATGGCCAACATCGAGCAAAGGCCTTTCGTACCATCTAAGACAGTACACTCAGATTTCCCAGTAAGTTAAGTAGCTTGGAACTATCAACTGATACGGATCGAAGAACTTGCTGACACGGATCGATTCTTAGCTTATCGACTCCGACCCGTAATCACTCGATCAAGTGAATTTTTTGACATAACTGATGTGCGATAGTCATTTTCGAAGAGTGATTTCCTACGCGAGACCCTCCGACTATGTGGCTGGAGCCATAACCGCAGCTGGCGGGCCTGCCTTGATGTTAATATGGGAAAAGATGGCGCCCTCAAGAGTCGGTCGCGGTGGCTTCGCCCCTATCATGAGGCTCGCAGGTACTGTGGGCTTGGTCGCGGGGTTTCTTACATACTACCAACGTTCTACTTGTTTGTTACCCGCTATCTCTAAATAATAATAAAAATCTAACTAATCTGATAGTACGATTCTATGGCTGGACTGAAAATGCGCGTGAAATAGATCTAGACATGAAAGAAATGGTGGCCAAAGTGAAAAAGGGTGAGCCATTGTACGGCGTCAGCTCCACTTCTCCCTATATCCAAGGTGTTGCAAGTCGGAACTCGCGATACGCAGGCGTTTGGTACCATGTCTTACCATGGTTCAATTTTGTTAATCATAATCAACACGGTGTTGATACCGCAAAATACTATCAGCAAGCTGAAAGGGAACTAGAAGCTGAGAATAGGTTTGCAAAAGTGTGAATTATACAGATGATATTTTTGGAATCTGAACCAACCAAATTAAAAACTGACACTGTTTGAGATGTTTCAAAATAACGATAACTAAAAAACAGGAATTTTTAACTGGATATCAACTGCCGGTAGAATGAACGATGCGAAGGCTAGTCTGTCTTCAAAGGGTGGACTCTTTGAGTTTTTTTCTTCCGATATTTATCTTTTTTCGGTCAAAGTTTCTCAGGAACTCATATTGGGTGGGCGCTCTATTGAATATTCGACTGTCTCAATTTTTTCAACCACCAAATTAATAACTCTCTTCCCTTTGTCTCTCGGTTCAGGGGCTCTGTTGTTTTCTTGGACATAGAATCGCCTCAATAGAAGAATAGCTTCTTCCCGCATCCAACCACCACTGACTTCGAAATCATAATTTCTGTCTATTCCAACTTCTATTTCCTTTATGACAGCACCGTTACTCTTATGAATACGGAGTACGCTTCCAGTTCCCCCAAACTTGTCGTTCCATGCGCCAAAAAACACACGCCAAATTCCAAACTGGCGTAATAGACTAGCGCACATAATGCAAGGCTCAACAGTTACGTAGAGAGTACATTGTGACAAGATTTCTGGAGAGTATTTCCTCTTAGCCGAGATTTGATCTTTAACATCACCATTTCCCTCAATTTGATTTGTCTCTAACCTACTTCTGTTCATCGAGTCTGCATCTTCATTACAGAGTTGCATTTGGGTTAGAACTTGATTTATAGCCATAAACTCGGCGTGTCGAGTGCCATTGAATGAGCGGTTGGTATCATTCATACCTCGACCGATTACTTGCTCTTGATAGACTAGGACGCATCCGACTGGTGTCTCTGAATTTTCAAGAGCGACTTGGGCCTGTAAACTCAACATAGATCAGTTAGTCAGTTTGTAGCAGAATTGGAATTTATGCAAAGCGGAGTTGCATGAGGAAATGAAAAAAAATACGATTCAGGCATACGAGATCAGGTAGTGAGAGGAATACAGATAAAGTCGTCACGCAAGCACAACCCATCTAATTCTGCTAGTATTGTAGTACGACTTTGAACTAGCCGCAGGCTCTGAGTAAGAGGCCGTAGGCACTTCTAAACACATTCGAAAACGTACCATGGCCACAGCCTCACCCATAAATTTTAAATGCATCTGGGACTCTGAATCACTCATCGATGATGCAGGGTCTGCATGGGAGGTCATAGAGAAGAAGGTTGATGGAGTAGTCGGTAGAGAACTATTTCGGAAAGATTCTGCGTGACGGATACACCATCGGCAGCGAGTGTGATGTCGCTCCGGCGATCGATGAGTGCGAGACGTTTCATACAAGGGTTCGCAGCTTACAGAGCCAGGAGGGCGTGGTCGGATACTGTGCAGCTAAAATCCTGTCGCTTCTGAAACGACTAGGCTCGTGCGTGCGGCTATGGTGTGTGCGGGAGCAGTCTACGCGCGTAGTTATGACGGATGGGCTGGTTGACGAGCCGTATCCACGGGCCTGCCTCGGCACGCTCCCAGATGATGAATCTTCCACCTCGGTACGGAGTGGTATTCGGCACCAGTACTCTCGCTTAGTTGTAGCTGGTACGTGGACTACAGAAACCAGCCGATAGAACTTGCCTCTATTATCATGACCCACTGAGTTGTGTCTTTGTTTTGGCGGGTCAGATACGGGGCGGGAATCATCGCGTCAGCCCTTATCCTGGCGCTTCGGCCCGTCTGTTGGCGGAGACATGAATAATTACCGGTGCGTGCCTGAAGAGTACCGAGTCATCCCCAACTTCAGATGAAACACACTCTTGTCAACAATTTTCATAGCTTGATGATGGTGGCTCACAGTTGACGTATTCGCTACTAGTTGGGAATTAGGGTCTACCCAGTCTATTCTCGAGAACCGTCTGGTACCAGAATGACGCTGCCAAAATCAAAAACGTCTACTGTTTTATGGAAAATGCCGCACAGGAACTCATGGAGACAGCTTAAAAGTTTAAATATAAGCTTCGAGCTTAGAATTAGCATACAGATCCTGACTTTTAAGCTTAGGCTAACAACTTATTTGCCCTCTGGAGCAAGTACGACCCTCCTTTGTTGTCTCAAATTGCAAATCTCACTATTAGTTCAAGTTCAATCACGGCAAGCTAGTTTTGACAATACAAATGATAATCTTATGATACCAAACGTCCCGTATTAATCAAGGCCACTAAATATGGGTAGGTTCGAGGCATATTTCTAGGCATTTTGACTTGTTCGTACTTACGAGGCTGCTTACAACCACCGGAGTAATCTGTTTCATTCGCCTACGTTTCCGATTGATTTTTAGACACTAGAAAATTTAGAAAACCGTCTGGACAACCCTCATGCATTAGAGCCCTGCATAAATCGTGGATAAAAGAGCGTTTCGTGATGCGGAGTTGAAGTTAAATTCTTAAATTCGCATGGCGCACCGAAAATTTCTCCAAGAGAGGACCGTGTGCCATTGATTGTCCCTCATTCTTCATGCCGATAAGGTCAGGGCACGACGAGCGCCGTCAGTGCGTCACTCAAATCTTTGCTTCGCTTTGAACATCCAAATGACATTGTTTTCACCCTGGCGACAAGGGCGTTTCGTGGAGTGGGATCAATCGTCTGCTTAAGTCAGTTGATCTACACCCTTGGCCTTTTCGAGATAACGGTTGGACGAGAATATGATAATGTTACAACCAAAAGTCGTAGGCTAGAGAATGGGAGCCGAGGAACAAATTTCGTTTCTTTCCAATCCAAGGTTGCCAAAAGCGGCAAGTCTCGAGCAAGTTGCCAATGTAAGCAATACGAGCGTATTTTTGTTTCAAGCAGTTCTGAGTTGGAAGGTACGCGATCACAAAGCCGAAAGTGCCCCGTGACAGTCCGCAAAGCCCCTATGCCGGCGACGAAGCTCATCGGACGCTAACCGAGCTCGGGGAGTAGATGTGACGCACGCTCTGGCCGATGAGGGGTGCTTGCACGGTATGGCTTCACTGGTCAGTCAAATCCACGGCTACGGGAGACCCCATGTCGATCACCAACAAGCTCTCCATGCCTTAGGGAATGACCAGTTGAATGAGTGGCCGGGGGTTCACGTCTGGATCACTTAACCTAGACGTTGGCGGGATTCAGGTCCAGGATCTCTTGGACAGGAGAGTGTCCGTGTGGCTGAGGAATACTCAATCTACAGTGGCGGGTGATGCCAGCCACTGTCGGTGTGGATCAATTTGTTATAGAAAGGCTCATCCCTTGGTCACTGCGCCCGTACTCAAGGCTTCAATTGAATTTAGTTGCATTTAAGAAGCATTGATCTGATCATTTCCAAATCTAGACGTCGAACGCCTGGAGCTAGCTACCTGGGTCGACATTTGAAACGAGTCTGTTATGCGGTAATAGTCCCCACTATAATGACTTCGGCCACTAGAACGGTCTCGCTGATGTTCTCGACTACCTCGCTTAGGTATTAGCCGGACAGTCCCTAGACAACCCCAAAGTTCTAGCGCTTTTCCTTTCAGTGTTAGAGGACCCATGTCTCGATGGATTCGGCAAGGGGATATCTCGTTCTACCCAAGCCGACTTCTACCGTTTCCGAAGCGGCACTACTATCCTAAATCAGACCTCTATGCCGCGAGACTGTAGATCGCAGAGTCGAACGTAACGTCCGACGCTGTTGAATGTAGATGGGTGTAGCATAGAACCGCGGTTTAGGGCAGAATTAGGGTCGTCTCTTAAATTCAAGCACGGGAGTTAATTATGTTTAAACTCCATGCTCCTTGAATCCCGGGAGTTTTTGCTTTGTAGGGATGGAAAAGAAGCTTAAGATATTTTGCCCTGCCGACGCATGGTCGTGACTGAGAGACCTTTGCATTCAAGAACGCTGTTTCACTACTTTTAAAAATAATTGTTTGGATTTGAGCTAGGCTCCAACAACCAACCACGCAGATTTCTCGTGATCATGCTTGCATACCGTCTGTCCCTGCGTCCCATCCACTCAGCCGAACCATTCGGTGACAAGCTCAGATCAGTTCTGAGTCATATCTCTTACAAGTGCTCAGCTTGAGAGGAAAAAAGCTTCTTCCCTACTAAAACCACTACTACTACTACTACTACTTTCAGTCCCATGTTCAACGAGAAAGCTTATGACTAAGCACTTTAATACCACACGACTGCTCCAAGAAAGATCGAGCCTTGGTTTATTAAGTGCGCGTGTAATAATGACAGATTTTCAGCTTGCATGTCTTGTAGATACAACGAATCAAACTCGATATCTTATATCGAGCCACGCCTTTCTATGATGTTACTGACAATTAATACGACTGTCCCAGTCACGTCGGATGTGAGAAGTAGAATAATAAGAATCTATTTCGCTTTGGCTCTCCCGCAGAAAGCCAAAACTAATGCTGGAACAGTGCTGAGTTAATTCAGACCCCGTCCGAACGCAATCACCGGGTGCTTGAGCTCGATCGGGGCCCCGTTAAGCAGGAAGTAAGGCCGTAAGGGGTCCTAAGGGTTCGTCGAGGAACTGAATGTAGGTGGGGCTAGAAGGAACTTTGTAAGCCGCAAAGACCACGAACATACCCCAGGTGTCTGTTAAATGTTGCCTCAGGCTTTAATTAACTCGGCCCCCCGTCCAACTCAGTCATCTATCCTACCATAAATTAACAGCTTGTCCTGCCCCATTGTAGAACTCATCCTTCATCCTCTCCTTACCCACTTCAGCCATTACTCACCTGATTGGGCCATCGGCGCTTAGTAATACCGCGCCGATTGGATTACTAATTTACCTATTATTCTTCACTTCCCCCTATCTTACATGCTGTTAACTTCCATAATGCGACAAGGGATTATTCAATACTGAAAGCCGGCCTTTCCATCAACTCTCACATACATACATTTCTAAATTTTGCCCACCATACATTCAATTGACCGACCAAAATCATCATGGACTCTTCAGCACACTTCAATTTTGAGCATTCGCCTGCCGAAAGTAATATTGAGAGCTTTGCATCGACACCTGTTTCATTCTGTCCATCGCTCTTCGACAACACAATGAATCCAATTGAGGTTCTAACACCACAGTCTTTCGATGATGAATGTTTTTTCGGCAATATCACTGATAACACCCCCATGGAAAAGAAGCCAGTAAAAAAGCGTAAATCTTGGGGGCAGCAACTGCCCGAACCAAAAACAAACCTTCCACCCAGGTAAGATTTCTACGACAGTCCCAAAAGTGATCTTGCAACTAATCTATTTCTAAAGGAAACGTGCAAAGACAGAAGATGAAAAGGAGCAGCGACGGGTCGAGCGTGTACTTCGTAATAGACGTGCTGCCCAGTCATCACGAGAACGGAAGCGTCAAGAAGTCGAAGCATTAGAGGCAGAAAAGCAAGCTATTGAACGTAAGAACCTGGACCTTGAAATGAGATTGGCAGATATGGAAGCCAAATACCATCTTCTACAACAAGAGCTTGAGCGATTTGGAGGTTCAGCTATCCGCTCCTTCTCCGTTTCAACTCCGCCCCAATCAGACATTCGAGCCTCATCCCCAATCACGTTTTCTCAGAAATTATTCGCCTCTAGCAGCGAAACGCCAAGCTCCATGACAACTCGAACCATCAGTTCAGGAGTACCCGAAACTGTCGACCCAGCCTCACTCTCACCCGAGATTCGACCTGTGGCTAGTTCTTCCAACGCTAAGTCTTCCGACCTGACACAACATCCTGCCGCGGTGTTGTGCGACCTGCAGTGTCAGTCGGAAATAACTCGGCCTTGGAAAAATTTGAAGCCTACACTTTCGATGAAAATTTCTCGAGTATTAGTGGCGACTTATCTTATAATGACTTCCGCAACTTTTTCGAGCCTCCTCACCCCAATCGCCCAGATAATGACCTCTTTGAAGAGGGGATCGCCCCTCTCGCCGACACCTTCCATTCTGAGCTTGATCATATGGATGGCCACCACAACGGTGTCTTTGACGAATTCGTACTGTGTGACTTCCTCAATGACGAACCTTCGACGACTGAAATTCAGTGTCCGAACAAGCTTGCTGAGACGACTGCTAGCCTGCAGCCCCAATTTGGCGCGTCCTCTTATGGATGCGACGATGGCGGCAATGCGGTCAGCGTCTAGACAGTCTAAGCTTCGGTCAGGTCTCTTAGTCGTGAATGTAGGTATCAGCGAGTGTGAGACACCTAGTTTCGAGGCTCTCATGACACTTTTCTGGGTGGTTTATCAAAAAGATAAGGTTAATCTGCGCCGAAATCTCCTTTCGAAGCCGGACGCGGCTTCGGAACTTGATATGGCAGGGGTGAAGGTTTTATTGGGACGAGAAGGAAGTTCCTACGAGTCGCAATCCCAAGCCAAAAATACAAATGGCTCAATGTTGGATGGGGCGTTATTTCATGGGTGTTGTTAAAATGGGGCGCGGTTACCGCCAATAGCCGGCCGTTGGCGGTGATTTGGATTTGGGAGGCGACAGGGCTCAATTAATGTATATCACGTGTATCTATCATGAATTTATCAAATGAATTGAAACTTAAGAATGTTTACAAGTAAGGATAATAAATCTATCTCCGAGAATATGGGCGGGAATCTAAGTCAAACCGTAGCTAGCAACCCTTCGCACTACCTGTTAGAAGTATCGCGCAATATGTAGGGAACAAATTTGTTATTAAACGAGCATCATGCTCAATTTGTTTATAAGAGTGATTTGTAGACCATAGGTACATGCTTAAACGACAACGAAAATGAATGTGTCTCCATGACACAAGGATATTTGCGGCTCCTTTTGTCCGTGCCGTGTAGCTTCTCATGAATCTTTTGAGTAGCCAGAGAGGCATTTTTACCATATTTTCAACCTCTATATGCTGCACAAGAGAGAGAAAGGGGCCGAGTGGAATTGAGGGTCCATAAGTGTCGGATGCCATGCGTCTCAATCTTCAGAACTGGATTAATTGTGTAAAGGTGGTATGGAGAGCGAAATATAAAATCCTTCCGAAAGTGATGTGTCATGTGAGGTTGAAATAGAAATTGGTTACTGCGGACTTGATATGTGACTTACCGCGGTCGTCGGGTGCCGCACCGTCACCCGAATCCTTCCTAAACGCTCGTCGGTAGTACAGTGAAGGACGTGCTGGCTTTGGCACAACAGTCGCGCTTGTTCCTCTGCCCCAAGATGCCGCCTTTGTGGGTCCATCCAACACACAGAGAAGGACCACAATAACCTCTGCGCCGCACCGGCTGGACATACTTGCGCTCCGCGATGTGCGCACTGTCACGGCCCTCATCCAGCAGACGATCCAACTTGTGAGCTACGGCCACAATCCTCTAATCCTCCAAAGACAAAATCACAGGTTGTCGCCATCCGGGATATCTTCTCTGCGGCGCGCATCCGCCGCCAAGTAGAAGCTGGATGCGTTAAGCATTCTGCCGCCCCGCAGAGCTCCAGCACCTCTCACACAGCCCGGCGCACTAGCTATCCTGCAGTTTCCCAAGTAGCAGGACCATCAACACGATCTGCAGCCGCATCCAAGCGGACCATTCTCTTAAACCCTTTTGAGATCTTGAAGACATCAGCCGGCGCGTCAGATGAGCAGATGGAACTTTGATAAGATAGAAATCAACGTGGCAATCTTTCAACTTGCTTTGTACCATCTCATTACGTACCAACTTGCCCTCACATCCGTGGTTATTGCACTTACACCAAAGGGGTTTATTTTTGCTTTTTATTAGTTTTCCCTTATATATCATTTACCATAATTGTATCTTGGTCATCAGATACTCTCTTATTTTGCAGATCAGGTCTCATGTCCCTAGATTAGGGAGTCGTGAGCCTCCGACAACTGAGGCAGTAAGCTTTGGCGTTCTTTTTCCATTTGGATTTTAGATAAGATTGACCTAGGCCCGATTTTAGTTAGACGTTAAATAGAAAACAAACAAACCGCCGTCGTCGGCTGACTAATGTGGAGCAAAATATCCGAGAGGATGTTGTCAGGTGGGAGGATGACCATGGCAGCACAAGCACTCGGTCAGTGCAAGAGCAAGTTGAAATGATAGTCAGATGCTGCTATTGCAGCACAGAAGTACAAGTCGTCGTCCGGGGAATGTGAGATGGAATGGTGGGCACGGAGTCGGGGAGGTAATGCCGTGTAGACGTGAGGGATCCTTGAGGCTACTAGTGACAAGGAGGTGAGAGGTTCTCGAGACGACAATTCCATGCGGCCATGCAACGGCCAAGATCTTGCGTCACCAACTTTCGGGCCACCATCCGACGACGGACGATTACTCATCGCATCAACTGATTCGCTGGCGTGTCGGGACTACGGCCAGCGATTCAAGCACAGTCTGCTGAACGTCTAGGCGAAACTGGGCTGTGCAGGCCATTTCATGGAGTGCGGCGTGGCGTGGCCGGATGGTGCAGTGGTGTGGCACGGTGGCCAGTCGAATGGATTCCGACTGTAGGTCTTGAACTCGAATAGGCTAAGATGATGGTCGAGCTGCGCGAGCACGGGCCCGCCACAGCTGGTCGAGTCAGGGCGAGGGCGGCAAGGGGAAGGAAGGGTGGGGAGCTTGAGAATTGGCTCGATCCTATGGCGTAGGGGAGGGCAAACGGCATCTCGCCCTCGACGCCAGCGCGGCCGTTCCTTGTGTCTTGGCGTCGTCCTGCTCGTCGTCTCTCACCTTGACCGCCAGACTGTGATCCTCCCAGCACGCAGCCATCGGGCCTTGGCTCCAACGATGGGCCGCCGCGGCTCCGGGGGGGGGGGGTTTCGATCAGATCTTAATGGTGTGAGCAGCCATCTCGCCATGACATGACGTGAGAGGTAGAGTGCGGGAATGATGACTCGGGTTATAGTAGAGGTCTCGTGTGGCGGCCTCATTTGTAGCCTCCACTGCGACGTAACGGTGGCTTCTCCCTCACCCCGAGTCTGCGAATACTCACGCGCGCAATATCCTCAACCTCCCCCCCCCCCCCGAGTTCTCCAGACGTGCCTCCACCATCCATTGACTTATTTCCGCGCAACCTCTCGTCTGAAGCATCTCCTCCGCAAGTGGGGTAGGTGCGTGGACTACCCAAACCCTAGCGGAGATCACCACTCGGAGGCAGACCACGGCGCCGCTCATTGATGGTTTTTGTCTACTGTGTCAGATGCACTATATCGGCGGGGCTCGCCCATTCCGACAAGACTCCGATGCCGATCGTCGCCTCAGGCCTGACCACGCGTGAGCAGCCAATTCGCGCCTAGAAATCCTTCAGTGTCGGCGGCTCTGCTGGGATGCTTGGCCGTCCCATTGCCTATTAGGGAAATCGGCCAGCGGTGCATCATCCATCGCTCTGCAGGTCTGCCACTCTACTTTGTGGTAGGGGCAGCGCTTGGTGCCTCCCTTCAGGCCAGGCTAGGTAGAAGCCTCCACCAGCGGGCCTTGCGCATCGCCGTCGCAGACCTCTTTTCCTGTTAATCATCTAATGTGTGTGCTGCCATAGAGCCACGGCACATGTAGGTTGAGCCTTTGACTTGTGAGACACTTACAAAGTGAATCCCATTTGCGAATACCTCTGAGCTGTGCTGGCTTACAACCACACTCGACCTTCCTCCATCAGTAGCCACCAAAGAGAAGTTTCAAAGCCTTTGATAAGTTTAATAGGCTTTCGTATCATGCACCCCACCACCGCGAAAAATGTCTTCCGCATTGCTGGATTCGAACTAGCCATCTCCCGTCTTAGATGGAATGGGTCTCCAAGCTATCCACAATCTACTCGGGAGTCCAGGCCAGACGATGTACCACTGCACAATCTAAACATGGCGGTGTTTGTAGAGCCGCCTGCACCTCCACAAATAAAGTCGTGTGGAGCACAAAGTTCAATGTAAAAACCTCTTTCCAACCATCCTTATACATCTCATATCCACTCCGTGGACTTGAATCCTTGTCTTGTACCCCATGATTTATTTACTTCGCTGGGTAATAGTACTACGGTGGGCCTATGTTTGGATGCTATCCAAGGGCAGAAACGTGATCATAGAAATGAGGTTGTACTAGTTCGGACCTTTATCCTTGGTGAGGCATTGGTTGGAACATTCTTTAGGAATGGGAATTTGATTTTGTGGAGAGTATCTAATCATTTCCTCGTGCGCCATATACTTTGGTGTCACGAAAATTTACTGAACCTAGCTCCGGATGAATAACTCACCCCCAGCTTGGTAGTCGACACCGTGGACGAGTGGTAGGACTTAACTTTCGGACAAAGCACCTTTGCACCATCAAGTTTTCATAGAGTCAATATGAAATAAAAAAAGATGAGACCAGCTCTACATAGTACCAAATCCCGGTCTGTGAGCAAAAGTGAACGCCAATTTCTTACATAGCTGCAGGCCCAATAAGGCAATAAACACAGTATGAACCTCAGTTGCGAGAATTCGTAGGTCTGGTCTTTATCAGTAGGAAATGAAACGTGTCACCTGTCACAAAAGAGTTGTATCACTTCCGTAGAGATGTGCATCTCATGATGACCTGCACAGGGGTCGAACCTGTAATCTTTTGATTCGAAGTCAAACGCCTTGCCATTGGGCCAGCAGGCCTTATTTACACTCAAAAAGGTAACACTATATAGTCAAAGTTATTTGTCTAAAATTGTTGCGAATGAAATATTGAATTATATGAAGGAAATAATGACCCCTCA
This sequence comes from Blumeria graminis f. sp. triticale, assembly GCA_905067625.1. NCBI lineage: Eukaryota > Fungi > Ascomycota > Leotiomycetes > Helotiales > Erysiphaceae > Blumeria > Blumeria graminis. Next base: position 10,559,689 of record LR898472.1, on the reverse strand, counting down.
GTCAATGAGGCTGTAGAGCGCATTAATTCATGTAACTACCGAAATAAAACTGTGCACATAATTTATAGTCACGTGCATACCAACAACGTGGCCTAGTTGATAGCCCCAATTAATCTAAATTCTAACAAATTAAAATTTATTCCCCACCCGCACAAGTCTTGCACTTTTAGGTCATGCCACGATGACTATGTACGACGATAACTGATTTTGACATTTGAACAACTTATGTAGTGGATGCATTCGTTGATACCACTCGAGACCTCTGTGCTAGGTACTCTCACCCCTCCCTCATCCCTTAATATCCACCAAAGGGAAAACAGGCAAAACTATTGGCTACCCCCAAATGCCTTTGCAATCTTGTATATAGCTGCCACGCGAGATATGGCCTCACGGTCTACCATTTCTCGAGTGAGGTAGGTGTCCAGGCTACCCAGACTTTAATTCGGGGAGATGACGACCAAGAGGCGGAACTAAATACCTTCCATCGTTGCCTCGGCGCCCACAGACACCCTTAAGTCGAAAATATTCGAAAAATATGCAACCTAGCATGGCTATTCGTGGCCTCTTCACTCGTTCGTCCCACCTCCAAGCTGCCTGTCCTCCTTCGAGATATGAAGCCCCATTAGAGCAACGGTCCCCACAGACGAAGACCCGAGCTTTGTAGATTATGACTTAGTTTCCTCCTCGCGGGTATACATAGCATCGTAACATTAAAGTGGGAGATGGCCGGTATTTGATGAGGCAAATGTCCGATTGAAATTGGAGTAACGCCATTATCGGTATTTGGAGCGAGGCGGTGTAGTAAGATTGAAGTAGAGGACTCAGGAGATAATGGTGAGTGCTGCATCATTGAGAAGTCGTCAAATGGAGACATGCATGTGTTTGCTTTCGACTTTGATTCGGATGCGATTCTTCTTGGCTATCCCAGATATGCAGAGCATACTGAGCGATTACACCGGCACCACTGGAAGGTGAAGAATTCGTCTTAGCCGACTCCTGTCACGTTAAATATTTCATCTCAAGTGTCGGACCTATCATTCTCATGAAAGTCCTCCACCTCAATCTTACCACACCACCTCGCCTCAAATACCGATAATGGCGTTACTCCAATTTCAATCGGACATTTGCCTCATCAAATACCGGCCATCTCCCACTTTAATGTTACGATGCTATGTATACCCGCGAGGAGGAAACTAAGTCATAATCTACAAAGCTCGGGTCTTCGTCTGTGGGGGACCGTTGCTCTAATGGGGCTATACATCCTGAAGAAGGACAGGCGACTGGGGCGTGGAAAGATATGCGGAAGAGACCTCCTGTGGGAATCAAAGATCTGATATTTTCGACATATTTTCGGCCTTGAAAAGTTTGTGAGCGACAAGACCGAGATTTTGGCAAATTAGCCAGCAGGGCTTCTTTTGTCGATGAGTCAACGGCACTCCCCAGCGCCCTAGACGGCACAAAAGAAGTTAGGCTAGGCTACCATACAGCAATCACGCTCCGTCAAGACTTTTCTGACATTTCAGCACGACCTTTGGGAAGGAGTTGGAAGGAGGCTAGAAAGTCAGAGGGTGAATTCTCCGAGGTACCCACAAGTCTGCAGCGCCCAGCTTGCCGGCCTCTTCAAACGTATCAGAAGGATCACTATGTCTTCGGATTTAGTCCTAATGTTAGTACAAGAAGAGCCCCGCACCCAGTGGTTTTTTGCGATTTTTCCATGCTGCCATACACCCGCAAATGGCCATTATGTCGTTGGCTGGAGAGGGGAGATAATGAAGGGCACAGGGCTTCTCCAAGTGTATGATTGAATGAGGACTTGCGAGGGGTGGTACTGTTTGAGGGGAGCTGTATGGGAGGTATAGGAGGGGATATACTACTGGTATAGGTATCCTTAGCCTGTAGGCAGAGAGGACCTGCATGTCCTACATAGTCATAGACTCGGACGGGACAACAAATGAAATAATAATGTTTCACCATGTAGATATAAAAAACCTTCAGTAAACTCCTTGATCTGACGTTGCAAGGCCGCTCATGTATCCGTTTGGTAGCCTGAAGCACTACTATTTCACGTATTCCAACCCCGTAACTACACACAACATGGTGTGGGGAACCTAGGCGAAATAGAGGGTCAGTACGTCCAGAACGCTCTGTGTCTCTATTTCCATCACAAGAGCCATGCTTAAACGTATTCGTGTGTTCAATGATGCCGAGTCTGACAGTCCAGGATAAACACGAGTAAATTATCTTTGAATACTCCACTTTTTATAACCTCTACTTAGGCAGATTTATTTTTCAATTAAAGCGCACCCTTGCATCAACCTATTCCCATATCTATGGTCGTCTCTCAATATATGGCTAAATGTTCAATCCTGTTACTAGTAGATTTTTGAATTTCATTTCATTTAACCCGATCAGGCACCCTATGGGTCCATCCAGTTGACTCTCTTCATTAATTAAAAAGGAGAAAACCAATTTTGCAAAAAACCGCTGGTCCAGCCCATTTAATTGCCAACAACTTGTCTAGTTTACCTTCAGGAAGTGCAGTTTAGAACTTTAGCCTGTGTGGATTTCTTCTTCTCCCCTTCCACATCATTTTTTTCTGACTTTGCTACCTCGACTTCTGCTACGACTCGAGACAGTTGTGTCCATCCTTTGCTTGGTATTCACTGTGTAATTTTAGCCACATTTTCTGGGCTGTTAATCATTGCTTCAAATAACCTGTCTGTAGCTAGACGGAGAAAGTCAACTCTTCAACTTGCCCACTGCGGACATGCCATGGCCATGTGCTTGACGTTTTGTGACGAATATCCACATCGAAAGCTAGGCTTTTATACTCCAGATACCTTTCTTCTGTACAGGTATGAATTGAGCCCGATATGCTCGCTTCTTAGCTGAATGGCGACACTGATTTGGGCCTTGTTTAGGTTACAGTAGATATTTAAGGGTGTTCCTCTGTGCTTCATTCTTGTAATACCTGTTTGTTCATCCGTAGATATTAGAAGATACCTCCACTATTTACCAAATTATTAGGGCAAGACCCTTAGTGTAAATTGGAAAATAGAGAAAATAAAGAAACTGTAAGAATGATTAAATGTTTATTAGCATTTTGTCAACTCTTAGTAGTCCTTCATGGTCATAGACTTAGTAAGGACTTCAGTTAAATTCTATTCTATTCCCGAATAGCCACTTGGCAGATAATGGCTCGCTGGATAAACTCCCTGAATAGTTGCCAGCCATTGATCAAAGCAGAGTTACAGAGCTGGTGCCTTCCATCTTCCGCTCTTTTGTCATCGTGTACCTAGTATTTATTTTACGGTGTATGTGGGGAGCTATAGAGTTTCCTCTGCCGTATTCATAGTGTATCGAGCCTATTGTATGGTTGAAGTAACGGTGGCATGTTGGAATATAACGATATCTAGATCTAGATATGATCAAGCGAGCATAATTGGCTTTTGGAAGCAGAATTTCTGGCAATATCTTGTGCCGTGCCACAAGGTTGAGATTTGCATATCGTTTTGGGCGTGCTGAGTCCAAAAAATCTGTAAACATCTCTCGAGATTTTCGCGTCATTGTCGTGAGGGTCGTTTGGTCTCTCTACACGGGTAATTTTTTTTGTGGGAGTAATTTTTTCTCTACACGGGTTGTTGAGCAACAATTCGAGCTCTCTTCGAACGAGCTCATGCACTATCTCATTTTTGGGTCTGCAAAGCCGATACTGAATCACAAAGTCCTCTCTTCGGTAGGGGTTCCCAACCGCTTTCGCGATTAGGTAGTAGGGCCGAAGCCTTTCATGCCACCAACACTTAATCATGGAGAAGCCATCCGATGAGTATGCGGAAAGTGTTAAATTATGATATATCTTGGAATGCCAAGAATAACTAATTTGTAAGTCCGGCTAATTAGACTATCAAATTCCCCATCCTCTTTCACTGTTATCAATACATCCTTCACCGAAAGTTTAATACGCATTAGCATTTATTTCACACTAGAATTCCAGCGGATGACTATGTCTTAAATGCAGGTTATAGTTTTCTCGTATCTATTACCGATACACATGTATTTAGCTTTATATTCCTGGCCCATATATGTGTATGTACATAGATCTACATCTACATGGATCATAACTTACGATCCATGGAGATTGATAAATACTGGTCAAAAATCACAGTTGATAAGATATGCGAACACGCAAGCTCACTCTTATTATCTCGGTTTTACTCTGAACAATACATTTCAATACAACTGTTTCCACTCGGCTCTTCTTCTCACAACCTCATACAAGACTTACTGCATCGGTCTAACCGCCGACACTGATTCCGCTACAACCTCCATCTTCACCCAAGCTCACAACTTTAACAGAAAGTACCCAATATCCGAGACGGAGATAGATGTGATGCACGGACCACATTCCTCACGCCGAAGACATGCAACTGTACTTAGATAGCTTTAACACAGTGCCAACTAGCCTGAATAGTCTTTTTACTAGATCTGTGTACCAAGTAGCTATCTTACTATATGTCGTAGACTTGTGGGCTTACACAGACCGTCACAATGGCAGAATGGATCAAGTCGGCCTCGAATGTTACAAGGGAGATATAGATGAATATGCGCACTTCATGTGGTCCCGGTGTCTAGGCATTTTCCGGCGCGCGCAGTCTCCTTTGCTACCGTATTTTTTTTGGGTAGAAGGTTCCGTGGAAGAGGTGGCCGAATTCCACTATTAAACGCTGAGCTGAATGGCTATCCATCGCGGGCAACAGATCAATAGTCTTCAAGAAACGTGAGAGACAAGCAGCACTGTACAAGGTGTGACCTGTGCCAGAGATGGGCCCGATGTGCTACATGGTCATAGACACAAGTAATGCAATAAACACACCTCTCTCACTTACTCACTCCCACTTTCCTGGATTCCGCAGAGTTGCTGAGGTATACATGTACAGCGCTTGGTCCCAGGTCGTAGCTGCCGGTTGTGAAAGCCTCAAGAGCAGCCATAGCCTCGAGAATTTCTGTATCGTAGACTTCGCATCCACAATAGTGCTGGAACGGCTTTACTTGATTATAAATCCTATGCACCTGACAGAAGCTAAAAATTCCAACTTCACCTTATTGATTAATGCACTGATACCGTTACTTTAGACGCGTAGACAATTCAACAGTTGGGAATTGATCACTTTTCGGTGACGATAGTCTCTTGTTCTTTAATTCTATTGCAGGGTCATAGATATGCCGATGATGTGGGGTGCAGAGATGATGGAGTTTCATGGTGGGCAGCAGTTTGTCTGTAAATTAAAGTTCTAGGTGTTTGAAGTATTTGATTTTGATTTCATTATCCTGATTTGGCGCCCTATGGGCCCATGCAGGTGTCTACAGTCTATAATATTTACCCGGGAGGAAACCTTTACGGTGAAAACCTCCCACACCTTTCTATTTGTTGTCTATAGTTCTCACATATTTTCTTCAGGAAGCGCAGTTACACTATAGTGCCATCCATGTAAACCAACCAGATCATCTCTATGCTCCCCCAGCATTATTTGACCTTTTCCTTGCCCTCAGCAGTATTTCGACCGCTTTTGTCATCTGGAATTGCTCTATCCAACCATGGTTTAGGATCCACTGTGTTATCCTTTTTATATCTCCTGGATTATTTAACATCGCTTCGTAGGATCGATCTTTGGCTTGTCTCCAGATCTCAGCTCTACCATTTGACCATTGGGGGCAGGACATAATCATGTGCTTTGGGTTCTGTGATTGGTAGCCGCATGGACAACCTGGACTTAATGCTCCGGGTACGTTTCTTCTGTGTAAATACGAGTTAAGCCCCATGTGCTCACTTCGTATTTGCATTGCCAAACTGCTTTGGGCCCTTGTCAGGTTACGGTGTAGGAAGAATGGTGAGCCTTGAAAACTCAGTTTTTGCCGTCCAGACTCTCTACATTGGTAAAATGCGCCTGCTCTCCAAGTTTCGGAATCTGCAGATGTTTGAAGTATTGTGGTTATACGTTTTTTTTTAAATTATTAAGTGTATGCAGCTTGTGGTTATATGTCATGGGGTATAATTGTGATACTTGAGGTGAAGTACTGTCTATAGCACGTATGTGGGCTTTAAGAGACGCGATGAGTATCTCACGTAATGAATGGGAGAAGTTAATATAAGAGTACGTGGGTATATGAATGCAGGTGTGTGTGTGAACTAAGTATCCTACTAACTACGTACTAGGGAAGAATAATGTATTCTGCGCTACGGTGGTCGAGCTAGTCTCTCAGTGTTCTTTCCTTATAATGATGATGATGATGAAAATTTATTCTTGACGGGCACAAGCTCTGCACTCAAAGAGCATGAGGGGGGCTATTTTCAGCACCTGTCAGTGGCGTCCCCTACGAACCTCCAGCTCTCACTGTAGAGTCTGCAGAGCCGAGATTGAGTAACACCTTATCAACTTTGAGCTGAGTTATCTCCCCCTCCGTCAAAGATACGCTTCCGATAACAAATAAGACGACAAAGACGACGATAATGATGCTGGGAATGAGGAGAGATAATGCGGTACCAAACGCTACAACGGTAGTCAGAGAAGCCATTGTTATGTCACATCATGGGCTACCCACCGGCGGATGAACAAAAAGCCCACGAAAGCAAAGTAAAAGACACTTTCGCCCTCAAGCAAATCAGGTTTCGACTCGTCAAAAATATCGTCGCGACTAATCTACACCTCCGAATCTACTAGCCAGGAGGGCATCTGAAATACATAAGTTACTAGACGACCCCACGTCCGTAACGACTTTTGGGTGCCAGGCTAGGTTCCTTCACGACAGTCACTCTCGACCAAGACTTTTCTGACATGCTTTCACGACCTTCGTTTTGTCCTGCGGCATGAATCAGGGGAGGAGTAAGGAGGAGGCTAGGAAGATTGAGAGACGCTGTTAGGTATACACAGGTCTGCTGCGTCCGGCTGGCCGGCCTCTTCGTGATAGGGGAGCCCCGTACCCAGTGGTTTTTGAGACTTTTCCCTGCAGCTACATACCCGCAAATGACCATCGTTTCGTTGGCTGGAGAGGGGAGATAATGACGGGATAACGGCTCCTCTTAGTGCGTACTCGAATGAAGACCTGTGGAGGTATTACTGCTGGAAAGAAGTCGTGAAGGAGGCATAGATACTCCCGGCCTGTAGGCAGAAAGGACCTACATGTCCTTACATAGTTATAGACTTTTTAGGACAATAAACAATTACTCACTCAAAGAGCATGACACGGAGAAGACTAGCTTCCTCGGCGACTATATATGACGATAACTCAGTTTGAAATTTGGACTACTCATGTAATGGGTGCATTCGCTGATACCACTCGACCTCTGTGCTAGGGACTTTCACCCTTCCCTAAACCGATAATATCCTCCAAAGGGAAAACAGGAAAAACCTTTGGCATCCCTAAAATGCCTTTGCCATCTTGTATATAGCCGCTGCGCGAGCTTAGGCCTAACAGTCTACCATTCCTCGAGTGTAATACAGTCTCTTAAGAGTATCAAAAGTACAATTGTCAAAATGACTGGAGTTAGATCTCTGTACATATTGATTAGAGTGGTTTAGCCTTCATGCAGGCCCATGTCTAGTTCGTCGACTAGTTTTGCAAGTAGGGGTACTATCCAACCATATTCCGTGAAAGTAAATATTAATGGGGACGGTTTTCAACACCAAAAAATATGTACAATGGTCCTTATTTAAACTAAAAATTAAAAAAATCAATTGATATTATCTATAAATACACATCTATTTCAAAAATAATTGCTCTGTATTACAAGAGTTTACACAGAAACCCTCAGTATGGCTCGCAACTAAAATGAAAGCATGCTTCATGTTTTGTATAATTCTGCTCCAACCCAATACTTTGTGAGCCCTCAATTTTCCTCTATCACCGCTATACATCTTTCGTGCATGTTAACCACACTTAACGGAAGCTTCTTCCGAGCAATGCATCTGCTACAATCTATTTTATTGAGGGCATTTGAAATTAAACTTTTACTGCATCGCCAGTGGCTGAAGGGCCCAATCACTAGTTCCAAATAGCACATCTGTCGATTTTCAGGAGATCCCCGGACGAAAGCCTCAAGCTCATCAACTTATTCCGCGCTTAATTTAGATAAGCATCTTTTGCGAGGTTTAGGATTCTCTGTCTCTCGAGCACACGTAAGTTGCACTTGCCTTCTTGTGAAGCTAAGTTCGTCGGATATATGTTGTAATGTCAGGCCAAGTCTTCTTAATGCTCTTATTTCAATACATTGATCGCGAGTTAGACGCTTGCGAACTTCAGTTTCTGAGGCAGGCTTTTCGAGAGGCATTGTTTGCTAGATTAGGGGATGAATTGATAGTGGTGTTAGGATTCGAGGACTGTGCAGGTTGGGCAGCGAAAAATGTTGTTGAATATGTGTTTTTGTAACCCAATGTTGGAAGAAGATGATTGGACCATACTTCATGGCGAGCGGGGTAAGGAGGAGGGACGTACTAACCTATTACGAGCTAGCCCAAATAAGCCTACAGGGCTAATCCCTTCAACAACCCAGTTTGAAGTTTTACCTTTTCCAACCTAGAGGCACTGTAACATGGAGTCCATCTCACTCCTGCTGAAGCTTGAGCACGGGCCGGGCCAGGCTAGATGTGGTGAACTACCATGAAGTAGACAAATCTCATCCCTTGTGCGTGGCTGGAGCATTGCATACTACACCCAAGTGTTGCATCATGTCAAGCCCGACCGTCAAGAGGAGCCGTTTTTTATGCGCCGAGGCGCAAGTTTCTACAGACTCAGCCATCTTACCAATCTCTAATTTATCCCATCCGTTCCATTCCGTTCAGCTTTAGCTTTGCATCACCATAACATGTCATCACGCCCTACATGGATAGTTTTCTTCGTTGAAACAATTATTCAGTCACTACCGAGTTCCCTCTGTTTTCCTTCCTCCACAGTAGACGGTAGACAGCTGATCGGACTCTACATATTCTGTAAGCCTAAGTGTACGTCAAAGTATCAATAGCTCAGTGGACACGTAAATTTAGGTCGCAAGCTCCAGATGGGCAAGATATACGGTCCTATCAACGTCAAAAAGTGCGAATAGATATCAGCGCTCACATATTGCCGGTCTACTTTTCTTCAGTGATAGTTGCTGCGTCCATTTAAAGTGTGAGCCGTCCTCCGATTTTCTACGACACTACTCCTATCAACTGCCTGAAATGTTTGAACTTGGTGCTCTTGAGTCTGTTGCTCAGGAGCGGGAGCAGCCGAGTCTATAGATAGCACACAAGTTGCATATGTACCTTCGGCGCTATATTACTTACTGTCCAGCGACACTTCAACATAGTACAGCCAAATTCTGTTGCTAGAGTCATGGACGGGCTTCAATGGATAATTGTATTGACCACAGTAAAGCGTCGATAGGGTCGCGATTAAAGAGCAGTGGTAGGGAGAGATCAAGGTACAAAAACTTCACATCCCAGCGGTATCCTCTGCAGATTTCAAGCTTTCATCAAAAGGCTTGTAGAGTTGTGGATTGGTCCAAGATTGGCTAGTGGTAACTCTCATTTCTATGAGTCTACAAAACTCCTTGCTATGGTTTATGGCACAATGTAGTTGAGCTAAGTTATTAATAGGCAAGCACACTTTCAAGAAATTTCAGGCAGTTTATCATGATTTCCGTGAAAGACTAAGGAGGCTGGAATCGTAGAGATTGGATTTCCTTAGGTACACATAGGTCTGTGGCGCCCAGCTAGCCTGTCTCTTCAGATGGGCAGAAATGTCTTTGAATTAGGTCCTATTATCGTTGTTAGGAGAGCTGCGCACTAGGTGGGTTTTGCGATTTTTCCCGGTTTCCATATGCCGGTAGATGGCCTTCGTTTCGTTTGCTGGAGAGAGCAAAAGTATCCTTAGTGGATGATCAGATGAGGTCTTGTAAAAGATGGAACTGTTGGATTGGAGCTGTGAAGCAGGCATATAAACGTTAAATCACGGGACAAGACCTTACTTAGGTGGTAGGCAGTGGGCAAAGGATTTCCGCACAGGCTTAGGCCTATTGAAAAAATTAATTGAGATTGTTGATTGGTCCTTGGCTCTTGAGAGGATAAGCATGAGCAGCTAGACTTTTGACCTCACCCAAATGTTACTTGTGGTCTTGTATCATGGGTCCGAATAGACTACAAGTAAGAGTGGTCCCAGTTTCCCGGGCAAAGACGCGATTAGGACGGACAAGGAATGGCCCAGACCTTAATCCTAGCTCTAGCCCTGTTTAAGGTTGGAGATCTACCGCATAATGCCCGTCGGGATGCGAATGCAGGTTTGATGCAGGTATTTTTTCGGGTAACTGGTAACGACTGCTGTTGTTAGAGGGTGTGAATGGAAAGCGAGTTCAAATTATGGATTACCGAATCAGCACTCTGTCTCTGAGAAGGTTTCCCACATCCGGTCTGGCTCAACAGTGTTTTGACAACGCCGGCCTAATTATGCACGCACAATCCTCAGCTTCCAAGGTGATAGCAAGGCAAGTGCACCAATAATTAACCAGTTTGTACTTGGCGTCATGCCAGCCATACCACATTTTAGCTGAGTGTATTATTTCCATTAGCCGTGCGGTAGATTGATTAGTCGATCCATCTCACTGGTTGTGAGGATATGGATTAAGTTCAGCTCAACAATCATTGGAACAGCTAGTATTCGAGTCTAATTTTTTGCTAAGTTCTCAGAGACTACTGTCACTAGCATGGAACTATATAAGCGCTACAAGCCCGACTCAAGCTAAGGCCTTATAAATTTTGCCATCACATTGGTGACAATTCATTCTTTGCAGACATGGTGTTCTTACCCCCAGCCTGGCCCCCCCAGCTCTCAGGTGATAGTTCTTATCCTTCTATAGAGTGGACTAACCCAAGGAGTTATAGAAATTCCAGATTCTATATCAATTCCGCAATTCATGTTTGAGGAAACATATGGAAGATGTCCCCTCAAAGAATCGAAGAATCCTTTCACCTGCGGCCTGACTGGCAGAACATATACTACGCTGGAGATGAAATCCCATGTTGAACATTTAGCCCGAGCTCTTTCAAATAACTTCCTATGGCAGCCCAACAGAGGCTCAGAATGGGATAAGATTGTAGGCATATATTCGCTGAATACCCTTGATTTCATGATCCTGGCCTACGCCGTTCACCGATTGTCAGGTATCGCTGCTCCCGCTAGCGCAGCAAGCTCACATTCTGAGCTTGAATATCAGCTCAAGTCATCGGGAGCCAAGGCACTTTTCACAGTGAGCTAAAAATGATATTTCTAAGAACAGCGATATTCTGATTGATAAAATAGTGTATACCATTACTGGAGACGGCCTTGAAGGCCGCTAGAGGAGCCGGCATACCTCAGTCGCGGGTTTACATCCTGGAGCTGCCCAAGCAATTCTCGGGAACACGGAAAGTTCCCTTTCGCACTGTATGGGATTTAATAGCAGAGGGATCAAGTCTACCTCCATTAGAGGCCTTATCTTGGCAAAAAGGTCAAGGTGCTAGGCAAGTTGCCTACATTTGCTTTTCAAGTGGCACGTCAGGCCTTCCGGTCAGTAGGGATGAGTGCTCGTAGGTCACAACTAACATCCGACCTAGAAAGGTGTTATGATTAGCCACAGAAACGTCATTGCCAACGTACTTCAAGTTGCAGCTTACGATAAACCCAGCAGAGATAAACGTTCAGGACGAGGCTCAGAAGTGGCACTGGGTTTACTACCCATGAGTCACATTTATGGGTTAGTAACTATTGCTAAGGCATCCACTTGGCGTGGAGATGCTGTGATAATACTACCCAAATATGAGCTCACATCATTTTTCAACTCTATTCAACAGTATAAAATCGAGAGTCTGTACCTGGTAAGTTGGTCAGAAAATTATGTCAGACCACAAAAGCTCTGACGCAAATTCTACAGGTTCCACCCATAATTATCCAGATAACCAAAAATCCACAGCTAGTCGTAAAGTATGATATGAGTTCTGTAAAGACAGTTTTTTCAGGGGCTGCGCCTCTCAGTGCTGCGGTTGCACAAGAGCTTCAGAAAATTTTCCCGTCCTGGGTGATACGTCAAGGTTACGGCTTAACTGAGACGTCTCCAATAGTCTGTAATACATCAGAAGACGATGTAATCTTTGGCTCAAGCGGTTCACTTCTTCCGGGTGTTGCTGTCAAGCTAATGTCAGGTGATAATACTGAGATAACCGACTACGACACACCAGGCGAGCTTTTAGTTCAATCACCGAGTGTAGTACTAGGGTACTTAAATAATGAAAAAGCCAACAAAGAAACGTTTGTTGACGAACATGATGGCAAAGGACATTGGCTTCGAACTGGAGATGAGGCCGTAGTTCGAAGAAGCCCAGGTGGTAATGAGCATATCTACATCCAAGAGCGAATTAAAGAACTGATAAAGGTCAACGTAAGATTACCCCCATTGATAAATTGCAGTATTTTATCTAACATTATGAAAGGGTTTGCAAGTTGCACCGGCCGAGTTAGAGGCGCATCTCTTATCACACCCTTCAGTCGCAGACTGTGCGGTTATTGGTATACCTAATGGGGTCGTAGGCGAGGTTCCAAAGGCTTTTATAGTCAAGTCACCATCATCTCAAAGTGTTGAAGATGAAACACTGAAAAGTGATATTTGCAAGTTTGTACAAGGGCACAAATCCAAGCATAAGTGGTTAACCGGAGGAGTGGCGTTCGTTGAAGTAATACCTAAAAATCCGACTGGCAAGATTCTACGAAGACTTCTTAAGGATAACGAAAAGGTTTTACGGAGAGCTGAAGGCACCAAACTATAACTTTGCGCATGGGATACTTGTTCACAGGTGGGTATATGGAGTTTAGGTTTTCTTAGCATTTGTGGCACCCAAAACCCAACTACTATTTCACTTACTCTAGATCTGAGATTTAAGTCCACATGAGATCCTCATAACCGACTTCCATTGTATGTTCTGTATGATTGAAGTCTTCGTAGACTTTAGTAAGTGCTGCTGCACCTTCATGCTTCTTCTGCAGACTCCCGAATTCCGAAGCCCGAACCCTCCGTAGTGGAGATGTCCATTGTAAATGTGATAATTGCCTTTACAGCTCTTTTGACCGCAACTATCGCGCGGACCACTTGTGAGATCCTCGTCTACTCGACCCCACGAATCGCTGCGAGCTCCTCTTTGTTTATCCTTCCGGACATTCTAGTTCTAGCGTAGCAGTCCCGAGAATCCAATCGCTGACGTCCCCCAAATTTGCGACATCATATGAAGGCCTTGCATTCGGCTTCTATGTGCATCGTTGATCCGCAATTCCAGCAAGCTGAAGCGCGTGAAAATTTGTGGGAGTTGCGAAAGCCAAGACAGTGTTTGCGTTATTCAACTTACCGATGAAGTCCAAAGAGCTTTGAAACTCCAGAGTTGCTGAAGAGGCGGAATATAGATTTGCGAGGGAAGATTGCTTTCAAATTCTAGTAAAGCGCTCCAGGTCTGCAGTTCCCATGGAGCCGAACTAGAGATGGAACTGATTTTGTCACTCGCGTGACTTTGTAGGCAACCATCTATGCTGTCGTGGTGATGGGGCCTGCAAAAGATTGAATCGTCACTGGGATGGTGATAATTTGCATAGCAACCAGATTTGATGCTGGTTCCAAATTTATGCTGGATTCCCTCCGTAGGGCGGAGGCATCCAGGAGCTTTTTCCGAGAAAGTTCATTTTTGCTGTAAGTGCAAAGCCGTTTTTGATCCGCAGAACCAATATGACATCGTTGGCAGAAGTATCGAAAGCCTGCGATACGGCTGATCATATGCCATACGGTGATAGTATTAGATATTTATTGCTGGGTTTCAGGCATAGAAAGAGTCGCGCATCGAATTTTGTCCTCGGACTGACACCATTTGCTTTCTGGGCGGGCAGTGCTGCCGTGACTTTTGTGGATATCCCGGCGCTGAGACTTAGGCCTGCTCGAGCTACTGTAGCCCGAGTGGTTAATAAGGCCGGAGCCTGGGTTATCGAAGAGTTTTGAACCCTTATTTCTGGAGCCCTCGACGGAAGAGGGTTTCTGGGACCAGCAGGGGGAGCTGGTAGCGTTGTCACTGAGCCGTATTGTATGAACTGGCCGATGGACGCTCAAAGGTAGACTATAATGCCGTCTACAAACTCTGTACTCTCACCAATCGAAAGAGGTGAAAGTGCTGCTTCGACACTACTAATCGTAATGTCTTATAAAAACAAGCAAACGATGGAAGGTGTTGTGGCCCGCCTCCTTGTGGTGTTCTCCGGTATAGTCTGAGTAGCCTGAGCACCTACTCCACTTGGGAAGGAGACATCTCAGATCACATTTCGCGTGGAGGAAAGTTGAAAGATGGAGGCATGTCTGTATAACTCAGGGTTTTGAGACGTTCCCCTGGGTGGGTATTCGCGGATGAGGGTTGACTTGGGATGAAGAAAAAGCCACCATAACTTCGCAGTGGTACTTGCAAATGAAATCTGAGGCATGAGTGCTCTTCCCTTACGTTGAATCATCTATTCTGTACTTTTCTTTGATATTGTGTCATAGCTAGATAGCTGCATACGCAATTAAAATCTGATGCAAAAAAAATAATAATAATAGTAATAATCATTGTGTCGCAAATCGTGAGGCGGGCCGTAATTTGGGCTGTGCGGCACTTTCCGGCCTCCATTACTGTGCGCAGCTCTGGCAGAAATTTTATCGCTGTAGTTGAGGCTGTGTTGCTGAAAGCTGGTGTTAAAATTTCTATCTTGATGTCGAGCCGTACAAACATACCGTATAATAGTAGCTCATATTAATATTCAGGATTGCGATGGCTAGCAGAGATTAATGGTGTTTGTGGCAGTGCGGGGTCTGGTAATTAGTGACAGGGATATAACACGTTTATATATATATCGCGCACTTGACTCCTCTTTAATGTCATGATGCTTCCGACTAAATTCACAGTACCCATACATACTCTGAGCTAATCACTCCTTACCATATCGGTCCTATCTTCTAATTAATATCCTTTTCACCCTTTTATCTTAAATGACAGGTCATGATATTCTTCGTCTTGCTGGCCATCATCAAGCTCAGAGTTATGGACAGATTAGATCTTTAACAGCTAGCATAGATAATTTTCGTGTAGATAGTTCTGCAGGCTCTATCATCTTTAATATGAAGACCCACTTTCCTTAACTGGTGTTGAATATTTTTTTTTATACTTTTGGTCCTAAGCTAACGCTATCTTTTCCACATTAGGTCAAGGACCGGTGGAGTCGGCAAGGATCACTGCGTACAGGGCCAACTCATTCCAACCGCATGAACTTCTACTGAAATTGTAGAAGATAACAGCAAAACTAAAATCAAAAACATAAATCAAAAACTGAAATCAAGTTTGGAAGAAATACTGTTTGGTCCGGATCCCGTGGTGTTGAATTATTAGAGCGTTGGTCAAACACAATTATCCCTGTACCTTAACATAATGGAGTTATAGTTGTTATTTTTTTTTTAATCATTTAATGTGTATTCAGCTATAAAGCTATGACACATGACCGGTGCTATGTATACATGTTGGATGACTCTTTTGACATTAGAGACACTCATACTCTGGGTTTCATTCGCAAACACCACTACAGGATATAGACCCTCCTCCGTTAGTACCCACCAAAGGGAATTTCGAAACCTTTGGTTACCCAAGCATGCCTTCGTCATCCATGTGCACAAGCACCGCGAGAAATGTGATTGTGTTTTGCCGCATTCGAACCAGCGATCTACTGTCTCAAGTGGGATATGTGTCCAAGCTATCCAGACTCTACTTGGCAGACCGTCCGAGACGATGTACCACCGCACCATCCAACCATGGCAGTGTTTATAGTGTCGCCTGCACTCTAGCAACCGAAGTCTTGGCACGCACAAAGCTCAATTTGTAAAAACTCCTTGCCAAAATTCCACGCCCGTCGAGACTGTATCCATCCTTCGCATCATCTTGTGAACTTGTCCTGAATCCTCTCACGTCCATCCCAAAGAATTGTCTCCCAGATTTGTGCGCCACGCTTTGCTTCCTCCGTCGGGTGTAAACATCGGCGTGGACGTGTATTTGGTGACCAGCTGAGGCCAGAGAAAGTCGGCGAGAGGTGTGGTCATTGGAATGAGGATGTACTAGGTCGTACTTGTAAACTTGATGAGGCTTAGGTAGGATTCGATCTTTTTTGGAATGAAAATTTGACGTGGAGTTATTTGAATCATTGCCTCGTAGGCCAACTTGTTCGGTATTGCAAAATTTGACTGAACTTGGCTCTGGGAGAATATTTCACTCCCAGGTTCGTAGAGAGCACCACTGACAGGTGTTCAGTCTTGCCCTCCGTGATTATTATTTGCATAGGAGTAAAAAGGGTAAGGCGTTTGGAGATCTTATATACCCTGTATTAGTAGTTCCATATTCGCGTGTAGATGAGCCTAGTAGTGGAACGTTGGTACGAGCTAGGCTGCAACATTCTTAGGGAATGCTGAGACTGTAGGAACAATACACGGTTGTTTAACCCTATACTTTATCGAATCTACTTCCAGCTACACTGTTCTATCCATCCAAAGGAACCATAATCTAATACCTGGAGCTGTTTGTTTCTGTGGCCAGCTCGGTGGGCTTGCTGATCTCGGGACCATTTATTACTGATCTATTAGGCCCGGAATTAGTCATCTCTTTGTTGGGAAGATTTATGGACTGCCCTTGGACGAAGGCCTCACTCGCAAACATTCTTGATAACTTTTGCGCAAGGCCTGTTTGTTTTTGACACGATTGCGTCTGTTCAAAGCCAACTGAAGTTGTCGACGTTGGGCGTTATCATCACCGGATGAATTTTCGAGGACTTCGCGGTGGTTGAAAATTGGAGACTTGAAGTACAGAAATGACCACAGGATGAGAAAATAGGAAGATGGGAATTTCTTGAATGGTGCCTTATGTTGGTTGGTTGTTTGTTTCTTAAAGTGCTAGGAAAATAGCACCCTCTAGACTCCTATGAGAGCTTGAGTACGAGTGATAACGGGCTGGATCAGATTAACTACCATATAATCACAATAAACCTCATCCCAGCGTTATCCTAATATGGAAGCTCCACATCGTTCCGTTGGTTTGCTGTCTTTACTGAAGACTTGTATGATACCCTCGGATTACATACTCTCTTCTTCTCCATTGTGTACGTCCTTTTTCCATCATGACTTTTCACTTTAGGACGTGTGTTGGTAGGCGGTGCAATGAGTGTGGAGGTAGATCTTAGGTGTAGTATCGACCGGGAAATACTTCACCGCAAATACATTAGGACTTGGAGAGATGTCGGTTGATTGAACACGACCCTCAAATAGACCTGGTTCCACTCCTCAATCATAGGTTGGTAGGTTTGACCACATGTTCGACTTTCTTGAGGTAGTACAATCTCTGTCGACTATGATCAAAATACCGAGTACAATTGCTTAAAGCCGAAAATCCATCAAATATAACTTATACTACCCTCGCTTATGACTAAAACTCAGTTCTGAGATAATATTTCACTCTCAGGTTCGTGAAAGACACCGCTAACAGATATTCAACCTTCGTCATCCTGCGTAGGCAAACCAATTCAGTGTAGCGAGATTTGACCTAAATTATCTGTGCAATAATTTTCAATATCCAAATTCGTGTGAAGTTCTACGGATAGGTATTAAGATTTTGTGGCCCTCAGTGATTGTTTATGATTTTTACATAGTAATATCATGATGTAGCAAATTCGAAAACCGGCGAGGATCGACATCGCCTACAAGAGAATAGACTCCGGATACTTCTTGTGGGATGAAGTACGCCATCTTGCAACAAGTCTATAGATTTCAAGCTGAGGACTTGAAAACGCGTTCGTTGTCTTCGAATTTGAGTGCCTAATCTGGAGTGACAATAACAACAATGCTGGTGCAGTAATCCATATACTTACGAAAGGCATATAATATGTTAGATGTGCAGATATCCCTTCTTGTATGACCTATGCGAAAATTTGAGGTTCGACTTTAACAATTAAATAATCTGTACGGGATTCATTGTGATATTACGGTATCGGTCAAGGCGTTGGGCGCTAGATGTTTAGCGAATTCAGGATAGCTATTGCATTTACAGATCTAATGTGTAAATGAGAGCGAGTGTAGAGAGACTAAAGCGAGGTACTCGACACAGGTTGTCAGAAAACCTTGGTGTGAGTTCAGTATCAGCTCAGCATCACGTTCAGGTCTTAAAAGATTCAATTATTGGGTGGGGCCCTCAAAGGAATCTCAATGGTTTGTGCATATTAATGCCAAATAGACTAGGCGCGTGGAATTGAGAAGAAGTTTTGATGGAAAGTCATGCAAATGAGCGGCAGTGTCTCATGTCATGGACGCATCAAAGACCAGGGAGATACCATCATCACCCGCCGTCACAATTCTCGTGCCATCTCCTTGCACAAAATCAAGAACTCCGCCGCCCTCGCCATTGCCTCGGTGACCCTTCCATTCCCGCAGAAGTCCAGAATTGGCCGCACTATTGCCGCCACGAGAATCCCATCTTCGAACAACGCCATCCATACCACAGCTTGTCAGTATATATTTATTGTCTGGCTGCGACACAAAGTCTACTTTGACCACACTATGTTCATCGTGCGCATTTTTGATATGTTTTCGCACAGCGAATCGATGGGCCGAGTCATAAAGTACGATACTACCATCGACACTGCCAGCAGCCAATAAGGTCAGCGGTAATGGTGCAAACGCCAATGTCTCAACACCATCAGTCTGAGCTTGTAGATCAGCCAGTATTTGCCCAGCTTGTCCTATCGTTAGAGAAGACTTTGAATTTTCGTCTATCGTTTTTGCATTCTTAGTTCGCTGGGTGACGTGCTTTTCCGTTGCTGACGTCTCAGAGCTCAAGCGTGGTATGCTCACAATCTTAATAGAGCCACCTGCACCACCTGCAGCAAGAAATGTTCCGTTTGGTGATATAGCAACACTGAAGAGCCCTCCATCTATGGCAAAGCGCTGGTCTGACGCTGTAAGGCCAACAACGTATGATCCTCCATCCCCTTGAGTCACACCTGCTGCAGCTCCGTCTCCAAAGACATCCCACACATATAAACTACCCTCCTCACTTACAGTCGCAAGTAACTTTCCATCGGGAGACCAGCTTCCAGCCGTGCAGCTTGCCATATGTAAGAAAAAACTGCATACTATGCATAGTGGTGCTTCTTTTGACTTCGCATCAATTGAGAATACCCATACACTCCCGTCGCTTGCACCCATCGCAACTGTGTCAGGAAAATTTGGATTCGGGCAGGCTGCTAGCCAATTTATTTCTTCTACTTCTTGCGCCTCACCAATGAAAGTCCATCTTTTATCTTTCATCGCGTATGCCCTTAATTTCCCATCTAGACCTGCACTCAGCAAGAAGTCACCATTGGGTTTTGTGAATGTTAGCGCATTGATGGAATCCGTATGTCCCTCCAGCTTAAAGATAGGTGATAGCCCTGCTCTTTCGGGCGTCTCATTTGGTGCACTCAGATAACTTGCAGGTAACACCGGGGATAGATCAGGGGTTGCATCAAAGATATATCCTATACCCTCAGCGTCATCTCCTTCACTTCCTCCGGTTGCGATGAGATTTGGGTATAGAGGGTTCTGAGCGATACAAAAGATGCTATCTTTGTGCATGTCAAAGTATGCGCTGGAGTCGTTTTGAAGGTATATTTCTTGGATATGTTCGTCGCCATCATTTCCATCTTCCTCAGAGCCACTATCCATAGCAACATCACCCTCCGTAGTAATTTCCTCGGCTGTTTCGGAGGGATCGAGCATGACAACTTCTTCATCTTCTCCACTAAATTTTGCGTCTTCAATATCCTTAGATAAAGGCATATTTCGAGCCTGATTATGGGCAGATTTTTACGGGGTTCAATCAAAACTGACGAGCTGCTTTCTGGTGGCAGGAGAGACAAACTTTATTTTTTTTTCCAATGAGAAGGTCCCTTGAGAAATAAGGGCATGCGACCACTGTGTAACTCCTAACAGTTTTAAGCAGGTTTTGGGGGATATGATGGTTGCAAAGATGCTGCATAACGAAAACAATCTCTATTTCAATTTCATGGATGCGCAGTATCTCGACAGGGCTGAAAGCAAGGCTATTATTTAAAATTAACGTGTAAACCTGGATAGGGCAAGACGCGTCCATAACCCCATCTGCGCAACTCTATTCAACATCCAAACCCGCAAAATCAAGCAGCAGTATCACTATGTATAACCAGCTGTTGTCCTCGGCGTCAATTGGTCCAGGCGAATACTTAAATTTGAGACCTTAGGGATTGCTGCTGCAATGGAGCGATCAGTACGCGACCGAAAGAAGCTAATGAGCCTAGCTCAGTAATTTTTGCAAAATATCGATGCTTGGGCGAAACTCAAGACAGAAACTGAAATTGCGTTATTGGTTGCAAAATTTATCGAAGATATTTCAACCATCGAGACAGTGTTTGTGATAGGCAACGTCAACGCCACAATTACATAATGCAAGAGCTCAAACCCTGAGAGAACTTAGACAATAACCTCAGTGCTTAGAGTGACGAAAATAATCGAGAAACTGCTTCATGAACTGCCTGAAAAGCCACAGGAGACTATGCTCCCCTGGATCATAGTGGCACAGAAAGTGACCAAGCTTCCGGACCCGCCAGCTAGCCCAGTAAAACGAAAGCTGATTGTGCAGATAGAGCTATTTAAATAAGAGCCCAGAGAAGAAGTTAGCGACTTCTCCTTCGCATGGGGCGAGAACATCAGTGACAGACACTATAACCTGTCGCAACTAAGAAAATAATCATTGAGAAAGCTGGGGTTAAACCTTCATCAGTTACAGTGATGAAACAAGTTTGATCTAGTCTAGCAATGGAGTGTACATCAGACGCACTCGGGGAATCGATTCTGAGTTAGTCCTTCGCTTCAAAAGGAGGAAATCGTAAATGAGCCTTCGTTAGATTGGACATCAGTCATGATCTCTCATATGCTAATCTATATCAGTAGATGAAGAAGAATTGAAGTAACCTAGGAAATGGTGAAGATGGAGTGCCAGGCAGTTTGTGGAGTCAACGATATAGACGTGACCTGCAACGGCTGTTAAACCTAACAATTCCTGTAGCCTACGCTAGTTAGCGTAGGTAATAACACCAAGAGAATCTTCGGGAAGGATCTCGAAATACACGGAGCTTATAGGACTCCCAATGAACCTTCCGGAAGCATACTGAAGGTTCATGAGGATGACAGGAGTATCGAGAATCCTCTAGGGAGTTGTCGAAGTTTCCAAACAATTCTGGTCATACAGGTAACCCTACAGAAGGGGATTATCTTTGATTTTATGTATATTTGTAGTCTAGCTGTAAGAATTCCCTCTTCAGAGAATTAAAATTAATATTCTGTACTAACAAAATTGCCCATGTGTTTTGTATTGAAACCGTGACACGCTCAAATGATATAAAATTAAGACAGTATTCCACTATTTGAATCGTACATTTTAAATAGATACCAGCCAATCTACTGTTTAGACTATTCGACGAGAGTGGGCCTGCCGTTCCATTTTATCGTCGACGCCCCATTGAGCAATGTTAACGCTGCTGGGGCCAGCACTAAACAAGAAATTGTGACAAATGTTTTGGCACGCACGAAATGGTGTTAAAAATTGTCAAGGATTTCTTGGAGGAAATATCTCGAAGAACAAGTGTACAATTTCGGACAAGAATTTATCAATTCATATTGAGAAGAGAGTTCGATATCCTACAAAACTATCAATAAATTCTTGTCCGAAATTGTACACTTGTTCTTCGAGATATTTCCTCCTAGAAATCCTTGACAATTTTTAACAGATTATGAGACCAACGCTCTAGTCAACTAAGCTGATTAATTATATTGATAAGTTGTTCTTAGATCGAATATACCTCATTTATTAACACGTTACTTCAATTTTCTGAAACTCACGATGTCTGCTGCACAAATACTGAAGTCGATCAAGGGTGCTCCAAATTTGGAGAAATCTACATACAATAGATGGAGCACTCATTTTCTTGATACTTTATCTCTATTTGACATTAATAGCTTTATTCTGGAGACAAAATTTGAGCTTGAGACGCAGGATACAAAGAGCTCAGAGACTGGCCTATTTATCTCAAGACAAGATAGAAATATACGAGTTGCCTTATCCCAACTTGTATCCGACATCGCATTTCACCTCGTTCATTTCTCTAACTCTTCAAAAACCTGTTGGGATAACCTTAAACAGCTCTACTGTCCGAACGCAACTGAAGACATGGAAGACCTATTACAGGATTACCGGGGACTAACGTTTGAAGATAATATCGAGGTTAATGAATGCGTGCAAAAGTTGTCTAAGATCCGATCTAAAATTTGTTTGACCAACAGCATATCAGCGCCTTCCGATCCAAGTATGAAGAAACGGATACTAACCAACTTCATTAAATGCTGTGGAGGATTTTACATGTCGACTGTCATTTCACTGCGAGAACCAACCATATCTCTGCAGTCTGCAGTATCATCAATACGTACTTCTCAAGCAGTATATCGCGATCTTCACCCTACACCAGTTGTGGCCCTAGGCGGTAAATTCAGTACAATCTCCGACAATTCTAGTGATGTTAAAAGATGTGCACACTGTAAGCGCCGAGGCCACTTATGCGAAAGCTGCTTTCACCGGATTGATACCCCTGACGGATCTAAATAGGCGGCTAAAAATCCCAATAAGGCTACCAAGGTTATGAAGTTGCGTACAAAAGCTGCTAATCGTTTTAAGCCCGCAAAGGTCGAATCCGACCACGTTAGTGATGATGAAGAATCTGAGGCTGGAGTATGGATAATGGAGGAGCATTCATTAATGTCAACAAGTGGCCCCAATAAGAATAATATTATACTTGACACTGGTGCAACACATCATGTATATCACGATAAGTCCATGTTCATTTCTATGTCCATCAGCAAGAAATCCATTCTTGATGCCTCAGGCAGACAGATTCCTGTCTCTGTTACCTGAAAGGTACAGTTTAGGGTATTCGAATTGGAGAACAAGAAAGCTACTAAAATTATTACTATGGAGAACGTTCTTAATGATCCCTCTTGTGACGAAACCAAGCTGGTTGTAGTGTACTTTTAGAAAGATTAAACTATATGAAGAGAGTAGTACCACAACTACGGGCAATGACTATTTGTACATCCTTCTAGCTCATCCAGTACGTACTATGTTGGTGAGAATGATATATTGCTCCGCCACTGCCCGTCGTCATCTTTGCCATCTAGCTGACTCTCTCACTTGGCAATTATACTTCGCCGTCTCACATTCCTTCCTAGCTCCAATGTAATGTGGCCAAGTGAAACTTAGTCGCTTGATACAAGATAATATGTAAAACTCTCCCTAATACGCCCCCAAACTCCGCTTAGGTTTCCACCTAAGCTAAACCACGGTCAAACCGTAACACCTCTTGCACGAGAAACTTGGTGTCTGGAATTCAGCTTTTACCAAAGGGATTAGGTATTAATTCAGTGAACGGAGGACTAAGCGTGTTATCAAGGAATGGATCAGTTATTGCAACTGCTAGATCGGATTTAGGATTATTCTGCTTTAATACATCTTCTTCCTGGTATACTGCCCCTTCACATTCTTCACCTCGTTCCATCAAACAGCTATCACAGAAAACGCAGGAGTCAGTTACTGATATTTTACATTGTCGCCTTGCTCATATAGATTCACGGATCCCGAGAAGGATAAACCCTCTAAGATTGGGTATACCAAATTTTCAGGCTAGAGACATCCAAAACAGAAATATCCAGAAGATGGATTTGAAACAATGTGCTGTTAGTAGCTCAAGCAAACAAGTGGGGAGAGCAAATCTTGCTCCTTTCTCTTTACCTACTGAAAACCTTGATTTGAATCACTCCGATACTCTGGATATTCCAAATTATCTTCGGTTAGGAAAGAAAAGAAAAGAACGAAAGTCTAGACCGGCCATCAAAACAGTGCGCTTTGACGGTAGCTCGGAATATAAAAGGACCAATTTTGATGTATTAACCCAGCAGATCAGTACTCCATATACGCAGTATTGAAATGAGGCAGCAGAGAAACTGAATCTATCACTTATTGTAGTGGTTAGATACATGCTTTATCGAGCCCGCTCACCATGCAAATTCTGGGACGCTGCCATTACTACAGCCTGTCACTTACGACATAGATTAACGATGCGCTATAGTAGTGCAATGTTTTTTGAATCGATGAATGGTCGTTCTCCAAAGATCTTCCACCATAAAGTTTGGGCCTGTAAATGTTATGCACTGATCAATAATAAGGATCGATATCGGTTTAAGCCTATACCTAACTCTCAACGTGGCATGTTTATCGGGTATTGCGAACCAACAACTCAATATTGCAACTGTATTCCTTTAAAATCTGATACTAATAAGTTAGTAACGTCTGCAAATGTGCGAAAAAACATCATTGTTTTGAAAAATCTGCACCCATCGATTTTAACCCCGTGAAGTTCTAGCCTTGCTTTAGTAGCGATGGAGAGTAATCCAAAGAAGGATACTCATAGTAGGAAGCCTTTTACAGGAAACAGATACGATAACAACGCGTCGAACGCGACTCAGGATACTGATACAGCCTTAAAGAGGTTCAAGAAAGCAGTTGAAGGAGATGAGCTATCAAGTAGAGCCTACAAAAAATTTATTTCAGAGGCGATTCTAATAATCAGAGGCCTAAATAACGCGAAAGTCCACACCCAAATCACCAGTAGTAACGAAAATTCATCTATAGCTAAGATATTACAAGAGATTCAAGCAATTAAAGCGTCTATTTCACAGACTAAAGCTCCAGACCTTACACAACACTCCTGGGCACAAATTACTGGCAATCCTGAAGTCGCGAGCACCACAATAAGGATACATATTGATGAAGAAAAGAAGGAGATATCCAAGCTCTCGAGCCAAGAGTTCGTAAAGAAAATAGGCATAACTGAGGTTATCGTAGCGAGACAGATGTCTAATGGACAAGTTAAGGTGTACTTCGCAGGTCAATAATCAAAAGAGAAGATTGAAAGACAGAAGGAATGGACCACTAAGCTTGATGCTACAGCACAATTAGCCAGCCTTATGTACCAAGTCTTGGTACAAGATATGCCGCTCTCATTTGAGCCACATAATATAGAACATCTGAAGTCGCTTCGATAAGCAAATGCTATGTATTTCCATGGCATAAAGTTACAAAGAGCTATATGGCTTAAAATATCGTCACAAGGAGGAAAGTCATCAGGATCTATGATCCTGTGGCTTGAAGAGGCTGAAGCCGTAGATAAAGTAATCGCAAAAAGGATAATGTGGCGCTATGAGATTAAATCAATAGAGACTTTCAGATCCAGTTTCCGTACAATGCAATGTTTCAAATGCCAGAGGTATGGACACATTGCTAAGGTTTGCACCGCTGAAGTCAAGTGCGGCCAGTGTGCAAAGGCACACAACACCAGAGAATGTGGAGAAAGACAACAGACAAGTTGCTGCAATTGCAGCAGAAATCATGAGTCATGGCACCCGAGCTGCCCTGTTAGGATTACTGCCAAAGCTAAAGCAGTATTGAATCTTAACCAAGATCTAGGAAGATATCAACGCCCGGAAATTCTGGAAAAAGACCAACAAAGTGAATGGCAGACTGTAGGGTCTAGGGAAAGAAGAGCTGGTATGCTAGGTACACAGGTGATCGGAGAAGATGGCGAAATCATCGCCCGCCGAGGCCCTGGAAGACCACGAAAGACTCCTGCTGCTATGAATAACGTAGCAACATGGGCCACGATGCCAATAACCTTCGGTACGACGACCCCGTCGACCGTAATCCAATCCCGGACTGTGACACGGGAAAATCAGGCAGAAGGAAGCGATGCACCGCTGTGCAATATGACCCAATGAAAGGCACAAATACGTGGAATATCATACAGTATAATGTGAATAGAAGTAAAGATAAAGTACAGCATCACTTCCTCCAAGAGCTGAACCCCGAGGAGCAACATCTAGTAGCAGTCCAAGAGCCTTGGTGAAACCCATCGAATAATTTAAACCTCAAGTACCCAGGATATCATTTGGTATCCTCAGACAGACCGAACAGCCGAACTTGCATATACGTCATCAAGCGGCTAGCTACAGATAAATGGAGAGTCAAAGATGTCCCCGAAGAAGTCGGTGGAGACATAACTTCGATCAGCCTCCAGACCGAACAGGGAAAATTGAGGGTCCATAATATTTATAATTCCCCACCTAAATCCCATAGCAGCACAGCGCTAAGGAAGCTTCAATGGATCCCTTAAATCCTAATGCAGGATGACCTCCACATATTGGTTGGAGACTTCAACCTCCACCACCCAAAATGGGGAGGCCAGGCAGCCATGTCACACCACAAAGGCTCAGAAATTCTTATCGAAATGCTTCAAGAGCTTAACATGGAACTTATACTGCCCGAAGAAACCGTCTCTTGGAAGAGCAGAGGGAGCCAAAGTGCTCTTGATCTATCGTTCGTCTCAAAGAAACTTGAGGAGACCGTCTTAAGGTGTCAACCAGCAAACGAGCTTGAGGCATCTTCTGATCATATCTCCATATGCACTGAACTTTAAATACAGCCAATTTCTCAAGTGAAAAAGACAACTTATCCCCAGTGGAAGAATGTAAATTGGGAAGCATTCAACGAACGACTCGCCACAATTCTGTACTAGAACCTTGGATGATAGTCACCTAGACTCCAGGCAAGCTATTGACAAGAGAGTTATGGTTATTATTAGTGCTATACAACAAACAACTGAAGAAATGGTGCCTAAGTCGAAACCTTCTCGATATGCAAAGCCGTACTGGAATAAGGAGTATTCAGCTGCAGTGAAAAGGGCAAGGAGAGCAAGAAGAAAATGGACCCGTGACTGCAACGAGGAAAACTGGGTTGGAAACCAAGAAGCCACAAAACAGAAAAAAAGGCAGATAAAGAAAGCCAAAACGCTAGGCTGGAGAGTACTCGTTTCGAAAATAACAGAAGACCCGATCAAAATATGGAAACTAGCTAGATGGGCCAAGAAAAATGACGGAGAAATAGGGAGGTCCACTCTGATACCGGACTTCAAGGACGCCAAGGGAAATGCTGTCAAAGAAAACAAGCAGGAAGCTAACATCATGGCCTCTCATTTTTTCCCACAACCCTCGCAGGCAGATACCAGTGATATTGCTAACACAATCTATCCCCCGGAAATAGAGACAATCTCCAACAGAATGACCGAGGATGAAATTGAAGAAGTAGCAGGATCCCTACCCAGCGACAAAGCCCCAGGTCCGGACGGTATACCGAATCAAGTTTTAAAGCACTGTAGGAAGACTCTAAGCAAAATACTAACAGTCTTGTTCAATGCCTGTCTCAAAATAGGATATCATCCGAGAGAGTTCAAGGACTCTACCACTATTGTCTTGAGAAAGCCTCAGAAGCCAAACTACAATACTCCAAAAGCTTATAGGCCTATTGCCCTTCTTAACACTTTAGGCAAACTCCCGGAAAAGCTGGTAGCTAATTGTCTCTCTAAGGCAGCCGAATACCTCAGACTTTTTCCCGAAGAGCAGGTGAGTGCCCGGCCACAAAGGTCCACCATCTTGGAAGTAGAGCTTCTCACGGAACAGATTCATACAATTTGGGGTGAATGTAAGAAGCAAGTGGCCTCTCTGTTAAGTCTAGATATATCGGGGGCCTTTGACAACGTGTCTCACGAAAGGTTACTACATAACCTGAGGGAGAAAAGAATTCCGGAGTGGATCAGACTATATATAAAATCTTTCCTCGAAGATAGAACAACCTCCATGGTACTGGGATCATTCCGAGGAAAGAAGATCTCCACCAGTACAGGAATACTTCAAGGCTCCTCTCTATCACCTATACTGTTCCTATTTTTCGTCAGTACACTCCTTCCAATGTTGAACATTTCCTCTACATCAGTAGTTGGATTTGTTGACAATACCAACATTCTAACCTGGTCCAATACAACAGAGGAAAACTGTCAAGAGCTGGAGAGCCAACATAAGGTCTGCGAGCAGTGGGCAAAAACGCACAGAGTCAGATCTGCGCCTGAAAAGTACCAACTAATGCATTTCTCACGAGCTAGGAAGAGAAATGATCTTAAAGCAATAGTTCAGATCCAAAGTCACACTACAGCGCCACAGCCTTCCCTGCCCGTCCTTGGAATTTACTTTGATCCGAAGCTAAACTTGGGGGCACACATCAAAAGTCTAAAGCTGAAAGCTGAGACAGGTCCAGGCCATAAGTAGGCTGACACAGTCCGCGTGGGGAGCCACATTTCACAGGTCAAAGCTGCTTTATAGCGCTATAGTGAGACCAGCCCTTACATATGGGTCGCCAATCTGGGCTGAGGCCGGGCCAGGAGGTAGAATACCCGAAAGGATAGTCAAACCCTTCGAAGCTCTCAATGAAATTGTCTGAAAGTAGTAACTGGGGCATAAAAATCGACCAGCACCAGAGTGCTGGAACATGAAACTGCTACTCTTCCGATAGAAATCTACTTGAAGCAACAAAGGGCTCAGTGTGTAGGCTGCTCAAATTCTCTACCAGTCCAAAAGACTATCCAATCAGCATGTACTAAAATAAAACTTCCCAGAAGAGGAAGAGAAGATATTAGAGCACACAATAGAAGAGCAGACCTTGCATACTGGAAAGAGATTTGCGGAGAGGGGAAATCCAAGGACTTACAAAAAGAAGCAGTAAGAGTTGCAACGTACCTAGAATGGGCGAAATCTTGGTCTGCCACAAAGCGAACTCAACAGCCTAAAAGATTTGCTTCAGCAGATCCTAAAACTTGGGCAGCAGCAAAGTTCTACCGATGCCGCCATTCTGGACGTACAAAATTAAGCTTCTGGGTGTCACCATTTTCTCTCCACAAAAACCTAACAAGGGCCCAAAGTAGCTTAGTAATCCAAATTCGAAGCGAGCATATCGGGCTCAATTCTTATTTACACAGAAGAAAAGTAGCAGGAGTTTATCACCCAAGTTGTCCGTGTGGCTACCAATCACAAAATCCCAAGCACATGATCATGTCCTGCCCTAAGTAGTCAATTGGTAGAGGAGAAATCTGGAGACAAGCTCGAAATCGCTCCTTTGAAGCAATGACCAACAATCCTAACAATATGAAAAGAATCACACAATGGATTCTTAATCATGGTTGGATAGAAAAATTCCGCATGACAAATGCAGTCGAAATACTTCTCAGGGAACGAGACGCAACATGTAGGAGGCTGGGGTCGATAGAAGGGACGTGATTGGTACACATCGACGGTGTTACAGTGTAACTATGCTTCTTGAAGGATAAATTACAAACTATAAGAATTAAATCAGAAAGCTTGGGGGGTTTTCACTTATGTAAATATATAGATAGGTTTATAGCCACCTACATGGGCCCATATGGCGCCAAATCAGGATAGTGAATACAAATCAAATCAAAGTCTGCAAATGTGCGAGTTAATGAATATCCTTTTTGGGATTGGAGCAATCAAATACCCCATAATTTTGACACTATAGATATGAAGCATCACCTCCCCAAATTTCAAGTAACATTGATCGCAACTCGGACGGAGATTTTACTCCAGAAATTGACATTGCGCCGCCGAATCATTCACAGTCTAATGTGTTGGAGTCAACACAAATATTAGGACCCATATATTCTAGAGCAAATACCTATGATACCCAAGAATTAATTCCTGAAGCTGAACTCCAATTACTTAGGAGGAGTAGCTATATCACTATGACAATACGGTTAAGTTCTGCATGTGTACCAAGAGCTGATGCCTTGAAAATTCCAAAAATATATTGTAACACCTTAATCCTATTCAGGGGTTTTCAACGGGACAGAAGATAATGTTGTGATTGATGACATAACCTGCCCTGCATCTGGTTATTGTGGATCACAGAGATGTAGAATCTAATGGTTAAAACAGAACAGACCAGAGTCAGATAGAATAGAACAGGATGGAATAGAATGTGATGACTCAGAGCTGAATGGAACTGAGCGACTGGGTATATGGAAAGCCATAGAATATGGTATATGTATATAAAAGTAGTGATTCTCTAAACTTGAATGAAAGCAAGCAAGTCTACTAATTCATTACAATCTACCTCTACCTTCAAGTCTCAGTGAACGTGCAGTTATTTACCGGTAACTATTCCACCTCCCATAACCTTGCATTCATAACAGATAACAATAACTGGCAGTCAGTTAGTGGCTACATGTTAATGCAAGGCAGTGCCCTAGTAGGCCAGTAGTCTAGACTTTAGAAAACAGGGTCATCTTCGAGGGTAGAGGCAGAGTGTATCGCATTATTTGATGTTCCAAAGGAGGTTACCTGATACACTGGAATCCTCAATGAGGCTCATGTTGCAGACAAGTTAGTTGACATAAATTGGCTTATCATTGTGTCACAAAATGTGTTGAAGACGGCAAAAAGAAACATAAAATATATCTCCACCAAAATGATCTTGACTGATATTATTACAAAACTGCTGTCCTTTACTAAAGCGAGCGAACTTCATAAGCATATCTTCAGGATCGAATGAATTGGCTCAATTGGTCATGATGCTCAGGAGAAGTATTGGAAATCTAGACTTAGTATGTTTGAAGGTTTAGATTTCTAGTTATGATCATCAAGATCAATTGAATTGAATTGATTTCATATGATTAAGCTTAGCTGGGCAACATAAGATTCAGTGGTATCTGAAATGCAGTGGCTAGGAAATACTACCTTGCAATAATTTAGTGGCTGGTTGTTGCTAGATCACTTGGAGTTTGGGATCACTAAAGCCTTGGGGATCTGTATTTTAAGGATAGACTTACTTTTATATGCTTAACAAGGTTAACGGAGTATTATATATTGTTAATTTATATTGAGAAGAGAGTTCGATATCATACAAAACTATCGATAAATTCTTGTCCGAAATTGTACACTTGCTCTTCGAGATATTTCCTCCTAGAAATCCTTGAAAATTTCTAAAAAATAGCTTAGTACATGGTGAACATCCCCATATTTTCAAACTGTGCTGGACCCCACGACCCAGCCCACTTGAGCAGCATGACCCATCTAAGGCGATACAATGGACAAATAACGCCCTGGTCATCGGCAGAGCTTCGAGATATTCGAGAGCGAGGATATATGAATTATAAGGCGGCTTCATTAAGCTCTTGAGAAAGATTTAAGGCCAGTGAGGTCATTAACATACCAGCAGAAATAATGCGTGATGGTGAGTAGTACACCAAACCATTTACACCATAACCACAAATATAGCACCCTTCTATTTCACTAAATGAGCTTGGGAAAGAGTGGATTAAACATTGAAATAGCGCTACATCAAACTTTGGATGCAGAAGTACACATAGTCATGGTATAAGAACCATGGACCTTGCAAGAAGACGAAGAGTCTAGAACGAAAAGCCATACTGGCTTCAATAGCCTCATACCCTTTGGAAATATAACACCGACACCACGACCACGTACTGTCATTTTTGAGAGAAAAGGCCTTCGAGCAGCTCACATTTCACCCTCGTCATCAAGCCAGTAGTCAGACTACTGTTTCGTGCAGGTGTGTTGAATGACCTAAGTAAATGTCTATTGTGCCCCAGACCTCAGTGGGACTTTGGATCCTTTACTAAACTGGCATGCCAGTAGCCCTTCTGTAGTGGGAGGCGATTTCAAATCAGTCTTATAGCACTGTCAGCCGTTAATAAAACGTCAATAAGGAAACATCGATCTCATCATGGGATAGGCTCGCAAAAAAAATATGCAGCTACTAAGTACCATTGGAGAAAGTACCCACTGTGATTGAAACGTGCTGGATCTAACCTGAAGTAATGGCACTGTAGATTCATTATTATCAAGCCGATCTCACTGTACATCAGACTACTCT
This sequence comes from Blumeria graminis f. sp. triticale, assembly GCA_905067625.1. Classification (NCBI taxonomy): domain Eukaryota; kingdom Fungi; phylum Ascomycota; class Leotiomycetes; order Helotiales; family Erysiphaceae; genus Blumeria; species Blumeria graminis. The sequence continues at coordinate 10,527,680 of LR898472.1, read as the reverse complement.
ACTATTGAGGGCTCACTTGACATACCCGGGTACTCAAAGCTATCCGGAATCCCAAGACTAACCCGCATTAGAGACTGCAATCTATACAAGTTTGCTCGATTGTTGTGATATGACTGTCAGAGCCGCTATGGGCCATCCCTGTCTATCTACAGGGATGTAGCATATCCATGTACTAGTGCAGTATGCAGGGTCCATGTGGTCACTGCACAACTGTTATTACAATCAACACCAAGAGCTTTGTGTCACTAGTACAACATGTTAGGGAATGGAATGGAATGTGGTTATGGAACATTCTGGTTATATGATTATGGACTGTATCATGGGTGTACTGTCAGAGGAAAGCTAAGAATGATATAGTTGGGTCTGAATCATGAGCTATATTTAATCTAAAGAAAGAAAGTTCTATGTACCCGAAATTATCATACAAACTGTGTGCCAAGGCCGAAAGATTATCAGCCGAGCCTAACTAGATCAAGATGAGTTTGATTAGGCGAGCGCATGCTTAGTACAGTTCACAATTGTTACATGTACAGCATGTATATATATCAGTCCTGTCTACCTCAGTAGCACCATCAATTGTATTAATTAAGTTATTCATATCTTCAGTCTCTGATTATTATCCTCTGCTCTTCTCTGTTATCCCTAGCTTATTCATCATTCCATATCTACTCATAACCTAAGTTCAACATTGATGCGTGAAGCTATCCAACTACAGTTACATGTCTTCTGGGTGAGTAATGTGGCACGTGCACCCTTCGTGTGGTTTGGGCATCACAAGTAGGGTGAATGTTTCATGTTATCTTGCACCAAGCAGAACGTTTCACTTCGCCACATTACATTGGGACTGAGAAGAAATTTGAGACGACAAAGTAGAATTGCCAAGCGAGATAGCCAAGCTAGATGTCAAAGTAGGATAACAATGGGCAGTGGCGGAGTAATATGTCATGCTCACCAACAGAGTACATACTGGATGAGCTGGAAGGATGTACAAATAGCCATGACCCGCAGTTGTGTTATTTCTCTCTTTTCATATAGTTTAATCTTTCTAAAAGTACATTGCAATCAGCTTGGTTTTGTCACACCATCGGCCAAGGCCCCCCGGCCATGCAGCGCAAACTATAAAAGTACATCAAAAGGGCTCTTCTGCTGAGACTTTTGATTTTCAGCAATTTCCAAAAGTGACTAACTGTTTACAGGAAAAATTATCTATCACCTACACCAATTATCTAGTAATATAGCCTGCACGTATTGGTTGAAAGAATTACATGTTAGTGTCAACACTGAATTTCTTTGAAGAAGCTGGTATCATGAAGCCATTTACTAAAGACAGGTACCCCTTCAGAAGAGCTTAGAATCCATGAAATTTCTAGTGTTGGATGTTTAGTTCTGCCACAGAGGCGGGTTCGGCTTTGCACGAGCCGGCAAAAGGAGAAGTGATCAAAGAAATTTTCCTGCCTGCAAGCGCAAGTCAGAAAAGCGTTCGAGTGGTTAAAGCGGCAATGAAAGTCAGATAAGTCCCCGTGGCCTGAACAAGCTGCAAGGAGATGATCTAGGGCGAAGCGACTAAGGCTCTTTAATTCGGGGGATCTGCCAATGTTGGCACTAATTCTCAGCTTGTGGTACCTTTTTGGAGAATTTTTGGGTCCAGACTCTATCTACAGAGGCTTTGTATCTTGATATAATATCTCTCTTCGTTCGGGAGATCAATTGAGATAGGGGGAGCAAAAGCTTTGAATATCTGTTGAGCCAGTGCTTCTACTCTTTCATTGCCAGGTAAACCGGGATGTGCTTGACACCATAATATCCCGACATTGCCTACTCCGGCGAAGTAGCTAAAGACTCTCCCCATCTACTTAGCTTTGAGTTCTTGGAAGCGAGCAATACGAAGGGAACTGCTTGGGGTGGGTGTGGCCAGGAAGAGGCGTGGGCGGCCACTTGGTTGGGTAGGCATAACGTGATGTTTGTGGCAAATCTAGCCATCTGATTGTGAATGGCAAGGTTTATGCCTGCGACGGCCCTGATTATATATTTTTTTGGATCAATTAGTTCTAAGCTAAAGCTCTTTGTCAAATATGGATGCAAGATTGGTGGAGCCGGCAGCGTTCCCTGCGATCTTTTCCACAGCCTAACTTGTTCCAACCTCATGAATTGCTGCCAGAGGTGCAGCTGATTAAACAGAAACAAAAAACCACGAAAATCAAAACAAACTCCGAAAGACAGAAGATTCTTCCATGTTGTACCCAAGCAAAGCGCTCTTCACACATTCCATTGTCTGTCATACCTTCAGAATGAAAAATTTACCCAATCTACACTGATGGCAAGAGACGAGTTAGCAGGCACCTTTGACCCAGTCGGTATCCTGCTATTATTTGGTAAATGCCCATAGAGGTATTGTCAGAAGCGGCATGTAGGTAATAGAGCAAAGACAAGAATCAAGACAAGGGTCAAGACAAGAATGCCAGGCAAGAGGTTGCTGTCCTACATTATGCATGAGATAGGTGCATAACCACTCGGCTAAAAGGCCAGACTAAAATCATAGAACACTAGATGCTGGTTATCTCCACATATATAGATTATACAGTTGGCATTCCTGACAGGCATTGTTGTTGGAAATGGAGAGACGGAGTGTTGTGGACGTACGGGCCCTCCATTTCGTCTAGGTTCCCGACACAATCTCGTGTGTATTTAAGAGGTTGAAGCAGGTAATATGGTAGCGCTTCAGGCTACCTATTGGACATATGAGCGGCTGTATGGCGTAGGCACAAGGAGGTTATTGGGGGTTTTCTATGCCTAGATGGCGCCACACTCGTCTATGCTGTAGCCTAGGCTCTGTGTCGCTTACACTTGTACTTGTAGCGCACATCTCCCACACTTTTAGCTTTAATCCGAACATGACACTCTTTTAGTCAACTTCTACTTTCGTTCCATGAATATTGCGCCTATTACATTCCGCGATATTTCCAACAATTGTCGAGGTCGCTGTTCCCTCGAGCTTCCCCTTCAGATTCCGGAACTTCGAAACCTGATCTCTCGGCCATCGAGTCTCAAGGACGAGGGTTTGATAGTGTTCCACAGGGTGTGCTGTATAGCTTAGTGATGATAATAAATGGGTCAAGGGGATGACAAGTCTTCTCTAGGAGAAGATGAATGGGCAAATAATTGCGGTAAATGTTACACGTGAGTCTTGCAGATGAATATCTGGAAGATAGATACATGGTCTTTTCGGAGAAGAGTTGGGTAAACAAATATATTGTAAAGGACAAGTAAAGAAGACCTTGCGTGAATCCGAGACATCCTTGGCTGAGGCTCGAGCTCGTGCTACCACCACGAATCTCTTTTGCTCCATGTGGCAAATCCACTTGAGCTGCTCTCTTATCACCGGTCCCCCGCAGCTGCGATATAGTTTGAGGGTCTTGCACTCGGAAGCCGAGTGCAAATTTGATCCGCAGTTCCAGCAGGATGGATTGCGGTAGCAACCACGAGTAGCGTGGAAGCCCAAACAGCGTTTGCACTATTCGATTTTTCGACGAGGCTTGCAGATGGTAGCAATACCAGACTCATCGAAGAGGCGGAAGCCGGCACGAAGGGCGGAATCCCGAGCAAAAAGGGCAAGCCAGTTTCTATACGGCACACCTGGATTGGCATCTCTCGGGCTCTATAGTGGATCTCGGTTGAGATACTTTCAGCATCAACCGTACGATTACAGTCGAGTTTTCGTAGGGTCGCGGGTACATTTGCGATCCGAAAGGCAACAAGGTCGGAAGCTTCTTCGAGTATGGTGTTATGTTTTGCCAGTCCCGGAGTACTTTTGCCAAAGGACTTCATTATCTTCCAGAATTACACAGCTGGTTCTGACTCGATGAAAAGAGCTGGTATCACCCATGGTCTCCTCTAGCTCAATATCTGCTTCGAACCGTGTGCAGCTAGGTGAAAGCTTGCGCCAGGGGTGGTTTTTGCCAAAACCAATGAAAATTTGTTTTACAACTTTCGCTTTTGGTGCGACTTTTTTTGTTGCTGTGGCTGCAGGTTGCGACACAGCCTTTGCAGTGAGGGCTGCTTTTTGTCGCAGTCAATTATTGGCCACCGTGGCCCAGGTGCCTTTTGAAGGCTGTGATGGCACGGTGGGTATTATCTGACTCCTTGCGTCGGGAGCTCTTCGGAGTAGGCTCGCTGGGTGAGGAAGGAGGACGGGTGGCGTGGTGGCCAGCCCCAAGTACATGTATTGCGCAATGGAGGTGCGTATTTTGACTCTCATGGAGTCTATTAATTATTAATTTGTTACATTTGTCAATGGGAGAAGAGTTTTTTCGACGCCTGAGATGGCGGTGGAACAGATTGCCAGATTTGCTGCTGTTTCGGCGGCACGTCGTTGTTTGGCTTTGACAATGAGTCGAAATTGTTAAAGTTATGAGCTTGAGCAAAGATGGAGGTTGTAGCGGAATCAGTGTCGGCGGTTAGACCAATGCAGTAAGTCTTGTATGAGGTTGTGAGAGGAAGATCCGAGTGGAAACAACTGTATTTAGATGTATGCTTCAGAGTAAAAAACCGAGATGATAAGAGTGAGATTGCGTGTTTGCATATCTTTTCAACTGTGGTTTTTGACCAGTATTTATCAATCTCCATGGATCGTAAGTTATGATCCATGTAGATGTAGATCTATGTACATACACATACAGTGCCTCTAGGTTCCAAAAGGTAAAACTTCAAACTGGGTTGTTGAAGGGATTAGCCCTGTAGGCGCAGTTGTGCTAGCTCGTAATAGGTTAGTATGTCTCTCCTCCTTACCCCGCTCGCCATGAAGTATGGTCCAATTGTCTTCTAATAATCGCTCAGTAAAACACATTTTCAATGACATTTTTGGCTGCCAAGCCCTTACAGCCACTGAAACTTCTCACCACTATCAATTCATCCTCTATTCTAGCTAACAATGTCTCTCGAAAAGTCTGCTTCAGAAACTAAAGTTCGCAAGCATCTAACTCGCAATCAATGTATAGAAATAAGAGCATTAAGAAGACTTGGCTTGACACTTCAAAATATATCCGACAAACTTGGCTTCACAATAAGACAAGAACAACTTGCGTGTGCTCGAGAGACTGAGAATCCTATGTCTCGCAAAGGACCCTTACCAAAATTAAGCGCAGAACAAGTTGATGACATTGAAGCATTCGTCCGGGAGTCACCTGAAAATCGGCAGATGTGCTATTTGGAACTAGCCATGGGGCCCTTCAGCCACTGGGGATGCAGTGAACGTCCAATTTCTAATGCACTCAAAAAAAGAGGTTACAACAGATGCATTGCTCGGAAGAAGCCTCCGTTAAGCGCAGTGAACGAGCAGAAAAGATTGGAGTTCGCCCAATTACATTTAGATTGGATCGATGAACTATGGAGTCGCATATTATGGACTGATGAAACCTGGGTATTGGGTGATTGTCATATGAAACCTCGTGTCACAAGAAAAGTACGTTTAAATTATATCTAAATCTTCCTTGTAATAACAGCAGAGTTTAGCCTGATGATGAGTTTGATGAGACTTGTATTGTGGCTTGCCATACTCATGGGAACAGCTGGATGTTTTGGGGATCATTTTACGGATCACAAAAAGGCCCATTCCTAGTCTGGGAGAAGGATTGGGGATCAATGAGGTCCTCATCCTTTTGTGAAAGGATTTTACCACTTTTGAATCAATTTCACATGGAAAATCCAGGAATTCTATACATGCACAACAACGCACCATGTAATAAAGCACACTCAAAAACTAAGGCACTACGTGAGGTTGGAATAACGCCTATGAGATGGCCACTTTAATCTCCGGACCTGAACCCAATTGAGTCACTATGGAACATCTTAAAAAATCACATTCAGGTAAACAGTCCAGAGAAAAATGGGGTCAGGCTTGTGCGCTCTGCCACGATGAAGACATTGCTACAGGTCGCATAGGAGTCTATACCTTCTGACGAGCTATTGTCACTAGTTGGCAGCATGCACGAAAGATGTGTAGCAGTGATAAAGGCAAGTGGAGGGTACACAAAGTATTAGGATGGAGAAGACACACAAAACATGTAGTACGCTTTCATTTCAGTTGCGAGCCATACTGAGGGCTTCGATGTAGACTTTTGTAATAAAGAGCAATAATTTTTGAAATAGATGTGCATTTTTAGACAATATCAACTGACTTTTTTCAATTTTGAATTTCAACTGAGGACTATTGTACTTTGCCCATTGAGTTCAAAACCATCCCCATAATTTAGACTTTCACAGAGTGTCATTGGATAGTACCCCTTGCTTGCATAACTAGTCGAGTAACTAGACATGGGCCTGCATGAAGATCATACCAATTAAGGCAATATGTACAGGGATACAACCCCAGTCATTTGGACAATTTTACCTTTGCCACCCGTAAGAGACTGTATATGGGCCAGGAATATAAAGCTAAATACATGTGTGTCAATAATAGATACGAGAAAACTATAACCTGCATTTGAGACATAGTCATCTGCTGGAATGCTAGTGTGAAATAAACGCTAATGCACATTAAACTTTCGGTGAATGATGTATTGATAACAGTGATATAGAATGGGGAATTTGATAGTCAAATTAGCCAGACTTACTAATAAGTTATTCTTGGCATTCCAAGATATATCACATTTCAACAGAAATCTGCTGGAATTTCTGACTCTCGAATTTAGGAATCAATCATTATCTATTTAGTCTCGGGTTCCCAACAAGATTAATACTCTTTATAGATGTCCCGAGTGCGCTAATTGCGCCAACTGTCGCATATATGTTTGGATATTTACGTACTACAGTGTACCTTGGCTCATCATGGTAGATGAGAGGTGGCTGGTCATCACTAGGTTTGACAGGCATATGAGACTAGTGGAGGAGGGCAAGACTGAACACCTGTATGCGGTGTCCTCTACAAACCTGGAAGTGAAATATTCTACCAGAGTCAAGTTCAGTCAAATTTCGCAATATTGAACAAGTTGGCCCACGAGGCAATGATTCAAAATACACCACCATATCAATCTTTCACTCCCAAAAAAATCGATTCATACCTAAGCTTCATCAAGTCTACAAGTACGACCTAGTACATCCTCATTCCAATGATCACACCTCTTGTCGACTTTCTATAGCCTCAGCTGGTCACCATATACACGCCCACGCCAATATTTACACCAGATGGAGGTTGCAAAGCACGGCGCACAAATCTGGAAGACTGTTTTTTTGGATTGATGTGAGAGGGATCAGGACAAGTTGATAAGATGATGCAGAGGATGGATACATTCTCGACGGGCGTGGAATTTTGAAAAGGATCTTTTCCAAATTAAGCTTTTTGCGTACCAAGGCATCAGTTGCGAGAGTGCAGACGAAACTATAAACACCGCCATGGTTGGATGTTGCAATGGTACATCGTCTTGGGCGGTCTACCAAGTAGAGTCTGGATAGCTTGGACACAAATTCCACTTGACAGTACGTCGCCGGTTCAAATCCGGCAAAACACAACCACTTTTCTCGCGGCGCTGGTTTGCATGAATGACGAAGGCATGCTTGGATAACCAAAGGTTTCGAAATTCCCTTTGGTGGGTACTTACGGAGGATGGTCGACTGTTTGTGTAAGCGAACACACCTCATAGTGGTATTTGCAAATGAAATCCAGTGTATGAGTGTCTCTAACGTCAAAAGAGTCATCCCACATGTATACACAGCACCGGTCATGTGTCATAGCTAGATAGCTGAATACAAATTAAATTATTTAAAAAAAAAGAGACTAGTGGGAGTTTCTCCCTTAGATGTATATATAAGTCCAATGTTTTTATAGTTGTAAAATATCAAGTCTTCTTTACTTCATCACATATATTCATATAATATCGTACAGAGTATATTTTCCAACAAATTCCGAGTGTCATTCTGCTTTTATGGTAGCATTTGGCTGCAACTTTTAGTTGAAGCTGCATTTGGTGCAGTCATCTCCGCTGGTTTTGATTTAGTCGGTGTAGATTTGGATGGTCCACAAATCCCTTGGGGGATGGGGGCAGGTTGAGAAATTTTCTCAATAATTTCAGCTGACCCGATCATATTAGCATCGGGCTCAACGACTGCTGGGTGGGCTTTCTCCTCCCCTTTAGTTGGAGCTTTGCTAATCTCCACGCATTTTGAAGACTTACCAAGGCCCGTTAATTGATTGGGAGCCCTCGGTAGCACTCACTTGTTGTCCAACAAAACGGTTGGACAATTTTTAAGAACAGGAGACATTTTTAAAAATGCCCCAGGCCCAATCAAAATTTCAAGACTAGTTGCAACAATTTCAAGAAAGGTGAAAAAAGGGGATTTTCGAATATCTATTTAATTGTGTTAAAGCCCTAAGCTAAAGCTCTAGGTCCACTTTGGGTACAAGACTGGTGGAGCCGGTGGGGATCACTGCGTATAGGCCCAACTCATTCCAACCGCTGGACTCGCTACAGAAATAGTAGGAAGTAAATTACAATGCAGACAACCCCTACTCCAACTCCTATATCAAAAATCACTCCTTTTCCCCCTAGATCCAAATAGCTAAAATCTTTCCTCAGAGAAACGACACTTCTCGCCTCGTTCCCTTTTGTGTCATGCATTGTGGCAATTAATAGTTTCTCCGATCCCTGCTGAGAGAAGTGGACGAGTGAGTAGGTTGGCTACCAAAACGGCCGCTTTTCTCCGCAAATATGTTGAAGCTTTCGTGGCAATTGGGTCCGAGAAGCTTTTTGAAAAAGTCAACAAGGGTAATTGACTTTCTGAGCCTACGCGCTTGTTGTGAGTGGTGGCCACAGTGGATGAAGTGGGTCGGAGTAGTTTCTTTCTCGCAAGAGCACTCCATAGGAACAAATGGGTTGTTAAAACGGCGATGATATGCCGCAAAATTACCGTGTCCTGTTCGGGCTACAATTAGTGCCCGGAGTAAATACCTGGAGAGCGACAGCTCGGATGGTTTACGGCGCCGCACAAGTAAGTGAAGCTAGTGGTATTTAGGCAGACAAGCCTCTACCCACCAGTCTTCCAGCAATTTTTGTCGTCGGTGATTTATGAGACCACGAAGATATGCCAGTGTAAATGATCCTTGTGGTGTATCCTGGCCAGGTAGCTTTCGAAGGGCGGCACGAGTAATAGTGTCTACCTCTTCGTTCCCTTATATCCTTGCGTGCCCAGGCACCCATTTTACTAATACTTTAGCCAAGTTTTTTAATGCACGGAAGCTGCGCACATCTTCAAGGCTGGTTGAGAACGAGCCCGTCATAAGTGCGCTCACAGCCTGCTGGCTGTCTAGAAGCACGTGGATTTGCTACGACCCTCCTCTTTTCCTGGGCTGTTCGTTCTCCAAGAACTCCAGAGCCTTCCTTGATCCTATTATCTTTACATCCAGCACCTCTCCCCGTGCATGATGTCACTTCCTTTGCTGATAGGTTTTTCATTCTTCTTCAGAACAAAACCCCAGGCGGAGCGTCCGTGTCCTTCCGATGAGCCATCTGAGTATGTTCAAATGTCCGTTCCTGGCACGTTATTGATCTATCTAACGCAGTCATCGAGTTTCATCAGCTTTGGGCTTGACTTTTTAGAGTAGACTGCCGGCGCCAGGGCCTCTGCTTCCGGGAGCTCTCGATAGGCAAGCTGTGACCGTGATATCTGAATTTCTGGTGTGGTGGAGTTTTTGGCAATCTTTTTTTATTTTTGAGTGACAATATTTGGGCACAAAGAAGCGCGGATCCTCAACGGTTGTCGATCATCAAGGGTCTTAAGCCTTGCCGAAAGTCGGAGTCGGTTTCCCTCTAGTATGACCTTTGCTGGCGGGGTTCCTCCTTGTCTGTGAAGGACTACATTTGATGTTGTCCTCATGACTGGAAGTGCAGCCCGCAATCCCATCAAATTACCTCTACCAATCATGCTGCAGAGGTTGGAGGTTGAAGGTGTGACCATTCCTCGTATGGTTGTGCGTTTGGACCCTGGCCACCAGACATCAGATCCAAAAGTTGTTAGCGAGACAACGCACATGTCTATTGCGCTGGCTAACAGCCCGGGAGCTGCTCCCCGAAAGGCAGAGTTGAAGCGACGCATGTGCTGGGCAACCTTTACCGCTTTACCGCACCAGGTGGTTACGTGGTGTTTCAAATTGAGTTGCGGATCCAAATGTAGGCCCAGCCATCGAATATGATCAGCGGGCTTGATAAGGTTTCCATTTACGTAAACTCCAACTGCTTCTTTTCGGCGTTGTCCTTGGAATTGAATGACTATAGACTTTTCCGTTTCGAAGGCCACGGCATTTTTTCCTGCCCACTCGAGAAGATGGTCTATTTCTCCTTGTACAGCAGCGACAGACTCAGTAATTTTGCGTCCAAACATTAGAATTCCAATGTCATCAGCGTAACTAAATCTCGATCCTGAGTTGCCACTTCGCATCGGCTCCGACATGTACATGTAACGGCTACAAAGCCGGTATTTTCTGTACGCTAGTACTTTCCAGTACTTTCCAGTACTGGCATACAGCCACCAGGGAACTGGCAGGCGCAAAAGCCCCGTAAAAGATACTAGAGCCTCCTAAGACAGGACTAGAAAAGTCTTCATGTGAGTAAGACTGATACTAAATCTTGGAGAAGCTGCTATTAATGATACCCTTAGAGTAGCAACTGGAATCATCTAGAAGTGAGCTGACCTTAGAGGAAAGAACGTAGAATGTAATAAATCTGTATATATACCTGGATTAGTGTGTAGAACTTAGGACTCCATAGTTGAATTATTAAATACCATCTGTGGCAAGATTGATGTGTGAAAGTACTTCAATTAATCCTTAGAATATTATGCTAAAGAGGGGAGAAAAAGTCTATGAAAGGCGGGGAACCTGCCCCAAACTATATAAAAAGAATATGGGTAACATGATTCAATTGGCAGGGAGCCTCGCCTTTATGCCTCAGGCCACCCTCATCATTATAATTGTGACAAATTGTCACACGGGCTCCAGAATCATTAGTACAGGCGAGGCCCTAGGTATTACCAGCTCTATGAGTGGGCTCTCCAGTGATGAGGCAATAGATGTGGAAGTTTTCCGCCCACTTCTCTAACTCTTTACCTTGTCCATATAGGTTAGTAGCGCCTGGTTGCCAGGCTGCATACACCGAGTTGAAGTCCCCAGTTGCAATTAAATTCGGGGATGGATTCCAGTTTACGAGTGGTCAGATAGCAGTCGAGTTGTTCGGAGCTTTTTACATGTTGAGAAACATGATTTCATTGACCTTTACCCAGCAGTAATCACCAGTGGGTGTGGAATAAGGAAATAACTGCTCCGCTGATATCAAATTTTTATTCTTTCGGGTGTATATCACAGCCCTCAGTCTGACATCTACACCTCTGTACGGTGTATGACTGATACAAGCTGGGTGTGATATGGTTTCTTTTGATCTTAAGTTCCATCGCGGTCCTTGAATTAGCACAATATCGATGCCTAGCTCTTATACTCGAGAGTGTGACGGTCTTAAAGTGGCGTTTTATTCAAACTGAACTTAGAGCTAGATACAAATGAAAATCTTAAAGTAACGAGCAGAGACATGACTGAATGCCTCCTCTTTATTTACAAAACTATGATCTCGTTCCCTCATTTCATACCATTCTCAAAATAGATCATGACCTGTCCTCCAACAAACACCAGTATCTCCGTCTATTTGAATTTAGCTTCATTTTAATGTTAGCAATTTTAGTTATTAAAATAGTTATGATGCATGTGGCTTAGATGGCTCACGACTGGTGTTCGAGTCATCCTGTCTGCAATCTAAATTTGTCATTTAAGAATAGATATGCATGAACTGGGCCAAGGCCTATACTTGGGTCTAATGAGTTGTGGAGGGGTTCATGACATGTATGATGTTTAATATGGTTGGAAGAGTTCAAGCCTTATTTGTTAGGCAGCAGCCTAATGATAACCAGGTATGAGCCTGTGACAGAGAGAGCGCAATTTTGTGAGTGGGGCCTCCCCTGCCTACATTGATTGACATAAAACTAAGTTTAGAAGGGGGGCGAGAAGGAATCTGTAGGGCGCTCTTCACAAAGCTTCATTGGGGTTCAACGCCCCGTACCCCGAACCCTCAGTCATTGCTGTATCTGTCGACGATGTATCCTTAACAGCAACTGGGGATGTTAGTCGTGTTGATCTAGCAGTAGCTGAAGCAGCCTCAGCGGCCTTGGTAGCAGCTTTAGCCCTAGCGATGGCATGATATTCACGTTGGCCAGCTTGGCGAATTGTCACAAGTTGCTCCTTGGTAGCTGGGCTAAACCTGTTGGGACGCGCCAGGCAGTCTCAACTGCCAGATTGATGAGGCTCTCCGCAGCTCCAATGGGCTGGCGCGCGAAAGCACCCACGGGCGACGTGGAAACCGAGACATCTTCTACACTGCTGTATAGAGGGCCGAGTTCGTTGGATCGTGGCTATCCCCGAGTCGTCGAAGAGCCTGAAGCCAGGCTTTGGGCTGGCGTCCCTGGGAAATAGAGCCACCCACAATCTATATGGGGCCTCAAACTTGGTCTTTCCGTGAATCCTTACTTTGTTCGGAGTGTAGTTAGTAACTCTGAGGATCTCCGCAGCCACCATTTCGGCAGTGACTTCTATTCATCCTTCCAAACTATAGACTGCGACTGAAACCGTAGCTATCCGGAGGGAAATGTGATCGCTTGGCGGTTCTAGTTTAGCCTTCACTGGTGCGAAGGAGCTAGAGGCCTCCAGCAGTTGGGGTATTGCCTCCGGTTTTTTGGCACCGATGGCAAAACCAGTAGGGACGCGTTGAACTTGGTCAACATTGGCAGGGGCGCATTGTGTCTGTTTCGCGACTGCTTCGCGAATGCCAGCCGGAGAAAGAAGTCTCCACTCGTGGTTTTCATCACGTCGTAAAAAGAGTCTATTGCCTTGCAACGTCACTATTACTGGTTTCTTCTATGGCTTTCTGGCAGCCGGAGCAGCTGTGCCTGAGTTAATTTTCGCCGGGGTCTGTGCACTTGGCTTTTGGAGACCAGCACGGGTGACAGTGGCCCAGGTGCTTCTGGGCGGAAGAGGTGCAGTAGCCTTTGTAGTGTTTCCGGGTACGGTCACTGGAATGACATTGGCAGGAGGTGTCCTGTCCTTTGGTCGCTGAGGGAGGAATGGTGAAGTTATGCTCGCACCAGCAACCACAAATTGTGCAGTTGCTGCTCGTAGGTAGACTGTGACGGGAACCCCGAGTTGGTGATGATAATGTCGATTTAATAAACTGTATAAAGAAGAAAGAGAAATCTAGCTACAACTAACGAGTATTTATAATATTCAGCCCCTCAGTGATTGTCTTGACTGATTTCTTCACCCTAGGCCAAATACTTGCCACCCAGCCACATATTATCAAGAATCACTACGCTGTGACACTGATCTGGACCCTTGGCTGGTAGTGCCGTATCTTCCAGTTTCCTCTATCATTTCCTTACAGTCTTACAACATGAATCTTCAACAATATGCTTAGGTATCCACATTAGCTCAGACAACGGCCAAACCGTGACATAGACTTTGACAGTATTGTAATAACGAGGTTATGAGAAGTCTAAGGATTGTCACAATGGGTGTAACAGTCAACTTGGGTGGATGTAGGATAGCAGTTTAAGTCTAATGTGAAGAAGACTAATATATATTGTAGATCTGCTATATTGATGACTTTTGAATATAATAGTGGAAAAGGTTGATCATATACAGAGGTCTAGCAGCGAGTATTTATACACAAAGACAATACATACAATATACCATCAATAGCAATAACTGCCAACCATTCAGCCATTCAACAACTATGTCATTAAATATACCTGCGTCATATTATTATATAATCATGTATGGTTGAGATACTGGTGTTGTCATTGCTGTGTGCCGATGACGTATCATTGACGCAGGGTCGCTTGTCTTGTTGGTTACACTTGCCCAATACTAGCCATTCCAAGTTGTGTGATCTATAAGTGGGCCTGATCACAACAGATAGGGTCTACGAAATCCTTGTTTTCACTGGTGGATAGGGGTAAAAGGGCTGTCTCGACACTGCTACTAGCTGTCGAGCAGATATTGAATTGCACGGCTTTTTGCCTTGCTCTGCGCTCCTCCGCTTCGATCGCTGCAAGCAGTTCTGGGGGGTGTATATTTTCTTTGCCTGATGCTTCTGGTGCTGGAGGCGGTGGGGCTAGCGACAAGATTTTGGCTCCTGCTGCATGATTGGAGAGTAGGTCGGTCCTTTTCACAGGCCTCACTTGTGCAGGTCGCGGCTGTGCAGGAACCGTATTCTGCTTTTCGGGTACAGCGACGGTTTCCCTGGGGTTTTCTGCGGGCCCTTGGGCTTATTCCGCGTCTTCTGGGCTGGAGGAAGCCCATTATGAATCTGAGAGAGATTTCAACTTCTGAATTTCGGCGTCCAACATCTCTACCTCGAAGACATTGCAACCCTTAGCTGTGAACGCAGCCTCTATGGTGATTAAACTTTGATCGAAGGCCTCTTCTCCTTTCTCCGATAGTTTTTGTCTTGCTTGGTTTTTATGGATTCATGCAATTCTAGAGTTTATTGATGTGATCTTTAGCAGTGCCGCTGATCGCGTTTTTGTGCAATTTACGCGTCGGAGACTTTTTAAAATTTCGCCACTCTCAATCAATTACAATTCAACTCGTTACTCAAAGGGTGAGATAGATATAAGGGCGTAAGTGGGCAATGTGGGATTTTCTCGAATGGTTTGTTTGTTTTGTAATTGACGTCTATTTATATTATGATTGGTATATGATTTGGGAATGTACACCTGCGCTGGAACAGCTAAGATAGTAAGTGGAGATATATCTTCATTCATGTGCAGAAGTGAAGTGACTATGATAATTATTATGTTACAGATTGGGGGAAGCTCGTCCCTTATCCCCTAGCTTGTTTGCTTGTAGACCAATCACGTTACCAGTATGCAGCTCACCAAAGTGTGCAACCAACTGAGCAGTCATGCCATTTATCCTATATCAGCAACCCATCTCTCATACTGCACACATTACTACTTGTAATATCTTCATGTAGAGACTGGATCCCCTCCATGCGCCATAGTGCCATGCTGCAATAATAACTACCTATGCACCAGCTACTAGATCTACCATACTACATAGCTGAGCATAACAATCTAAAAACGGGCCTGTGTGTCAAGGTTTCAGTACAAAACGCATGGGCAATCTTGTAAGTACAGTATGTCATTTATAATTCTCTGGTTAAAGATTTTGACGGCTAGACTACAAATATATAAACAATCTAAGATAATCCCCTTCTATAAGATTCCCTGTACAACCAGAATTGTTTGAAAACTTCAACAACTTGACAGAAGATTCTCGACACTCCTGTCAACCTCATGAACCTTAAGTGTGCTTCTAGAAGGTTGATTAGGAATCCTCTAAGCTCCGTATATTTCGAGAACCTTCCCGAAAATTCCCTTGGTCTCATTGCCTTTGCTAGCCAGCGTCGGCTACCAGAATCCTTAGGCTTAGCAGCTGTTACACTTTGCCCGTATTATCTAAAACCCAAATGGGCAAAGGACGTTAAGGCTTACTGCCTCAGTTATCAGAGGGCTACAACTCCCTAACCAAGGGAGGTGAGGCCTGATCAACAATTAAAGAGAGTATCCGATGACTAAGGTATGACAATGATAAATGACAGAAAAGATATATACGGGAGAATTAAAAATAGAAATAAACACCTTTGGTGTAAACGCAATACCCAAAAATGAGTGGGCAAGTTAGTACAAATTAAACTAGCACAAAGCATGCTGAAAGGTTGCAACATTGAATTCTATCTTTTCAAAGTTCCATCTGTTCATTTGACGCTCTGGCCGATGTCTTCAAGGTATCGAAAGGGTTTAAGAAAATAGTCTGCTTGGCTGTGGCTGCTATTCTTAATGGTCCTGCTCCCTGGGAAACTGTTTGATAGCTAATGTTTTGTGCTGTATGAGAGGTGCTGAGGTCTTGTATAGTGTCAGAGGGCTTAAAGTGTCCTGCTTCTGCTTGACGGCGGATGCGTGAAGGCACCTATGTTTTTTTTTTTACATTTGGTCCTAAGCTAAAGCTCTTTATCCACATTGTGTCAAGGACCGGCGGATCCGGCAGGGTTCCCTGTAACTTTTCCTACAGCCTAACTCGTTCCAACCTCGTGAATTGCTACCAAAAGTGCAGCTGATTGAACAAGAACAAAAAATCACAAAAATCAAAACAACTCTGAATACCAAAAGATTCCTCCATATTGGAGCCAGCCAATGCGCTCCTCACACATTCCGTCGTCTGTCACACCTTCCAAATGACAAAATTTATTCAATCTCTGCTGAGAGCAAGATGTCACGGACGAGGACGAAGACGAGGACAGAAGCTGATAATGAGGACGAGATATTTAGATTAATAATTAGATTCTAAAACATGAGTAATTTACAAGACAAAAAGCTACAATACACATCCAGTCCTAGAGCTTCCTTAAGTACACGAGCTTCAATACTATAACCAAGGGTGTAGTAGTTCACAGCCATAACACAGTAACTAACTAGTGTTGTAATCTAACGCTTTTCATCCTCGGACTTCATGGTGAGCAGTAGTTGTATAGCGCGTGATGCCATGCGGGGGAGAAGGAAGAGGATGGCGAAAGCCGCTAGCCAGATCTAAGCAATCTGGCCCACTTGTAGATGGAGAAATCCTTTTATGTATGTAGATAATACAACCCTAACTAGTAAAACAACAATAGTAAGGAACTCATACATCCGCACCTCAGTTATCTCATACATCGTGACCCATAAACCTCACTCTCATATCTATCACTCCACGACAAAGTTACAACAACTAGTACTCTGAATGGCAACTGTTGCTATCACAACACTGTAACCATTACAATACCTAAATTATGTTATTGTGTGCACGTCATAACTCGGTTGCCTGGGTGCGACACGACATCCCAGAGCTGGTTTGTGACACAAGAGATGGGTTAGCAGGCACCTTTGATCCAGCCGGTATCCTGCTATTGGTTAGTAGATGTCCCAAATGGGGACATTGTCGAGGTTGCTGTTCCCTCAAGCTTCTTCTTCAGATCCCAGCGCTCCGAAACTTGTAGCCTCGGCCATTGAGACGTCCTTCGCAGCGGCGATGATCGCCTCTTCGGCCTTTTTTGCTGCTGCTCGTGCTCGTGCCACCTTTGAGAACTCCCCTTGTTCTATGTGACGGATCCACACGAGCTGCTCTTTGGTCACCGGTCCCCCACAGTTACGATACTTAGTGAGGGCCTTGCACTCGGCCTCCGAGTGCATGTTAGATCCGCAGTTCCAGCAAGCTGGAGCGCAGGAGCAACCACGGGTGGCGTGGAAGCCCAAACAGCGTTTGCACTGCTCAATTTGTGGACGAGACTTGTGAATAGTAACCATACCAGTCTCTTCGAGAATGCGGAAGCCCGGGCGAGGGGCGTTGTTCCGGTCGAAAAGGGCTTTCCAATTTCTGTACGGCGCTCCAGGACGGCATGTCCCGTACGGTAGCACCTGGTGTGGAAGCTTATGTATTTTTCGGTAAATCTCCATTGAGATTCAATCTGCATTGACCGTATAAGTACAGTCGATTGTTTTTATGGTCGCCGGAACATTTGCAATCCGAAAGGCGACAAGGTTGGAGGCTTCCTCGAGCTTGGCGTCGAAGTCCGAAAACTTTGGTGCGGCATCTAGGAGCTCTTCCCTTTTCTTTTCATTCCCTGTCAGAATCGCAAAGCCGGTTCTAACACGGTGTATAGAGCAGGCGTCACTCAAGAAGCAATCTAGCTCACTCTGTAGTTGTTGCCGTAGGCCAGCAGGCGAAAGCTGGCGCCACGGGTGCTCCTTTTCTAGGCGAAGGAACAGTCGTTTGTCGACTTTCGCCTTCGGGGCATCTTTCTTTTGGGCCTTTGCCGCAGGTTGCGGCACAGCCTTTACAGTTGGGACTGCTTTCTGTTGCAGTCCGTTTCTGGCTACCGTGGCCCAGGTGCTTTTTACAGGCAGCGCTGGGACGGCGGGAGTTGTATTGCTCCTGGCGTCAGGAGCCCTTGGGAGGGGGTTCGCTGGGCGTAGAGGTCTGGCCCGTGGCCATACATTGCGCGATGGCGGCGCGTAGGTAGACTCTCATCGAGTCTACGAATTGTCTGTTTGACCCGTTGGTCAAAGGGAGGAGGGTAGCTTCGACGCCAGAGATCGCGGCGGAGCAGAGGGCCAGATTTGCCGCTGTTTCGGCGGCGCGTCGTTGTTCGGCTTCGACTATTGGTCGGAGCTCAGGAGGGCATTCTGCTTTCGACGTAGCTTTTGGCTGCGATGTTTATTTTGCCCTGGTATAGGTGCAGCGTTTTCCGACGGTTTTGATGCAGTTGGTGGAGATTTTGACGATTCTCCAATCCCGTGAGGGACGGAGGGTGGTTGAAGAATTTTCTCAACAGTTTCAACTGACCCGATTATGTCAGTATCGGGTTCAGCGACGGCGGGGAGGGCTTTTTCGTTCCCTTTGATGGAAACCCTGCTCATTTCCGCGCATTTCGGAGACTGGAAAAGGCCAGGTAATTATTCCAGAGCCCTCGGGTGGACTCTCGTGTTGTCCAACTTGGCGTTGGGACGCTTTTTTCGATCTGGAGGCATGGTGAAAATGCCTGAGCTCGATCACAATTCAGAGATGGGTGCGACGAGGTCGAGAAGGGAGGAAAGAGGGTAAAAATGAATTTTCGAATTTTCGAATTTTCGAATTTTCGAATTTCTCGAATTGATGACGGGGGGTTTTTTTTATGGTCCTAAGCTATGCTCTATATCCCCTAGGAGGAGGTGTTATGATAACGAGGTCATGAGGGGACAGAGGAATAACTGAAATGGATGCAAATGATTATGGATGCGCGGATATAATTGATATTGCTGTAGTGAGAAGAAGCGTTGGAATGGACAGTAGTGAGATGGTTAATTTACAATCTATCTGCGGAAGTATTGCTTCCTTATATATACATTCAGTACCCCAGTCCTGATCACGCACTCACCACAGGTGCTTCCTACTTCTGTCACAGTAACCGCTTCCATAGCCCCTACCAATATCTCCTGTCATAACATACTATTGACACTGGTTGCTAGTGTGGAACTCCCGGGATTGCAGAGCTATACACCGTCGTCACATTATATGCTGTCAGTGCCCTAATCTCATCTAGATTACTGCGGCCGAGTGTCCGAGTGCCGCGATGGTGGGAGCCCGATGAGGCTCGATCGGAGCTGACCCGAGGCATTCACAACAGGAGGGCAAGACTGAACACCTGTACACGGTGTCCTCTACGAACCTGGGAGTGAAATATTCTCCCAGAGCCAAGTTCAGTCAAATTTCGCAATATCAAAGAAGTTGGCCCACGAGGCAAAAATCCAAATTACTCATCCACTTCGTTATTTCGCTCCCAACGAGTTTGACCCCTATCTTCGTCTCATCAAGTCTACAAGTACGACCAAGTACATCCTCATTCCAATGACCACACCACTCTTCGACCTTCTCTGGCCTCAGCTGGTCACCAAATACACGCCCACGCCGATATTTATACCCGCCGGAGGATGCAAGGCGTGGCGCACAAATCTGGGAGACAGTTCTTTGGGATGGATGTGAGAGGGATCTTGACAAGTTGACAAGATGATGCGAAGGACAGATATAACCTCGAAGGGCATGAGATTCCGAATTTTGGCAAGGAGTTTTTCGAATTGGGCTTTGTGCGCGCCAAGACTTCGCTTGCGAGAGTGCAGCTGACACTATAAAAACAAGCAAACGATGAAAGGTGTTGTGGTCCGCCTCCTGGTGGTGTTCTCCGGTATGGTTTGAGTAGCCTGGGCACCTACTCCACTTGGGAAGGAGATATCTCAGACCATATTTCGCGCGGAGAAAAGTTGAAAGATGATGGAGGCATGTCTGGATAACTCAGGGTTTTTGAGATGTTCCCCTGGGTGGGTATTCACGGATGAGTGTTGACTTGGGGTGAAGAAAAAGCCACCATAACTTCGCAGTGGTACCTGCAAATGAAATCTGAGGCATGAGTGCTCTACTTTTAAATTGAATCATCTATTCTGTACTTTTCTTTGATATTGTGTAATAGCTAGATAGCTGCATACGCGATTAAAATCTGATGCAAAAAAATAAAAATAAATCTCCTAGGAATCAAGTACCAGCGTACACGGCCGAGATCATGCTTCCCACATGCCCAACTCGGTCTCACCGCATGAACCACTATTCAACCAGTGGCTAGTTAAAAATAAAAATAAAAACACCCAAAAATTCAATTTAACAAAAAATTCCAAATGCAATACTCCAATTTGAGGTGGGAAAGCAACACTTCTCGTCTCGTTTTCCTTCCTGCCATCCTTCGTGCTATGAACTAATAAATGTCCTCTTCGCTGAGAGCTGGAGACGGACTCGCAGGTTGGCCTCCGAAGTAGCCGGTTTCCTGCACAAAATATGTAAAATTCTCAAGGCACCTAGGCCCGAGAAGCTTTTGGACAAAGTCGTGATGTGACGTTGTCCCTCGAAGTCGACGCGTTTGGCGTGCGTGCAGTCGACAGTGAATAAAGTGGAGAGGCGATGTTTCCTCCCCACACGCACACTCCATTGAAGCGGCGAAGTTATTGAAACGACGATGGCATGCAGCGAAGTTTCCGTGTCCCGTACGAGCTGAAATCAGTTTACGAAGTAGCCGCCGAGAAAGTGCCAGCTTGCGTGGCTTGCTTCGTCGCATGGGAAGGCCCAGATTACGATATCTAGGTGGACATGCTTCTTCCCACCAGTCGTCTAGAAGCGTTTGCCTGTTCCGGTCCATGAGCCGACGAACGTACGCCAACGTGACGGAGCCAGGCTGGCTCTCTTTACTTGGCAGTTGTCGGAGGCATGAGCGTGCAGCTCTATCGGCCTCTTCATTTCCCTGTATCCCGGAGTGGGCTGTTATCCACTGAACCGAGACTCGAGCCTTTTCTAATAACGCTCTAAATTGTCGCACGTTGTCGAGACTTGTTGTGGCAGTTCCCGTCAGCAGTGCCTTCACTGCAGACTGACTATCCA
This sequence comes from Blumeria graminis f. sp. triticale, assembly GCA_905067625.1. Lineage (NCBI taxonomy): Eukaryota > Fungi > Ascomycota > Leotiomycetes > Helotiales > Erysiphaceae > Blumeria > Blumeria graminis. The sequence continues at coordinate 10,506,601 of LR898472.1, read as the reverse complement.
ACAACACGTTGATCCGCCGCCTGCTGTCAATTCCACTGTTCTCCCTCTCCAACAATCCCAGCGCAGCTTCCAGGGCCTTTGTTGCCCCTACAATTTCCGCATCAAGCACTTAACCGCCATGCTTGATGCCGTATCCCTTGATGAAGGGTTTGGTTGTTTGCTTTCTATTTTTCGTCCGTCGGGGCGCCAAGCTTGACTTTGGTCTCCACTAACCACTAAGCTACCTAGAGGCATGGACGCCAGTGCTTACTGCCCTGGTGGCTTCACCCGTGGTACTGTGCGTCTTTGTCTTACAATAGACTATGGACTCAAAGTGTTACGGCACGTCAAGGAGGTTGTATAAGTTATTATATTGCTTTCAAGAGGTACGCTTGTAAAGGCAATAAAAGACGAAGAGAGGAGGTAGCTACTGTCGACCCTCTCTAAGATATCTCCCTCGGCTGTGCTCAGTCATCCAACGTGATGCCAAGGCGCGCTAACCCGTATCCCCACACACACGCAATACGGCTCTCACGGATCGTGACACAAAGCACGCCTATAATTAGTATCACAGAATGCCTGGTAAGTCGTTTAGTCAGATGTAAGTTGATTGTCCCCTCCTCCAACCGAAAACTCCTAATGATGCTAATTATAATTAATATTACATAATAGCACATGACCAGGACACATAGTACCTCCTATAATAATAATAATTATTCATTATCCTGATTTGGCGCCTTGAGGCCCATGCAGGTATTTATCGTAAGATATGTACTTCAAGTAGGATGACTCAATTTGACGTTTAGAACACTCACACTCAGATTTCATTTGCAGATACCACTCGAGATTAACCCTTACGGCGTATAACCCCTTCCGTGCATACCCACCACAGGGAAAAACGTGAAAAGCCTGTGGCTATCCAAGTGTGTTTACATCATCCCACAAGCACAATATCACCGAGAAAGAGGGTGGAGTGAGGGTCTGACTGGATTCGAACCAGCTTTCTCCTGTCTCGAATGGAGTAGGTGTTCAAGCTATCCGGTATCTACTTGGGTGAACGGCCCGGATGGCGTACCACTGCACCATCCAACCCATAGTACCTCCTAACTTTTTTTTTATTGTATCAGATTTTAATCGCGTATGCAGCTATCTAGCTATTACACAATATCAAAGAAAAGTACAGAATAGATGATTCAATTTAAAAGTAGAGCACTCATGCCTCAGATTTCATTTGCAAGTACCACTGCGAAGTTATGGTGGCTTTTTCTTCACCCCAAGTCAACACTCATCCGTGAATACCCACCCAGGGGAACATCTCAAAAACCCTGAGTTATCCAGACATGCCTCCATCATCTTTCAACTTTTCTCCGCGCGAAATATGGTCTGAGATATCTCCTTCCCAAGTGGAGTAGGTGCCCAGGCTACTCAAACCATACCGGAGAACACCACCAGGAGGCGGACCACAACACCTTCCATCGTTTGCTTGTGCCGGCAAAGACGAATTCTTCACCTTCCAGTGGTGCCGGTGTAATCGCTCAGTATGCTCTGCATATCTGGGATAGCCAAGAAGAATCGCATCCGAATCAAAGTCGGAAGCAAACACATGCATATCTCCATTTGACGACTTCTCAACCATGCAGCACTCACCATTAACTTCTGAGTCGTCAACCACTATCTAAACACATATCATCTCGCCTCGCCGACCGATAAAGGCGTCACCCCAATTTCAATCAGGAGCTTGCCTCATTCATCGCCGGCCATCACTCACCACAAATTTACGACGCTATTTATACCTGCAAGGAGGAAATTAAGTCAGAATATACAAAGTTGGGGTCTTGGTTTATGGGGGACTGCTGCTCTAATGGGGCTTCACATCTTGAGGAAGGACAGGCGGCTGATATGTGGAGTGAGAGGGGAAAGAAGTCTCTGAAGACCACACTGGGACTGACATTTTCGAGGAGTTTTCAACTTTGGATTTTTTGTGGGCGCCAAGACCAAGACTTTGGCTAATTAGCCAGGAGGGCTTCTATTGTCGATGAGTCAACGGCACTCCCCAGCGCCCTGAACGGCACAAAAGAAGCTAGGCTAAGCTACCATACAGCAATTACTCTCTGTCAAGACTTTTCTGACATTTTAGCACGACCTTCGGGAAGGAGTTGTAAGGAGGTTAGAAAGGCAGAGTGTGAATTTCCCGAGGTACCCACAAGTCTGCAGCGCCCAGCTGGCCGGCCTCTTCGAACGCATCAGAAGGATTACTATGTCTTCGGATTTAGTCCTGATGTCGGTATTAGGAGAGCTCCGCACCCAGTAGTTTTTTGCGATTTTTCCCGGCTGCCATACACCCGCAAATGGCCATTGTTTAGTTGGCTTGTAAGGATTCCTCTTCCGATCCTTTCTATAGGATATAATTTTACCTTTCTTCATATGTTGCTATGACAACAGGACAGTTCTTGGCACATGGTATCATGTTGATATTATGTTAAGGTCTATGTTAGGATGAGCTAGTGAAAGGAGGGCAGGTATATATACAATGGTTTGGTCTGTAGACATAGAGTTCTTTACGCTTAGTCTTCTGTCATAACCACCACCTTCGGATCACCTCTGGTCACCTATAGTCGCCTCTAGTTACCTCTAGTACCTTTAGTTATCATTAGTACCCTCTCGAACCTTTAGACCTTATAAATACTTAGATTAACCATCTTTCAACCCTCGATTTCCTCAATATTATCTCTAGTATACCTTCAGTCATCTTTCGCCGTCCATTTAACATCTTCTAGCCCTTCGAATTCGCTCCAGCTCAAACGTCTAGACTCCAATCTGACATGGCTGAAGAGAGGAGATAATGAAGGGCAAAGGGCTCCTCTAAGTGTATGATCGAATGAGGACTTGTCAGGGGTGGTACTGTTTGAGGGGAGCTATATAGGAGGCATAGGAGGGGATATACTACTGGTATAGGTATCCTTGGCCTGTAGGCAGAGAGGACCTGCATGTCCTACATATTCATAGACTCAGACTGGACAATAAAATGAGTTAATAATAATGATCGTTTGCTTGTTTTTATAGTCAACTGCACTCTCACAAGCGAAGTCTTGGCGCGCACAAAGCCCAATTCGTAAAACCGCTTGCCAAAATTCGGAATTCCACTCCCTTCAAGGTTATATCCTTCTTTTGCATCTTGTAAACATGTCCTGATCCCTCTCACGTCCATCCCAAAGAACTGTCTCTCAGATTTGTGTGCCATTACCCCCTAACTAGGTTTGCAGGGCAATACTCTAATTACATGATTGCGTGTAGCATAGCACCTGCACTTTTTCAGCCAGTCCCCGAGGCTCTTTACTCATTTGATGTATAACAACCACTCTCGAGATACTGCTACTAGATCCATTCATAAATACCGCACCATCTTTCCATAATGCAAGGCTCAGAGTTGGGGCAGAGTTGAAGACCTATTTATTTCTTCTCTGTGGTTTCTAGGGCAGGTCTTTATGTAAAACTCTGAAATAGAAAGCAACTTTGCTACACATAGGGCCCCTTCCCAGGTTCCTAGCAAAAATTTCTTTGGGTCCCTTGAAAATGCTGGAGCTCGAGGAGGTCTGGAGGCACCTATAAATGGTGTTTGTCATGGGATGTAGTGGATTGCGGTATCGTATGGTCACATGCTATCACGCGTCTGATGCGCGATTCACTCCATCTCTTGGCAGTGTTGAAGTCTCAACCGTCAGAAAGAAACCTTTACAGCCCCAACTAGGATAATCGCGTTTTTTATTTGATGGTATGTAGTTCGGATAGATATATTGCGCTTGCTACAAGTGATGAACTAGAGGTAATAGCAGTGGTCACGAAAGGTTGGCAATTATCTCGTCTCTTTTGAGTAGCAGTTTGCCTTGTATATGTTACAAATTGTCAAGGACTTTTAGGAGGAAATATCTCGAAGAGCAAGTGTACAATTTCGGACAAGAATTTATTGACAGTTGTATATGCTATCAAACTCTCTACTCAATATGAATTAATAATATGTAATACTCCGTTAACTTGATTTAACATGAACAAGTAAGTCTATCATTAAATACAGATCCCTGAGGCTTTAGTGATCCCAAACTCCAAGTGATCTAGCAACAATCAGTCACTTAATTACCGCAAGGTAGGATTTCCTAGGCACAACATTTCAGATACCACTGAACCTCATGTCGCCCTGCTAAGCTTAACTGTATGCAATCGGATCAATCGAATTGATCTTGATGATCATACCTAGAAATCTAAACCTTCAGATAAACTAAGTCTAGATTTCCATTAGTATATACCCCATATTACTTACGTTTGCTGTAGTGGGATATAGCCATCACAAGTCGCCCGACTCTTATATCTTCCTTTTCAGATGAATTTTCACCACCCATGTAGTCTTTTGGCGATGTCACGTTCTTAAACCAAATGAGTAAAAGAGAATAGCATTTTAAATTTCGGAAATGAAGAGGATCAAGTTATATTCTAGACTACAGTAAAATTTAATCCTCTTACCAAGTCCCATATGTCATCTTCGGTAAAATAAATAATTTCTGTATCATCCTTTTCCTAAAAATTTCACAATGTATTTAAGTCTCTACCTATGACACATCTTTTAGTCTGAATTGACTCTCACAATCTTCCGACCATTTATTCATGAAATCTAATTACTCTATTTTCTTTTATTGTTATCAGCTATAATCCGTTGTGTGTGATGCTATCGATTTTGATATATCCAGATATTTGAGTAAAGCACCATCTCTTCTCTTTGACCGAAGTAAGATTGGAAGTATTCTTATATCTATGCCCTAGAAATACTAGGGAATAATCTTTTTCAACTTCCACTTGATGAGAAATGAGAAAAAGATTCGGCTTCTTTATCGCAGCATCTGGTCTATACCAGAATGCAGTTTCCGCTTACCCCGAACAAGGGGGAAATTTTCATTTAATAAGCGGATTCATCTGCGATAATAGAATAATCCACATGGGAGATTTACGAGAAGAGGCTGACGAAGCTTACGCAAGGTATTTACGGCGAGCATTTATCGATAAATACCCCGCGCTATTTGAGGACTTTTATCTTTTCAGTAATGAAGCACAGACCCTTCTCTCGTGGCCCATTCTCGAAAGTCTAACCTCAATCAAATCAGGTACATTTCAATTCTCAACCTCAGCTTGAACTTAACGAGTGTTGCTGATTTATAGCTCAGGACCGGCAGGGAAATATCGTCTCATAATTGATGTAAACAAGAATGTACTTGGGGTGGTGACTAAATCCAGTCCCAAAAGTGAGACCGACCAAGAGGAATTTACTACATGCGAACCCATTCACTTGTTTTCCGATAAGAATGATAATATATCTAAGTTATGGATTCAGTATTTGGATAATTATTATAAAACTCTTGGTTTCATATGTGACGGAGAATTTTTAGATGAAAAAGCTTATCTCTACACTGTAAATATGATAAAAAAATATGGGCCTGGAAATGGAAAAAAAGCTGCCTCGACTCCAACTAAATTTTCTTCTTTTACTGATAAGCACGATCCAAATCTTACACTCTATGGATACCCTCTCCGTAAATTGAATACTAAGGGTCACCCTTCAGGTATGCACTCATTCCGGAATAACTGTTTCAATTAACTTAAACTATGTATCTAGGTCCAGTCAAAACGCATCGTGTTATTTTTTACCTTCAAGAAGACAAGGAAGTTGTAATCAAAGCAGTTGTAAGCAGTGGACACGATGATAAACGATGCTCAAAAGTATGGTCATTGTTACCACCAAGAACTACGCGTAAATCATCATCCGCAATCATTCGTGCAGTCAAATTGATGGATAATTACCATTTCAAGTGTAAAAACATGTATATTAAGGCATCAACTTTACAACTCCAAGTAAACTTTGCACGGGATCAGGTGCGATACGCTACGTTTCCTGACGGTATCAATTATCCCATTTTACAAAATGAAAGCCTACGGCTCTGGCCACTAAGACTTCCGGAATCAAGTACATGGAGTAAATAAAACCTTCAAGGCTATAATTTCTCTTGCTAACATGAGAATCTCAGATTTCGAATACGTTTATGCAATTGGGTTTGACTCAAATTCGGAATTTCAAGGGATATTTTATGCTCTTAACATCGGAACGGGAAATCCTATATACAACGCATGTCATAAAACTTGAATTCTCATCAAAACTACTTGATCTTCTTCAAATTTGACCTCGACGGTTGACTCTGTGACTTACAAACCTTCTTGGTAAAAAGGTAGAATCCATACACATATGGTAATACGAATTCCCTGATATATCCTCAGTTCTTCAGATGGTAGTAGCTAGCGCTCATATGTCTATAATGTACTATAAACTGAGTTGGTGATAACAAAGTCCACTGAGTCAAATCTGGCTAGGGAAGAATCATCAAGTTATGAACAACAACTACCCGTATGAATGGATACTCGGCACTCCTAGGATCACCCTAGTCTTCGGAAAAAACTATAAGCTGATAATGTTTTACGACGAACTCTAACAAGCTCATTTACTGCTTCTCTCTGTATGGCTAAAGTTTGCATGTACTATTGCTGGATGAACGGAATATTTCCTTTTAAAGTCAGACTACTTGAAGGTTTCTCTCAAAAATTGCGCATTCCATTAGAATAATTCCAAACTACTTGTAAATTAGATTTGTGAATATTTGTATAGGGAAATATGCCAAATTACATATGATTTGATTTCATATAACCTAATTTGGTGCCCCCGGGCCCATTTAGGTGGCTATAGCCCTATCTTCTCATTTACACAAAAGGATCACTCTCAGTGAAATACTCTCCTACTTTCCGATTTACTTCTTGAAATTTGCGTTATATCATTCTGTAAGCACAATTACACTAAAATGCCATCCATGTGTACCGATCGTGTCTCCTGTATGAACCACAATCTTATACCCGTCCTATTTCATTTCCTAGCAGGCAAAGACGAATTCTTCACCTTCCAGTGACGCCGGTGTTATCGCTCAGTATGCTTTACATATCTAGGATAGCCAAGAAGAATCGCATCCGAATCGAAGTTGAAAGCAAATACATCTATATCTCCATTTGACGACTTCTCAATCATGCAGCACTCACCATTATCTCCTGAGTCCTCAGCCTCTTCTAACCACACATCATTTCGCCTCAAAAACCGTTAAAGGGGTTGCTCTAATTTCATATGAGAGCTTGACCCATCAATTACCGACCATCACCCACTACAAATTTACGACGATATTTACACCCGCAAGGAGGAAATCAAGTCGAAAAATACAAAGCCTGGGTCTTGGCTTATGGGGGACTGTTGCTCGAATGAGACAAACAACTTGAGGAAGAACAGGCGCCTGAGATGTGGAGCGAGAGGTGAAAGAGGTCTCTGAAGACCATGCTCAGACCGATATTTTCGAGGAGTTTTCAACTTTGGATTTTTTGTGGGCGCCAAGACCAAGACTTTGGCTAATTAGCCAGGAGGGCTTCTATTGTCGATGAGTCAACGGCACTCCCCAGCGCCCTGAACGGCACAAAAGAAGCTAGGCTAAGCTACCATACAGCAATTACTCTCTGTCAAGACTTTTCTGACATTTTAGCACGACCTTCGGGAAGGAGTTGTAAGGAGGTTAGAAAGGCAGAGTGTGAATTTCCCGAGGTACCCACAAGTCTGCAGCGCCCAGCTGGCCGGCCTCTTCGAATGCATCAGAAGGATTACTATGTCTTCGGATTTAGTCCTGATGTCGGTTTAGAAGAGCCCCGCCCCCAAGCTTCATGCTCTACCAATTTTCTGGATTATGACCACCATCAAACTTGCGCCAGAGCCATGGGGTGAATCTAGCAGTCGCCGACCGATTGTGATCAGGTTGCAGTAGAACGTGCTGTTGAGGGTAAAGCTTTATTAAACTCTTTAGCGTCTCTCTTTGACAAACACAGCGCCACAATTTCCGAAGGAAAGCTCCCCTCCAAACAAGAGCGCACCCTCCATGCCTGAATCTCAGAACTAGCACTCGTGGTATCCAGGTACTTCAACGCCTATGAACGTATGGCAGCACCATCGAAACTCAAGCTCTCTGCCCCAGAATCAGGTAATCTATAAACTTACAACACTTATGCAAATGTCTAATTCTGCGCCAAGTGCACTTAGACATCAAACGTTTAAATCCCGAGGAATAATCTTGAGGGTCCTGTAAAGACACCACAGAATAAGCCAGCGGAGAGGAGTAAATATGACAGACTCTTCCTCCACCCACCCCCTAATTGTTCACTCCGCTTCTCCTCAAACTATGCTCTTCTGTCTCACATGAAATCGAAATTGGGAAAATATGGAAAACTCCACAAAAATTTCCTTCCAACCAACTCAGCCTTTGCTCTCTGACCCCGTGTTAGCAAGACAGATACTCTCGTAAAAAAGATCAACGCCACAGGTCTCTTTGGGAAAGCTCTGCTAGAAAAAGCGTCCCCATGGACATCATAAAGGATCGAAAATGTTCCCCGAATTGTCGGACAGGCCAACGACAATCTCTATTGAGGCTCTCTCTTCCGCTTTAGAGGCCGCAGTAGCTACCGCACCTCTAGCCATCCAGGAGTCTCAAGAAAATACCCAGAACCCAAAATTCGCCTCTACTACCTGGATTGCACGCTTCCCTGAGACACACAATCGGCTGCCTCGCGTCCTCTATCTATTTGGTTGCAGAAAATCTGTTCGTCTACTTCCTCGACGCTTCTCTACTGTCCAATGCTCTAGATGCCGGCTATGGCATAGCAGTTGCGCTTGCTCGGCGACGCAACAATGTAGCCTCTACAGCTCCAATCAGCTGTGACGAAAGTGTCATGTTGGATATTCCAAATATATAGTAAGATAGCTATTAGATCTGTAGATCTAATATTGTGCCTTTTTAGGCCAGTTGGCCCAATGGTAAATCTATCTCACTATTTGCAGCAGTATGTGTTCATTACTATATGGATATTTGCCATCACATCAGCACACAAAAGAGACCCATGGCAACATGTGTGCGGCTAACAGAGAGCATATCTACCTGCCACACTATATTTACTGCTAGGGCCCTCTGGCTACAAACGACCCGAATTGTATCCTCCGCCCCTAAGGCATGGGACCAACTATCACCAAGTCATAAATAAGCGTTATCTAGAAAATCTGTGCAGAAGCTCGACTATGTGCCCAGGCCGAAGCAGGGTGCGTTAAACCAACAAAAATTATAACGCAGCACCAAGTAGCAGTGCAAATTCGATTCTCACGGGAGCGCCTGCTGCCTTTAACAGGGGCACTAAATTAGTTGCTAAAAAGTCCGCTCAATCTCTCTCTGGTAGAGCAGCAAAGCGTCTACAAACAAAACGTATCTTTGGAGTTCTCACTAGCAAGGGAGAATTGAACGAAGACAAAATGCAGCTATAATACGTAGTACATAGAGCCTTGCATTATGGACAGATGGTTTGGTATTTCTGAATGGACCTACTAGTAAAATTCCGGGAATGAGTTTAAAACATCAAAGAAGCATAGACCCTCGGCAGCTAGCTATAAAAGTGTAGGTGCCATGCTACACGTTATCATGTGATTAGAAAATTACCTTGCACTCCTAGTTGAGAAATAGCAAGGACGAAGCCACCAAGGCAGTAAGCACTTGCGTCTTTGCCTGAAGTTAGCTTAGTAGGAAGTAGGGACCTAAGTCAAGCTTTGGAGCCCCAACAAACAAATATTAGAAAAAAAACAATTTGAGGAGCCCCAATTTGCCCACTCCCACTCTTTTATCCATCTCACCCATTGATTATCGAATCGAATTATAATTGTTTGCCATTGGCGGCATTTTAAAATGCTACCGACGCGTAAAACGCACCAAAACGCGATCAGCAGCATCACCAAAGATTGCGTCAACAAACCATACAAGTTGAACGGCGCAATACGAGATCACGCCAAAACAAAGCTAACATGCAGAGGACTCAATATTAGTGAGAAAAATATGAATGCCATTGCGGCCGCACTCCATGTGAAGGACAACTATGTCCCCGAGGTAGAGATGGTGGATGCTGAAGTCGAGAAGTTAAAAACCCTCTCAGACTCGAAATGGGCTTCCTCCAGCCCAAAAGACGCGGAACTAACCCCAAAGCCCGCAGATACTTACAGTAAAACCGTCGCCGCACCCGAAAAGCGCGCCACAGTCCCAGCACTACCGCAATCTGTAAAAGTGAGGCGCTCAAAAGGGGTTAAGACAAGAACCAACAAGGCACCAGATGCCGAAAACCTACTGCGAGTCCCACTGGCTTCATCGTCAGAAGTGGCTACTAGACTAGTCTCATACCCCCCGGAACTGCGTGTAGTGACCGAAGCGGAGGAGCGCCAGGCAACATAAAAAGCCACATAATTTTACCAACTGCCCAACAGCTATTGATGGTGTTGAGGCGGCCCTCGCACAACTTTCCACAGGTATTCAACAGTACAGAGATACTTTGAGAAATGTTTGAAGTGGTTTGAATTCTCTGTACTATTCAGATCTCCCCTCACTAGCCTATATATATGCGAACTATTTATCATTTATCATATTAAATTGGGAGGCCTTCTATAGCTGTTTGACTGTTGACAAGACAAGGGAATTAGCACAGTGGAAGGAGGTCAGATAAAATGAGAAGCGATAGTGTTCTATTCACGAGAGTGAGATAGACTAAAACTACTAAGAACTAACATTCTCCACGCAAGTGATCTATATGAGTAGTGTTATTGATGCGACTCCTAAGTTTGACCTTGACTATCTCAGCTAGCTCTTATACCAACTAGATTCACCTTGTCATTTAACATATCATATCATTTCTGCTTGGTCTATTAGTCTTCATTGAGTTGAGCTGATTGAGTAAGAAACAGTTTCGGATGTCAATCTTCTGAAAATTACAACCTCAAGAATCTCTAGTATGAAATGCGCGCATAAATAAAATGAGCGAACATAATTTATTGAGCTTAATCAAAGCGCGCGCGTAACAGAAAATGGAATGACATATGCTGTAAATTTTCAAATTGACTCTCAATCAATATCAGTAAATTTAGCGCACTCAATCAGTGATAATCTAAGCGCGCGAAAATGACTGGTGCTTTGACAACAGGCGAAAACAAACACAGTCCTTGAAACCATCTAGCACAAGCCTCACACACTTTTTTTTTTTTCACGCCCCAAGTGACAAAATCATATACCATCTACGACCTGTTACAGTCATAAATATTTTCACCTACTCATGCTGCCCCAGTCCTCCGCAGAGGCTGGCTCTTGGACCCCTCTCCCACCCGTAAATTCGACGCGTCCTGACGTCGAAATGGTCCTCACAGGGCCACCCAACCATCCCCATACTACACAAATAAACGCAGAGACCATCTGCGTGGCGAGCTGCCTATACTCGCCCCCGAACCAAACCAAGTCATTAGGTGTCACTATGACTAACTTCCTCGCAGATGAAGCGAGGGCTTTTAATTTACGCGTCGCAGAGGCTGAGCGTATTGTCAGTGGGTACATTAACCTACTGGCTGCTACAACCAACATACAGCTCCGACGCGCCGTCGAAAAGAATGGAGAGGTTTTACAGGCCATTATTACAAACATCCTGGGCGGAAACCCCCAGCCCCTATCCAGTGGGCCATCAGAGGCTGCCAGTAGCAGCAAGACTACAACCCTTCCGGCACTAGCTACTAAGTCAGTGGGAAAGAATAACGCGAGCAGTCCACGACCAGTGCAAATTCTCGCCAGAGAAAGCAGCAGTCAGGCGAAATGCAAAGGGCCGGCCTCCTCAAAGCCTACTAGGCAAGTCGAAGGCGACAATCCCAATATCACCAACACCACTGAGAGATCCTGGACTCAGGTGGTCAGGAAAAAGCCAAAGCCTATACAACCAGTGGCTTCAACATCGACAACAGTCAATGGGTCCCAGTCAAAAGCAACTGGGCCTACACAAGCACCTAAGCCAAGTACCCCCGCTTCCAAGCCGGCCCGACCAGACGAACGTGTGTTCCTGCGGGTCAAGCCCGACCACCTGTGGAGACGCATGTCTCCTCACTACATAAAAATAAGCCTCGCAAGCAAGCTTCGCTTGGCTAACTCTGCAATCAAGCAGGTCACTGTAGTCAACTTAGGGTTCGCAATACCAGCTGAAGGAGATGCAGCAAGAAACGCGCTCCTCTCGGGTGCCGTGCTCTTGGAGAGCACGGAAATGAAACTGGAAGCTGCTTCCAACTGGATCTCGGTGCTAGCTCCAAATGTACCTGACAGGCTCTACACTCTGGAGGGACCAACACCAGTCACACCGGAGATGGTGATGGAAGAAGCGACTTTAAAGACGGGCATAAGACCGACCTCGGCTCGTGCGTTCGCGACAAGCATGGCAAGGCCATCAACCGACTGGGTGCTGCATTTTGCAACCGGAAAGCCAAAACTGGGTGAGCAACTTTTCGAAGAGAGTGGTCGCCTACACGAGCTCCAGCGCAAGGCCAAAATTGCGCAATGCAACCTATGCTGGGAACATCACCCAACATAGATTTGCTCACGAGCGGAGCGATGCTCTCGCTGTGGATCGATTGAGCACAAGGCTACTGAGTGCAAACAGCTCGTCCCAAGGTGCATCAATTGCCATGGGCCGCATGCCGCAACCGAGCCTAGCTGCATGGCCAGGCCGACGCGGACCGGCGGAAAGACTGTGCAACGCACAAGAGACCAGCTGTCGGTGATCCGGGAACAAGGTCAAAAAGAAAGAAACGCTTCGATCCGAGAGTTGGAAGCAAAGCAGAAAGCCGCTGAGGCGACTGCTGAAAACGAAACTACAAACGTTGCTCAATGCCCGTAAGGGACCATAACCTTACCGAGCTACACACAACGGCAACAACGATCTTGTTCCTCTGCGCTAATCTGGGCAGAGGAGACCCCGCTACAGACATCATCCTGCAATCCGCCTGGAATTCAGGAATTGATGTCCTACTCATCCAGGAACCCTGGACTCAACACAAGGACGGCTTCTGGCTCACCAGATCGCATCCCGGGTTCGACAAGCACTTGCCCCCCCATGTCACAGCCAACCCCGCAAGGCCACGCTCCCTCATTTATACGCAGAAAGGGACCAAGTGCCTACAACTAGCAATCTGCGAGGCATCACCAGATCTTACCGCCCTAAAGGTTGAAGGAGTCACGTTTGTCTCTGTGTATTGCGCTCCTGGAGCAGACCTTTCGCCGCTCCTATCATGGGCCCCGTCTGGGCCCACAGTAGTTGGCGGAGATTTCAATGCCGTCCACCCTGACTGGCAGCCCATGGCCACCAGGCTACACAGTGACGGCCAAGTGCTCGCCAAATGGATGTCCGAGCACGGCATGGACCTTTCTTCGACCCCGGGCGTCTCGACTCACGATCTTGGAAACACACTCGACCTAGTTTGGTCTAACGCGGGAGCCCTTGCAGACGTCTCGATAGAGCTTGATTCGATATTGGACCACAGAACTCTTGCAGGAGACGTCCCCCGTCCGAACTCGAAAGCTAGAGCTGTTATCAAAACAGGCCAACCGTTTCAAGTGACAGATGACGCCCTCGAAGACTTTGCAAAGGTGCTAGGTTTTTGGGCTCAAGGAATAGGGATGCAGCCTATGGTCTCAACAAGTGCGGTGGACAACCTTGCGGATAAACTGGTTCAAACCATCAGCGATGCTATCAGGGCTACCGGAAGACGCGGGAGTACTAAGAAGGGTAGGACAGCACCTTGGTGGACGTCGGAGTGCCCACAGGCCAAACGCGAATACAGGATATTCAGGGAGGAAGAGAGCAGAAAGAATTTCCTTCGCATAGTCAAAAGTGCCAAACGCCAATACTGGTGGCGAAAGTTCTCGGAAGCTACAACAGACATCGACATGTATCAGATGACACGCTGGGCAAAGCCGCAACCTACATCTGCCGCTCCGCCGCTCCAAACTTCGGATGGTTTTGTTTCGGATCCAGGAAAGCGTGCACTTCTATTGCGCGATCTCCTTCTCGGCCGGTTCACCAGCCAAAACGACGTGGACATCGAACACCTCGAGCCAGGACGCGGAAACCTCCCATGGGTCTCGAGCGTTACGGACGAGGAAGCAAAGTGGGTTACAACGGCCTGCTAGAATAAAGCCCCTGGAGCAGACGCGATTTCTGTTCGTCTTCTTAGGACAGCCTGGCCGTCAATTGGTCGCGCAGTGAGAGTACTCTTTGAGGGCTCACTGCAATTGAATCACTTTCCGAAGGCATTCAAGCTAGCGGAATTAATCCTTCTCCCCAAACCCGGCTGTAACCTCAGTACAGCTAAAGGATGGAGGCCTATCGCACTTCTATCCTCCCTGGGTAAAGGTCTCGAGAGACTGATTGCAAGGCGAATGGCTTACACCGCCCTCACCTACAAGGCAGTCCCGCAGCAACTCTTTGGAGCACTTACTGGCAGGTCTGCCAATGACCTCGTTCATGCATCATCCACGATGTGGAGCATGCAATGAAGATGCAGAAGAAAGCAGTCCTAGTCGCTTTGGACGTTCAGGGTGCATTCGATGCTGTACTCCACGGACGACTGCTGCAGAGGATGAACAAGAAGGGGTGGCCGAAACCAGCTATCATTTGGATAAAGTCCTTCCTACAAGAACGATCCGCTCGCGTACGGCACGAAGACAGAGTCACAGACCCGGTATTCCTAGAATGCGGGCTGCCACAGGGATCGCCTCTTTCCACAATTCTTTTCCTGTTCTACATGGCCGAAGTCGTGAGAGGCAGTAGTTGGAGATTTGGCTATGCAGATGATGTTGCCATCCTCGGCATAGGTTCAACTCCAACTGAAGCCGTAGTAGCTTTCCAGAGAGAAGTCGATGCAGTCCTAGGGTGGGCCGCTGATAATGCCGTCTCTTTCGACCCAGATAAGGCCGAAGTAGTCTACTTCGTCGGCCCCAGATCCAGGGGACACGATCTTCCGGCTATAAGGGTAGGCACTCGCGATATACAAGCATCCGACAATATATAATGGCTCGGAGTACACCTTGATCGCGGTCTGACCTTCGAAAGCCACGTCGCAAAGTGGACTAGTAAAGCAATGCGGCTAGTACAACACTTCCGACGGCTCACTCAATGCACCCAGGGACCAAGGCCCGACCTACTAACCACAGTGATCCGCACGGTATTCCTGCCAATCGCGATGCACGCAGCGGAATCCTGGTACCCGGGGCCAACCAGGGAAACCTATCGGGGTGTCGCGCGAAATTCATGTAAGAGATAGTGCAAAGTTATTGACCAAACTTCAGCCTTCGGAATCCGCGTGGCTCTACAAACCTGGCGCACCATGCCCATAGCAGCTCTGAGAGGGGAGACTGTCATTCCACCAGCACACATTCTGCTCAAGGAACGCAGGCTCAAGACTACCGCACGAATCCGAAGACTAGATGAGTACCATCCGCTTCAACTTCGGGCCACAGAAAGCACAGACAGCGCTCGCCACCGACTCGGACTAAAGACATGCAACAAAACCAGACTTGGTCTGGACAGAGTTCATGATCCGAGGGTCCAGAGGATGTATCGACTTCTGCCAGAGGCTGAACTACCTCCACCGCTCCGACCTCCGGTCCCCCCTCAGCCAATTCCCTGCTGGACAGGCAAGAAAGAGGCTGCCAAGTTCATAAGAGAGTGGCTGCCTACACTCCCACCCGACTGTCTCTGCGTGTACAGTGATGGTTCTGGGGCGTCCACCGACAAAGTGTCATGGGCCTTTGTGACGTTTATCAGTGGCACAGGTACGACAATTGAGCAAAGCGGCTCAGGCAAAATTACCAATGCGGAGGTCTACGACGCAGAGGATCATGGAGCTTTGGCTGCTCTAGACACAATTACTGCCAGCAATCTAGATCGAGGACGCAGCGCTATCTACATCCTGCTCGATAATTCTGCGGCTGTTCAGGCTTTACTGACGGGAACAATAGGCTCATCATCCTGGCGTAGCCAAAGTTTCGTGAAACTGGCCGCGGGATCAGCCGCACCTGTAAAAATAGGATGGATTCCGGGCCACGAAGGGCTGGCAGGAAATGAAATCGCCGATAAACTCGGTCGAAGAGAGCTTAACTCGCCGGACAACTCTAGGACGACACATGGTGTGATGACCCTCGCCTCATCTGGATGGAAAGCCCGTGAACTGGCCAGGCAGATGTTGACGGACTGGTGGCACTCGAATCGCCCCAAACACTACGCCGATCTTGAACTCGAGATGCGCCGCAATAAATCGACAGAGCTAGCGCTACCCAGAGCGGTCTACGCCCGCTTAATTGCTGCTCGAACTGGACATAGGGACTTTGCGGCATATCATCGCCGCTTCAATCACACTGACGCCAAACTATACTGCAAGTGCGGGAGGGAAAAATCAATTGGTCACCTTGTCCAGTGTCGAAAAGCACTGGCAACTTGGCTAAAAAGCGGAAAGCGAAGGGCACCAGCTCTGGAAACGATGCTCGGATCAAATGGATGGCAGCTGTCCAGGGATTACGTCCAGGAGAGCGGGATTTACGCGGAGGCTAGTCGGGGGATGTCAGGGATACCTGTGACTCGGAGGTGACAGAACGGAAGCCTAGGTGGTTTGGCTAGAAATAAAAGATTTATATCGGGGCTCAGGCGCGTAGTGTTTGAGGCAGAGAGATAGAAGGGAGACGGTTTTTTGTTTTTCTTTTGTAATGCGGGGATTTGTGTGAAAGTTTTCGTTTGTTTCTCCGGGCTGCCGGACTTGTCATGATTCAACACATGGATACAGATCGGCATGGTTCCGGTCATTTAGGAGGGACGAGGCATTTGTACTGCACGGTAGTTAACCTGACCCGGCCCGGCTCCACCCATGCTTAAGCTCCAGTAGTAGTGCAACGGTAGTCATGTAACCTAGCACGTTAATGAACAATACAAAACAAAAAACAGCTATCTGCCACTCTGCTTTCCAATTTAAATGTAGCAAATTTCCCTCTGCCAGGAACTTCACTTTTTTTTATAAGTTGTTTTAAATTACACCCGCATAACAAGATAATATGAATACATATTTCCATCTTACATTAACCCCACACCCGATCGTAAAATTTCACTTGGAAATACCTAATGTGCTCTTTGGATTTTGTCGAAGAACTTTGTCAGCTCGACCCATTTTCCGAAGGTGCGGCCACCTTCAGGCGTGCTGAGTACCCATTTGATGCCGGGGCAAGGATGACGAGGTCCACCGCGAAGACGGGCTCGGTTTCTTCCTACACTGCAGAAGAAGAAGTGATCAGGGCTTTTTTCTTCGCCACAGGAGCGAGTCATTAGGGCATCTTCGTGTGCGAAACGTCGATGATATGGGGCGAAATCTCCGTGTCCGGAACGAGCTGCAATGAGCGCCTCAATTTTCCGCCGATTTAAGCTTTTCAGTTCTGGGGTTATTCCCGAGCTAGGAACAGTTCTGAGTTCTTTATATCTAGCCGGAGCCTCTCGATCCTAGAAGGCGTCGCTGGAGGCCTTGTAGAGCTGAGCCACCTTCCTTTTTGCCCTCGCTATGGATAGAGGGAGAGACAATGTAGGAATTAGACATGCTGACTTGGCTGGAGAGTCTGCTGCTTCGTTTCCGGGGATTCCAGAATTTCCGGGGCACCATCGGACACTGACTGTTCCAGCCCTAGTGCAGGATCCGCGTTTCCTTTCAGACCAGCTAGCTGCGAGTTTCCGGAATTTCGTAATTTGACAGGAAATCACTTACTGTATTTTTTTTTAATTATTTAACGTCGTGCTAGCTCACAACACAACCTTAAGGTCTCATGTTGGCCAACTCAGTCTACATAAACTACCCGACGTGCCGATACCTTTAATTAAGCCCGACATGTTATAAATAGGCCGGGGCCTACCTGCCATGGACCCCGAACTATGGAAAGAAGGCAAAAGTACTCTCGAGCTAAGACTTTTGTATTCTAATATAGTAGAGAAGATAGTTATATATATGAAAAGGAAAGTTATCCATCACCTAGACCAGAAGTCTTCTAATCTTAGCTCTAGCAAATACAGGCCAAGTGCATATAACTTGGGGGATTAGTTAGTCTTGTTGTTGCATGCTTCAAAAAAGCACGTTTCATGAAACCATTTACTAAAAGCTATGGCTCCTTCAGGTAAGCCTAAAATCCAGCGAGTTCCAATCGTTGGGTGTTTATTTCCGTTGCAAAGGCGGGACCAACTCCAATTGAGTCGACAAAAGAAGAAGTGCTCGGGAGACTTTTCTAGCCCGCAAGCGCAGATAACAAGAGCGTCAGAGTGCTGAAAGCGGCGGTGATAGTCTGCAAAGTCTCCATGGCCTGAGCGAGCTGCAAGAAGGCGACCAAGAGCGTAGCAGTTAAGACTCTTGAGTTTGGGGGAGCTCCCAATATTGGCGATAATTCCCAGTTTTTGGTATTGTTCAGGAGCGTTTTGAGACAAGTATAGGGATACAGAGGCTTTGTATCGAGAGATTATTTCTCTCTTTGCTCGTGAGATTGTTGGAGATAGGGGGAGCGTAGGGGTTGAGCATGCTTGTTTAGCAAGTGCGTCAGCAGCTTCATTGCCTGGTATGCCGACATGTTCTGGACACCATCGCACCCTGACTACACCTGGTTCAGAAAAGTGGCTAAGATCTCTCTCTGTCCATTTGGTAGCAAGGTATCGAAAGTGAGCGATACGAGAGGTGTTGCTTGGGGTAGGAGTATCTATGAGGAGGTGAAGGGCGACTTCCTGATTATCTAGGCAAACCGTAATATTTGTGGCATATTGAGACATCGAATTATGGAGAGCAGCGCTTAGGCCTTCAGTGGCCCCGGCTATTTCTGCATCATACACTTCGGCAGATTCTCCGAGAGGAAGGGTCCCCTGTCCAACTATCTATGTAAGGCCGCGATAGATAACATATCCGGCGTTACGGTTTACCCGTTGTTTAAGCTTAGGTGAATACCTAAGCGCATTGTTGAGGACTCTGAGGAAAAGACTGTTGGGATCGAAGCAATGTCATAGCACAGTGAATATGGGCAATGCGTAGCCGTGCGGTAATTATTCGACCTAAGGAAAAGGTATAAGCAACGAGACTCATAGAGTCGACAAAATGTTATAAGTACCTTGTAGCTGTAGTTAGATTTCTCTTCTTCATAGAGTTTATTAAATCGATTTTTTCATTACCAACTCGGTTTCTATCACATCTGGACACGGCTCTACCCTCTGAAAAGGCACCGTCAGAGAAGACAAATAGATCCAAAGGGGATTGAGATGCTTGCCAACTCATGAATTCTTTCCGGCCATCTTTTCTGCCTATAGCCCCGATATTTTGTAGAAGTAACTCGCGACTGGTATTCCATGGGGGTTGGTACTGTATCAGTTGATTGTTCGGGAGATGTTCTTTGTTGGATCCACAACATTTGGGAGGAAGTCCAGCGCCGCTGTAAAGGGTGACGTGGGTCTGCTGACGCGACTCGAACTGTGAGGCGGTCGTGTATCCGTTCTAGCCATGAGCTAGCCGTCCCCCATCAGGTCTCTCGAAGAAGGGCAGGAGTCGGAGTCGTTCGGTAGACAGGAAGGACGGCTCTAGCAGCATCATTAGTTCTGCACTGAACACGCCTTATTATATCCTGTGGGGTACTTTTGGGATACCATGTCTCGGCTCCAAAGAAAAGGATAGCGAAAGCTGTTACTTGAATAGCTTGCCTAAGAAGGGGAGGGCTTATACCGTGGGTAGTGCACGAGAGTCTTCTAAGATGGCTTGTGATAGCTAGGGACTTTCTACAGGTCTCACTAACATGATATCGGAAGCGTAGACCACGGCCGAAGTATACTCCGAGCCAGCGGGTGTAGTTGTTGGGCAGTATCTCAGTTTCATCCATGTAGATTGTTGGCTCTACAACATTGCCACGTTTCCGGTGAAAGTACTGGAGCTCCATCTTCGAAGTATCAAAAGTGTACCCATTTTCCCGCCCCTAGGAGAGGGTTTTGTTAAGCTGGGTCTGGAGGAGGCCGGCACACGATTTTAGAGAGGTCGTGGAAGAGAAATAAGAGATATCATCTGCGTACCCAAAGCGACCGCGCAACAGTCGAAGCACTCCTTCGCTTGCCAGGAGGAATAGAATAGGAGAGACAGGGGAGCCCTGGAGTAGGCCACAGAGGGTTCACTCACTGTTTGTATGTTGAATTGTTAGGTCATGTCATATAGATCACATGACACTTTAGCTTGCAAGGGTTGACCCCTACTTGTATTATAGTAGACGAGTTTAGAGAGATAGAATAACAATCAAGATTAACATATATCACAGCTTTACCTACTGCAGTAGTGACGTGATATCACCCTGTAATCCCAACACTCGCAGGTTTTGCTTTCATTGTAGAACATTTATACTAAGTAATCCAAGTTTAGCGTCCTCCAATTATCCAGCATCGATAACAATGTAGAATGAAAGGGACGTAAGTCGTGTTGTGGCAATTTTCAACATCAAATAAGTACCATAAAATTGTTTGGTGTAACAAGGAGTGTGATATTCAGCTTGAGCTGATGTTGGCTTTAATGGTCTTGTTAGTTTTATTCGTAATTGATGCAGTCGAGAAATTTCTGCAATCCGAGAGTCTCGAACAGAATCGGTTCAGCATTACTCCTTCTGACAAGACTCTCGGTCAGGAAACAATTGATTCGACCTTTGGGGGATGGCTGAATGTTGCCTCTGGTTGTAATTTCACTCCCAGGTTCGTAGAGGACAACGCGTACAGGTGTTCAGCCTTGCTCTCCTATTGATTAGCTAGGTACACGATTTTTAAAGTTATGAGCTTGAGCGAAGATGAAGGTTGTAGCGGAATCAGTTTCGGCGAGTAGACCAATGCAGTAAGTCTTGTAGGAGGTTGTTGTTACGGCCGTGTATTCCTGACCCTCGGGGCCTCTAATACTATTGTTCCTTCCAAGTATTGGGTTGTGATCCTACATACGCACGGACCAATTGTAAATTATGTATATATGTATATCTCTAGATACCTCTTGTTATTTTCTTCCCTTAGTTTAGAATCTTATGAACTATATTCCAGATCTGAGTCCTTACCTGATTCGACTTGTTCATCTGCTAACCTGTGCTCCCTTCTGGTCGTCACATTATTCTAAACTCACCAATACGCCTGGGAAGGCAAAATAATTTCCTTATCTCATTGAGACTGAGATTTTTTTGCAGTTAACCTCAACGCGACAAAACGTACACCTTTGTGGTAAAGGTACTTTCAGGGAACAGCTTGTCACAAGTTATAACAGTTGATAAAGTTTTCCCACTCTCAAACAAAATAAATACATCAATTTTCTTAATTTCTTCCAAAAATGTCTGACAATTACAAGACTCCTAAACCCTATCTACCTCCCCCGCCAACCTCTGATGTGGAGTCTGAACCGGAAAATTCATATCACGAACCTAGCCACGACAGGATAAATTCGAATATTGAAATCCCAAATGTTGCGGTTCGAAAAGGTAAACCACGCATTTCGGAAGTCAATCGAAGAGTGGACAAGTTGACAGTAGCTCAAAATGAAACTGGTAGAGAAATGGCTGATGCAATTGTCGACACGGCCTATAAACAAATGAGTCGCCATCACGAGCTTGAGTTCACAAATAGACAACAGCAAAGCGAAATAGAATTCTTAAAAACAAAGATGGCTAAACTAGAGAAGCTTATAGAATCCGCAAGTTTGAACCCATCGCTATCAAGACCTAACCCTATGCCACGCTCCTCAGAATGCCAAAACGCCTATTCTCCGACAACAAGACAACGCTTTCAAGACGAAGAAGAAGAAGAGGAAGATATTCTGAGGCCATCAGTTAGCCACTATTGTACACAGAAATCACCAACTAGGAGGATAGAGTATAAGAGACAAAGTACAGCACGTCTCCGTAGCAGCAAAGAGCCCAATTTTCAAGGGCCTCCTTTTGCAAAATATCGCGATCCATCCGAGACAGTAGGTCAAACCTATGGGAACGTTCGACTAGGTACAGCCGATCGAATCATTAACCCTATTTGTGAGTTCGGAGGTATTGACAATTTGGATTTTTTTGAAAATTGGCTTATTTTACTTGGAGGTAGGATACAAGACAACAACAGACACTGGGGCTCAGATCGGAGAATCATGAATTTTATCTTTGCATCCACAAAAGCCAAAGCTCAAGAAATGCTGGTTCCGTACTTCTCTGGGGAAGACGTAGAAAATGATTTCGTGAATTCGGTTCAAATGGTAAATCATTTAATCGCGAGTCACCGTAGTAGCACCTTACAACGGGATAGTATGGTGGAGTTTGAATCACTACGTCAAGGCACTTATGAAAGTTTTCAAAACTTTAAGACCAGATTTCTTTCATTAGCTGGCAAAGCCAAAATACATCATTCCCTACGAAGAGACCTGATGTATGGAAAGGTGAACCGACAGCTAAAATTGGCAGTTTACACCCAGTTACACAGATGTCCGGATTTCAATTCTCTTTGTGAATTTGCAGAATCAGTTGATAAGGAACGAATTCGACTCGAGAAAAGTTCGACTAATAAGCCAGAAAAACTAAACTCCAGTAGAAGGCTTTACCAACCAGAATCTTCTACCCTCGCTTCAAATCGACAGCCAAATTCTAGACCTGATTCTAGACAAGAACAAAAATTAGGTATAGATGTAACTTGTCACTATTGTAAAAAATTGGGACACACCAAGTCTGAATGCCCTTTTAGAACCCCTAGCAATAGGCATACAACTGTTCAAGTAATAGCTGAAGAGTCATCCAGCGTGGATTCAGATTTGTGTTCAGAGGATGAGGTAGATGTTTTAGAGAATGATCCAAAGGGAAAAGTGGAATCCTAGATAAAAACTCCTTTCTAGGATATTTAGTCAATATACAACATATTGATCTGGGTAAAATAATTTCAGAGAAAACCTACACTTTACAATGCTCGTTCTCTGGAAATTCGCGAATAGTGGACGGAGTATCTGTACTTCCGGACACAGGAGCAAATGGATTTGCATATATCGATTCAAGATGTGCATGCGCCGTGTCAAAATGTCTTGGAGAGAAGCCGAAAAATCTCGGATATTCTATTCAATCCAAAGGCTTTGATGGAAAGAAAGGCCCTGTAATATCGCAATACATTTTGTTGTCATTGTGGATAAATGGACGACGTCTAGATAATCTGCCTTTCTTAATTGTAGATTTAGGATCGCATAATGTAATTCTTGGTAGTAGATTTTTAGCGCACTTCGACATAATGATCAACTCACGACAGCGCCGCCTTGTTTGGCCAACAGATCATCCAGAAACACTATCTTTCTCTTCACCCATTCGAACCTCGTTGCAATATCTCTTAACGGACCGACCCAAACCGTTTAAAATCCATCAAAAAGATGTCACACGTCGGGATAGTTTGTTCAACAAAGAAGACAGAATGGCAATGTACGGCGCTCGGTCTACAAAGCGGCCCGTGCAGGACAAGAAAATTAAATGAAGAATACAACACAAATGAATCTGCCAGTGATGATTCATCAGGAAAAAATTTGAAATTGACAAATATTCAATTAAAACCAGATTAAGATTTATGCCATTTAAGCGCTCCCGCCCTTCATTCAAGCCTTGGCTGTACTGACCATACACCTTCTTTCCTTAGTCTCAAAGAAATTCAACACGAAATCGAAGAAAAAGAAGACAATTCAGTTATGTATGAGAGTCAAGACTTAGAACTAGAGAAAATTATACCTTCACACTACCATGATCTCCTTGATGTCTTCTCCAAATCCGATTCCAATTTATTACCCCCGCACCGGCCTTATGACCATAAGATTGAACTCGAAAACCTACAACATCTTTCCGCCGGACCCCTATACCCCATGTCGTCCGAGAAGCTTAAAGCCGTGCACAAATACATCCTAGAAAATATTGATAAAGGTTTTATTGAACCAAGTAAAGCGCCCTTTTCAAGTCCGGTCCTTTTTGTCAAAAAAGCAGATGGTAGCCTTCGTTTCTGTATTGATTTTAGAAAATTAAATGCAATAACAAAAAAAGACCAATATCCTTTACCATTGATTGATGAAACATTGGCACGTCTAAATAAAGCGAAAATATTTACAAAACTTGATATTAGACAGGCCTTCCACTGTATAAGAATGCATCCCGACTCTGAAGAATTGACGACCTTTCGTACGAGATATGGCTCTTATAAGTGTAAGGTTCTTCCATTCGGGTTAACAAATGGCCCTGCCACCTATCAGCGATATATGAACGACACCCTTCTCGATTACTTAGACGTATTCTGCACTGCATACCTTGATGACATACTAATTTATTCTGAAAATGAAAGTGATCATTGTGAGCACGTTCGAAAAGTTCTTTTACGACTAAGGAAAGCAGGATTGCAGGCGGATATCAAGAAATGTGAATTCCATGTAAAGAAATCTAAATACCTCGGGTATATTGTGTGTGTGGATGGATTAAGGGTAGACCCTGATAAAATATCAGTAGTAAAGAATTGGCTGCCACCCAAGTCAGTAAAGGGTATCCAATCATTTTTAGGGTTCTGCAATTTTTATTGCCGTTTCATTCCTGAGTTTGGACGAGTAGCAAAACCTCTCACCAATCTCACCAAGTCTGTAGTTAAGTTTAACTTTGATGAAAATTGTCATGCTGCTTTCGAAAGTCTTAAAAGCGCTCTTACTTCAACGCCTATACTAAAACATTTCGATCCGGATCGCCAATTGCAATTGGAAACCGATGCATCAGATGGGGCTGTTGCTGCTATACTCTCTCAAAGATATGATAAATACTGGCATCCAGTCACTTTCTTTTCGAAAACAATGCAACCAGCTGAATTAAATTACGAAGTTCATGACAAAGAAATGTTAGCAATAGTCCGTGGACTAAATAATTGGAGAGCAGAACTGGAAGGTTCCCCGTACACAATTGACATCATTACTGATCATCGTGCTCTAGAGTATTTCATGACTTCAAAAAACCTAACAGCTCGACAGGCCCGTTGGGCTGAATTACTATCTCAATATTCCTTTCAAACTAAGTATCGACCTGGTAAACAGAACACCTCGGCAGATGCACTATCCCGCCGTGAACAGGATACAGGCCCGCAAGATCAAGTGAAAAAAGAAATCCGATTTAAACAATTATTAAAAAATAGTATTCTATCAAAAGAAGTTAAACAAGACTTGCACATCTGCCTCATGGAATCTATAAAAGTTGTTGACGCAATCATAGAAGCTAATTGAACTCATGACAGTCTACATGATATGCGCGAACAAACGAGATCCAATAATAATTTAAGGATGGATAATGGTGTACTTTTTTTCAAAGACCGGTTAGTTGTTCCAGACAAAGATAACTTGAGAACGGATCTCATCCGTGATATTCATGACCAGATCTCCACTGCGCACGCTGGTCGTAATAAGACATATCTAGAGCTTAAATCACGTTACTTCTGGAATAACATGCGCCAGGATATCGAAAGATATTGCAGGAACTGCCACCTGTGTCGTGTCCACCATGCCGCACGCGATAAAACGCCCGGTCTCCTCAAGCCATTACCTATTCCTGAAAGACCTTGGCAACACATTTGTATGGATTATATGGATATGCCAAAAGATAAAAAAGGGTTTGATAAAGTTGTTGTTTTTATTGATTGTTTGTCCAAAGTCTCTGTCACCCTACCATGTAATAAAGATGTCACTGCCCGTGACACAGCAGGATTGTACTTCACATATGTCTATCAGTACTACAACCTTCCAGACTCTATTGTCTCAGATAGGGGAGCTCAATTCATTTCGGCTTTTTGGACATATGTCATGGAAATTTTGGGTGTGCAGTTACGACTATCAACAGCGTACTCACCACAAACTGATGGGCAAACAGAAATAATGAACCGATACATAGCTCATAGATTACGCCCGTTCATAGATCACTATCAAGATAACTGGTCTGATCTACTTCCTGCCATGGACAATGCGCAGCTAACACTACCACATGATTCTATTGGTATGTTGCCATTTCAACTTTCCAGGGGCTATACACCTCGAAAATCATACAATTGGAACCCTCCAGCACATCCTAAGACGGCAAGGGAGAAATTAGCGCTAAAAGATGCAGAAGCCTTTGCACACAAATTGCAGGAAACATGGAAGGTCGGTCAAGAGATTATGCGTCAAAGCCAAGAGAAAATGGTCATTCAAGCAAACAAACATTGTCGCGAGCCTGATTTCGATGTTGGAGATAGAGTTTATTTATCAACAAAGAATCTCCGGCTACAAAGGTCCAGCACAAAATTATCACCAAAATTCTTGGGCCCATACAAGATTTTATCGAAAAAAGGGCACTCTTTTAAATTAGATATTCCTAAACAATGGTCCAATCACGATGTCTTTCATGCGCGTTATCTCAGGAAGGCCGCCGACGATCCATTACCTGGACAAATTATTCCTCAACCAAACCCAGTCAGCATAACAGGTGATGATGAATGGGAAGTTGAAAAAATACTGGATGTAAAGCTGCTGAGGGGTAAACTAAAATATTGCGCTAAGTGGCTGGGCTGGGATGATGACCCACAGTACTATCCTGCTTCTGACTTCATGACTGCCCCATCCAAAATAATTGAATTTCACAAGCAGTACCCAAACAAGCCAGGCCCTCCAAAAAATATAATGCAATGGCTAAGCGCTTGGAAGAATGGTGAGGACGATTAAAGTAGACTCAGCAATGATACTCCTATGACTTCAAGCTTGAGGACAAGCTTTTTTGGAAGGGGAGGGTGATGTTACGGCCGTGTATTCCTGACCCTCGGGGCCTCTAATACTATTGTTCCTTCCAAGTATTGGGTTGTGATCCTACATACGCACGGACCAATTGTAAATTATGTATATATGTATATCTCTAGATACCTCTTGTTATTTTCTTCCCTTAGTTTAGAATCTTATGAACTATATTCCAGATCTGAGTCCTTACCTGATTCGACTTGTTCATCTGCTAACCTGTGCTCCCTTCTGGTCGTCACAGTTGTGAGAGGAAGATTTGAGTGGAAACAATTGTATTGAGATGTATGGTTCTGAGAAAAATAAAGATAATAAGAGTGAGCTTGCGTGTTTGCATATCTTATCAACTGTGATTTTTGACCAGTATTTATCAATCTTATTAAAGAAGATATGGTTAGAAGACTGTACTGCTGGTAAATGCCTGAATCTTGTAATGTATATAATTGTACTACAAAGTTCTACACCTACGATACACTCTATAGACCCTAGTTTAGACCAGCTTACAAATCAAGTCACATGTATTCTAGGGCTCAGTTACTGATACTTCAACACACTCCTTCAGTCTCAAGCTGCGACTGGGACTTCCAGGTCAGACCTACGCTAATCTATTTTTACAACTCTCAAGTTCAACATCTCAACAAATTTAGAGTGTTTCTTTTCCGAGAGTGACTTAGTTAGTCCATCAGCTGCCATTTCATGTGTTGATATGTAGCGGGCATCTACTCTCCCAGCATCGATGTGTTCACGTATAAAGTGATGCTTAATATCAATGTGTTTGGTCCGCTGATGTAGCTCAGGGTTATTTCCAAGGGCAAGACTGCTCTGGTTGTCCGAATAGATACGAGTCGACACTATATCCTTTCCTGAGTACTTCATCTGGGCCATTATTTGCTGAATCCATAGAACTTCTTGTATGGATGAACTATATGCATAATATTCTGCTTCTGTAGACAATAATGAGACATTTGGTTGACTTTTTGATGAAGCAGATATCACCCCTCCAGCCAAAAAGAATACACTCCCGCCAGTTGATCGGCGTGTGCCCCTATCACCACCCCAATCCGAGTCACAGTAACCGTGAAGATGTGGATTCAGGCTATTTCCATCATATACAATTCCTAAGTTACTAGTGCCTTTGATATAGCGAAATATTCTATCAACACCTTTAACGTGTTGTGGAGATGGATTTGACAGGTATCTGGAGAACGCTGAGCAAGCAAAAGCTATATCTGGTCGAGTATGGATGGCTAAATATAAAAGAGAACCAACTTTAGACTGGTATTGCTTGATCTGTACTGATGTTGCAATGTCAACATTAGGAACTAGGAATTTTTCGAATCCAGCAGCCATTGGTGTATTAACAGGTCGGCAATTTTCGAGGCCAAATCTCTCAAGAATTTGGCGCACATGGGCGTCTTGAGTGAGGTAAAGTCTTTTTCGAGAGCGAGCCCTTGTGATACAAACACCAAGAAAGTAGCTAGCAGGACCAAGATCTTCAAGCTGAAATTTTTCCGCAAGCCCTTTTTTAAGTCAATTAATCTGATCAATATCTCTTCCAATGATCAGGAAATCATCAACATAGGTGACAATAAGAATTCCTGTTGACTCACTATGATACAGACAGTTGTCTGAAGCTAGTGGTTTAAATCCTATATCAGCCAGACAACTTCGAAGGTGCTTTTGCCACAGTCTGGGAGCTTGCTTCAAACCGTATAAAGCTTTTTTAAGCTTACATACAAACGAACGAGTTGAAGTAGTGCTCGGCTCTATCCATCCTGGTGGTACTTCGACGTAAATTTTGTCATCTGTATCACTATTAAGAAAAGCTGTGACGGCATCCATCTGCTCAATCTCTAAGTCAAACTTGGCTGCTAAGGCAATGGCAATTTTCCAGGTCGTATTACGGCAAACACCTGCGTATGTTTGTGTGTAATCACGTCCGTACTCCTGCTCAAATCCTCTAACAACCCAGCGTGCCTTGTACTTCAGGATTTCACCCTCTTTTACACGTTTCGTCTTCAGAACTAGCTTACCTGATAGTACTTTTGTTCCTGTTGGTAGGCTAGATCGTCGAACAAGTGACCATGTATTTTTCTTTGCAAGTGATCTGTATTTGCAGTCAATTGCCTTCTTTCATTTCCAAGAATCTTTGCAACTCATTGCCTCTACAAGGGTCTTTGGATCGGATGTATTGTCAACGGTAAGAAGAGACTGTGATGCAGCCACAAAACTAAGAAAGGCTGCTCCTTGATCTGGCACGAAGCTTTCAGCTGTGCTGCAAGTAACTCGATTTACTTTCTGGTACACCTTATTCTTACTTCCGGGCGGTCTACCTCGTGACACAGCTGTTGTTGATACTGGCGGATCATCTAAATGTTCCATAAGTAAATTTTCATCCTGTCGAGTTTCTCCATCCTCTTCATCTCCAGCCTCAATAACCTCATTTTCCACTCTTTCAAGTTCTTTATCCTCTTGATGTCTATCAAAACTTAGGTGCTCAAAAGGGGTGAGTATATTTGGGGAGAACTCATGTTGATTGGAAGTACTTGTTTCTTTGCCACTACTTTCAACAACGTTAATTTTAGGGAGATAAGACATGGGTTCCCAGAGTTCTTCATCAGGAGGTGTAGAAGTTAGACTGCTATTCTCGTCAAACCGCACAGTCGAAGACCGAATCACCCTTCTTTGTGAGGGGATAAATATACGGTAAATGTGCTGTCCTTCATAACCGATCAAGATGCCGATTTCCGCTCGCTTGTCTAGCTTTTGGGATAGAACCCTTTTTTCAACCGGAATCCGGACGTATACTTTGCACCCCAAAACTCTCAGATGAGATAAGTCGGGTTTTTCATCAACTCCCGTGAAATGACGGTTAAACGCTTGAATGGGTATTTCTCCGTTCAGTACTGAGGTGGCAGTTCGATTGGCTATGTGAAGTTGGGATCGCACTAACTCAGGCCAGAGGAACTTTGGAATACTCTTTTCGATGGAGACTGTGCAAAATCTGGAGATTATGATGCCAATAGATCGCTCAGCTCCTCCATCCTGCTCCGGAAAGTAAGGAGTTGTGGTTTCGATGATTTGGCCCAAGTCAGCAGCCAATTCCTCTAACATCTTAGGTGAGTATTCCTTCCCACAGTCCAATCTCCAGCATTTAATTACAGAATCATACTGAGTTTTCATTAAGGAATTGAAATATTTTATGGCCTCTGTTGCGCCATTCTTTTCCTTATGAAAATATCCCCATTGCAAAGACGTTGCCGCATCTGTAAACATCGTACAGTATTGTACGGCGACCCAAGAATCATCAATCAAGGTCTTCCCGGCTGGATTTATAATTACAACATCTACTGAAACTGAGTCTAAAGGATTCCGAGGTCGGGATGAAACACTTTTTCTTACATGTCTGAGAGGTTTGGATAGCTCACACAATTCGCAAATACTTGAAGGAATTGTTGATGTATCAGCATCAAAAGATATTCCAGTGGTTATTTTTGCGGTTTTTTTTGACATTTCTTAGACCTAGATGACCAAGTTGACGGTGCCATAGGTCGATGCTAGGTTTTGAATGATGAGCTTTTATCGGGAGTGCTACAGTGACAAATGATTCATTGATTTAAAGAGAGTTATTGTAAGTGGCAAACTCAATTCCATCGGGGCCGAACATTTTACCATCTCTCATATATCCTCCTACTTTTAGTAGTTTATCGCCACTGAAAAGATTTATCGGACACTCTGGTAGGTACAAGACGTTCTTTAATTCAAAGGGGTTGTCTTCCCCATTTGATAATTTACAGTGAAGAGTGACTGTACCAAGGCCCCGCGGCTGAGCAGGTCCATTTGCTGTTGTTATCAAAGGTAGATTAGGAACTTCCTCAGTAGTCAAACTTATCCAGGGAATTTGCTATCGGCTCGTGCTTCGTCCTTAATGTCATGTATTAGTTCGTTGAGAGATATTGAACTTTTTTCCCTGCAGGCCGCTCTTTGCTGTTCTGCCCAGACTGGATATGAATCCTTCAATGCTTCTAGAAAGACTAGCGGGTGCCATGATTCAGGAGGAGGGATGTTAAGGCGATTTAAGTTATCAATAGCGTTTTGGAAAGCTATGATAAATTCGTCTATTGAGGGGTAATCTGTATGCCTAAGATTTATATACTTAGCAATGGCCTGCTGATTCATAACTATTCCAGAACTTTCGTATTGGTTAGCAAGCATATCCCACATTTCTCTAGCAGTATTGAGGTTATTCAGCTGAGATGAGATTGATGACGAGACATTGTTTGAAATGCACAGCTTCATTTTGGCATCTCCCTTAGCCCATTCATTGTACTTCTTGTACTCCTCTTCCGACACACCTTGTTCAAACTCGTCTATAAACTTTGGAGGAGCTGGTGCTTTTGGATGGTAGAACCTTCGCAATTCGTGAAGGCGAGCAACATTTTCGATGTTAAACTTCCATTGTTGGTAGTTTTCTTCACCCCTAAGTTTTAGGTTAGAGGCGAGCGACAAACTGGCGCCGGATTCTTGAGACATTGTGGTCTGGGTCGATGGTCGGGAAATTTTAATAATATAATCTCTATACAGATAATATCAATAAGTTGTAAATAATCGATGATTATATTTCCACCTTCTGCCACAGGTCGGAGACCTCTTATGGTTCAGGAAAGATGGTGGTACTGTAAGCTAGGATATTTATTAACACAAAGCAGTTATGATTTCTATGAGCTATTTGGTCTCATAATCTATTGAAGAAGATATGGTTAGAAGACTGTACTGCTGGTAAATGCCTGAAGCTTATGATGTATATTATTGTGCTACAAAGTTCTACACCTACAATACACTCTATAGACCATAGTTTAGACCAGCTTACAAATCAAGTCACATGTATTCTAGGGCTCAGTGACTGATACTTCAACAAATCTCCATGGATCGTAAGTTATAATCCATGTAGATGTAGATCTATGTACATACACATATGTACGCCAGGAATATCAAGTTATATACATGTGTGTTGGTAGTAGATCCGAGAAGACTATAACCTGAATTTGAGACTTAGTCATCTGCTGGAATGCTAGTGTGAGATAAATGCTAATGCGCATAAAACTATAGGTGAAGGATGTATTGATAATAGTGAAAGAGGATGAGGAATTTGATAGTGTAATTAGCCAGACTTACAAATAAGTTATTCTTGGCATTCCAAGATATATCATATTTCAACAACAATAAATTATTGAAATAAAGTAATTCAACTATTAATAAGGAATCCGGGGCAATCGCCTTTCATCAAAGAGAAGTGACATTAGTGACATTTTATCCTTCAAAGTTGAAAATACAAGTCACAATCTATTTTAAACTTGTAAATATCACTATACCTTCTATAATCTAGTCATTTGATTTAATAATTTGATTGACAATCTCGGTGCTAATTAAGAGAGAGAGAGAGATGTGTATTTATTGTACTACTTGAGTCTGTGACTATCTAGCACATTGGACTCCTCTCTGACCCAGGCCACACCTTGTACAGTGCTCCTTGCCTCTCATGTTTCTTGAAAGATCATTGATATATTGCCCTTGATGAATAACCATTCATCTCGGTGTTTACCAGTAGAGTTCGGCCATCTTTTCCACGGAACCTTCTACCCAAAAAAATAAAAATGGTAGCAATGGAAACTGCGCGCACCGGAAAATGCCTCAAGAAACCTGCAGCTCCAGCTAGGCGAGGTCTAGACACCGGGACCACACGAGGTGCGCATATTCATCTATATCTCCCTTCTCTCCAACAGTTCAGGCCGACTTGATCCAATCGGCCATCTCCGAATCGGGTGCTGGCTACGCTCCGGAAACTCATTGGATGGCATCTCCTCCATGATCAAGGGTTAGTGATGAGTAGAGCTCCGACCCTACCATCTAATCTGATCGTGGTTAGCTTCATGATAATGGTGATAGGGGAATGTGTTGAGAGGTGAAGACGATACAGACCGCAAAAGCAATTGGGAATCCTCATCGAAGTGAGGAATTTTGTTACTCAATCTCGGCTCTGCAGACTCTACAGTGAGAGTGTTATATTAACTAGGCTATATAGGGGCAGGATGATGGATACTCTTGGGGAAGTTATGTGTTGGTAAAACACAAAGTAATGCAAATTGGGTGCCGTCACAAAGTCGGTGAATAATTTCAGTTAACTGGTATCTCGAAATACATAAAACGTTGTGTCTCCCTCTTACTCCAATCCAAGCGCCTCGCTAGTAAGCTAAATCAGACCCCTGTCAGTGTCCTAACAACAACCTAAATACCGCAAATACATAGAAGAATTCGCACTACCCAAATATGATCCTTTTACCGACATTATGCTCACAGCAGGTCTCTTTAATCGCTGTCACGTGTGTTCTCGTGATGTGTAAGACTTGACTCTATATACTCGTACACAGGAAACTTAGTTACAATGAATTGACGGAGGTTGAGACCTACTGTTGTGAATACCTCGGGTCAGCTCCGATCGAGCCTCATCAGGCTCCCACCATTGCGGCACTCGGACACTCGGCCGCAGTAAGCTAGATGAGATTAGGGCACTGATAGCACAGCTAAGTACCTAATCACTCTGACAACATCCCTACATCCGAGCGTTGCCTGGTAGACCAATGCATTTAGACTGAGGTGCACATCACTCTGATGGCTACCGAGGGGCAACAGCATATAATGTGACAACGGTGTATAGCTCTGCAATCCCGGGAGTTCCACACTAGCAACCAGTGTCAATAGTATGTTATGACAGGAGGTATTGGCAGGGGCTATGGAAGTGGTTACTGTGACAGAAGTAGGAAGTACCTGTGGTGAGTGCGTGATCAGGACTGGGGTACTGAATGTATATATAAGGAAGCAATACTTCTGCAGAAATTTTATATATCAACCATCTCACTACCGTCCATTCCAACGCTTCTTCTCACTACAGCCATATCAATTATATCCGCGCATCCATAATCATCTGCATCCAATTCAGGTATTCCTATGTCCCCTCATGACCTCGTTATTATAACACCTACTTATATCTTGCTCCTGACTTACTGTGTTGTTCACGGCCTAGTGCTAGAACATTCCCTTGTGATATCATCTCTCTCCTACGAAAAATGACCAGCTCGTCCTCCTTCAGTCCATCAGTCTCTCGTTGATTCCATTATCTCTATTCTATCACGTTCTAGTTTGGTCCATTATATCCACACTTGCATCACACACTAAACACCCAGGAGGACGAAGGCCGAACACCTGTCAGTGGTATCCTCTACAAACCTGGGAGTGAAATATTCTCCCAGAGCCGAGATTCAGTCACGAAAAAGGGTGGGATGAATTTCAATTGATGGATTTTTGTCTTGAAGGAGTTGCACTCAATATTTAGGTCGAAAAATCAGTCGACAGAGATTTCACAGCCGGAACAACATCCAACAAAAAGTCATCACCACCAACATAAGATTCACGAATGGGCCTAGGTCTATCTGGGGGTCGTATTCAAACATCCGACATCTCTTAAACTCCTTTTATACTTGCGACGAAGCATTTCTCAATCAATCCTACACCTGCGACCTACCTCCATACCCGTCCGATCACCTACCTACACACACCCTAATGAGGAAAGTCATGATGGAAACAGGACGTGTACAAAGGAGGAAGAGATGGGAAGATACACCGAGGGGATTACACAAATTCCCAATGACAAAAACAACCAAACGTTATGATATGAAGGTGCAAGGATAGAGCAACCATGAGATCTTGGACGGCATTTATGTTTCGGAGTCAATGAGGATATCAAGGGCTCGGGCGCGTGGTGGCCGAGGCTGAGGAGGAAATCGCGCTTCGGCGTGTACATAGCGGGTGTGTTGTTGTTGTTGTTGTTGTTGTTGTTGTTGTTGTTGTTGTTGTTGTTGTTGTTGTTGTTGTTGTTGTTGTTGTTGTTGTTGTTGTTGTTGTTGTTGTTGTTGTTGTTGTTGTTGTTGTTGTTGTTGTTGTTGTTGTTGTTGTTGTTGTTGTTATTGTTTTATTCAAGTCCTAAGCTAAAGCTCCAAATCCACTATGAGTACAGGACTGATGTTCACAGCCAGAAATACATCTAAGACATACCCAGCTTGATTCTGCCGCATGAACCACCATAAAACCAGCAGTGAGTTTAAAATATGCGCCGACGCAAACTCCTTTTCCCAAAATTAACAAAAGAAAAAGATTAATTGCAAATAATCACGAGGTATGAAAATGTTAGAGAGGCAGCCTAAGGAATGTAAGATAGATTGGCTATGGGAGGAGAAATAGGAGTAACTACAGCAAAGTCTATTTACATGAGGTGGGGGTGTTTGCTGAGTAATGCCAAGACTATATTGACATTCATGTCACGTGTAGGTGTTTCATGTTCAAGCACCTACACTGCCTTGCTCATTGCATGTTTGGAGCCCTGAGGGCGTAACTCAAATAATTTAGAATGGGAAGCAATACTCCTCGCCTCGATTCCCATTTTGTCAGGTTTAGTTTCCTGACAAGTTATATTTGATCTCCACTGAGAGTAGGAGATGGATGCACAGGAGTATACCCAAAACAATTGGTATCCTGCGCAAATTGTTTGAAGCTCTCGAAGCACTTAGGCCCGAGTAGCTTGTGTAAGAAGGCATTGTGTGACAATGACCCTCTGATTCGACGCGTGATATTTGCGTTGAGTCGACAATGTATGAAGTGGGTAGGGGTGGTTTCCTCACCACAGATGCACTCTGTAATAGCGTGCGGATTGTTGAAGCGACAATGTTACACCGCGAAATTGCCGTGGCCCGTACGGGCTGCAATGAGATGTCGTAACTGTAGCCTGGAAAGCCCCAGTTCTGGTGGTTTACGACGGCGCATGAGCAGATCTAGCTCACGATACCGTGACGGGCAAGTTTCATTCCACCAGCTGTCCAGCAAAGTTTGTCGCTGTTGATGCAATTTTTGGTGTAAAAATGCTGTTGTGGTGGTTGCTGGCTCAGTTTCCACGCTGGGAAGCGTTCGTAGGGCGGATTTGGCCGCTGCGTCTGCTTCCTCATTTCCATGTATTCCTGCGTGTCCTGGTACCCACTTTATTCTTACCTGAGCTAGCTCAGATAATTCGCGAAACTTTCGTACTTCCTTGTGGCTGGTCGAGGACCTGCCCGTGCTCAGTGCATTTATCGCATGTCGACTATCCATCAACACATTAATGCACTGCGTCGTTCCCTTCGCCAGGTACTCCTTCCCTCTTAGGTGACCCAACGCTGCTTTAAGAGTTTCCTGTGCCCCCATAATCTCTGCATCTAAAGCCTCTCCACCGTGCTTTATGCCACTTCCTTTTTGAAAGGTTTTTCCATCCAGCTTTAGGACAAACCCCCAAGCTGAGCGTCCCTTTCCCTCCGATGCTCCGTCCGAGTAAGCACAGATTTCTGACTTTGGCACATTATTGATCCAAAGTTTACAGGCTTCTACTTGGTATTTTCTCGAACCAACCTTCGAACCCGGCCGCGATTGATAAAATGGTGAGGCAAGAGGT
Organism: Blumeria graminis f. sp. triticale; assembly: GCA_905067625.1. Taxonomy (NCBI): domain Eukaryota; kingdom Fungi; phylum Ascomycota; class Leotiomycetes; order Helotiales; family Erysiphaceae; genus Blumeria; species Blumeria graminis. The sequence goes on along the minus strand of LR898472.1, from coordinate 10,470,290 downwards.
TCTGCGGCCTCTGCCTCTGGTAGCTGTCTATAAGCACGCTGAGCCCGTGACATTTGAATTTCAGGACGCGCAGATTTTCGATTATGCTTCTTATATTTTCGCGTACCGACATTTGGGCAAACTGCAGCACGGATCCTAAGCAGATGGCGGTCGTCAAGTGTTTGCATTCTGGCAGAGAGGCGAAGTCGGTTTCCTTCGAGAATTATTTTCCTGGTTGGTATTCCTCCTTCCCTATGTAGTACGGCGTTGGGTGTTGTTCTCATTACCGGTAGTGCTGATCTAAGACCCATTAAGACAGCCTTATCAATCATACTACATAGGCCAGCAGTAGGCGGTGTCACCAATCCTCGTATTGTTGGGCGTCTAAGGCCAGGCCACCAGACGTCAGCTCCGTACGTTGCGATTGGGACAATACATGTATCGATCGCTTTACCCAACGCCCCAGGAGCGGCTCCTCGGTAGGCTGTATTGAAGCGACGCATGTGCTGTGCAATTTTCAACGCTTTGCCACACCAGGTTGTGACGTGGTGTTTGAAGTTTAGTCGAGGATCGAGGTACACACCAAGCCAGCGGACATTTTGCGACGGTTCTATGAGGCTTTCGTTGACGTAGATTCCAATCGATGTTTCGCGGTATCGTCCGGGAAATTGTACGACTTCGGACTTGTCTGTATCGAAAGCGACGGCATTATTTCGAGCCCAGTCTAGTAGGTTATTGACCTCGTCCTGTGCTGCGGCTGCAGACTCTGCAATCGTCCGGCCAAATCCAAGGATACCAATATCGTCGGCGTAGCTAAACCTCAGACCCGGGGTTCCACTTCGCATGGGCTCTGCCATATATAGAAGGAAGAGAAGTGGCGAGATCGGTGAGCCCTGTGGAACTCCGCACACTAGCTCTCTCTTGGCAGTGACTCCCCCAAAGTATTGCACTTGAACCATCTGATTGGCAAGGAAGGAGCTAGTCCATTTGAGAATAGACTCCGGCCATCCCTGCTCCTGCATCCTCCTTACTAATCGATTATGGAGTACCGCGTCGAATGCTCCTTGAACGTCCAACGTTACAAAAGTAACTGCCCATCCTTGTGAATTTGCCTCTTCGATGTCGTGGACCACACATGAGACTAGATCCGTTGCAGAGCGCTTCGGCAGTGCACCCAACTGTTGCTGGCCGACTACATCATGGATTACTGCAAGGTGTGCCATCCGCTTAGCTAAGAGCCTTTCTAACCCTTTTCCCAAGCATGAGAGAAGAGCGATTGGTCTCCAACCCTTAATTGTCGTTGGGTCTCTATCGTTCTTTTGAAGGAGGACCACCTCGGCTAATTTGAAACACTTTGGATGGGTGCCAAGCAGAATGCAAGCTCGGAACAGTTGGGAAATCCAAGGCCTGATTGTATTCCAACACGCCTCCAGCAGGTTTACGGAGACTCCGTCTGCTCCTGGGGCCGTATTTCCGCAGCCAATGGTACAGGCTCGGACCTCTTCATCTGTTACGTCCTCTTCCCATGGTATCCGACTGCTGCTCGCGACTGTACATGGTGACAAGTTGTCTGATGCCTGAAATCGTGCCAGGAGGGAGTCGCGAAGGATCGTGGCCCGTTTTAATGGATCTGTTATCAACGTCCCATTATGGTTCAGTGGCGGAGGGATACTAGCCTGTCTGGGGTTATCCATTCTCATTAGCTTGAAGACATCAGTCGGCGTAGTAATTGATTCGACCTGTTGGGTTTTGAACTCCTTTTTCGAGGTCTTCACAACTGATCGGAGCTTTTTCGCGCTGAGTGCCTGTTGACTGGGAGTTATCGCGCTTTTGTATTTGGCGAAGGCTGCCTTGCACTCTGGGGTCCACCACGGAGCAGATCTGCTGCAGCGGGCTTTTGGTCGTGTTCCTACTGCATTGATTGCATTAGTGAGATGGAAACAAATTTCCTCGGCATACTCTTCAACCCTCTCGATTGTGTCAAGAACTGGTGGTGGTCTGACCCACTGTGCAATTACCTTGGCGTATCTGGGTAGCTTATCCTTTGTTACTCGGAGTTTTGCCTTTTCGGGTCTCATCACTGAGTTGCAAACTGGAATTTGTCCTCGGATAGGAAAGTGATCGCTGGTGACACATCCACGACGATCTACCCAAGCACGGGCGCCGTCGACATTACTCCAAACTAGATCTAGCGTGTTTCCAGCTCGGTGAGTGGGCTCCCCAATAATATGACAGATCAAATGGTGTTTGTCTGCCCATTTCTCGATCATTTCTCCTTGTCCGTGAGGACGTTCCACGCCAGGTTGCCAAGCCCAATATACCGAGTTAAAGTCCCCAGCAGCGACGGAGTTTGGCGGTGGAGTCCAGTTGATTAGTGGCTGGATAGCTGTCGAGTCATTGGGTGCCTTGTAGACATTGAGAAAAGTAATGCCGTTCACTTCTACCCAGCAATAGTCTCCTGTAGACACAACATACGGAAAGACCTGTGTTGCCGATATCTTTTTATCGTCTATTCGGGTATAGGTCACAGCCCTCGGCCTAACATTTTCGCCGCCGTTAGGCAGATGATAGGTATATCCTGGGTGATCCTTTGTTGTGCTCTTTTGTTTATTCCACAGAGGTTCTTGAACAAGAACTACGTCAATACCCAGCTCAAATGCTCGGGCAAGCGCAATATTTTGCGTTGAGCCCCCTCTACCTACGTTTATTGACATAAAGCTTAGAGTAGGAGAGAGGCTCGAAGAGACCCGTGGGGTGCCCTTCACAAAGATTTTTGCTGATTTGATGCCTCATCGACCTCGGCTACAGTCGCTGTAGCGTCGGACATGAGAACTTCAAAACAGTTGGTCGATTTGAAACCTGGCTGGTTAGTATTTGACGCTACTGCGGCTGCTGTCATCGCTGCTTCTGCGCGTTTGACAGCTGCTTTGGCCCGAGTGACTGCTGCGAATTCGCGTTGGCTAGCCTGCCTTATAGTCTGAAGGTTTTCCCTGGAGGCCATTCCAGACTTTGTTGGACGAGCTAGACAGTCCCGACTATCTGACCTGTGTGGACCTCCACAGTTGCGGCACTTGGTGTGTGCCTTGCACTCCGCGATGGAATGCATAGTTGAAGTACAATTCCAGCAGGCTGGTGCGCGCGAGCAGCCTCTGGTGCCATGGAATTGTAGGCATCTTTTGCACTGGTTGATGCTTTGACGAGGCTGGTGGCGGACTGCAATCCCAGAGTCGTCGAAAAGTCGGAAGCCTGGCCGAGGGATCGATGATTTTTCGAAAAGGGCTACCCATGACTGGTATGGGGCTCCAAGTCGGCTTTTCCCATGTGGGCGAACTTTTAACGGAACAGTCTTGGTGACCCTGACTATCTCGTCTATTACCATCTCTTCAGTGACGATTACTCTACCCATTATTGTATTAATGGCAACTGGGACTGTTGCGATTCTAAGTGAGCCCAGGTCCGATGCTTCTTCCAGTATGGCATCTTGCTGGATGAGGGACCCAGCTAGGCTTAATATGATGGCGCGTGCCTCTTGGTTTTCGGCTCTAATTGCGAAGCCAGTTGGAACACGGTATACGTGCTCAATATTGGCTTGAGGAATTTCAAGCACTTTTGCCACAGCCTCTCTAACACCAAACGGTGATAGCTTTCTCCAAGGGTGTTCATTTCCAAGGCGAAGAAACAAGCGTTCATCTTTTGTGCCTGATTGCGTTGGGACGGTCGGGTTTTTTGAAGGTCGTGTCGAGTTTGCCGCCTTTGGCATAGCCTGTGCGACTTTTGTAGCTGCCAGGGGAGTCTTTATACCGGTGCGGGTGATTGACGCCCAAGTGGTTTTGGCCCGGGAGACTTTGTCATGAGTCACTTTACTTTGTGGCTCATCCTGCTTTTTGGCAGTACGTTCTATAATCTTGCTGCCAGTAGCCTGGCTTTCGGGGCGTGGGGGAAGTGATGGGAGGACTGTACCTGGTCCCGCGATCATAAATTGAGCTATTGCAGCTCTAATTTAGACTTTCATAGAGTCTATAAATTGAACACTCGACCCTTTGGATAGGGGGGACAGAGCATTCTCGACACCGTTTATTGCAGCGGTGCAAATTTTTACATTTTCCGCAGTTTTTGCGGCCCGGCGTTCCTCAGCCTCAATCAAGGCTCTGAGTTCGGGGGGGCATTCCTCCGTATGCCTGCCTTGATTTCCACTGTGAGAAGGATTCTCTTCTGTGGTTCCTGGTGTATGTTCCAGGGGGTTTGGGGTGGATGCTGCACCTTTTGCCTTGTTAGCATCTGCAATCGCAGCCCGCCTCATAGCTGGCACAGCGACTTCAATGAGAGGAAGTTTATGCTGTCCGGTAGTCGCTGTCCCTAAATTGTTGCGACTCGTCGCTGCATTTTCAGCTCCGGTCGCATCTGGCTTGGAGTGAATTGAATTTGGTAGTCTTTTCAGATTCTTAAGAATCTTGTCAATGTCAAAGTTGCCAACATCTATCATATCGCAATCTATGGTACTTTCGTCGATTAATTGGTCTATGTTCATCTCTTGAACGGCAGCCAGTGGGCCCAACTTGACGCTTGCTTTCTGTCGAGCAACGTGTTTGAGGTGCTTGCGGTTATCTACGATGTCTTTCGCCCGCGATGGCTTACTGCGAACTGGGGGCATGTTGGTAGCCTGCCAGTCGCTCACAAATTTTGAATTAAGGGCGTACGATATCACGATATCGAGAGAGGGAGGGAGAAGGGGAAAGGGTGAATATTCGAAAATTCGAATTTCAAAAAATTGTGTGTGTGTGTTTGTATTTATTGTGCTACTTGAGTCTATGACTATCTAGCACATTGGGCTCCTCTCTGACACAGGCCACACCTTGTACAGTGCTCCTATCTTCTTTTGTTACTTGAAAGATCATTGATATATTCCCCTTGATGAATAGTGTTAGAGTATAGAGAAGACTTCGGAGTAAGAATTGCCTGAGAACGGAGAAGAAGTTCAGTTTGCTTAATTGACTGATAGACTACAGGTATTATGATATATACAGTGGAATTACAAGAAATAGAGGTTACCCGGAACCGACTCGACTGCAGAAATAAGTGGGACCCCGGACCAGAAAATAATTATCCACTGACTGAGAATACTGGGTCACGCAATAGAAATACGAACAAACCAATGACTGTATTTGTTCGGGAAGAATGGGATTCAAGCAGACTCTAACGTTGAGTCCGATTGGATCAGAAGTGTGGAATCCTGCCCGAACTCAGAAATATAGTTCAGGCAAGATGCATGCAACCACATTGGTCGATAGAAAGAAAAGCAGGAAACTGTATTTCCAACAAATAGCCATTCAGCTCAGTATTTACTCGTGGAATTCAGCCACCTTTTCCACGGAACCTTCTACCCAAAAAAAATAAAAATGGTAGCAATGGAAACTGCGTGCGCGGGAAAAAGTCTCAAAAAACCTGTAGCCCCTGCCAGGCGAGGCCTAGACACCGGGACCACATGAGGTGCGCATATTCATCTATGTCTCCCTTCTCTCCAACAGTTCAGGCCGACTTGATCCAATCGGCCATCTCCGAATCGGGTGCTGGCTACGCTCCGGATACTCATTGGATGGCATCTCCTCTATGATCAAGGGTTAGTGACGAGTAGAGCTCCGACACTACCATCTGATCTGATCGTGGTTAGCTTCATGATAATGGTGATAGGGGAATGTGTTGAGAGGTGAAGACGATACAGACCGCGAAAGCGATTGGGAATCCTCTTCGAATTGAGGACTTTGTCACTCAATCTCGGCTCTGCAGACTCTACAGTGAGAGCTGGAGGTTCGTAGGGGACACCGCTGACAGGTGTTGAGAATAGTCCCCCGAAATAGCGGGTTTCTGGACGGTTAGACTTGGTATGATTCAACACAAAGGTGAAGTCTGAGGTGGTCCGGTCATTAAAGTGGGACGAGGTTTATGTGTACTTCACGGGAGTTAACCTGATCCGGCCCAACCCCACACGTGCTTAAGCTCCAATAGGAGTGCAACGGTAGCCATGTAACCTAGCACGTTAATGAACAAAACAAAACAAACACTCACTAAACACCCCACGGTTTAGTTCCATAGTCACGTGCATATGCTATGACGCGATCTAAAGCATATATCATGGTAAATTACATGGATAACACATCAGAGAGCTAGAGGGTTTTTTTGTATTAGACTTTAATTGCGTATGCAGCTATCTAGCCATGACACAATATCAATAAAATTAGATGATAGATGACTCAATATAAAGGAAGGGCACTCATGCCTCCGATTTCATTTGCAAATACTACTGGGAAATCATGGCGGCTTGAGCCGGGGGTTCGTAGAGGACACCACTGACAGGTGTTTAGATCAGTCCCCCCAGTGCTAATAAAGATTTAATATGTCGAAACAGGATTTGTTTCTGACTAGATACCATGGATAGAAAGTATTTACTACCCAGCTCCCCCTTAACACATATTAAACCATGATCCATCAGACTACTCAGGTCATAAAGTTTTGCAGCCTCCTGACCTGCACAACATTAATTATGCCAGTTTGAATCAGGCTACCAAGACATGCAAAGATATGAAATTTCTAATCTCATCCTATTTTTGAGACAATCTTATTAACTGTGTCGCCGTGCTATGTGCTATTACTACATTTATCGATGGCCCTTAATAGTAGCTTAATCTCCAAATTCACTCTATAAAATTAAGGAGTAATTTCGTATGAATGACATGTTCGCTATAAGATATCAATTGATGCAGAGTAAAAGGGCTTAGAACACACATCTTTTCGTGGACGAGCCACAATCAAGAATCATACTACATCTACAACAGTATTGTCCTAGGTTTGAATCATTTCCTAGACTCGACGATTATAGTAGCTATACGAAGTGCCATGTCAAAATCAATTCATTTATTCTTTGCTTTGATTGGATTATGTGAATATTTCATTTCTGCGACAGACGTATCAGTAGAAGCAGCTCTTCCTGGAAAAGTGAACGCATACATGTGTGATACGACATTCTTCTCGATGAAATATCTAACACAAGAAGCTGAGAATGCATATCGAAAATTTACTCATCCGTCTTATAATACCCGTTTTCCCGCATTATTTGATGACACACTGCTTTTCAAATTAGATACACAAATTCTTCTATCGTGGCCCATAAAGGCTTCGAGGATACCTCACAAAGCTAGTAGGTCCAATATTTCACCAGTAACTAAATTTTTATCTGTGCTTCTAACTTGTGAATCAGGCTCACCGGATATTTATCGTCTTATCATCAATACTGACAAGGATGTAATCGGTGTCGTGTCTATAATTTATCAGAGTGATGCGCAGAAAGGTTTAAAGAAAGGTTTAAAATATCACAAATGCAAGCCAGTGTACCTCTCCAGCAGGCCCACTAATGAACAGAGTAACTTTGAGATCCTAAACTCTCTTCAAAGCTTTGAATTCATCGGATACTTATGTGACTCTACACTCATAAGAAAAGAAGCTTTTGTATACACACGAGAAATAATTGAAAAATATGACCCGGTATCTAGCATTGGCAGTAGAAAATTTATCAGTAAATTTTCAAGATATACTGGTAAACTTAGTACTAGAGCTGATCTCTATCAGTATCCTTTGCGTAATTTGAGTACCAAAGGCCAACCAACAGGTATACCCATGCGTTTGAATGATATTCATGGATTCTAAAATGTAACCTAGGTCAGGTTAGCGGACATCGAATCATTTACCATCATGACCAGAAGAAGAAAATTGTGTACGATGGAGTCATCAGTAAGGGTCCAAAGGAAGATTTTTGTGCCGAAGTATGGTACATAATACCACTCCAAGATCGCACATGTGAAAACTCATTAATAAAATCCCAAGACGATGATCTTTCGGGCATCGATATAATGGTCCCCTGCGGTACCCAAGAATTGAGTATGACAACTATTCAGCTCTTCCAATTTTTTGGTCAATCTCAGGTGCGACAAGTTCAAAGTTATAATCCAAGGAATTACCCAACATTACAGGAAGATATATGGCTTTGGCCCATAAGTTTGCCAGAGACGTCTTTAGCAAGTAAATTGATTCTCACACGTCTCATTTCAGAATACTAACACTAAGGGTCTAGATTCACATTTCGCATTCGCAACAGCTTACGACTCGAGTTCAAATTTTATTGGAATTTATCACGCACCTCGAATCCATGGACTAGTCTTAACCTACAAACCATGTTTTTGAATTTTATAATTCTTAAAGATACTACTGAACACCAGGGGAACCGTTTCATTGGATCTACGGCCATACTATGTCACACACATAGTATTGTAGTCAATGTGCGTGTCTGAGAAATGTGGTAGAGTATATATCGGCATACCAAGGACTAAGTAAAGGAGTTCAGGTATTTGTGCATTTTACTATATGCATTCTTCGGCCCTGATGGAACAAGTAAATTTCATTATCTCTGATCTATTTAATTGCCCCTCATTTCTGAAAGATTTGCGTTACTTTTGTGTAAACATTGTGTGCTTTCCGCAGGTTTTATTCATAGCTAGGAGAGTTCCAGTCTTTCCTACTTGATTCCCATTCATCTATGGTTTTCAGGTGACCAATATTCGGGAATAGCTTAGCGAGCTCACGGTTTGAGGAGTTTCGTTTTCTGAGCCTCCACATAGCAATTGCGCATGCAGCTATCTAGCTTTGACTTAATATCAGAGAAAAATTAAAAAGTAGATGATTCAAAATAAAAGAAAAGCACTTATGCCTAGGATTTCATTTGAAAGTTCCACTAAGAAGTCATGGCGGCTTTTTCTCCACCCCCAGTCAGTGTCATGAGTACGAGATGAATTGCATTCCGAGGGGTCAAGGGTCCAAGAGTTCGAAAATTCAAGAATTCAAAAGTTCGATAGTTCAAGAGTTCGACATAAGATAAGATTCAATAGTTTCTAAAGAGTTCCTAAGAATACAAGACCATAACCTGCCGAACCAAAGTTATCCCAATTATCCATTATATATTCCTCTATATCGTTCTCGAACTTTCCGGTATACTCTCATACAGGATAGAATGGATTAGAATAGGATAGTCTAGACAAGTACATATCAGAACAGAACAGATTAGAATGGAATGAAATAGAGTAAGATAGGTTAGAACAGAACAAATTAGGCTAGAATATAGCAGAATGGCACACATATATTCGTACATAGTTCCTATTGATTTGGAACAGGCCCTTGATCCGTGACAGTCAGCCCTTATTCGAAAATACCAACCCAGAGAAACATTTCATAAACCTTGAGTCATCCAGACTTGCCTCCATAGTATATTTGTCTCTGCGCGAGATGTGGCCTCAGGTGTTTCCAAGTTGAGTTTTACCCAGGCTGCTCAAGTTATACCAGAGAACATCACCAGGAGGCGGATCACAACACCTTCCATCGTTTGCTTGTGTTTATAGTGTCAGCTGCACTCTCGCAAGCGAATTCTTGGCGCGCACAAAGCTCATTTTGTAAAAACTCCATGCCAAACTTCGAAATTCCACGCTCGTCGAGACTGTATCCATCCTCTTCACCATTTTGTAAACTTGTCTTGATCCCTCTCACGTCCATCTCAAAGAGCTATCTCCCAGATTTTTGCTCCACGCTTTTCTCCCTCCTTCGGGTATAAATATCGGCGTGAGCGTGTATTTGGTGGTCAACTGAGGCCAGAGAAGGTCGAAGAGAGGTGTGGTCATTAGAATGAGGATGTCATTGGTCGTACTTGTAGACTTGATGAGACTTAGGTAGGAGTCGATCTCGTTGGGAGTGAAAATTTGACGTGGTGGAGTAATTTGAATCATTGCCTCGTGGGTCAACTTCTTTGATATTGCGAAATTTGACAGGACTTGGCTCTGAGAGAATATTTCACTGCCAGTTTTGTAGACACCACGTACTGGTGTTCAGTCTTGCTCTCCAGTCGTAATATCTGCAGGTTAAGGTTTCAATCGTCAAGCTTGATCTGCCCCTTCTGATGGCCATATCGACAAAACTTCTCAAACTAACTCAAAGTCGTGAAACAATTACGGCACTGAGTGGATATTTCATACTCAGGTTTGCAGGGATGCACCACCGACACATGACCAGCCTTAAACTGTCCTTAATTCTACACATAGCGAGATGATTAATTTTGTCGCGATCCACAATTCACCGACATTCCCTTCACCCTGTTAACCCTCGCACACAGTATGATGTGCCAAGACTTGAAATTTCCAATAGGTGGATGCCAATGGGCAAGAGACGATTGCTCTGTGAAGTAAAACATACCTGACAGTGATGTTTGCAAACAAAATCCAAGATCTGTGTGTCGAAAAAGTCAAAAAATTCATCAAATCGGTACATGTGTTACTGGTAGTGTATCATGGGTTTATGGCTAAATATCTATTGAATAACTAGAAACAAAGATAAAAACCAAAGTCGAGGATACCAAGTACAGCCACTTAAGCTTCTGTCTGTAGTAAAACTGTGACAGGAATAAGTAGGGTGGCTGTTAAGTCTCATAGCTCTGCTGCGTCGGACTGACTTCCTTCTTTGATCACTTTGGGAGGGCGGTTATATCTTCAGACTTTGCCCTAATGTGGATATCAGGGGAGACTCGCGCTGTGTATTTTTTTGGTGTAATTCTCGCCAGCTATAGACTGCAAATGGCTACGAATTGGATGGCTGAAGAGAGAAGATAGAGAGCGGATAATGGTCGGCCTACGTGAGAACTTCCTCACTGCCTGGAAGAACGGAATCTAAAATAAACCAATCGAGCATGCAAAATATTGCTAGATTCTCGAAGTACTCCATATCCATAGACCGAGATAGGACCGCGGTATAAATCTAATCTATATGAATACTTTGATGACGATCTGTAAGGGTATCATTGCTGGGCAAGGGCCGTAGTGAAGGCTCAGATACTCTTGGCCCGTGGCTAAGAAGGGACTCCATTTCCTCACATAATCTAGGACTCAAAAGCACTATTAGATATCATGATGTAGCTTGATCTTAATGCAAATTGACGAATGATGGATCAAACTGCTACTCCTTTTGGCTCGCTTCCGCTCAAAAAAAATATAGAGCGCACGACTCATGTCTTTGAATCTTGACTGGAAGATCGATTCATACCGCAGCCCGCCCAGCAAACAAGCTTTATCCCGTCAGGTTAATAGGCCTTCCTTCCGTGTGAGGCCATGGAGTCTGGCTGGCTGGAATTTTTGCATCAGATTTTAATTGCGTATGCAGCTAGATAGCCATGACACAATTTCAAAGAAAAGTACTGAATAGATGATTCGACACGGCTAGCTGGGACGTTGGTACGAGAAGCGACTAGTTGGCAAGCCCACAGCATATGCCGCGATGGATCGAATCCTATCCCTCTGTAGTCATCTGTGAGCCCAAAAAATCGTGGCGAGAAGTAGCTTAAATCGCATAATATCTTAGTCTTAATTAGGCCTCTATCACAGATTAACTGAGTCCAAAACTACAAAGTTATTTTGATAGCCATTCATGTCGCTTACTGTTTGATGGTAGTTTTCCAACTCATATCATTCGGTTTCACTCCACAGAAACTAAATCTCACCCTCACTTAGTCATGTGAAGACGCGAAAAATAGGATAATTATATTGTGCTAGCATGGTAGTACTCTGCGCGAGTAAATCGAATGGTATCCTAAATTAGGGAAGAAATTCAAGATTATGTTAATGATACAGCCCTTATGACTACGGCTCCCCTACATGGGCGACTTATATACACTGGTGGGACCTCATCTCTTTCCAGCTTTGTTCCTCCTCTTACAAGTCGAGACTAGATGGCGACAGCACTTCTCTTTAGCACAATATTTTGGCTGTACCTACGCGCTGCTTCAGCAACGAGTGGGTTACCGGATATATTCGTTCCTAGTACAAGTGGCTATTTGTGTAGTATGACAATCTTCGATATTAAATTCCTGAAAGAAGAAGCTGGGCGAGCTTTTAAGAAATTTACACACCAATCATTTCAGAGTGATTTTCCCGCCCTATTTGAGGACTCGTACCTATTCGGTAAATTCGATGAAATTCTTCTGGCATGGCCTCTTTCGTTTCCCGGAGTACCTTATGAAAATAGTAAAGCCCATCACTTATCAGATTTTAACCAAGGTTGCTGATTTGGTATTCAGGAGTACCTGGGAATTATCGTATCATCATAGATTCCAATGGCGAAGTAATAGGTGTGGTGACTGTAATCTATCCTGAAAAAGTATTACAACAAAAGGAGTTTCGCAGGTGTACACCAATACACAGCTTTAAGGATGGAAAAGATGACAAAGCTAAACTACACACCAAGCAGTTGGAGCGGAGATTTCGTTTCATGGGATACTCATGCAATGGAGAATTTCTAGAGGAGAGAGCTTTTAGCAAAAACCTGGATTTAATTAGGATATCGAATCTAAATAGTAAAACTAGATTCACCTGGGCGAAAAAAATTAGCAGATATGATGGCAAAGAATTTACTGGGAATAATCTCCTCGGGTTTCCTTTGCGGAAGTTGGATTCCAGTAACAAAACAAATGGTATTTATCCTCTCTTGACTGATATTTTAAATGCTAAACTGTACTTCTAGGCCCTCTTGACACACATCGAATAATTTTTCAACGCGGAAAAGATAATGAAATTTTAGTTAAGGGGGTTGTAAGCAAAAGCAGAAACAAAAGCAGCCCTGGGAAACAGTGTCCTAAATTATGGGATTTATCACCATTATTGGAAATAACTCCTGACGTCTCTTCTCCAATTTCTCGTAAAATAATATTGGCGAATAACGACGGAACCTTCACCTGCGCCAAGCAAGAGTTAAATATATCAACAATCCTGCTGCAAGTGCCTGTTGGAATGATTCAGGCGGAAAAAACAACAAAACCTAGCGATGAAAAGTATCCCATTCTACAGAATAATGCTTTGTGGCTCTGGCCCATACGCCTCCCAGAGTCGTATCGATGGAGTGAATATGTTCCCTACCATTTAATATCATACACTAACATTACAATTCTAGGTTTAGAGAAGTTGTTTGCAATAGGTTATAGCCTAGAATTTCAAGTTGTTGGATTGTTTTTTACCGATAATACCGACGAGAAAAATCCAAGGTTCTATGAATGTGGAAAGAACGAATTAAGTCTGTTAGCTTTTTGACTTTTGCTGCCAAGCATATTGTCAGATGCTCGGCTATTTAGCCTACCAAGAACATTTAATTATAAAGAGGTACCCTGTCCTCATCTAGATATGAGTTTTCAGTGGTCTTACCCGTTCGCATAAGTAATTTTGGTAAAACTCTAAAATAAAATGTCCAAGCTTTGTCGATGTTGCTTCTAGTCATGTCACCTGAACTGTGGGCGTGGTGAATATAACAAGCAGAAAGATTTTAACTCACACTTAACGCAATTACTTTCGTCGCCGGGATGAATGATGTTGAGTCGTTGTAGAGACTGCCTTGGCTTGACGAAACATGTAAACCTTAGAATGTAATGGGATTCAAAAACAACCGTCCATCAACTAATCCTCATCTAATCAGTTGTCAATATCAAAAAATGCACATAACAGCCTTGAAAATTCCTGATAGTTTTCAGCTAACGCTTCGGTGGTATTTTAAAAACCCGGCTAGAGGTCAAATTTGGGGCTATTGAAATATATTTACGACCCAGAGCGATAAGATAAGAGTAAGGATGTGGAAAATAATCATCTTCATGAATATGAAGAGAGATAGGTGGGCCACGGTTTGTCACTGCAAACTTTGGACAGAGATCTCTACTGTGCAAGAACTGATCAAGATAGATTTTTGCAAGGCTGAGTCAAAATTCAAGAATTACATTCTGTATAACGAAAGAATTACTTCAGCTACAAATTGAGTGCCGGCTAGGTCCTGAGTAATCACATATACCTTGACTATCCAATTAGGTCACGTGAAAATGTTTACAAATCAAATCAGATAAATCCTATTCCAGCTCTACAAGACTGTAAGCATGTAACACCTACTGCTACGGATCAAATCTACATTGTGTATAGGTTTTCTCATGTCATTTTACTCTCTCCGAAAATGTGAGAAGGTGGTAACGCCCCTCTGCCTGTTATGGCCAGGCATCGTCGAAGAAGGTCCAAAGAGAGGCTTCTCGTGAAAACTCTAATAGTTAGAGGTAGAGGGGCTGGAGTCATGAGCACATTTTGCTATAGCCTCAGTTGGGTTCTAGTACTGTCATCAGCTAGACTTCAGAAAGCTGGAGCTGCCACAAAGCGGCTCTCCAGCTACTCAATCTTAAGTTATCAGACTACTTCGCTTGCTCCGTAACTTGACTTCTTGACTAGTCTCTCCCGACCTTGAACATCGGGCACCTCGCTTGTATAATTATGATAATTATTATTATTATTTCATTTTATTGTCCTGTCTGAGTCTATGACTATGTAGAACATGCAGGTCCTTTCTGCCTACAGGCCAAGGATACCTATACCAGTAGTATATCCCCTCCTATGCCTCCCATACAGCTCCCCTAAAACGGTACCACCCCTCACAAATCCTCATTCGATCGTACACTAACAGGAGCCCTTTGCCCTTCATTATCTCCCCTCTCCAGCCAACGAAATAATGGCCATTTGCGGGTGTATGGCAGCATGGAAAAATCGCAAAAAACCACTGGGTGCGGGGCTCTTCTTGTACTGACATTAGTACTAAATCCGAAGACATAGTGATCATTCTGAAACGTTTGAAGAGGCCGGCAAACTGGGCGCTGCAGACTTGTGGGTACCTCGGGAAATTCACCCTCTGACTTTCTAGCCCCCTTCCAACTCCTTCCCATAGGTCGTGCTGAAATGTCAGAAAAGTCTTGACGGAGCGTGATTGCTGTCTAGTAGCTTAGCCCAACTTCTTTTGTGCCGTCCAGGGTGTTCGAGAGTGCCGTTGACTCATCAATAATCGAAGTCCTCCAGTCTAGTTAGCCGAAATCTCGGTCTTGGCGCCCACAAACTTTCGAAAATTGAAAACCTCTCGAAAATGTCAGTCCCAGTATGGTCTTCAGAGAAGTCTTTCCCCTCTCGCTCCACATCTCAGGCGCCTCTCCTCCCTCAAGTTGATTGTCCCATTCGAGCAACAGTCCCCCGTGGGCCAAGACCCCAACTACGTATTTTTCGACTTCATTTCCTCCTTGCGGGTATAAATAACATCGTAAATATATAGTGAGAGATGGCTGGAAATTAATGGGGTAAGCTCCTGTATGAGATTCTTCTTGGCTATGCCAGATATGTAGAGCATACTGAGCCATCACACCGGCACCACTGGAAGGTGAAGAATGCGCTAGCGTAATTATCTCTGAGTGTTCTTCATTTTTTTTTGCATCTCGTTTGTTTATACAATTGGTTATTACTGCATTATCTTTCGTAGACGGCAACATCCAGCATCATTAGCGCACACCGTTACACTTTTTCCCTCTGACCCTCGTGTTTCGTCTCTATTCTTACAATTATCGCACATCCTCTTGAGACCTAGAACATACAATATTATTACGGGTTAAGTAGTAGGCTTGACCCTCACTGTCCATGAGAACATAGTTAAAAATTGTGAAATTGGAAAGGAAATAATATAAATAGTATCTTATTTATAGATTCTAAGAGTCCTCTATAGTCATTGACTCAGTTAGGACTATAATATTAATCTAATCTAATCTACGGGGTAAGTAGTGTATGGGTCGAAGAAATGAACATCATCATTTGGTCAAACGCGGAGCCACGTTCCACGAACGTTATTTCATCAATCCAATTGTTGTTCCCTTTTTTTCAATCCTTATCTGACTCACCAATTTTTTCACGTCACGCTTCGGCATGGCGAGTTGGGGAGCCAGAAAAGCGGATTTCACGAAAGAATAAATTATTACGGCGCCACAGCCACCACCAACGGCGGCGGAACCACCGCAATAACGGCTGTTGAGTCTCTCGCGACCTACACAAGCGTCACCATAAATACTTTGAAGATAGTAAGGATTTTATTTAAACAAGTTCAAAGACAGACTAGTGATAGCAGACGCTGATAAATCTGCGACACCGATGGTCGAGATAGGTGAGGCACTTGATGCCTTCAAAGCCCGCGCCACGATGCTGAAATCAAGGCTGAAGGCTTCATGAAGGGAAGAACGGATGCTGGCCTTAGAGAAGGTAGCCACGAAGAATCTCGAGGAGGGCAAGACTGAACATCTGTATGCGGTGCCTTCTACGAACCTAGGACTGAAATATTCTCCCAGAGCCAAGTTCAGTCAAATTTCGCAATATCAAAGAATTTGGCCCACGAGGCAATGATTTAAATTGCTCCACCACGTCGTTTTTTCGCCCCCAACGATTTTGACTTCTTCCTAAGTCTCATCAAGTCTACAAGTACGACCAATTACATCCTCATTCTAATGACCACACCTCTCTTCGACCTTCTCTGGCCTCAGCTGACCACCAAATACACGCCCACGCCGATATTTATACCCGACGGAGGAAGCAATGCGTGGCACACAAATCTGAGAGACAGTACTTTGGGATGGACGTGAGAGGGATCAGGACAAGCTGACAAGATGATGCGGAGGAAGGATATAACTTCGAAGGTCGTGAGATTCCGAATTTTGGGATGGATTTTTTTCGAATTGGGCTTTGTGCGCGCCAAGACTTCGCTTGCGAGAGTGCAGCTGACACTATAAACACAAGCAAACGATGGCTGAGCGCTCCTCTTGTAAATTGAGTCATCTTTTCTGTACTTTTCTTTGATAGTGTGACATAGCTAGATAGCTGCATACGCAATTAAAATCTGATGCAAAAAAAAAAACAAATGTACAAATGTAAGCGACACGTAGCCTAAGCCACAGCATAAACGAGTGTGGCGCCATCTAGGCATAGTAAGCCCCCAATAACCTCCTTGTGCCCACGCCATGCAGCCGCTCATGTCTCCAATAGGTAGCCTGAAGCGCTACCATATTACCTACTCTAACCTCTTAAATACACGAGATAGTGTTGGGAACCTGGACGAAATGGAGGGCCCATACGTCCACAACACTCCGTGTCTTCATTTCCAACAGGAGGTATATCCTACGGGGCCTAGGTTGCTCTGGTTACTATGATGTATATATCAGGATCGTTGGCTTAGTTCGGAGGGCACGGGTCAGAACGGGTCGGAGTCGGAACAGGACGAAGGCGGGGTATAAAGTAAAGCTTATACTAATCGTATCAATCTAAAGTCTTTAAAAATTACAAGACTATAAGCTACAGAACAAATTCAGTTCCAGACCTTCCTTGTTACGGTTTGACCGTTGTTTGAGCTTAGGCGGATACCTAAGCCTAATACTAAGAATTCTTTCGATGAAGCTGAACGAAACGGCACTACTAGTCACGAGGCTGAAGCGTTATCACAACTTACTGACACCTGGAAATACGTGGCTGGGTAAGAAGTATTGTGCCTAAGGACAAGTCACTAGTCTGTAGATTCACGAGGAGGATTTGTTTAAGATTTAATCTATCCATAACTCTGAGCTTGATGATGGCCAGAAAGACGAAGAATATTATGACCTGTAACTTAAGATAGAAGGGCGAAAAGGGCATTGATTAGAAGATAGGACCGGCATAGTAAGGGGTGATTAGCCCAGAGTAGATATGGGCATTATGAATGTAGTCGGAAGCATCATCATATTAAAGAGGAATCAAGTGCGCGATATATATATACACGTGTCATATCCCTGTCACTAATTACCAGACCCCGCACTGCCATAAACACCATCAATCTCTGCTATCCATCGCAATCCTGAGTATCATGTCAGGAACTCTTGGGACTTGGTTACTTAACTTGAACTGGAGGTGCTAAATCTTTGGCTCTTGATGGTAAAGAAAATATAACAACAATAAAAACTTGGTTCTTGATTCTTGATTCTTGATTCTTGGGTATCTAGGGAATAGTACAAGACTGAAAGCTGAAGAGCTTTCGACATGAAGATACCTCAGCTACTTATACTACAACACTATCTGCTACAGACTACAGTAATCTAGTTCCAGTCCGATTCCTGTCGAAATCCTCAGAGTAACTTAGAATCTGATCGAAGCCCATTGAACTGGTAAGAGTACAAAATACCATCCCGAAACATCTAGAAATAATTGCCAGAGTAGCTTAGAATTCCATCGAAGTAACTAGAACTTGTCTAGAGGGATACCAGCCGAAGCTAGGATCAGACTCTACCTCCATACCATGAATCTATCCATGACATAGCAGTAGCCATATAGTCTTAGAGCCAGAGGTTGGCAGGATAATATCTCCACCTCAGTCACTCCGTGACATATCAATATGAGTTACTATTATACGGTATGTTTGTACGGGTCGACATCAAGATAGAAATGTTAACAGCATTAACTCTTATAAAAACCTATTAGTAGTAGCTAGAGTTAGCTTTTTCCTTCGTATAGTTTATTAAATCGATTTATTCATCACCAACTCGGTTTCTGTCACATTCCTTGAGTACTCAAGAGCGGCTACTACAATCAGGGTGTCTGATTATAGTTCTGTATTATATCACGTGAATTGTTTTCGTAACAATTCCTTATATGGAATAGCGCTGGGAATAAGAAATCGGCTCCCCAATGTAATTAGTAGTTGTTACTTAGGAGGGAGGGAGTTAGACAGGAATTAATTGATACCAATATTGTTACAACAAGCTTGTCACGAAACCCGTCCACTTGAAGTATTCCGACACAGGGGTATGATAGTCTACAGCTATAACATAGCAACTGATTTGAAATTGATTTCATTAAGCCCGATTTGGCGCCTTTAGGCCCATGCAGGTATCTACGAACTCTAATACTTATATAGGAGGAAACCTTTGTAGTAAAAACCTCCTCAACTTTTCAATTTATATACACTTTAAAGTTGTATTAACTTCAAGAAGTGCACTGACACTGTTATGTTTAGTGCGGGTACCGTCCACTTCATTGCTAATGGCAGGAGATCATCTTTCCCCAACTCTCCTCTCTCTCCCTCATCGTGGCCTCGACTTCAAGCGTCAGTCGAAACTCTAGCCTTCCTTCCTGCTGGATCCACTTTGTAATTCTTGCCATATCTTTCGGGTTATTCATCATCACTTCGAGTGACCGAGACTCTGCCTTTCTCAGTATTTCCCCTCTCCCTTTGGTCCATTTGGAGCAAGCCATGATCATATGCTTGACGTTCTAGGACGGATATCCACATTGGCATCGTGGGCTGTCTACTCCGAGAACATGTATTCTGTGCAGATTAGAGTTGAACCCAATGTGCTCACTTCTTAACTGCATGGCTATGCTACTTTGGGCCCTGTTAAGGCTTTTATGGACACTGATAGGTGTTCCTCTAGAGGTCATTCTTGTTCTTCCCGTCTTTTCATCTGTATAAAGATTCGCTGCGTTCCAGATTTTGGGATCTGCTGTGGCGTGGTGGTTAGTAATTTGCCTGGCTGTTAGTCTCGTCCAGGATCGTTCCCATTCTTTGAAAGCTGCGACCTTCCAGCCGCTTTCTTTCTTTCTTTCGTCTCTGCATTCCCACATGTTTGACTCCACTCCGCAATATCCAAGGTCCTCGTGATAGCTCGTGCATCTTGTCTTCCAGCTCGGGGTTGCTTAATCTTTTTGCAGGTCAACGATATCGTATCTTGAACAGGTAGGCTTTTTAATAGTCCGGCGTGTTGGACCCTCCTTTGCTTTAGGTAGATTTCCATCGGCAAGGTAGAGGTCTCATGCTCAAGTACCTTGATGCTGGTCGAATTATACGCACCCGTGACGATCTTGAGGCACCTTCTTTGGATACTTCGAAGTGACTTGATCACACTTTCGGGAACTTTGCCTGCTATCCTGGGCTCGGCCCAAATAGGGGATCCGTAGGTGACAGCTGGTCTCACCACTGCATTGTACACCAGTTTCGCCTTGTGGAACGTCGCACCCCAAGTTGATTGTGCCAATCTACCTAAGGCTTGGATTTGTGGTTCGACTTTGAGCTGTATGCTTTTGATACGAGCACCCCAATTGAGTTTCGGGTCGAGGTGGATGCCCAGGACACGAAGAGAAGGTTGCGGATTGGCGATATGGCCTTAGATTTGGACTGTGGCCCGCATGTTGTGCTTCTTTCGAGCTCTTGAGAAGTGCATTAACTGGTACTTCTCCGGAGCAAATTTTACACCATGTCGGTCAGCCCACTTTTCACAAATCCCATGGAGCCTTTCGAGATTTCTGCAATTTTCTTCTGTAGAATTGGACCAAGTCAGTATGTTAGTATCATCCACGAATCCTACAGCCGTCGAAGACGGCGAATGAAGTTCTGGAAGAAGCGTGCTAACAAAGAATAGGAAGAGAATCGGTGAAAGAGAAGAGCCCTGTGGAATCCCAGTATTAGTCGAAAATTGATCGCCTTTAAATGAGCCAAGGTTCAACATTGTAGTTCTGTCCTTTAGGAATGACTCGATATACAACGTGATCCATCTTGGCATACCCTTCACTCTCATGTTGTGAATGAGCCTCTCATGAGACACATTATCAAAAGCTCCGGATATATCTAGGCTTGGGAGAGAAGCAACTCTCCTTTTATTCTTTCCCCATATGGTGTGTACTTGTTCCGTGAAAAGCTCAACTGCTGAGACTGTTGATCTCAATTGTCGAGCTCCCATCTGTTCGTCAGGGAGGAGGTGGTGATCTTCCGCTGCTTTCGATATCCGGTTGGCTATGAGCTTTTCGAGTAGCTTTCCGATGGTATTCAAGAGGGCTATTGGCCGGTATGACTTTGGGTTATTGTAGGATTCCTTTTGCGGCTTTCGTAGCACAATGGTCACCGACTCTTTAAAGCCTTTAGGATGGTAGCCTCTTGATCTGCAAGCATTGAACAATTTTCCTAAATCTTTGCTTAGTTTTTATTATTATTATTATTATTATTATTATTATTATTATTATTATTATTATTATTATTATTATTATTATTATTATTATTATTATTATTATTATTATTATTATTATTATTATTATTATTATTATTATTATTATTATTATTATTATTATTATTATTATTATTATTATTATTATTATTATTATTATTATTATTATTATTATTATTATTATTATTATTATTATTATTATTATTATTATTATTATTATTATTATTATTATTATTATTATTATTATTATTATTATTATTATTATTATTATTATTATTATTATTATTATTATTATTATTATTATTATTATTATTATTATTATTATTATTATTATTATTATTATTATTATTATTATTATTATTATTATTATTATTATTATTATTATTATTATTATTATTATTATTATTATTATTATTATTATTATTATTATTATTCATT
Source organism: Blumeria graminis f. sp. triticale (assembly GCA_905067625.1). Taxonomy (NCBI): domain Eukaryota; kingdom Fungi; phylum Ascomycota; class Leotiomycetes; order Helotiales; family Erysiphaceae; genus Blumeria; species Blumeria graminis. The sequence continues at coordinate 10,448,953 of LR898472.1, read as the reverse complement.
CATTGATCTAGTTTAACGTCCTATGCGGTATCTATATACAGAACCATGAAGACGGTAAGCCGCTTTGGTAAGGGAAAAAGCTTTCAACAAACAAAACCCGATGTCCTGCCACTTTGAACCGACCCGGCTTAATGCTGAGGACGTTCCTTTCAACCGCAATTTTATAAACTTTCCCCAGAATTCGTTAACTCCCCCTTCGATCAGACTAACGTTATGAAAAATTGAAAAGAGAAGGCACCTCCTCACTCGGCGTTGGTCTTCGAAGTGTTCGAAGAGTTGGCCCCGATGATGGTGCTGTTGTGGCGGGGATTGTTGGTGCCACTGGTGCTTCGACTACCTTACGCGGTCGTCCTGGCCCTCTTTTGAGTACTTCAGCCTTTTTACTGGTGACCAAAGTAAATCCCTGATCATCAGTCGTTCCGACTGTTCGCATTGGCGCCACCGTAGGTTTTTCGTTCCATATTTCCGCCGTTCTTGACAACAGCTCCATCCGAGCTTTCTCCACACTACCCTTGTAAACCTGGTAGGTCCGACACGCTGCTTTTTGCCACGAACGATGTTCCTTGCCGCAGTTGGCACAAGAAACCCTTTTCCTCGGACAGTCCCGAGTTTGGTGAGCGCCGGCGCACTCACCGCACCTGGCTGCCTTTCCACACGACGCCTGCGTGTGTCCCCATTGGCTGCAGTTGTAACACTGCTTTGGCTGAGCCCGTGGCGACCATACCTGCGCGGTGAAGAGCATGGCGTTAATGACAAGGCCCTGTCGCACTACCTCCGTTTGCATTGCCTCCGATGGGAGGCTGACCACAATTGAACCGCGATTGCGACCGTTTTTCTTCGATCGCTGATGTTCCTTTCCATCATGTAGCCATCGTATTCTGCTAATTACCAGGCCTGGAATACGTGCCTTGGTCGCCGTCTCAATCTCCCTGATGATGGCGTAGTTGTTGGCATCTCTGCCACCCTCAATTCTTGTCCGCAGTGGGACTCCGGAAACCTCAACAGGAAAGTCTTGCCGCAAAATTTTAAAATCCGTTGGTTGTCGCATATTAAGCGCCGCGTCTCTCTGGGACGCCGACTGGACGAACACCTCGGTGTCGTTGCTACGCATCTGTCGAATTGCAAATGCGCCTTCGATGTGTTGTTGTGCCTTTGACAGCAGTTCTTGTGGCTGCAGGTTTTGTGCGCCATCGATTCTTATCCTAACCGCTGTTTTCGTCATTTGCGGAGCCACGACCGACGCGTAACTCCTTTGTGTCGGCGCGCCCGAAACCACTGCTGGTGCAGCTTTTCGAGCAGGATCCGCGAGGCTCTTTTTGACAACCTCCTCGAGCGCCATCATCCTCTCCTCGATAGGAGACTTTTTCATGGTCATTTCCGTCCAGGCCCTTTTGTGTGCGTTGAAGGCCTTGATGGCCTCGTTCACGTCCTCCATTGAGGGTAGGTCCTCCTCATCCCCCTCTCCCATCACGGTTAGTCTGACCTTTTTCAATAGTTTCCCTAGGATTTCAAGGTTCTTATCCTTTGGAGCTGTTTGCGCTCCGCTGCCGTTATTTGTTGGGGCCATTGTCGCATTTTGCGACGCGTCGAATCCGCTGGATTTACCCACACCAGCACCCACACTCGCCATGTTGGAGCACGGAAAGCGAAAAGATGGTAGGAGGGTAATGAAGATGTAAAAATAATAATCACAATGTCAATTTGAAGATTAAAGGTTGATAAAAATGAAGTACAGAATCGAGATGGATTGTTAGTGATTTCGGGATGCAGTTAATATACACTCTTTTCTACCCAAAGTATGACTTGGCAAGCTCAATCAACCATGTTTGGAATTTTGGAATTTTGAGGCATTTGCAATGTTAATTTAACCCATGTTAACTACTTCTTATTCCACCTTTCTGGGAACTGAAATTGCAAAGTCCCACTCGCCCTGGATGGTGAGAAATTGTCCAGAAAATAGGCTATATGACTGATTATCGAGATGTAGGGGATTGAAATTAGTCTCTTCATTGGCATTTATTTGCCTAACACATTTTAAGAGAGGATTCGGAAATTTAGAAGCTGGTTGCGCTCTAACCCGACTGTTGTGATCCAGCGCTGTTCAATTTGCGGACTTTGTGGTGAGCAGTTAGTATATCTCACGTGATGGAACATGGGAGCGAAGTAAAAGAGGGGACAGCCCACTAGCAACATCTAAGTGATTAGGGGCACACGTAGAACTGTGACAAATTCTCTGTAGATAGACATAACAAGTAATAATCATCAATAATTGAATCAATCTCCACACAATTGAGACCCATAGAAGTGCCAAACTATACAACCCTCAATTTTATTGTCGCAATCGCCTCTGTAACAAGCCACCACTGCATTCCAGAATAAACTCTCTAACTGTTATAAGCTACACCGCCAGGTCTAGCAAACAAATTACAATACCCTCGACCTCCAATCCACCAGCATGAATGATGAACTTTGAAATTACTGTATAGAAATGCTCTCGTTATGAGTGACAACTCTCTTGCTCAAACATCAGAAGGCATTTAGATAACTAATAGATAAGATGGCGCACTTGAAATCTTTCCAAGACCTTTTTCATACAGTTTATCTTGGAAATGGAGTCACTGGGTGTTTTGGATATGTTGGCTCTCCATTTCTTCTTGGTTCCAAACGCGATCTCGTGTGTGGTAAAGGGATTGGAATGAGTAATAGGTAGCCCGAAGTGCTAGCTTATTTCACACATGAACAAGAGTTCTGGCGACACTGTAATCACGGCCATGGTTGAATGGTGCAGAAGTACATCATCTTGGCCGGCCTTCCAATGAGAGTCTGGATAGCTCAGACAGATATCCCACTCGAGACAGAAGTCTACTTGTTCGAATCCAGTAAGACTCACACACCACTCTCTCTCGCGGTGATATTATACTTGTGGGATGATGAAAGCACAATCGGATAGCCACAGGTTTTTCACACTTTTTCCTGCGGTGGATATGCACGGAAATGATTGTACGCCGTAAGGGTTAACCTCGAGTGATACCTGCAAATCAGATCTGAGTGCGAGTGTTCTATGTGTCAAGTTGAGTCATCCTACTTAAAATATCTTCCGATAAAACCAACATGGACCTCAAGGCGCCAAATCAGGACGGATGAGCTATTAATTTATTTATTGTCAGTAAGAGTTCACATTTGATAGCCACTGACTCGCATTGGCCACAGTGATATGCACTCAGTATCCATCGTGCCATCTCCGCAACTCACCATTGCACGTGAGTCCGTGCCACTCCACTGACAGACAGCAGAGTTGCATTTGCCATACACCTCACAGCTCATAACCACAACAGTCATCCAACATGCATAAATAGCACCGGTCTTGTGTCATAGCCGTATAGTTGCATACACATTAAATTATTTAAAAAAAAAAATTCACAAGATGTGTTTGAAATCTAGACTTCGTATGTATGAAGGTTTAGATTTCTAGTTTGATCATCAAGATCAATTTACTTGTTTCTGTTGCATATAATTAAGCCTAGCTAGGGGAAACGAGGTTCAGTAGTATCTGAAATGCAGTGGCTAGGAAATGATATCATGCGGTAATTGAGTGGCTGGTTGTAGCTAGATCACTGGGAGTTCGGGATCAATAAAGCCTCGGGAATCTGTATTTAATGATTGGCTTATTTGTGTATATTAAACTAAGTAATCGAAATATTATATTTTATTAATTCATATTGAGAAGAGAATTTGATATCCTATACAACTATCAATATATTCTTGTCCGAAATTTTACACTTGTTCTTCGAGATATTTCCTCCTAGAAATCCTTGAAAATTTCGAACAAGTTGCTGTATAGTGTTGGCCTACGGAGCATTTTGGGGGTTTCCTGGGTCTAAAAAGCGCCACAATTGTTTATGCTGTGGCTTAGGCTGAGTGTCGCTCACACTTGTACTCGTAGTGCACAGCGACGGGACTGAGACCAACAGGCTGGTACCAACCTCATCGAATCGCCACGGTGGGAGGGTTATTCCGGTAGGATTTGGGTTCTGATCGAAGGAATTTGAGGTGGATTCTCTGACAGCACGCTTTCGCTTGACTGCCTTTCTCGGCGTAGCGTGGGGAATGGACCGAGAGGGATTAGTTGATATAGTATGGGTCAGTGCCGTGGATGGGTGCAATGGGTGAATTGGGGCAATTTCTTTCCACCTCGCGCTGAACTACTACATTCGGATTTAGCAAGACCTTATGCCGCTTGGGAGGCTAGTCAGTTTTTTGAAGCTGCCAAGCATCCCAATGCGAAAACCACTTCTTCTATTGTTCTTTACTCAGCTTCTTCGTTTGTTGTTGTTGTTGTTTTATTCAAGTCCTAAGCTAAAGCTCCAAATCCACTATGAGTACAGGACCGATGTTCACAGCCAGAACTACATCTAAGACATACCCAGCTTGATTCCACCGCATGAACCACCATAAAACCAGCAGTAAGTTAAAAATATGCGCCGACGCGAACTCCTTTTCCCAAAATTGACAAAAGAAAAAGATAAATTGCAAATAATTTAGAATGGGAAGCAATACTCCTCGCCTCGATTCCCATTTTGTCAGTTTTAGTTTCCTGACATGTTATATTCGATCTCCACTGAGAGTAGGAGATGGATGCACAGGAGAATATTCAAAACAATTGGTATCCTGCGCAAATTGTTTGAAGCTCTCGAAGCACTTAGGCCCGAGTAGCTTGTGTAAGAAGGCATTGTGTGACAATGACCCTCTGATTCGACGCGTGATATTTGCGTTGAGTCGACAATGTATGAAGTGGGTAGGGGTGGTTTCCTCCCCACAGATGCACTCTGTAATAGCGTGCGGATTGTTGAAGCGACGATGGTACGCCGCGAAATTGCCGTGGCCCGTACGGGCTGCAAAGAGATGTCGTAACTGTAGCCTGGAAAGCCCCAGTTCTGGTGGTTTACGACGGCGCATGAGCAGATCTAGCTCACGATACCGTGACGGGCAAGTTTCATTCCACCAGCTGTCCAGCAAAGTTTGTCGCTGTTGATGCAATTTTTGGTGTAAAAATGCTGTTGTGGTGGTTGCTGGCTCAGTTTCCACGCTGGGAAGCGTTCGTAGGGCGGATTTGGCCGCTGCGTCTGCTTCCTCATTTCCATGTATTCCTGCGTGTCCTGGTACCCACTTTATTCTTACCTGAGCTAGCTCAGATAATTCGCGAAACTTTCGTACTTCCTTGTGGCTGGTCGAGGACCTGCCCGTGCTCAGTGCATTTATCGCATGTCGACTATCCATCAACACATTAATGCACTGCGTCGTTCCCTTCGCCAGGTACTCCTTCCCTCTTAGGTGACCCAACGCTGCTTTAAGAGTTTCCTGTGCCCCCATAATCTCTGCATCTAAAGCCTCTCCACCGTGCTTTATGCCACTTCCTTTTTGAAAGGTTTTTCCATCCAGCTTTAGGACAAACCCCCAAGCTGAGCGTCCCTTTCCCTCCGATGCTCCGTCCGAGTAAGCACAGATTTCTGACTTTGGCACATTATTGATCCAAAGTTTACAGGCTTCTACTTGGTATTTTCTCGAACCAACCTTCGAACCCGGCCGCGATTGATAAAATGGTGAGGCAAGAGGTTCTGCGGCCTCTGCCTCTGGTAGCTGTCTATAAGCACGCTGAGCCCGTGACATTTGAATTTCAGGACGCGCAGATTTTCGATTATGCTTCTTATATTTTCGCGTACCGACATTTGGGCAAACTGCAGCACGGATCCTAAGCAGATGGCGGTCGTCAAGTGTTTGCATTCTGGCAGAGAGGCGAAGTCGGTTTCCTTCGAGAATTATTTTCCTGGTTGGTATTCCTCCTTCCCTATGTAGTACGGCGTTGGGTGTTGTTCTCATTACCGGTAGTGCTGATCTAAGACCCATTAAGACAGCCTTATCAATCATACTACATAGGCCAGCAGTAGGCGGTGTCACCAATCCTCGTATTGTTGGGCGTCTAAGGCCAGGCCACCAGACGTCAGCTCCGTACGTTGCGATTGGGACAATACATGTATCGATCGCTTTACCCAACGCCCCAGGAGCGGCTCCTCGGTAGGCTGTATTGAAGCGACGCATGTGCTGTGCAATTTTCAACGCTTTGCCACACCAGGTTGTGACGTGGTGTTTGAAGTTTAGTCGAGGATCGAGGTACACACCAAGCCAGCGGACATTTTGCGACGGTTCTATGAGGCTTTCGTTGACGTAGATTCCAATCGATGTTTCGCGGTATCGTCCGGGAAATTGTACGACTTCGGACTTGTCTGTATCGAAAGCGACGGCATTATTTCGAGCCCAGTCTAGTAGGTTATTGACCTCGTCCTGTGCTGCGGCTGCAGACTCTGCAATCGTCCGGCCAAATCCAAGGATACCAATATCGTCGGCGTAGCTAAACCTCAGACCCGGGGTTCCACTTCGCATGGGCTCTGCCATATATAGAAGGAAGAGAAGTGGCGAGATCGGTGAGCCCTGTGGAACTCCGCACACTAGCTCTCTCTTGGCAGTGACTCCCCCAAAGTATTGCACTTGAACCATCTGATTGGCAAGGAAGGAGCTAGTCCATTTGAGAATAGACTCCGGCCATCCCTGCTCCTGCATCCTCCTTACTAATCGATTATGGAGTACCGCGTCGAATGCTCCTTGAACGTCCAACGTTACAAAAGTAACTGCCCATCCTTGTGAATTTGCCTCTTCGATGTCGTGGACCACACATGAGACTAGATCCGTTGCAGAGCGCTTCGGCAGTGCACCCAACTGTTGCTGGCCGACTACATCATGGATTACTGCAAGGTGTGCCATCCGCTTAGCTAAGAGCCTTTCTAACCCTTTTCCCAAGCATGAGAGAAGAGCGATTGGTCTCCAACCCTTAATTGTCGTTGGGTCTCTATCGTTCTTTTGAAGGAGGACCACCTCGGCTAATTTGAAACACTTTGGATGGGTGCCAAGCAGAATGCAAGCTCGGAACAGTTGGGAAATCCAAGGCCTGATTGTATTCCAACACGCCTCCAGCAGGTTTACGGAGACTCCGTCTGCTCCTGGGGCCGTATTTCCGCAGCCAATGGTACAGGCTCGGACCTCTTCATCTGTTACGTCCTCTTCCCATGGTATCCGACTGCTGCTCGCGACTGTACATGGTGACAAGTTGTCTGATGCCTGAAATCGTGCCAGGAGGGAGTCGCGAAGGATCGTGGCCCGTTTTAATGGATCTGTTATCAACGTCCCATTATGGTTCAGTGGCGGAGGGATACTAGCCTGTCTGGGGTTATCCATTCTCATTAGCTTGAAGACATCAGTCGGCGTAGTAATTGATTCGACCTGTTGGGTTTTGAACTCCTTTTTCGAGGTCTTCACAACTGATCGGAGCTTTTTCGCGCTGAGTGCCTGTTGACTGGGAGTTATCGCGCTTTTGTATTTGGCGAAGGCTGCCTTGCACTCTGGGGTCCACCACGGAGCAGATCTGCTGCAGCGGGCTTTTGGTCGTGTTCCTACTGCATTGATTGCATTAGTGAGATGGAAACAAATTTCCTCGGCATACTCTTCAACCCTCTCGATTGTGTCAAGAACTGGTGGTGGTCTGACCCACTGTGCAATTACCTTGGCGTATCTGGGTAGCTTATCCTTTGTTACTCGGAGTTTTGCCTTTTCGGGTCTCATCACTGAGTTGCAAACTGGAATTTGTCCTCGGATAGGAAAGTGATCGCTGGTGACACATCCACGACGATCTACCCAAGCACGGGCGCCGTCGACATTACTCCAAACTAGATCTAGCGTGTTTCCAGCTCGGTGAGTGGGCTCCCCAATAATATGACAGATCAAATGGTGTTTGTCTGCCCATTTCTCGATCATTTCTCCTTGTCCGTGAGGACGTTCCACGCCAGGTTGCCAAGCCCAATATACCGAGTTAAAGTCCCCAGCAGCGACGGAGTTTGGCGGTGGAGTCCAGTTGATTAGTGGCTGGATAGCTGTCGAGTCATTGGGTGCCTTGTAGACATTGAGAAAAGTAATGCCGTTCACTTCTACCCAGCAATAGTCTCCTGTAGACACAACATACGGAAAGACCTGTGTTGCCGATATCTTTTTATCGTCTATTCGGGTATAGGTCACAGCCCTCGGCCTAACATTTTCGCCGCCGTTAGGCAGATGATAGGTATATCCTGGGTGATCCTTTGTTGTGCTCTTTTGTTTATTCCACAGAGGTTCTTGAACAAGAACTACGTCAATACCCAGCTCAAATGCTCGGGCAAGCGCAATATTTTGCGTTGAGCCCCCTCTACCTACGTTTATTGACATAAAGCTTAGAGTAGGAGAGAGGCTCGAAGAGACCCGTGGGGTGCCCTTCACAAAGATTTTTGCTGATTTGATGCCTCATCGACCTCGGCTACAGTCGCTGTAGCGTCGGACATGAGAACTTCAAAACAGTTGGTCGATTTGAAACCTGGCTGGTTAGTATTTGACGCTACTGCGGCTGCTGTCATCGCTGCTTCTGCGCGTTTGACAGCTGCTTTGGCCCGAGTGACTGCTGCGAATTCGCGTTGGCTAGCCTGCCTTATAGTCTGAAGGTTTTCCCTGGAGGCCATTCCAGACTTTGTTGGACGAGCTAGACAGTCCCGACTATCTGACCTGTGTGGACCTCCACAGTTGCGGCACTTGGTGTGTGCCTTGCACTCCGCGATGGAATGCATAGTTGAAGTACAATTCCAGCAGGCTGGTGCGCGCGAGCAGCCTCTGGTGCCATGGAATTGTAGGCATCTTTTGCACTGGTTGATGCTTTGACGAGGCTGGTGGCGGACTGCAATCCCAGAGTCGTCGAAAAGTCGGAAGCCTGGCCGAGGGATCGATGATTTTTCGAAAAGGGCTACCCATGACTGGTATGGGGCTCCAAGTCGGCTTTTCCCATGTGGGCGAACTTTTAACGGAACAGTCTTGGTGACCCTGACTATCTCGTCTATTACCATCTCTTCAGTGACGATTACTCTACCCATTATTGTATTAATGGCAACTGGGACTGTTGCGATTCTAAGTGAGCCCAGGTCCGATGCTTCTTCCAGTATGGCATCTTGCTGGATGAGGGACCCAGCTAGGCTTAATATGATGGCGCGTGCCTCTTGGTTTTCGGCTCTAATTGCGAAGCCAGTTGGAACACGGTATACGTGCTCAATATTGGCTTGAGGAATTTCAAGCACTTTTGCCACAGCCTCTCTAACACCAAACGGTGATAGCTTTCTCCAAGGGTGTTCATTTCCAAGGCGAAGAAACAAGCGTTCATCTTTTGTGCCTGATTGCGTTGGGACGGTCGGGTTTTTTGAAGGTCGTGTCGAGTTTGCCGCCTTTGGCATAGCCTGTGCGACTTTTGTAGCTGCCAGGGGAGTCTTTATACCGGTGCGGGTGATTGACGCCCAAGTGGTTTTGGCCCGGGAGACTTTGTCATGAGTCACTTTACTTTGTGGCTCATCCTGCTTTTTGGCAGTACGTTCTATAATCTTGCTGCCAGTAGCCTGGCTTTCGGGGCGTGGGGGAAGTGATGGGAGGACTGTACCTGGTCCCGCGATCATAAATTGAGCTATTGCAGCTCTAATTTAGACTTTCATAGAGTCTATAAATTGAACACTCGACCCTTTGGATAGGGGGGACAGAGCATTCTCGACACCGTTTATTGCAGCGGTGCAAATTTTTACATTTTCCGCAGTTTTTGCGGCCCGGCGTTCCTCAGCCTCAATCAAGGCTCTGAGTTCGGGGGGGCATTCCTCCGTATGCCTGCCTTGATTTCCACTGTGAGAAGGATTCTCTTCTGTGGTTCCTGGTGTATGTTCCAGGGGGTTTGGGGTGGATGCTGCACCTTTTGCCTTGTTAGCATCTGCAATCGCAGCCCGCCTCATAGCTGGCACAGCGACTTCAATGAGAGGAAGTTTATGCTGTCCGGTAGTCGCTGTCCCTAAATTGTTGCGACTCGTCGCTGCATTTTCAGCTCCGGTCGCATCTGGCTTGGAGTGAATTGAATTTGGTAGTCTTTTCAGATTCTTAAGAATCTTGTCAATGTCAAAGTTGCCAACATCTATCATATCGCAATCTATGGTACTTTCGTCGATTAATTGGTCTATGTTCATCTCTTGAACGGCAGCCAGTGGGCCCAACTTGACGCTTGCTTTCTGTCGAGCAACGTGTTTGAGGTGCTTGCGGTTATCTACGATGTCTTTCGCCCGCGATGGCTTACTGCGAACTGGGGGCATGTTGGTAGCCTGCCAGTCGCTCACAAATTTTGAATTAAGGGCGTACGATATCACGATATCGAGAGAGGGAGGGAGAAGGGGAAAGGGTGAATATTCGAAAATTCGAATTTCAAAAAATTGTGTGTGTGTGTTTGTATTTATTGTGCTACTTGAGTCTATGACTATCTAGCACATTGGGCTCCTCTCTGACACAGGCCACACCTTGTACAGTGCTCCTATCTTCTTTTGTTACTTGAAAGATCATTGATATATTCCCCTTGATGAATAGTGTTAGAGTATAGAGAAGACTTCGGAGTAAGAATTGCCTGAGAACGGAGAAGAAGTTCAGTTTGCTTAATTGACTGATAGACTACAGGTATTATGATATATACAGTGGAATTACAAGAAATAGAGGTTACCCGGAACCGACTCGACTGCAGAAATAAGTGGGACCCCGGACCAGAAAATAATTATCCACTGACTGAGAATACTGGGTCACGCAATAGAAATACGAACAAACCAATGACTGTATTTGTTCGGGAAGAATGGGATTCAAGCAGACTCTAACGTTGAGTCCGATTGGATCAGAAGTGTGGAATCCTGCCCGAACTCAGAAATATAGTTCAGGCAAGATGCATGCAACCACATTGGTCGATAGAAAGAAAAGCAGGAAACTGTATTTCCAACAAATAGCCATTCAGCTCAGTATTTACTCGTGGAATTCAGCCACCTTTTCCACGGAACCTTCTACCCAAAAAAAATAAAAATGGTAGCAATGGAAACTGCGTGCGCGGGAAAAAGTCTCAAAAAACCTGTAGCCCCTGCCAGGCGAGGCCTAGACACCGGGACCACATGAGGTGCGCATATTCATCTATGTCTCCCTTCTCTCCAACAGTTCAGGCCGACTTGATCCAATCGGCCATCTCCGAATCGGGTGCTGGCTACGCTCCGGATACTCATTGGATGGCATCTCCTCTATGATCAAGGGTTAGTGACGAGTAGAGCTCCGACACTACCATCTGATCTGATCGTGGTTAGCTTCATGATAATGGTGATAGGGGAATGTGTTGAGAGGTGAAGACGATACAGACCGCGAAAGCGATTGGGAATCCTCTTCGAATTGAGGACTTTGTCACTCAATCTCGGCTCTGCAGACTCTACAGTGAGAGCTGGAGGTTCGTAGGGGACACCGCTGACAGGTGTTGAGAATAGTCCCCCGAAGCTTCTTCGTTGGTTCCTAGAAAATTCCGCCAATTTCATCGTGCGATGTTTCCAACACTAATTGTTCCTGTGAATATATCTTAGTTTTGCAGTGATATCATAGCGGACGATAAGTAGGGATTCAGTTGATTTATGAAGTATATGTCTAAATATGTAATTCATAATGTCAAGGGTAACTTGGTGGGGCTGCCTAATCGGGTATGGCGTATCGGGAAATAATAAATGAATATGTACATAGTCTCTTCTTTGGGAGAGAGAATAAGAAATCAACCAAGAACCATCTATATCGTTGCAACAAGCTTGTGATTAAATTACTCCGTAGGAGTATTCCGACAGTATATTCTCTAGTACCTACTGCGCGTATTTTGTAAGGTACAAAAACCAAGCAACACCATTGTAATGTCTAGTAAGCCGATAGATATCCTACAACCTGTGCCATTTAGCACATATATATTCATAGTGTCAGCGCTAAGCTATGCTCGTATTGAAATTCTGGAATTGCTTGTTTAAAACGTTGTTGGTAACTAGGCCACACCTAGATAGTGGGAACCCGACTTTTCACGGATCCGTAATTAGAATTTCAATACTAATATCAATTCGTGATAAGATGAAGGGTTAGATAATTAAAACCATCAATTGAATAATAGCTTCCCCTATACAATTAGTTGTGTAAAAAGTCATGTAAGGATGTACAAGAGAGTCATGAAGAGAAGGACAAGAACACAGCCATTAATGCGAAGATATTGGCAAGAATTGATTACGATTAATTCCGGTTGGCAAAGGCTTCTACTCTTGTATATAAAAGTTCAGCGTGAGAGAGATTTACTCCTCACGCAACGTCTTCTTTACTTACCCTTTATTAAAATGTATAACCCACTACTTAGTTCGTGGACTTTATTGGTAAAGGGAAGCTTATGCAATAATGAAGGATAAAAGGATGTCAATTCGACTACTCTTCTAAACACAGGTACCAGACTCCTTTTAATCCCAATAGATAGCCCGTGCGGGATCTCCTATTAACAGCAGTAAACAACGCTAGCACAGGGTATATGCAATCTCCATTTGCCAAACACCAGTTGGTCGGGACTCCTAATTATCGAGCCTAGTAGGATCGACAAAGTGTATCCCAACACAGAAATAATAGAAAACTCAACAACCAAACCCTTCATCAATTACTTCCATTGACCATCACCTGACTTATCTCTGTACTGCATAATTTTAACACTCCCCCACAGAGCAAGTTGCGGTGATTCTGGTTTTACTACACAACAACTCCTAGCTGTGATTTAAATTTTTCGAAACTAATCCTTAACAGGGGCTTCGTCATACCATCTGCAACCATATCTATGGTAGGGATGTATGTAACATCAAGTTTACCTCTCTCCGCTAGATCTCTGGTATGATGATAACAGATGTCTATGTGCTTAGATCGCTCGTGAAGATGGGGGTTTTTGACAAGGGCAAGCGCCCCTTGATTATCGCCCAACATATGAACTTTCTGAGGATTTGCTCCAATATAGTCAGGACATCCCAAGTCTATGAATATTTGGGCAATCCACTGGCCTTGTTTTGCACAAGCAGAGAGTGCTACGTATTCTGATTCACAAGTGGATGTGGCTACTGATCGTTGTTTTTTACTAGACCAGGAGATAGGGCCACCGTAAAACATTGCTACACTTCCAGATACACTTTTTCGGTCAGACCTGTCACTTGCCCAGTCAGCATTCGAATAGATCACGAAATGTTTATGCGCTCCCCCAGGTCCGTAACGCAGTTTCTGGGTGACAGTTGATCGCAGGTAGCGAAACAATTCTTTTAGCGCATGACCATGATGTTCTACTGGATCAGTCATAAATTGAGATAGCTTTCCAAGAACGAAAGCGATACCCGGTCGCGTTAACACCATAGCGAACATTAAGCTTCCGATGCCTTGTTGATATTCTGTGACATCTATCCTCTTATCCTCTTTACTTACGGGACGAATTAACTCATAGTCGGATGCTGGAATTTTCTTCGCTTTAAATTTGTCTGCCGTCATTCTAAATCTTTCAAGCACTGACCTCAAATATTGTTCTTGATCAATAAAGATGGTACGTTCTATACGCTTTCTCGTTACCCTCATTCCAAGTATCTTTTCAATCTCCCCCAGATTCTTGGCATTGAAACGAGAAGAGAGCTTACTGAAGAGCCAGTCTAGCTCACTAGTGGACTTGGCAGCTGCAGCAAATTTGTCAACGTATACAAGTAACTCAATTTGCCTCTCTTTTTGGATAAATAAACATGGGTCTGCAAGGCTTTGGACAAACCCCCATTGTACTAGATGGGTTTTGCAGAGCACATTCCAGTCTCTTGCAGCTTGTTTGAGTCCGTATAAGCTGCGCAATTCTTGTAGCGCATGGCCCTTTTTAACAGGGACGCCTTTTGGTGGGGATAGGTATATTTTTTCTTTTAGATGAGATTCCGTGAATGCGTTTTTGATGTCATAGTGATTGCACTCTAAATTTTCTCTTGCCACCCTGGCGAGAAATATGCGTAGAGTGTCCATTCGAACGGTCGGGGCAAAAGTTTCCGTATAATCCTTACCTTGAATCTGGCTGAATCCACGGGCCACTAATCTTGCCTTAAATCTCTCGATGGATCCATCCGTGTTAAGTTTGATAGTGAAGACCCATTTCGTAGAAACCATGTTTGCGTCAGGTGGTGGAATGGTTTCCTTCCAAGTGCCATTTTCTACTAGGCTAATTATTTCTTGCTCGATAGCTGATTTCCACTCTTCATTATACTTCGGATCATTTATAGCCTGAGAATAAGTTTTAGGTATATTTATACCAGCAATAATTTCGGCCGGGTATGAATACTCCAATAAATTTAGTTCATCATTTTCCTCGAGGACTTTGGCAGCAAATGCCCTTGCAATTTTCTTGTGGCGCTCTTCATCTTCATCTAGTATATTATCGCTCTCAGATTTCTTTCGCTTTGACCTTGTGAAGTAGCGTGGTTGCTCAGGATATTTCTCAGTACTTAATGATGATTTTTTGGATGGTTGAAACGGTGCATCAATGGATATATGATATAGGTCTGGAGCAGTATGTTCTCTTTTTATGGTAATTTTAGACCGGGATGGATACGGCGAACAGTTCCAAGGGCGGGCTTCTCAGATTTCTCAAATACTTCACTTAACTGTGTTGGTGCAATTTTGGGTTCGGGAGAGATCCCAGATAAATTGAATTGATTGCTGTCAGAAACATGTAACTTATTTGCGGATTTTTGAGCTGAGATTAACGGATCTATTATCGTAGGAGATTTAGTTCCAGGCTCCTCAGGTTCTTGCTCGATCACATCTGTGGGTTCTGATAGCTTAATAGAGATTTTATTTGCCTCTAGATGTACAGAAGCGTGAGAGTTTATCGTCTGCTCATTGGATTCTGATTCTTTACTATTTTTGCAGTTTTCACTCTTTTCACTATTTTCATGCATTTCATGCATTATTCTTCTGTTTTCTTGATTGAACTATCTTGAGCTGGCATTTCTACAGTTAGAGCATCTGTTACTGGAGTATCAAGAGATGGGTTCTCTGTTTCTAGAACAATTGAATCTGATAATTGCTTGGTCGATCCGGAGTACTGTAGATTGGCGTTAATAGTAACAGATGGAGTATCTATGTCATTTCTAGGTCTACCACGGGGCTTACGGTCACCAAAATTGTTCGCTGTACCTTGAGGGCCTGTCGTGCAGTTTCGAAATCGTAGTTCTACCGTTCCACCTTTAATGTGTTCCATAACATTGAGCCTACTAGTCCTTGATGTGTATCCAAGTTCGGGATTACAAACGCGCAATTGTTTATTTGTCGTATCACTGCAGCCCATGAATACACCAACTCGCCCCCTATCAACCAGTTTATCTGTTCTTTGCCCTTTGGCTATGGTGTGAGGGTTGATATACGAGATACATTTACTCCCCCAAACTGCAATATGGCTAATGTCAGGTCGGATACTGGTAAATGCCTCTTCAGGGCTCACTTGTATTCCATCTATTACGGGGCCTGTTTGGGTGCAGTTTCGAATATACACATCGGTTTCTACAGCTTCGTCCCAAAATTCAAGTGGCAAATCTGCGTCCTTAAGCATTGCTCTCATGCTATTTTCGCATGTTTGAATACTTTGTTCCGCAGGCCCATTTTGGCTAGATGTTCCGATTGTGGTTGGTTCTGAACGAGTTCCTTGTTCTAGTGACCACTTTGAGATGACTTTTTGAAGTTCAGCCGCATTATCAGAACGTACAGCCTTTATCTTTTCTCCTGATTGTAGCTGCACAGAAGTTTTCCATTGGTCAAGAGCTGAAAATGCTTCACTCTTTGTTTTACAACATAGAGCCCATAACTTTCTAGAGAAATTGTCTAGTATTATTATAAAATATTTATTTCCGCAAATGGACGGTGGAAATGGGCCGGCTATATCAAAATGTATCAAGGCTAATTTTGTGAGCTTCCAAGGCGAAAGTTTCTTAGATGTAAGATTTCTCATCTTTGTCAATGGGCAAGTTTCACATACGCGCTCTTCTTTAGAAATAGGAACTTTGATCGGACGTGAGAGATTTGTGACTAGGTGTAAGTTTCTGAGCTTTTGGGGACCGAGATGAGCAAATCTTCGGTGATAGAGTGTGTATCTTTCTCTTTCTTTACTTGTGAGCTCTTTGCTATCTAAAAGTTCCTCGTCAACAATCATTTCATCAGCAGTTTGGTCAGGATTTGTCGCTTGAAGTGCTTGGTCATGATCTACGTTGTTGATATGAGATACTATATAAAGCCCATTACGCATTGTAGCAGTTATAGTTGTACGATTTTTTCTTTTGAAGTACATGTGATTCTCATCAAAGGGACCTTTCAGTCCTCCATGGCGGCAGATTTGTCTACTTGACATCAAATTGATCCCGAGCGATGGTACATATAGTACATCTCGCAGGTACATGGAAGATCCATCTTCACATGTCATTTTAACATCGCCTTTTATTCGTGCATACAATTTTCCTCCTCCCACCATGATAGTTCGCCGTGGAATATGCTTTAGCAATCTGAAAAGAGATAAATCGTCAGACATGTGTGTAGAAGCGCCGGTATCACTGGCCCAAGTAGATGGAGTAGCCTTACTGATAAGTGCTCGAGATATCTGAGCGTGTTTGTGGGTTAGAACATCTGAATCTAAATCCGAATCTTCTTCAACTTCCGAGTCAGAATTCGTACAAGCTTCATATGCCCTGTCCTTGCCTTTGAAGCCAGCCTTCTTTTCCACTTTTTTCGGGTATCGAATTCGTGAAGGAGAACAGGCCTGAGAAAACAAAGAACGACCTGCATCCCTCTGCTTCGGTGTAATGCAAATGGATTTTGTTGTTCTAATGTATTCATGGACAGCATCTTGTGCGACCTCCATAAAAGGGCAGGCTTTGATAAAATGTCTTCTTCCACATAAGTAGCATGGTGGAGAATATCCTGAATCTTCGCTCTGTTCTGAGGTTGTTCGTAAGTCTCTCGAGGATCGGTTCTTATCATTTTTGAAGCTAGGAAATGCATTCTCATTACGCTGGCTTGAGATAAGACGACTCTCTTTGGTTTGAAGCCGCTTTAATTTTTCTTCCACTGGAAGCTCTTTCATAGTGTCAAGAGTGTCAATTGTTGCAACATACTCCTTCGGAAGGGATTGTATTAAAATCAAAAGTAAAGCTTCGTCCTGATAAGAGTGTTTTGATCTCACATCAGCCGCACACAACTTCCGTCAATACTCTTTTAACTTATCCCATCCTTGAATGATTGTCATGTCATTAAAGAAGAAATTCTGGATGAGTGTCATGTACTCATTAGCAGTGGTCGAATCAGTCTGCTGGTATTTTGAACGAAGGTAGACCCAAAGACTGAAGGCGGAGTTGTACTCATCATACAAGGCCTGATCATCGAGAGAAAGTGATCTAAACATTAAGTCGATTGCGGTTCCCTCATCTCGAAGGTACTTCTCTTTTTTATCTATGTTTAGAATGGGGTCATGAAAATTTTTAGCATTATCTGGAGAGGATGCCACTTGACATGCATTTGTTAATGTTTGGGTAACCACATAGTATACCCCTCTTCCTCTTAATTTTACCTGATAATGGCGGAACCAAGAGTCGTGATTCTTTCCATTCAGGACAGGTATACCCCAGCTATTTTCTTCCGACATTCTCTGTAAAGCCGGGGTGAAGGTTACTGTTAGTATTTTTTTTTTTTTTAAATTATCTTGTCGAACGCGCACCTAATCTTGTGCTTCACGCACCCGAGAAAAGGTTGATAAAATGGACTGCTTGTGCTTTGCGTTGCACCGGAGAAGTCGGGTCAGGGATTGAATTACTCATGGTCCCAGGGGTCGTTTCCTTTTACTACTTCAATGCATGTGCACCGAATCTCATAACCTATTAAAATGTATAACCCACTACTTAGTTCCTGGACTTTATTGGTAAAGGGAAGCTTATGCAATAATGAAGGATAAAAGGATGTCAATTCGACTACTCTTCTAAACACAGGTACCAGACTCCTTTTAATCCCAATAGATAGCCCGTGCGGGATCTCCTATTAACAGCAGTAAACAACGCTAGCACAGGGTATACGCAATCTCCATTCACCAAACACCAGTTGGTCGGGACTCCTAATTATCGAGCCTAGTAGGATTGACAAAGTGTATCCCAACACAGAAATCATAGAAAACTTCACAACCAAACCCTTCATCAATTACTTCCATTAACCATCACCTGACTTATCTCTGTATTCCATAATTTCAACACCCTTTACAATACATTTGTTTACCTATTTCTTCATCGGGAAGACCATTTATCTATTGCCCAGTTCTTCTCAGCAAGACCCACGTGTAACACCTACTGCAACTAGTTGCCCATTCATCTCTTCCTAGAGAAGACCTGTCATCCCTTTGACCCATTTATAATCTTCACTTACCACCTAGATCTTCACTAGGCTATACAATGCACCCCGTGGAACACTGTCAAACCCTCATCCTTGAGACGACTGGAGGACAGCTACTAGTGTTCGGAATATTGGAATCATGTTTGACGGGCTTTGCCCAGATTGGGACTGGTCACTGGTACCACTCCGTCTCCAAGGTAAGGTAGTGGCAGAGCAACGCTCCTGGATAGACGTGAGGGGGCGCTAAGGGGGTATGAAAGGGGGTACGTACCAGATGGGGGAGTAAGATATAGGAGAAGAGTTGTGCAGGGAGAAAGGATGATTCTCAGGGGCCAAGGAAGAGAGCCGAGAGAAAGGATTTTTTCTCATATGGCTAAAGGGGGAAGTTGATACTAGCGTACGCGGAAGACATAAAGGACATGATACCATACATTAGTATAGCGTTCCCAAGGAAAAATTATTCATTCCATTGAGTTATTGACTTCAAGTACTTCTTGTCACAATCTAAGCATAGGCACTTGAGCAACCTTATGGTCAGAGGTAGTTTATTTTCAATCTATGGTGAACTACAGATTGAAGAGGATAATAACTGTTACTTTATACATGATTATTATCCAGGCCAATGACACAGTTTTCTATCCGTATATCCGTATACCTTCTCGTATACCTTTTCGTATACCTTTTCGTGCCCTATTCTTGGAGGTGTTTGACAAGTTGTAAGACCCTGCTTCTGAGAATAGTCCCTGCCTAGTTTCATGCTAAGCCTGCGTTAGACAGTGCAGGCTACAGGCAATTACCGGCTTACAAGCCGTCACACTTCTGACTTCTTTAAACGCTTTTCATATAATTTTTCCTTCATTGATCTAACCCCACCTCTCCCACTGACCCGCCCAGGGTGTATGACATATAAAGTTGTTGAGCGGATTGGTTTGCAAAAGCTTGTGGCTGTTAGGCACAGATTGTATCACTTGGTGAAGCGAGTGGGAAAGTAAAGGAGTCTGTAAATCTGTCGTGGAGAGTTTTTATTACTCCCACTAGGACACAGAGTGCTATATAAACTATATTTTGTAATAATAAAATCTAGTGGTTGGAATTTACGTCAAAGCGCATTAATACTAACCTCACAATTAATGGGAGATTAGTGACGTGTCTTCTACACATCCCTGTCTTTACCATAATTGGAAGCACCAATTTCAGCAGATCATTCCTGTGGAATTGACGGTCTGTGTAGAAGACACCTGTTGAGGATTCAGGATGAATTTTGTCATACAATGTGATAGATGATTGTAGACAATTGAGAAATCCGGAAAAAGTTGGGGGTGGGGTGAGGCATGCATGTTAGCAAGCAGATACATTTTTACATGCAGCAATCATTTTGAATCGTATAAATTTATCTGATTGAAACTCGGGGTCTAGACTGTGTTGTAGGGTTCGTAAAGATTGAGCCAACATTTCCATACAGGTGATGGTTATTGTGAGGTTATGGATCGTAGAGGAATGCTGGAATGGTATAGGGAGGTGAAGGATATATGCCGAACAATGAAGCAGTTGAATAGAGCTTAAGGGTGAAGCTTGGTAGGGTGACACGAAGAGGGTATGAATAGACCTTCAGAGATATTCAGTAAATGTAATGAACTAAGGATTTCTGAAGGAGAAGAACACTACATATATATACAGGAGTTAGTCCTACTGAGACGAATTTAGAAATAAGCCAGGATATGCGCCCATGTCCCAGTATGGCAATATTATCATGGTGAAGGTATGTCTTAACCACCAGTAGACCCCCAAACTAGCTGAGTGTAAGACAGAATCATGCATATACCATAATTTCCAACATATCTTGTGTTAAGCGCCAAGACTAATTAATATTACAGAAAATAGATGTGGCGCAGTATTAAATGATACAAATAACGGAAACGAAAATGAGATAGTACATGACTAGTGTAACAGATGCAGGACTGTTAGTATTACAACAATGGTGTCATGCTGGGAATTTTGTTGAATTAAATTTCGTAGAGTGAGCGAGTTCCATTTGTTCAAGATGCGCTGATGGTACTCGTAACCTTCAAAGTTTGTTTTCGTCATTTGATATAGGCCCTCAAAGGTAGGGGGTAAACGGCTAAGATTTAAATAGCAGAAGTCGGCTGCTATTCCTTTGAGCATTTTTGAGAACGCTTTAGTATAATACTCCTGCGTTGTTCCATTTCGGCCACAGAGCTCATAGAAGATTGAAACTTTGTAATCTAAACTATCATCCATACCTGCGTACTTTATTTCATCGGTGTAGGATCTTGACAGGTTTTGAAGTTGGCGGCTAATGTCATTGGTATCACTGTATTGATGAAAAGAAGTGGCTTTGTTGTTAGTGGGAATGGTGTCTGGTCTCGGAGGTTGAGGCATGTTTGTGAATGAATTCTTGACAGTGTTTGGTTGAGGGTAGTTGCTATTAGGAGGAGCGAAAGCGAAAGTTGTCGTGTTGCTGATGCTAGATGATGGCGGAGGTGGGATATTTGTGATCTTCTTTTGATGGTTACAGTATGCAATTTTGTAGAGATCAGGATTGGAATTAATTTTGCATGATATGTTTGGCAATGTAAATGAAAATGCTGAATCTTCTTGTAAGGCGTTCAGTATTTGGTCTTCTATCCATTGTTCAAAATCAAACTTCAGGGAATTTGCCAAGTCGTTAAACACTTCGTCCGATTTTGATTTCGGCATGTAGATACCATCTTGACAAAGGAACTTTCTTAACTTTTGGGCAAGACGGAGTCCGCAATGTTCGAAGTGAGAGGATTGCTAGCCGGCGAAGTCGTAATGGAATAGGTTGTAGAGATTGTCATCAAACGCGTCTTTGTTGGTGTAAAACTAAAATTTGGTACTGGCGTAGTGTCTAAGGTCTTCGGAGGAAGCCAGGCTCAAATTGATTTTCAGACATGATGGGTCTTCAGTGTTAATATGGGCAGATCCAGTGGATCTGTTTTCTGATATCTTGAGTATTTTGGATGCTTAGAGCAGGTCGATATTGCTTTGTGAACTTACGTAGATTGATTGATCATAGATGAAGTACAGAGTACAATACCTTGAACTTCAACTCTTCGAATGCATACCAACTGAGGCAAGAATCTTTCTTCCTAATCTGTCACCATGAAAGAGGTGCAATACCTAGTTCACTATTGATTGGTCTGATTAATTCCGGTCTCCTAATTTGTAATATCACTGATTAGTGTTGGAATCACCGGGGTTCCAAATACAGCACTGTCAATGACTGTATTGCAATTGGTTCTGTTCTTCTATCTAAGCTATGAAAGTAGTTATATTAAGTATTTCTAATTACGTAAACATTACATCATATGATTAAAGACTCCAAACTCTAACATGTACCAACAATAGGTCCTCCTCATCCATCTCTCCCATCACAATTAGTCTGACCTTTTTTAATTGTTTCCCTATTATTTCCAAGTTAGGATCCTTTGGAGCTATTTACGCTCTGCTGCCGTTGTTTGATGATGCTGTTGTCGCATTTTGCGACGCGTCGAAACCGCTGGATTTCCCCACACTCGCCATGTTGTAGCACAGAAAGCGAAAAGATGAGAGGAGGGTAATAAAGATGTAAAAATAATAATCACGATATCAAATTGATGATACGGGCAGCGTGGAACGCTGCGCAGCTTTCTGGCAAAAATGATGTTTTTTCTTTGTTGAGACATAGTATATACATTATTATTACGGGGCTAATAATATATGGGTCACATATTTACCTGACTGTTAGTGGTCACCAGTTTGGCAGGAAGTCTGCATGACATGTTGTGTGTAAGGAAATGCTGCTTAGTCAGCTAGTTGGTCAAGTGAAAGGTGTCCACATCATTAGTACATAACACCTTTATCACTACACACCCTTATTCCTACATCCATACATTCCTCACATATCGCATATTACTATCTGCATTATCCTACTCCCGTGACTATACTTTCTTAACATCCCAACATTGTGTTATGGAAGATCAAGGTCACGTGATGGTGGCCTTTGCATATTAAAAAGGAGGCAGGAAGACAGATAACTCGCTCTGTTTAGGACACAAGTAGAAGACATTAGTGTTGGCTCTACAGAGCTGGATCACTCGTGGACTATGAATGGTGTATAAATGACTGGATATGTGTATTGTAATTTTGTTGAGTCTTTATTAGTAAACCAATTGTTATTTCATTCCAACAATATTAGTATCATCTACGAATCCTACAGCCGTCGAGGACGGCGACTGAAGTTCGGGAAGAAGCGTGCTGACAAAGAATAGGAAGAGAATCGGCGAAAGAGAAGAGCCTTGAGGAATCCCAGTACTAGTAGTAAACTGTTCTCCTCTGAATGAACCCAGGTTTATCGACGTAGTTCTATCCTCTCGAAACGATTCGATGTAAAGCGTCGTCCCTCTAGGTGTGACGGAAACCGAGTTGGTGATGAATAAGTCGATTTATTAAACTATATGAGGAGAGAAGAGAACTCTAGCTACAACTAATAGGTACTTATAATGACTGATCCGCTGCGCGTATCTACTGACTGATGGCTTTCCTCCAGACATCATATTTGCTAACTAGCCACGTATCGTTGGGTGTTACTTAGTTGTGACAGCGATCTAGCGTCCTGATTAGTATTATCGTTTCGTCTAGTTCCATCTTCCCCTCCCCGTGCGACCTTATTGTAAACAATCTAAGTATTACGCTTAGGTATCCACCTAAGCTCATACAACGGTCAAACCGTGACACTAGGTATACATTTAGCCCTCATGTTGTGGATAAGTCTCTTGTGAGATACATTGTCGAAAGCTTCGAATATATCTAGGCTGAGTAGAGAAGCAACTCTGCTTTTTTTCTTTTCCCATATTGAGTGTACATGTTCTGTAATAAGTTCCATTGCGGAGATTGTAGATCTGAGTTTTCGGGCTCCCATCTATTCATCAAGAAGTAGATGATGCGCTTCGGCTGCTTTCGATAATCTGTTGGTCACAGGCTTCTCGAAGACTTTTCCCAAGGTATTCAGGAGCGCAATTAGTCGGTATGATTTAGGGTTATCATACGACTCCTTTTGTGGCTTTCGCAGCACAATTGTGACCGACTCTTTGAACCCTTTTTGGTGGTAACTGATGGAGATACAGGCGTCGAAAAGTTTCCCGAGGAACTTGCCTAGGGTTATTCTATAGTTTTTAAGCATCCAGTTCGAAATACCATCTGGGCCAGAAGCTTTCTCGCTCGCTAGGTTTACCAAGGTATCTTGGATCTCGCTTTCTGTGATGATACTCGATACTGTGGTTAGATGTTCCGGATATCTTGTCCCTAATATGTCTTCCAGATTAGCTTGAATGGGTCGAGGAAATAAGTGTTGAGCCAGTATGTCCGCTTTGTCGGTGTCTTCGGTATTAATGTTTCCAGCTTTATCTTTGATATCTGGAAGTTGCGGAAGTCGTGACCGCTCTTCTGGAATTTTCTTAGCCCACTTGGCAAGCTGGTTGGGATTAAGGTATGAGTGTTGAAATTATGGAGTTCAGAGATGAGTCAGGTGATGTTTAATAGAAGTAATGGATGAAGGGTTTGGTTGTTGAGTTTTCTATTATTTCTGTGTTGGGATACACTTTGTCGATCCTACTAGGCTCGATAATTAGTAGTCCCGACTAACTGGTGTTTGGCAAACGGAGATTGCGTATACCCTGCGCTAGCGTTGTTTACTGCTGTTAATAGGAGATCCCGCACGGGCTATCTATTGGGATTAAAAGGAGTCTGGTACCTGTGTTTAGAAGAGTAGTCGAATTGACATCCTTTTATCCTTCATTATTGCATAAGCTTCCCTTTACCAATAAAGTCCAGGAACTAAGTAGTGGGTTATACATTTTAATAAAGGGTAGGTATGAGATGTTGAATATTCTAGGGATAGTGCAGAGGGTGGATAACGATTATCAGAGCTTGACAATATGATGAATAGCTTGGTTATATTTATCTACATATCACAGTAGTAGATAAGACTTATATACACATATTTGGTACCCGCTATACAGTTGTTATAGATCAACTATAGAAAGCAAGGAGCATTTGTATGGATGATGGTATTTTATAATTCAACTATGAAGACCTAAGTTCTACTTACTAATCCAGGTATATATACAGATTTATTACATTCTAAGTTCTTCCCTCCATGGTCAGCTTATTTCTAGATGATTCCAGTTGCTACTCTAAGGGTATCATTTCTAGCAGCTTCTCCAAGGTTCAGTATCAGTCTTACTCACATGGAGACTTTTCCAGTCCCTTCTTAGGAGATTCTAGTATTTTTTACGTGGCTTTTGCGCCTGCCCATTCTCCGGTGGTTGTACGCCAGTACTTGCCAGTACTGGCTACAGGAAATACCGGCTTTATAGCTGTTACAACAGTACATCACCGTCTATGCAGGAAGTACTACAATCTTAATTCCATGCCATAATATCCCACATTACTCTATGCCATTGTATAGAGCTGCGCCTCAATAGTCGATCGTAATGATGGCCATGTAGGGCTGTGCAGTACTCGCATAGATGTGCTGTATCCCTGGCACTTGGCAGAGATAAATTTAGAGTAAATGCAATAATCACATCACAACAAAGCTTCCACAGCTTAACTAGATTTTTAGTGGCCTCAGAGACTATAGCTCTCAATCCGATCATTTTGGCCTTCTTGATCTGGCTTTTCTTTCTGTAAATAGTCTTCTGGTATTCTACACAACTTTCCTCGGAGCCCAGATTAGTCCACAATCTCCTTGCCTTTCGAGCTTCTTTCACTGTATCACTACACTCCTTAGTCCAATAAGGTTAGGCGAAAGTAGATGGCCTGGCAGTGTGGATCGCTTCCTTGATAGTTTCCCTGATGGCCTGCGTAATGGCGCTTACTCTCTTGTCGATAGAATCCAAGGAGTTCAACTCTAGGCAGTCTGTCGAAAGCCTACTTAGCTTCAAAGCGAGTCTTCGATTAACTTCTTCCTAATCTGCTTTCTTCCATCGTGGTCGAGGCTGCTGTTGTACCTGAGTCATTGAATCGACTTGAATCTGTGTAATGATAGGAATGTGATCCGACGAAGCTTCGAGGTCTTCTGCTGGTTTACATGCTGTAACAGAATTTACGAGGCTATTGGACACAAACAGGTCCAGCTTACTCTGGCTTCCCCTACTTCTCCAGGTAACAAGGTCTTTTGGTAGAATGAGATCTATTTCGTGCGTTCCAAGCGTTTCAATGAGATTTTCTGCCATTTTGTGTTTTCTTAATACTATTTGTCCCCCCGTCTCAGGTGATTGAGGTTGAAGTCTCCGACTATGACGTTTTCCCCAGCTTGGGATAACATTTCCGGGAGCCACCGAAGTGATCCTTGGTCTAGGCAGCTTTTAGATGTTGAAGGAGGGTTAAATATGTTATGGATCCAGATTTTGCCACGACCATTGTCAAGGCTGATGGATGTGGTATCTCCTTGGGATCCCTCTGGAACATTTTCTTTTCTCCATTTACTAATATTCAGGCTCCTGCTTATGTAGATGCATGTCCTGCCTTTGTGGCCACCTTGAAATACCAGGTGATAGGCAGGGCGGGTGACTGTCATATTTTATATGGGGTGACACCATGGTTCTTGCAGGGCCACTACATGGTGCTGTAATGGATTTGAGGCATAAAGGGAATGATTCTGTACTTTTTTTTTGCTTCTGTTGACGTTGTACTGTATGATATATATGGTTGATGTGCCCTTCATTACTCCAACTCGCTTTCAGTGTCATCTGTACAAGTCTCCCGTTGTCTGAAGCAGCATGTAGATAGCGGAGCAGAGACAAGAATCAAGACAAGAATGCCAGGCAAGAGGTTGCCATCCTACATTATGCATGAGATAGGTGCATAACCACTCGGCCAAAAGGCCAGACCAGAATCATAGAACTCTATGCTCTGGTTTATCTTCACATATATAGATTATACAGTAGGCATTCCTGACACCCAGGTCACAGTCCGGGATGCTAATTTGTTTGGTGTCCCTGCGAGGTTTGCAAAGAGACCTTGTACTTTATGAAGCACAAATGGGACGTTCCGAAGTCTGCCAGGGCGTCTAGATTCGATGCAGTCGGCCCCAACTAGTAGTGCTGTCAAGGCTGATCTTCTCTATTGGCTTCCTACGATTTGCAAAGCGTCGTCTTGGTTTGTTGCGGTTTTTGGAACAGTGACAAATCTGCCCGCGTCCTGGGTTCTGTTTTGCACGGCTCTATTTTTGCTGCAACTCGAGCTGAGCAAGTCCGGTGCCATGTTTTGTATCCCTTGCCACAATTTCTGCATCACACATCTTGTTTTCTCCCACAATTGCGCGTGTTGTGCTCTCCTGCATAGTGACTGCATTTTGACTCTGCGGCAAACATTTTTGCAATGTGTCCATACTTTTGATAGTTGAAACATTACAACATGCGGAACTCTGTCCTGAATATTTCCGTTGCCTTCAGTTTGTATTGCAACATAAGCCCCTTTGTTATTACCGTTTCTGCTTATTCAGCCTGTACAATCCACAGGATTATTGACCCTGCTTTTTTTCAACTGTTGTTAGAATTTCTTAAGCCATGCAGCTCTTTGTATGACCATGCCTTGGATGTACACGTCATTGGCTTTCTGGAGCTGTTTTAAGTGCTCCGGATTTTGTGGCACAAAGGAAAGCGGCATGTCATGAACAAGAACCTGGTCTATGGGACCAGCGACTTGTGCTGAAGGCGCGAGCTTTGTGGTCCAGTCCTTGTGTTGTTCCATTAACTCTGTTGTATCTTCTCATGCAAAGTAAACTTTGACTTGACCATTTGTCATTTGTCTCGCGCCGAATATCTGTTTAACGCCTATCTTCTTGACCAACTCCTCGCTCGAGAGCTTGGCTATCTCCTTCTTTTCCTCCTTGTCAAACTCGAGGGTACCAGGGGTTGTGTTTCATAGATAACTTAGAAGTGCGAGTGATATCTGACAAGATTTGTCATAGACTAAGGTATTAATTCAGGATTCTAGCTATAACTGAGGACAAGGGACAAGAGAAACTAGGACAAGAGACAAGGTCAATGGAAGACGGAAAACAAGACGTGGCCCTCTACATCGGCTCTACCCAACCCATATATACATCATAGTAACCAGAGCAACTAAGGCTTCAAGGGGTGCGCCTGCTGCTATTCTATTACTTCATTTGTAACCCATAGCAACCATTGTAACCCGGTAAACGCTCTAAGATGAGAGAATATTCAGATAAAGTGTAGGGAAAGAATATGGGGGTGCTGCTCTATCCTCAGTTCCTGACACTCCTCGTCTTGGATACGGATAGTAATTCCGTAAGACTCTGCCTTACTTGCAATTTTTGCCCAGGAGCGGCCCTGGACTAGCATAGATACTTGATTCTGTGCCATGGTGCCTTTAATGCCTTTAATTTCCTGTGATATCTTAGCCATTGCAGAATTTTCATCGCTGTGGCTTTTCTGCGTGGGTTTAGGAGGGGAGACTTTCGTATTCTGAAGGCTTTCAATAACTTGGAAAGCTTCTTCGATAATTCTTCTGTAGGCTCTACTGGAGAGCTCTTCACTTTTTGTTGCGTCCTTGAATCTTTTCAGGAACACGTTCGTGTCTTGCGGCGCCTTTGTCGCGACGCTGCCACCTCTGGAACCCACGCATGGCATTCTACCATCAATTCCTCTCGTAGGAATACTCGTCATCACGATCAAAATATGCTGTCAATTTTTGGGAAAAAAATCTATGGGGTCAAATTTTCGGAATGTAAATGTTTTTTCATAGCAACTGATTGCTATGTTAATTTGTGACTGTTGCTATCACAACATTGTAACCATCGCAGCGCATTGACTATTATACTAGAAGAGCTCCTGACTTAGTTTACCAGACAAAACGCAGCATCTCAGTATTGGCCTGTGGCATAATGGTAGTAACAAGCAGGCCGTTTTACTCGCGGGAAAGCCGATCCATGACAGAAGTCGATACATAGTTGTAAGCTTCCACTAACTTTACGCGGAAACAGGATTGGAGCAGTGAATGGCGGTTGCGATGGTTTATTGAACCCTTTCTCCATGTTGTCACTAATCCAGCTTTTAACTGTTTCTAGTTCTTCGGGGGACATCTTGTATAATAGAGAGTATTTGAGGGTATATTTCCCGTCCTCATCCAACACGATTTTATGGTCGTATGGACGGTGAGGCAGTAGAGTATTACTGACAGCTTTTGAGAATCCGTCGGAGAATTTGGAATACTCTTTGGGAAGCTCAGGCTCATCGTTAGCCTGTTGAAGAGAAGCAAGGAGAGCGGTTTGTTTATTTAAACTAAGATGGGCAGTAGAAACAGCAGGCGCGGTTTCAGTTTCATGTGCTTGCATTTCACGGTATTTCTCAGCGAGCAATTCATTTATTTCGTAGATGGAAGTGGTAAATTTTTCATTTTAGGGTCTTTTACTGTTGAGATGAATAACTTGGCCCCAGATTGTAGCAATATCGAGTTTTTAAGTTTTTTTTCAGGTTCAGTTTGCGCTGTAATTTATGATCGCAACATTTCGATGAGAGCTAAGGAGAGTAAGAATTAAAATTATTAGAATTATTGAAGGAAAGAACATCATTATGTTATTGGACAGGAATTGACAGGTGTAACGAGGGGACAACAGAACTTGGAGTTTCGGTCTCAATATCACTCGCCTTATCTGCCTTGAGGATAACAAGACATGACTTCTTGATAGGATCGAGTATTTTCGGGGGAAGTTGGGCAACTTTTATTTGGATTTCTTTTTAGCTATTGAGATAATGTTCCTCTTTTGTAAGAAGAGCGTTTCGACGATCCGCATCACGTTGGTGGATAAGGTTAAGTATCGGCCTGTTTTTAAGTTGGAGTAATATCTGGCGGGCACCACTGCAGGTTGGTAGATATAAATTGGGTCAGATTAGCTTTCTATGGTTACATTCAGGTAGAATCTTATGATAGGCCAGATATTTGCGACCAAGATTTATGCCATGATTACCGAGATCAGCAATCGAAAATTGGGTGATGGATCGAACACAATGATAAATTGTAAGGTTAAGATGAAAAAATTGGTTGATGGGTCGACATGCGACGCCCTTGTAATCTTTGACAGGAACTAAATGAGGTAGCGACTGTATATGAGGAGATAGCATGCGAAAATTGGTCTTAGGCAAGTGACGGTCGATGAAAGCGTAGCCTTTGGTGCCTGTGTCTATGAGAGCTGTCACACCATATCCTATTCCTGATTTGGAAAGAATACAGGGGAGATTCATGGCTTCACCACCAAGTAGCTGGGTGGTATCTAGGTGTCATAATATCCTTAACTATGCCTAGCAAGGCTGATTTGCCTAGGCATAGTTTTTTGCTCGAGACTGGTGCTGTAAGGATTCCTCTTCCGATCTGTAAGGATTCCCTGTTTCATTCTTAATTTAGTATATATTTTTAGCCTTCTTTCAAGCGGCTATGACAATACCGTAGCTCTTGGCACTGGGTACTCTATTATTAGGATAAGAATTATGTCATGATGGAACAATGGAAAGAAATCATGTAAATAAATAAGGGCTTGGTCTACTAAAGCTGAGCTCATCACGATTAGTATTCTGTCACAACCACCACCTTCGGATTACCTCGGATTACCTCTAATCACCTCCAATTACCTCTTGTACCTTTAGTTACCATTAGTACCCACTCGAACCTTTAGACCTTTTAGCTATTTATATTACCCATCTTTCAAACCTTTTGTTCCTCCTAGTTATCTCCAGTAGACCTTCAGTCATCTCTTGCGATCCATCCGACCTCTTCTCGCCCTCCAATTCCGCTTCAGGTCAAACGCATACGCTCCATTTTAACAGGTGCTCAATTTTGATCGTGGGATCTTTGTATGCCAAATCTTCTTCCTGAACTTCTTCTCTTTCGAGATCTGCGTAAATTTCGTAAATGCGACCCGGATTGTGAGATCGGTGGCGGTCTTCAAAGCGAGTAGTAGGCTTTCGGGAATCTCCTCGTTGGTTATTTGCGTATTAGGAAGGAAGAGAGAAGTATTTATGATAGCCATTCGAGTGTTCTGGGAGTCGAAGATTGGTTATTGGATGACCTAAAATATTGACATTACTGTTTGAAAAATTGACGGAGCGTGTGACGCTCTGCATGAGCTCGCAAGTATACGATATTTTGTGAAAAGATCGATGTGTGAAAGTACTTCATTTAATCCTTAGAATATTAAGCTAAAGAGAGAAGAAAAAGACTATGAAAGGCGAGAGACCTGTGTCACGGGGTAGAATAGGCACAAGTGAAAGTACAGCTTGTACGGCGATCATTCAATCTGTGAAGCGAATACTAAGCTAGAGAGGAATAAAAAAGAGCAGAATCTAATTATAAAAAGCCCTGAGACTATTCCTATTCGGACGGGTTTCCACTAAATTGCCGCGCACGTGCTCCTTCTCGCATCAGCCATCAATCTCACACCCTCTCTCCACGTAATCAGAAAAAAGTACGGACCACTTCTTTCACTGCAGCATAGGAAGAAGCCGGGCTCGCCTTAGTGGTGGACCTCGGCACTCCAGCCCCGGTATTAAATGGGTCCTCAGCACGCCTAAAGGGGCACACGCCTTCGGAAAATGGGTGGAGCTGACAAAGTTCTACGACGAAGTCCAACGGGCACATTAGATATTTCCCTTGAGATTTTTGGTACTGCGTGAATAGTCTGCGGGAGTAATTTCAAACTACTTGTAAATAAAAAGTAAAATCCCGGGTAGAGGGAAATTTGCTACATTTAAATTGGAAAGCAGAGTAGCGGACAGCAGGTCGGACTCTTTTGTAGTTTCTAGGTGCTGTAGGGCGCGCTAGAGCGTCGGGTAGTTCTGTAGGGACTGGGCCGTCCAGCACGTGACTAAGGTCACGAGCTGTAGACAGGCACGACGTTAAATTTAATCAAATCAAATCAAATCTCTCCACGTAACACATCCACATCCGCACAACATCAAGCATAGATCCCACATCATATTATCCACAACACTTCTTACAAGAACTTCCATCTGGTGCAATGGCCCCAGCCGTTGCATCGTCATCGACAACGCCCCCGAATCCAGGGGGGCAACTCCACCCAAGCCTGCTAGGCATTGTTAATGCAATGCAAAAAGCAGAACAAGAAAGAAAAGAAAGATTGGGCATAGCCCAGGAATTTCTTGAACTAATCGACTCCTGGGCCAAGAGCAAAGGAGAGAAGCAAGCAGCAGCAGTCGTCGCGACTCTGATGAACAAGATCACGCCTGTCATCACTGCCTTTGCAGTAGATCAGGCAGAAGTAATCAATAGTCCAAGTAAGAACTCCCCCGCCATGGCAAGCACTCCCAAACCAGTCGCGCCTAGGAACCACATTGTTGTTGAGAACAACAGCCACGGCCTACCTCCAAAGCCGCAAGAAAAAAGCTCGCCTTGGGTTACAGTTGCTCGCAAAGCAGCCAAGTTACCAACACCGCCCAGTGCGCAAGTTCCGAGAAGACCGGCTCCGACAAGCCGCCCTAAGGCACAGACAACACCCAAGGAAGACAAACGCCTGTTCCTTCGTTTGGGTAGAGATCACCACTGGCACAAATTATCACCAGTCACAATCAAAAAGATAATAACCGACAAGGCTGGGATAGCAGCCTCAGCTATCACCTCGATGTACCCAGTCAGGTCGGGGATCGCTCTCGAATGTGCGTCAGACGCATTGAGAGACACAATCATCAGAAGTGCACCTTCCCTACAGGAAGACAACACAGTGATTGAGGCAGCCTCAAAATGGACATCTCTGATGGTACCACATGTGCCATTGTATATCAGGACACTTGAAGGCAGCATGCCAGTCACCATTGAAATGGTGAAGAACGAGTGCCAGGCAGTATGTGGCGCCACACCAATCCAGGTACGGCCCACAGAAACAAAGCTTGGTCAGTACTCAACGAGCTGGATCATTCATTTCCAACAAAAACCAGCAAACACAAAGTTCCGTCTTTTTGACGAGAGCGGACCGGCAATTCCCTTCTCGCGCCGACGACCAATCGAGCAATGCCAACGTTGCTGGGGATTCCACACTACGCGTTCCTGTACCCGGAGCCAACGATGTGGACGATGTGGGGGAACCCATGAGACATCAGATTGCCAGGCCAAGGTGCCAAAGTGCACAAATTGTGCCGGACCTCACCACTCACATGAGAGTAGCTGCATGGCCCGACCAAGAAGACAAAACGGGATAATTCTGCCCCGTACCCCTGCAGAACTACACATCATCAGAGAACGCGGGCATCGTGATTATCACGCTGCTCTAGCGTATTCGGAAAGGAAGGGCAAGGCAGTTGAAACTGTCATTACCCCGGATTCAACAATGACGTGTTAATGTTAGGGAACCCCTCAACAAAAGCACCAAAAGATAAACATAACACTCTCCACTTTCACCAAGTGAATGTAGGAAGGGGTGGGGAGAATACAGATATAGCATTGCAGCAGGCATGGGACGCCGGTGCACATGTAGTCATGGTACAGGAACCATGGACAAGGAAGAAAGAGGGGGGTTTTATCACCAAAAGTCACCCTGGATACAATAGCCACATACCGTTTGGAGGAACAGACGTCCGGCCCCGCGTGAGTACTTTCACACGCAAAGGCATTGGTGCGACTCAATTTTTTCCGCCGTCATCAGGCCCGACATCTGACTACTGTTTTGTAAAGATGGGCAGCCTGACTTTCGTCAACGTGTATCGTGCCCCGGGCACCAGTGGAACCTTGGAGCCCTTACTTCGGTGGGTAGTCAGAGGACTCGTGGTTGTTGGTGGCGATTTCAATTCTGTGTCACAGCATTGGCAGCCGCAAACGACAATTCAGTACGGCAATGGAGGCCAGATCATGGAATGGGCAACAGCTCACGATATGGATCTAGTTAGCATTGTCGGAGAGCCAACGCATAGGGATGGGAACGTGCTGGACTTAACGTGGAGCAACACAGCTGCAACAGCATCAGTCTCCAAGCAGTATCACTGTACCTCAGATCACTCGACCATCGAGGGTACAGTCTTAAACCCTACAGTATCAGACCTATCTGGAATTGTAAGGAACACTCGTGTCAGCGATGAGAACCTGAAGGAATTCAACCGATGTGTCAGCCAATGGACCAAAGCTGCCCCTCTGGACAGTGTCATGGACATCGAAAAATTCACAGCTAATCTCCTGCAGGCTCTTGCAGACGCGCTGAAGATTGCGGGGAAAGTCCCAGCCATTGAAAGCGGAAAAACCGGGCCCTGGTGGAACGATGAATGTCGCATCAAGTGGCAGGATTACAAGGCAGCGAGAGAAAATCCGGACCTTGTAAGACAGGCGCGTAAAAGCTTTAGAGCCGTTGTGCGAAAAGCCAAGCGAGAGTACTGGAAGAGGCAAGTGGAGGCAGTTACAACTGACGCACAGGTATTCAAGCTCATGAGATGGGCTAAGCCTCGACCAGCAGCTGAGCCCCCTCCTTTGCAGATTGAGGAAAATCGGTGGCTTTCAGACCCGCGAGAGCGGGCTAGTGCGCTACGAGACATTCTCTTGGCAAGATTTAGCAGCGAGAACGACATCCCAACCTGGGAGAATGGACAGGAGGTGCGCATTCCATGGGATACGGAAATATCACTGGAAGATGTGACAAACGCTACCATCTCTGTCAATGATACGGCACCGGGAGCGGACAAAATAACAGTACGTTTACTGAAATCCTGTTGGTACCACCTCGGGCCTCTGGTCAAGGATCTCTACCAGGCCTGTCTAAAAATCGGCCACTTTCCGACGGCATTTAGGGTGGCAGATGTTGTGCTTCTTCCCAAACCGGGACGAAATCTATCAACTGCCAAGGGCTGGCGACCAATCTCGCTGCTGTCGAGCTTAGGTAAAGGACTTGAGCGTCTAGTTGGCAAGAGAATGGCATGGCTGACGATAAGTCACCAAGTTGTTCATCCGCAATTATTCGGCTCAGTACCAGGACGATCTGCGGTCGACCTTGCATCCTGTGTAATCCATGATGCTGAGGCGGCCATGAGAAGCGGAAAATGTGCGGCTATGGTCACACTAGACATCCAAGGTGCGTTTGACGCAGTCCTTCACAACCGACTACTCCAACGCCTTCGAGAACAAGGCTGGCCACTATCTCTGTGCCGGTTCATTCAGACCTTTCTCTGCCAACGAAAAGTCCAGGTGAAATACCGTGGTGGAACCACAGACGAGAAGATGCTGGAATGTGGAGTACCTCAGGGCTCGCCACTGTCACCACTTCTTTTCATGCTCTATATCGCTGTGCTTTTTAAGGACCATGGACTAACGAGCAGGTTTGGCTATGCTGATGATCTAGCCATCATTAGAGTTGGAAGCACCGCGGCCGAAGCTATCGCAGCAGTCCAAGAAGACCTCGACAGCCTCGTCCTTCTCGCCAGAGAACACAGGATCGAATTTGACCCGGCAAAGTCGGAACTTCTAGTGACCGGAGGAGGTCCTAGGAAGAAAATCAACACAGCCAACCTCTCCATCTTGGTGAAAGATCGCCGGATCGAACCGTCGCCTCATATCCGGTGGTTAGGAGTCTGGCTTGACACTCAGCTGAACTTCAAGCAGCATGTACAGGAATGGACTGGAAAAGCTAATCGTCTAGTCCACTTTTTACGACATATAAACGGAGTTCAGCGCGGGGCAGCACCCGGACCTCTAATTCGTGCGGTACAGGCATGCGTTCTGAACACAGCTCTCTATGGGGCAGAAGCGTGGTGGCCGGGTCTTTCTCGAATAACCACCATCCGAGATAAAGAAGTCGGCACTGGAGTAGGGTGGCACACATCTCTGCTGGACAAAACTATCACGAAAGCTATACGAGTAGCACTCCCAGCGTGGCGTACCACTCCCAATAGCGCTCTTCATCGTGAAGCGGGAATTCCCCCGGCATCAATAATTCTCCAACAAAAGATGTTGCGGTCTGCAGCTCGAATGCGAAGAATGGATGCCTGGCACCCTCTAGCCCTTCGGGCGGCGGAGGACCCGAAAGATACTATAAAACGCCTAGGTCTTAGATCGGGACAACGAGATCGCTTGTTCAGACAGCCAGAAAGGTACATGACACGCCTACAAATAAGCGTGCGTCAAGTTCCGACAGCGGAAGGCCCTGGAAAGCTCTACTTTCCCCATGGTCTCCCGGCATCGACACCAGGCAGTCGGGAAAAAGAAGCTAGGTCAGGAAGCATCAAACGATGGTTAACTTCCCTTCCAGCCAACGCAGTCTGTGCCTTCTCTGATGGATCCTCGTCGGGTCCCGGGCAATCAGCTTGGGGTTATGTGGTATACCAAGGAGGCAAACTAGCTGGAAGTGGCTCGGGTCCGCTTCCCGGAGCAGAGGTATTCGACGCAGAAGTTGTAGGCGCTATGAAAGCCTTGGAGGCTGCACTAGCGGTGGGAGAAGGCTTTCCGGTCAGCATTCTTCTGGACAATCAAGCGGCCGTCAGAGCGCTCGAACAAGGAAGATCCAATTCCTCGCAGACAGTGGTGGACAAGTTCTCATCGCTGAGACATAATAGGCGTGTAGAAATACACTGGATACCTGGTCATGTGGGGATCCAAGGCAACGAAGAAGCCGATAAGCTGGCCAAATCAGCCCTGGGAGATCTCAATGACCAATCACTAACCTCAGCTTCGCCCAACGGAGACGAGCAAATTCTGACCTTTGCGGCTCTAGGGAGACTAGTGAAAAGGCGGAGCCAAAAGCTTGTGGAAGAGTGGTGGCAGAAGTATCGGCCTAAACGATACAAAGATCTCGACCTCTACATGCGCTGCAAGCGACCGCCGGAACTGGCTCTGCCTCGATGGGCGTATCACCGTCTTATTGCGGCAAGAACAGGCCACGGGGACTACGCCGACTACCACCGGCGTTTCAACCCCGAACATGAAGATCTGATGTGCATTTGCGGCCGAGAGAAAAGGCCCTGGCATTTTTCAGAGTGCCGACCTGCTCTGCAACGTTGGAGAAGCTGTGAGAAAATGACTCCACCTGGGGTCAGGGAAATGATAGGGGAGAAGGGATGGCAGAAGTTTTTCCAATTCCTAACCATAAGCAGATGCTACAGTCTGCCGAAGAACTGACAGGGTGGGAGTGACCATGCTGAGATAGTTTCTGGCTCGAGAGGAGAGGTGTTTGGAAGATAGGGATACGGTGCAGGGCACCGTAACTCAGACATTTGCTGTGATTTTATTTTTCTTTTGTCGCTTCTGGCTTTAATGCCGGTCATGTAGGTAGCAATGAGCTCGTAGGGCCCATCTACCCGTGTCACGTCTAAATAGATGTTGGGTTCGTCCTGTCACGTTAAAGATTTCAAATTCAAATTCAAATTCAAATCTCTCCACGTAATCCTATATCTTTTTTTTTTTGCATCAGATTTCAATTGCGTATGCAGCTATCTAGCTATGACACAATATCAAAGAAAAGTACAGAATAGATAATTCAACGTAAAGAGCACTCATGCCTCAGATTTCATTTGCAAGTACCACTGCGAAGTTATGGCGGCTTTTTCTTCACCCCAAGTCAACCCTCATCCGTGAATACCCGCCCAGGGAAACGTCTCAAAAACCCTGAGTTATCCAGACATGCCTCAATCATCTTTCAACTTTTCTCCGCGCGAAATATGGTCTGAGATGTCTCCTTCCCAAGTGGAATAGGTGCATAGGTCACTCAGACTATACCTGAGAACACCATCAGGAGGCGGACCACGACACCTTCCATCGTTGGCTTGTATTTATAGTGTCAGCTGCACTCTCGCTAACAAATTCTTGACGCGCACAAAGCTCAATTCGTAAAACTCTTGCCAAAATTCGGAATTTCACGCCCTTCGAGGTTATATCCTTCCTTTGCATCATCTTGTCAGCTTGTCCTGATCCCTCCCACTTCCATCCCAAAGAGCTGTCTCCCAGATTTGTGCGCCACGCTTTGCTTCCTCCGTCGGGCGTAAATATCGGCGTGGGCGTGTATTTGGTGGTCAACTGAGACCAGAGAAGGTCGAAGAGAGGTGTGTTCATTGGAATGAGGATGTACTTGGTCGTACTTGTAGTCTTGATAAGACTTAGGTAGGAATCTAACTCGTTGGAAGCGAAAAAGCGACATGGAGTAATTTCAATTTTTGCCTCGTGGGCCAACTTGATCTGTATTGCGAAATTTGACTGAACTTGGCTCTGGGAGAATATTTCACTCCCAGGTTCGTAGGGAACACCGCGTACAGGTGTTCAGTCTTGGCCTCCTGGGATATCATTTTTCACTAGTAGAGTGAGTTCCAATGTGATATAGGCCTTCACATTATTGACGCAGGTGGTGGTTCCTGGGCTAGTCGGAATTTAAAGGGCGATAGTTCTTTACTGGCCTTCACAAGCCGGCAAGATTTTAGTTTGAGTTGTAGATAATGTGACCGACTGTCATAAATAGGATTCAGTTGATTACTTAGAATCTACAACTGAGGAAGAGAAGGGAGTATAATCAGATTGTGTACAATGTTCAAGCAACTTATTAACAAATTTATAGCCTGAGGCACCTTTGCACGTGACCGCACCCGAACCCATGCTTGTTTGTCACAATGTGACTCAGGGAAGCGGGCTATCCAAGTCGTAGATGGGGAGCGAACATTTTGAATGTTATCCTGAAAAGCCTGAATGGCTACAGACATCGCTCTTGTTGCAGCTTCCAGCGCCTTAAAAATAGCTTTAAGAGAGACTGCTTGTAGACAGTATTGAAGGCCTTTATTCACGGTACCGAAATTTCGAGGGACATTCTCTATCCTACAGGAAGTCAATGGAGATACACGATCAATTAGTGCACTTCCGAAAACGCCTACAGAGTTACTTTTTCTCCCGGATCATCTATATGGCCTGTGGTTGAGTAGAGTGCGAAGCCATTATTTGTCGGCAGAACATTGAAAAGCAGTTTGTTGTGCTCCCCAAGTCTAGTCTTTAGGAGTGCCTGCAATGCATAATCCGAGTAGCTGCGCCTCGAATGATTCATTAGATTTTTTGATTTTCATTGTCATAATGAATCTGTAACTATGTAAGGACATGTAGGGATTCTTAGATTAAACCAAGGTAATAATGGCCCCTCAGTCATTGACCTCGTAGAGCGCATCCATTCAAGCGCCTACCGATGCGAAATTAGGTGCAGGTTTTCTGGTCACGTGTGTGTCCATAACATGGGCAACCTGACAGCCCCAATCACTCCAACTCCTAATAGACTGGGTATGTTTACTCCTGAAATCGGTCTACGGCTGTCGAGGGCTGAGAAACTGACAGTATGTTGAGACAATGGCTTGTCTCATATGAAGCCCAGACAGAAGTTTGGCGATGTGAGGCAAGAATATAAAACTATTTCACTCGAAAATGGGTGTGGGAAAAGGCGATTGGAGGGCATGACTGAACACCTGTGCGCGGTGCCCTCTGCGAACCTGCGAGTGAAATATTCTCCCAGGAGAAAGTTCAGTCAAATTTCGTAACACCGAAGAAGTTGGCCCACAACTACAAGTACGACCCGCACATCCTCATTCCAATGACCACAGCTCTCGTCGAGTTTCTCTGGCCTCAGCTAGTCGCCAAATACACGCCCACGCCAATATTTACAGCCGACGGAGGAAATAAAGCGTGGCGCACATATCTGGGAGACTGTTATTTGGGATGAGCGTGAGAGAAATCAGGACAAGTTCACAATATGATGCAAAGGATGGATACAGTCTCGACGGGCGTGAAAATTCGAATTTAGTCAAGGAGATTTACACATTGAGCTTTGTGCGCGCCAAGGCTTCGATTGCTCGAGTGCAGACGACACTATAAACACCGCCATGGTTGTATTGTATGGTGGTATATCGTCTTGGGCGATCTTGCATGTAGAGTCTGGATAGCTTGGACACAAATTCCACTCGAGACAGGAGACTGCTGGTTCAAATCCGGCAAAACACAATCACATTTCCTGTGGAGATGGTATACATGGATGACGAAGGCATGCTCGGACAATCAAAGGTTTTGAACTTCCCTTTGGTGGGTACTTACGGAGGAGGGTCGACTGTTTGTGTAAGTAAGCATACCTCGTAGTGGTATTTGCAAATGAAGTCCAGACCAGAACTGTCTCTAACGTCAAAAGAGTCATTCAATATGTATATAAAGCACCGTTCATGTGTCATAGCTAAATAGCTGAACTATTAAATTTGGGAGGACTTCTGTCGCAGTATGACTGTATAGAAGACGATGGAATTAGCACAGTGGATTGAGGTCAGATAGAATCAGATATTCGAGTTAACTAAAAGTATACTAAGATCGAGACAGCCAGACTCCTAAGTACAAATTTTCCTCCACGCGACTGATCTGCATGAATAGCGTAATTGACGCGACTCATGTGTTTGACTCTGCCTGACTCGGATTGCCCCTGTAGCAGCTAGACACACCTTGTCATTTAACATGAACACATATTAAATCATTTGAAAAAAAAGAGCAATCTAACATTGAGAAATAGCAGTCATTGCATACCTCACATCTTATAGACTTCAGGGCCTCTAAGTGTGGAATAATTTTGGGCAAAGCCCTCAATGTCTATTGGAAAATATTGAAAATAAAGCTCATATAGAGACAAGTAAAATTTGGGAGAATTTTGTCTGGTTTTACCAGTCTTACATTGTCATAGATTCGGTAGGGACCTTAACTTAAATCTTTTCTATTTTTGTCTGGGATGGCTCGACTGCGTAAGTTGTCATGCTGGCTGAAGCAGCTTAGGTACGTTGTTAATCAGTTTTCAAGATGACTCGCAATCTTAATTTGCAAGTGGGGATGTTAAAGCAAAGCAGCCTCTTGGCTGATAAAATGATCTCTCTACAATGAAATAGAGGTCCCTAGGGAGATTAAATAGCAATCACGATGTCAAACATGCTTATAACAATTGATCAAGTTGCACCTCTTACAACGTTCGCTGTCCGATGTTACTAAAAGTCTCTCCAGCCAACGAAGTTTTAACCAAAGATGCATCTCACGTTCCTCTTTTTTATTTTAATAGTTAGATATTTCCATCAAGTCTTTGCAACAAATGTCCCGTTTTTGGATATGAACATCCCTGATGGTACTACTGGCTTTATTTGTGACATTCATTACTTTAAAATAAGCTATCTATGGTCATCCGCCCAAGGAGCGCTCACAAAGTTTCTACGCAGGTCTCCCTACCACCAATTCCCCGCATTCTTCGAGGACGCACACGCATTTGGTATCGCAGACCAGCTTCTACTTTCTTGGCCTCTTGTGATAAGTAACAAAGTATACACTACTGGTGAGCCAAAGCCTCACTTGATGCAAAAGAAGGACAAAGTCTCCAATTTTTTTATCAAAGATGATTATTTGTAGCTGACATAAAGACCAGGGGTAGTTGGAACTTATCGGGTAGTGATAAATGCCTTTGGTCAAATAATTGGTGTAATAGCCATTACCCAGCTAAATGACGTTCTCCAGAAACCGAGCTTTCGAAAATGTGCCCCGGTTCACGTTTCTGATGAGCAGGATCAGAACAACTCTATCTCAGAGGATCTTATATGGGATTATGTCTATCCCACAAAAGGATACATTTGTGACTTGAAATTTCTGGAAATCTCACAGGTTAATTATGCGCAGGAAATGATTGTTGACCCAGAATTCCAAAGAGAATTAAGGAACACCGGTTATCACAAGTACGTTGAAAATTACAATGGTAAGTTATTCACTGGAAGTGAACTACAGGCCTTCAAAATTCAAAAATTGGATAAATATGGCAAACTAAATGGTGACTATAACTCCGAATCAGCTCTTTTCGACCGCTAATTTTTTTTTCTAGGGAAGCCTGGATCATTTAGGATGATTTTTAATCTGGACCAGGGCTTTATGGGGATCATTCACGTAACTGATAGTGAACGTAAATGCGTGAAAGTTTGGGATCTCACAGAGTCGCCACACATGACGGATAATTCCTCAAACTCCCACGTATTTGATGGAAAAGTACCAGAAAAATACACCCCATACTATTGCTTGAGGCAGGTATATAAATTTGAATATATCAAACTCCAAGCAAATTTCTTCACAAGTCAACTGCATACAGTTTCAGGAAAAGATGAAGACATGTATCCCATTGTGCTTGGCCAAAACTTGATACTCTGGCCTCTGAGATTGCCAGAATCAAATTATCGTAAGCAACTCCATCTAAATATTCTTTCAATTGACTTACACTGAAATAAAGGTTTGAACTATAACCTTGCGATAGGGCTCAACCAAAGCGGGGGAACATTTAATATATACTACTCTAGGGCGAGAGGTGATTTTAAAATTCCTGAGCCATGTGGGATTGATTTCACAATATGACAGATTTTATGTTGTTTGCCCACTTAATTTAATTACGATGTGATGGGCGATTAAACCGCAATAACTTGTCGAAAAAGAGAATCAGATGCTTCATTTGGAAAGAGGTTTTACCGATCCTGCAAAAATTTATTGCACCATAAATAACTAGCTTACGTAATACGTTACTCTTTAGACATTAGAAATACTAATTTTAGGGACCTCACTCTCATATACTACTGTGAATTATGTCTGTTTATACTGAACAATGAACCCTGGTTTATGAAAACCGAATGTAGAGAGGGTTTAAAATATTGACCTTTCAGGTGGCCCTACTCTGAGTGTCGGATAGCGCGAAAACATTGGAGAAGAATGAAACAGGAAAGTACTACAGTCAGACCCCCGTTAAGACGATTTTTTTTCCAAAACGGACTTCGTTCCCATACATTTGCCGATTATACGGTTATCGTTCTTCAACCTCTGGATATCGTCTTAACCAGGGTATTTTTGCTAGATTGGTGCTAAAAATGCCGCCAAAAAAGGGAATTTCCGTGGAGCAACGATATTCTCTGTATGACGATATTTTTCACGGCCCCGGTTACATCGTCTTAACAGGGGTTTGACTGTAAGTGGAAGGTCTATTCTTCTTGCACCAGATTTTAATCGCGTGTGCAGCTAGCTAGGTATGACACACTATCAGCGTTGACGTGCAGAATATATGACACAATTTAAAATAGAGCATTTATGCCTCAGATCCCATTTGGTACTACCACTATAAAGTCATGGTAGCTTTTTCTTCACCCCAAGTCAACCCTGTTCCACGAATACTCACCTAGGGAAAATTTTCATAAACCCTGAGTTATCCAGACATGCCTTCATCATCTTTCAACTTTTCTCCGCGCGATATGTGATCTGAGATGTCTCCTTCCCAAGTGGAATAGGTGCATAGGCCACTCAGACTATACCTGAGAACACCATCAGGAGGCGGACCACGACACCTTCCATCGTTGGCTTGTATTTATAGTGTCAGCTGCACTCTCGCTAACAAATTCTTGACGCGCACAAAGCTCAATTCGTAAAACTCTTGCCAAAATTCGGAATTTCACGCCCTTCGAGGTTATATCCTTCCTTTGCATCATCTTGTCAGCTTGTCCTGATCCCTCCCACTTCCATCCCAAAGAGCTGTCTCCCAGATTTGTGCGCCACGCTTTGCTTCCTCCGTCGGGCGTAAATATCGGCGTGGGCGTGTATTTGGTGGTCAACTGAGACCAGAGAAGGTCGAAGAGAGGTGTGTTCATTGGAATGAGGATGTACTTGGTCGTACTTGTACACTTGATAAGACGAAGATAGGAGTTAAATTCGTTTGGAGCGAAAAAAACGAATTGGTGGAGTAACTTGAACCATTGCCTCGTGGGCCAACTTGTTCGGCAATACGAAATTTGACTGAACTTGGCTCTGGGAGAATATTTCACTCCTAGGTTCGTAGAGGACACCGCGCTTGATATCGCCTGTTTGGCTGGAAAAAGAATAGAAAGTGTTAGTGGCTCTATTTCTTTGAATCTAATATTTCTTGCCGGTGGGCGGAATCCTGGGTCAAGCAGAAATAAACTCGGAAGCCTCGGCAGTTAGCAACTGCCGATCCCGAAACTTGGAGAGCAGCCAAATTTTACCACAGTAGAGAGTCTGGACGGCAAAGATCGAGCTTTCAAGGCTCACCATTCTTTCTATATTTTAAACTTACAAGGGCCCAAAGCAGTTTGGGGATGCAAATACGAAGTGAGCATATGGGGCTTAACTCATATTTACACAGAAGAAAAGTAGCCGAAGTATTAAGTCCAGGTTGTCCATGTGGCTACCAATCACAGAACCCCAAACATATGAATATGTCCTGTCCCCGATGGTCAAATGATAGAGCTGAGATCTGGAGACAAGCCAAAGATCGGTCCTACGAAGCGATGATAAACATTCCTGGAGATATAAAAAGGATAATACAGTGGATCCTACATCATGGTTGGGTAGAGAAATTCCAGATGACAAAGGCGGTCGAAATGCTGCTGAGGGAAAGGAAAAGGTCAAATAATTTTTGGGGCGGGTAGAGATGATCTGGTTGGGTTACATGGAGCGCACTATAGTGTAACTGCGCTTCCTAAAGGATACATTATAAAAAACATAGAAATTAAGCAGGAAGGTTTGGGGGGTTTTCACCAAAAGATTTCCTCCCATATAAATTAGAAAGTATGATAGACACCTGCATGGGCCCATAGGGCGCCAAATTAGGATAATGAATTCAAATATTTCGCGCCGCGGAAAATTTTGGACAATGAAGTATCAGATGCCGCATGGT
The DNA here is from genome assembly GCA_905067625.1 of Blumeria graminis f. sp. triticale. Classification (NCBI taxonomy): domain Eukaryota; kingdom Fungi; phylum Ascomycota; class Leotiomycetes; order Helotiales; family Erysiphaceae; genus Blumeria; species Blumeria graminis. The sequence goes on along the minus strand of LR898472.1, from coordinate 10,404,849 downwards.
GTTAAGGGCGAGGAGAATTACGGACACCGCACGTAAACAGTACCACAAAGAGTTATTATTTTTCTATAGAGATTTACTACAGGAAATCCCTTGAACTAAATATGCCAGCTACAGCCACCAGGGATCCTGTATCCCGACACGTATTCTTTTGATACTGAGTGATCTGTTATCCAGCCTCAGCATAATTAACCGAGTGATTCGAGTCTCAAAAAACTCTGTTATAGATAACTTGGTTAGTGTCCTTGAACAAGGCTGGGCCTGAAAGATAGCCCAGGCTAACCGAACTGGGCACAGCCCGTAACATATGGTCTGTTTCCATTTTCGCCGAAATTACAGTTGTAGTTTTTTGTCTGTACAATTTTAGTTAGTAGGCCCTTACATTCCAAATACTAGTCCTGGCCTGAACATATGTAGATTCAACTTCTCTACTGTGTCCCTGAGAATTTGTTGGTCTGCTAGAAAGAGTTGGGGCTAAATTTGCGCCTGGATCCTGCAAAGCTTGCCAAGACTACAGCTCTTTCTTCACTCTTCCTCCCGGGAAGGCTCGGATGTCCAATCTTTAGTCCAGTCATGCAGAAGCAACTCCTCTGCTTGACAAATGCGCATAGTGTCCACAAGTCTGTAGAAAGTCCTTTCTCATAGCCAATCTACTTCTTACATCTACGCATTAAAGCTGCCGTCCTAACACTTTCTCTTCTCGCGATTCTAATACATAAATTTTAGTAGAATTTGAACAGTTTGTAAAAGGACTGGTCACGCTAGCTGTTCGCACAAGTGAATCCAAAATGGAGTTTATATTCTGTATAACGAAATCAGTATATGAACTACGCGATTAAGTATATGCTGAGCCTTACGTTACCCACCCGAACTTGGCTTTCAAATAATATCACGTGAACAGTCATTACAAGTGGAATCGGACAACTCCGACTCTAACCATACAAGGCGGTAAGCCTGTAACACAGTTACTTTCTTCATTAAATGAATCGTGGTTTGGATTTCTCAAGGTCTCCTTGAGCAATTTCCGACGTCATCAATTCCATGACACACAACAACTAGTTTCCAGCTATGTAATTTTGAAGAACTGCTTGATTGACGAGACTTTACGCCAGCGGTATCTCCAGCTAGATGCCTAGCTATTTGCCAACTGACTCGTAGATTCCACTTGAATTTGGGAAATGACAGCGAGCCATCCCCATTCTTTCTTTAATTTTCCTTTCCGTGCCGATGGAATTGATCTGGATACTTTCAAGATAAAGTCTCCCTATATGGTTTTCTCGAGCTACCACATCAAATTGTTCTCTTCGTCTAAAAATCGAACTCTATTCAGGCTGTTCGTAACCCACGATGCTACTTAAATTAAGTCTCGTATTCACCATTTTTTGGCTTTATCATTGCGTAACCTCCAAAAAGATACCATTCTCGGATTTTTTTCTCCCACTTAGTATCGACGGATATCTATGTGGAGAGAATCTTTACAACATCTTGTCGATAAGAGATGCGGCGACGAAAGCTCATCGATCTTTTCTCTTCGAATCACCACCATCAAAATTTCCTGCGTATTTCGAAGACTGGTCTACCTTCAGTGTTGTAGATGAGATTTTCCTTACCTGGCCACTTATATTGTCGGATAGAAGCTCTTCTACAAGTAATAAAGTCCCTTGTATTTTTGGTTCAAGTTTAGTAATTGTAACTAACACCAAAATTGGCAGTTGGGAGAGATCGAGTTGTTATCAATTCCAAGGGACAAATAATGGGCGCAATAACTGTGAATTTCGATGAAACAGTTAATTCCGCATCCAATTACAAGAAATGCACTCCAATAAGCTTCAATCCCAGCCCGGAAGAGAATCTATCTGCTGATTTAGATCTGTTCTGGAGTAAGGAATATCCTACGATGGGATACGGGTGCGGCCCATACTTATTACCAAATTTGGAAATCGATCGACTGCGGATATTCATATCTAATCGGCACTTAAAGAGGCAGGTCCAGTATATGCGAGGGACAGATCAACCTAGAGAATACACAGGTAATTTATTTAACGGAGATAAACTTCTAGCTTACAATCCCTATAAAAAGAATGAACTTGGAAGCGCCTCTGGTTTTTGGAACCCTATCCTGTAAAGTTTTACAAATTCTAATGTGTATTTACAGGCCAATCTATGCCATGTCGGATTATTTTTAACTTAAGTGAGGGCATCAAAGGGGTCATATACGGCGCTAATTTGGATACTAAATGTCAAAAAGTATTCGATATATCAAAACTAGTGTACGACCCCCCTCAAATTCCAGTAACTATTACAGACTACGAGAAAATGGAAGAAAAAAACCGAGAGTACTCGTGCGCCAATGAGATGTTGAGGTTAGGGCTTGTTTTGAATTTCATAAATTTCGCCAAGGCTCAGATTTCGCGAGGCTTAGTAGATGATGGATCTCAATATCCTATTTTACAAGATTCGAACTTACTTTTGTGGCCCATCAGGTTACCAGAAAAATTAAATGACAGTGGGTATAAATATACTTAATCTTATCATCTGCTGACTTAATGAGCACAGATTTGCCAATTATATTTGCTGTAGGTTATAGTCTAAACGACAAAAAATTTGAGGTATACTATTCGTTGTTACTTCTGGATAAGTATATTAAATACACTAAATGTTAGACGATGATATTTTTATCGTGACCAGATACTACCCCAGCACCCAGAGGGCAAGACACATATACTCCAGATCAATATACGTCTCTTCGCTACTGAAATCGTTGTTTCGTAGAAACTAGATATCTAAAACTAATAACAAATAGAATCACCATTTCTAAGGTATTAGTGCCCTGCACAACAACTTAATCCTCGCGCGCGCGTGCGTGTATGCATGCGTATGTTAATTGCGCTGCTTGATTATATGAATATCTAACACATTGGGCTCCTCTCTGGCCCAGACCACACCATGTACAGTACTCCTTCCCCCTTTGTTACTTGAAAATTCAATAATTATTACCCGTGATGAAAAGCCATTCAGCTCAGTATTTACCCGTAGAATTTGGCCACTTTTTGCACGGAACCTTCTACCCATAAAAATAAAATGGTAGTAATGGAAACTGCGTTCGTGGGAAAAAGTCTCAAAAACCTGCAACCCCAGCGAGGCGAGGCCTAGACACCGGGACCACATGAGGTGCGCATATTCATCTATATCTCCCGTCTTTGTAACAGTCGAGGCCGACTTGATCCAATCCACTATCTCCGTATCGGGTGCTGGGAACGCTCCGGAAACTCATCGGATGGCTTCTCCTCCATGATCAAGGGTGAGTGATGGGTAGGGCTCCGACCCTACCATCTGATCTGATCGTGGTCAGCTTCATGATCATGATCTTAGGGGGGTGTATTGAGAGATGAAGACGATTCAGACGGCGAAAGCGATTGGGAATCCTCGTCGAAATGAGGACTTTGTTACTCAATCTCGGTTCTGCAGACTCTACAGTGAGAGCTGGAGGTTCGTAGGGGACACCACTGACAGGCATTGAGAATAGTCCCCCTAAATATTCGTGGCTCGATGTTGAATTGTATGTCTTTCAAGCCGCTTACCCAACTAGACTTTTAATAAAATGCAGGTCTATCCTATTGTAATAAAACATCAATTTTCGTATGTGAAGGCCGGAATAAAATCCAACCCATTACCCCTATCTCACATGCATAATCTGTAGTCCATAAATAATATAGCCCTGTACAGCCAATACTAGGGACCATTGCCGGCAAAGACGAATTCTTCACCCTCCAGCCGTGCCAGTGTAATGGCTCAGTATGATCTGCATATCCAGCATAGCCAAAAAGAATCACAATCGAGTCCAAGTCGAAAGCAACATCAAGCATATCTCCATTTGGCGACTTCTCAACAATGCCCATCTTGCGGTCTTGATCTGGGTCCTTCACCTCTTTCTAACCACACATCATCTCGCTTCGACGACCGATAAAGGGGTTGTTCTAATTGCAAACGGGAGCTTGCCCCACCAGTTACCAGCCAACTTGCACTACATATTAATGACAATACGTATATCCGCAAGGAGGAAACGAAGTCATAATCTACAAAGCTCGGGGGTTGGTTAATGGGGGACCGTTGCTCTAATGGGGCTTTACATCTTGAGGGATAACAGGTAGCTGGGACGTAGGACGAGCGAGTGAAGGGGTCACAAATGGGCATCCCGGGACTCATAGTTTTCGAGTGTTTTCGACTTTGGGGTACTTGTGGGCGCCGAGGCGACGATTCGGATAGTTCACCAACACCTTCAGAAGAGTCAACAATGGAAGATGCTGTGGCCCGCCTCGTGGTCATCATCTCCCCGAATTCAAGTCTGGATAGCCTGAACACCTACCTCACTCGAGAAAGGGTGGGCTGTGAGGCCATATCTCGCGCGGCGGCTATATACGATATTACAAAGGTATGTTATGGTAGAAAAGAGTTTTTCCCGTTTTATCTTTGAACATCCACGGTTGAGGGAAGGCTAAAACTCCTTGTCACCAAGGTCTCGAGTGCTATCAGCGAATGCACCCACTACATGAGTGATTCAAATGTCAAACTAAGTTATCTTCGTATATAGAATTTAATTTAATTGACTAATTGAACGTATCAGGCTGAAGCCCTACGCCCAGGAGGCTTGACACGGGAGCGTGTCAGGAGAACCCACAACTACAACTGAAGCTAGCTTTATATAGCTAGTAATTTACATGAATAAGAAAAAATAAGAATGTCGGGGAAAATTTTCAATGCTCTGACTTGGCGCCCTGCGCCTAAACACCTTTCTTATTACAGTTTGCCTGTGTTATTTGTACTCCAAAAGACCTCGGTCTCTCCTGTCTAACTTTGCTCCCAATAACATCCCGTCACGGTGAGAAATCGATAGAATTCTACCAACCCCTTCTCTCCTAACAGTGCCAATCCACTTGGCTCTGAATCCTTCGTTGTTCTTCGCCATTGATTTAGCGCTATCCGGCATTCCAAAAAATTCTACGGGCGTCTTTCTCGACCACATTTGCACCTACAATCTATTCCTTCGTGGTGAAACCTTTTATGGTATTTGGAGAAATTTCCATGACCAGTCCTAGCTGCTATCAAATGATGATACGCCTATCTTGCGAGAGCTAGCTCTGGTGGATGTTTTAGTTTCTGTCGGTAAAAGGATCATATTTGGCAGTATGAATTGTTCTATGTAGTTGCGTTATTCAGATTGTCGTTGGGACACTGACAGGGGTCTGATTTAGCTCATTAGCGAGGCGCTTGGAGTAGTGGAAGGAAGGGGAGATGGAGAGGAAAAAGGAGAGACAACGTTTTATGTATTTCGAGATACCAGTCAATTGACATTATTCACCGACTTCGTGACGGCACCCAATTTGTATTACTTCGTGTTTTACCAACAGTTTCATCAGTAAATCTAGGTCTTTGTATCGACTAGGTCTATTTTTATGCCACCAGGCTTCGATAGACTCCTCACAGTGGTCTCTAACGTATCAGTTTAGCACTGCAAAAGTGAACCTTTGTCCTTAGTTTGACCTCGAGATAATCAATGCATCTGTAAAAACTGGAGCATCTTTCAGAGCTGATTCGGCCAGTTTATCGGCATGGATGTTCCCAAGAATTTCAGAGTGGCCTGGAATCCATCGTATCTCTACTAACCCGTTAATGTGTGTTAGAGTCGTAAATTGGTCAACTGTAGCTTGAGGTGACTTGCTTTGGCCTATTCTGAGGGAGTGGAAAGCTTCAGAATTATCGAGGAGTACCTTAATAGGGAACTTTCCTGCCAATTTTATAGCTTCTTCTAGGGCTTTCTGAGCGCCTAAAAGTTCTGCGTCGTACACTTCTGCTCCAATAATTGTACCCGCACCGCTTCCGACTAGCCTGCTTCTCTTGTATAAGGCGTATCCCCATGCAGATCTCGCTGGGACGCTTGACGAGCCGTCTGAATATGCGCATACAGTCTACGGCGAGAGATTTTCTATCCATAACTTTGCATAGTCCGATACCTTTTTCCTATCAAGACCCGGTAAGAGCCAGGCCGGATTGGTTTTTAGTTATGGGAGATTTTCAGGGCCTTCTGCGATTGGTACATTCAGAACACAATTCTGGAGTCGTATCAGATAGCGCTTCGGGACAGTGATAGATCGAACTTCATGGCCTGCTCGGAGCTCAAGACACACTATCACATCTTTTTGTGCCTCCCTAGATCTCAGTGCCAGGAGGTACCATACGTCCAGGCGTTGAATACGAGCTGCTGACCGTAGTCGTCTCTGGTCCAGAAGGATTGCTGCTGGTGGGATGCCTGACTCTCTTCGAAGAGCCAAATTTGGAGTTGTACGCCATGCTAGTAGTGCTGCTCTAGATGCCTTTGAAATTGTTATGTCAAGCAACTCAGTATGCCAGCAAACGCTGATGCTAACTTTTTTGTCTTGCCTAGTGGTAATACGGGACAGGCCTGGCCACCAGGCTACTGCTCCATATAGTGCCATAGTGAGAACGCATGCATGGACCGCTTTAATTATCGGTACCGGTGCTACGTCGCGCTGAACAGTGTTAATCCGACGTATTAGCTGGGTTACACGTTGTGCTTTCCCGCACCATTCTTGCACATCTTGCTTAAAATTCAGCTGAGAGTCAAGCCATACTCCAAGCCACCTCAAATGTGGGGATGGGGAGACATTGAGACCTTTCACCTGGACTGTAAGACCTGAGGTGTCCAATTTTTTCCTTGGTCCACCACCTATTATTAAAAGCTCTGTATTTGCGGAGTCAAAGTTTATCTTGTGCTCTTCTGCCAGCTTAACAAGTCTGTCTACTTCTTCCTGGGCCGATGGGGCAGCTTCGACAGCAGTGCAGCCTAATCCGAGGATGGCGATGTCATCAACGTATCCGTATCTTTTTGCCTTCTCATCTTGAACTAAGACGGTAATATATATAAGGAAAAGGAGTGGTGAGAGTGGTGAGCACTGCGGGATTCCGAGCTCGATAGTTTTGTCGCGAGTTAACCCGCTCTAGTGGCGGACCCGAATTCTCCGCTGGGCCAGAAAAGAGTCAATGAATCGGCATAGAATCTTCGGCTACCCCTGGTCCCGCATTCTACGCAATAGACGCTTATGAAGCACTGCATAATATGCTCCTTGCACATCCATTGTGACCATGGCTATGAGCTTGTTGTTCCTCATTGTTGCCTCGGCGTCGTGAATGACACAGGAAACAAGATCGACAGCTGAGCGTCCAGGTAGTGTACCAAAAAGTTGTTGGGGAACTACTTGGTGCTAGATAGCTGACCACGCCATTCTTTTGGCTAAGTTGCGATCTAGTCCTTTACCTAGACACGAGAGAAGAGAGATAGGTTGTCACCCCGTAGGAGTAGATAGATCTCGTCCTGGCTTTGGAAGCAGGACTGCTTCTGCGGCACGAAACGCTATTGGGAATTGTCTATGGTCCAGACAAGCTTGGCATATGTTTCTCACATGCATTCCAATTACTGTCCAACAAGTCTTGAGCAATCTCACCGTTAGTTTGTCAGTTCTTAGGGCCGTGTTACTGCCGCCAAGTGTGTATTCTGTAAGTTCCAGCAATGATATTGCATTATCCCAAGGGATCAGCTCCGGTTGGCACAGCTCCCATGTGGAGAGATCTTGTTCTACGTCAAAACGAGCCATAAAAGTATCTCTCAAGCTCTCCGCCCTCTCCAGTGGGTTAGAGAGCCATTTGTCTTCGCCAACTCTTAGTGGGGGGCTGTCGACATAACTTAGGCTTGGCCCACTACATCAGCTTAAATACCTGCGCATCTATGGTGGTATTTTCAGATATCTTCCTCCAGTGCTCTCTTTTGGTTGATTTGATAGCAGCTCTGAAAATTTTCCTAGCTTGGGCTGCTGGAACTGGGGAAACTCTAGAGTCCTTGAATTCGCGATGCCTTGTCTTTCATTCATTGTTCCACCAAGGTGCCGCCGTTCCGGTGGATATTGATGGTTTACGTCCAACTGCTTTACGAGCATCATCGAGTGCCGCAAGGAGTGCCGAGATATGGAGGTCATAGCACGTATACCATTATCTATTGCATGTAATCAGTATTTTTTAGAAGTCAGAATAAATGGGGCTATCAAGTAGGCCACATTGTTGATACACGTGTGATTACAAATTCTTTATTTAGTTTCACGTCAGTAGTTACTTGAATCAATGCGCTCTACAGATTCAATGACCGAGGGAGCATTATTTTCTTTAAAGTATTTAAAATTAGTGCATTTCATAACTGATAACAGAGTTCTGTATCTATAAATTTTTCCTGTGTAATCAAGCATCTATTTCTAGGACTACGATGAGCGAGGTACAAGCTCCAGCTCTATATTCAAAACGTCAGAATAATTGTTTTTCACTTGTAAGTTTATTTGACGTCCAAGAAACTCTATTTGCTCTACTTAACAGTACTTCTGGGGGTTTGGCATCAAGTCTACAAAACGTACGACCTGGAAGAAAGGCATGAGAGCTTTGACGTCTAAAATTTAATCTATCTTCCTCCTGAGATCTTCAGAGCTCCTAGTAATGTTAATGGAGCGACTCAAATTCCAGCTCAGAGTGAGATCTCCTTGAAAACGTGAAATTCATTCGGTTGGCTTATTAATATTATGACCATTAAGCGGGGAAAAGTTAGATTTGCTCCCCACTTTCCAACTTTCTAAAGCACATATCCACCACTTCCAGCCACACCCCAGCTTCTCACTCCTTTGTTTTCTTCTAGTTCTACACACCGCCAAAGAGCTTCTCTTGTTTTCTCGAGTTGCCCGCTCTCTTCGTATGCCCTTGCGAGTACAAACCATGCATCACTACAATTCCAGCCTGCACCAGTGTTTGTAAGGGTACGGAGAAGCCCAAAAGCTCTATCTCGTGCAGCTAATCTATCAAGCAACAAAGTAGATGGATCTTTGTGGCTGAATTCACGAGAGAAGCAAGTGCCACTTCCAAGATCAACATGTTTCGGTTGCCTCTCTACAGTTATGCCGCTTTTTATGGTCACAGGAAATCCAAGAGGTCTTGCCGGTGCTATTTGGATAGTGGATGACCTCTTGCTTGTTAAAGACGATTTTAAGTTTTGTCGAATAGTTACATTTGAAGTTGAAGATGAAGGAAAAATATTATCGGGGGGTGTGATGGTTGGAATTGGGGGGGGTGGAAGAAGCTCTTGAGTGTAGATATCTATTAAAATGCCAGAAAGACCTATAATTGCACTAGGATGGTCACGAAAATGTGTTAGGGCAGTCTCAAAGTGCATCAGTGCAGAGTGATGCGACTTTTCTGCAATGGCAAGATAGCCAAGCTAGAAAGTGTTAGTAAATAAAAACTTCAATTCTGTAAGACTTACTTCAGCGTAGATATCACCCCAGACTTCCCCGGGTCTTTTTCTAAAACTCAATCCAGCACCAAAAACTGATTGAGAGCCTTTCATTTCCTTCATGATACTAGTATCAATCTCACTCATAAGCTGGTGTGCTTCATTAATGGCACCATGTGCATCTTCATAAAAAGAGGCTCGTCGGTATAATCCACTAATCATGAGCCAAACCTTAATGAGAATAGCTAGTTTTCTTCTTCTTTGCTGATCATTCGAGAAGCGAACAGCTGGGTTAAGACAGGAGTGATCAAGGAATCTAATACCCTGATTTTCCTGAGTATGAGATATAATCTTAGGATCTTCAGTCACTGATTTTGATTGCATTGCTAAGTAGTTCTTGCTAGAACTTTCTGGGTTTATGGCTCCAAACATTTGCCCTTGAGGATGAGATTCTTTGCCAGTAAAATGTTCGGAAATTTGGTCTTTGGCAGTTTCTATCATTGTTCTTGATTCCTGATCCTCAGACATTCGAACTTGAGTATTGTCCTCTTGATACTGCGATGCAGTGAAATTTGCCTCTTCATTTCTGTGAGATTCATTCATATTCTTTTTGAGGAATTTAATCGAGTTCACTTGAGAATCAGTACGTTGACTAGGCTCATTTCCTCCAGTAGTCTTTTGTGTGGCTACCTGGATATCTTCACCAGTGACTTGAATTTTTGGTGTTTTTGTTATCTTTGTTTTAGGAGATGCTGGACGAGCCATAAGAGAATCAGTGTTAGTATGAACTCTTCGCGCTGAGCAGCCAAATAAACTCCCTTTGATGGGCCCCATGGAGTGGTTTGACATTGCAGGTAATTGATCAACTGGTGGTCGATCCTCTTTGATATCTCCAAAAAGTTTTGCAAATAAGCTTAGTAGTTCATCGCAAGCATTTACGGTGACCTCAGGTCCTTCTAAAACCTCTATTAACGCCAATTGTGTCATTTTGATATCAAGTAGATTCTCTTTCTCGAATTCATTCATGACTTCAATCACACCTTTGGTTTTTTTAGCTTGTACTTCAAACTTATATTGGTATGTACTACCTTCAATTGGATCAGTGTTCCCAGAAGATGATTTTACTTGATGTTGAAATTGTTCAAAGGCACCCGCACATGACTTGCTAGCCATAGAAAATTTTTGGCGAGCACTGAGAAGCAGCGACATCAGATTCCATAGAGGTATTAACACAATTTCTCTTTGTGAGCATCTGGTATGATTTAAATTTTCAATTGAATGCGTATCTGATGAAATTGGTAGAAGACCACATTTTACAACTTCTATTGCATCAGATAGTTGTCTCTGCTCTGCAAGAAGAAGCCCGAGAGCGAAAATTGTCTCCGGTTCTCTTGTGCTTTCAAATTGCGGTAGAAGTGATTTTCGAAAGTACTTCTCTGCTTTAGATTGCATATCGGATCTAGATGTGGCATCAAAGGTTAGTTGAGCATATTGCGCATATCCGATTCCAACACAACGCCATGCTAGAGCAATAGTTTGGGGTGAAACTTTAGGTTTTGGAGATAATGATGGCTCGTCATGAGAGCTTCTGTCCTCTGGATTGGGGTTATCCGAGAAATGCGCGTTTAACCAATCCTCCAAATACTTGCAGGTCTTATTTGCATAATTGGCCTCTTCAAAGTATCCATAGCGGCATATGGCCTTGATATACTCACAGGTCGTCTTTATAAAGACTTCATCGCCAAAAATTTCATCGTCGTTTTCTACTGGTCCCCTCTGTCGTGATCTACCTTTTGTTACTTTGTCCATAAAAGTTTCGAATGCCTTAAAGGCCAAGTCGAACTCTGCAATGGTCAGATGCACGGTAAAGAGATAGCGAAGAATGGTAGTCGAGTGAAATGTTTTTTTGGAGGCTCTGTAGAGAATTTCGAGAACATCCCTACTGACGGCTACTGCTCCACCATCGCCAAGATCAGTTTCTTTCCATGCATAACCACAAATAATTCGCCAATTTTGCATTACAACTTCAACAAAAGCTTCTACTTCTTCATCGTTACTTTCGGCAGTAGGAAACGGAGCCTCGCTCATAAGAATCTTTTCATACTGAGATTCAACTTTCTTAAGCTCAGCTCTCTGTTGATATCTTGTAGATACCTCGGGGTATGCTACTGACAAAGCTGTAGTGGGATATGGTAGGTCATGTCTTATAAGATGTGACAATGTGATGTAATATTCCCTCCAGACATGCCTTCGAGAAGACTCGGCACATTTATTCTGAACAGAAGCTGGCACCGAATCCTGAACATCCCAGAATTTCGCCCATGATCTGAATGCAGATAGTGTATCAGTTTGTAGAGTTGCTGAGGTTCTTGTTTTGACCACTTCGCTACATAGCATGCATAAGCTAGTTAAGAAGAGTTCTACCCACAATAATATTTCGTTTTTGTACCTGATGCTTTCTAATAAACTTAGCAGTATCGGTAGTGCAGATTCAAGTGTATCTAAAGCTTCCGAAACCAAGTTATTCTTCTGAAGTGAATTGCCTTTAATGTAAGAAGCCTTGATGGCGCATAGCTTAGTCCACTCAGATACTTTATTCTCTGAACTATCTACTTCTGCATATTCCTGAACGATATTACTAGGAAGTTTTGCGATAGCCGAAGAAAATTCACCCAATTGCCAGTATATCCAACCCAAGCAAACCTGTGCTTGAAACCAATCTTCGTTGTGCGTCTTATCTTTACTGATGGACTCTTCCAATACTGGTATGAATTTAGAGATTCCTAGAGAGGTCGAGGAAATGGATGTTGTGGTAGTGTTGAGAACTATTGGGAGTGGTGGATTAATTATTGTAATATTTTTATGCGCTTCCATAGCTAGGGTGTATTCGCATTCGGCTGCCGTGATGAGACCTGGTATTTGGAGTCAACTCTTTGGCTATGTCGTCTATGAAATAGAATAAATATGCTGCTCTTTTGATAACGTACATGATCGATGTTGGGAGTATTTTCGTATTTTTCGAAGGAGCTCAGGTACTGCGCTCCAATTTCCGTGACATCTTGCTTCATTCAGTTGGTGAATGTAAGCAGCAGCCTTAGTTTCCTCGCGCTGGTACGTGATTAGCAGTCTTTCTCAGGCCAAGGTTTGCGATGGCTTACACTCATATTCTGTAATATTAAGAGGACTTGATTTGGAAGATAACTTGGATGCACAGGACATCTGAGATTTCAAAGCATGACGTGCAACATTTATCTCACGACACTTCGATAGGGGATTGGCGTCTTGATGTACATCTGCGTCGCTTAACTAAAACCGTATACCAACCGAGTTAGAAGCATTAAGATAAGCAGATAAGATTTGTCTTATCGTTACTCTAGCCCTGACGTAATCCGCAAATAAATTTCTTGTGAAATGCAGCAATCGATAAATAAGAATTTTTAAGAGAATAATGTTCACCAATCTAAACCAGTCGAAAGTATCTGCGCACGTCTAAATCAAACGCGATTATCATGTCCTTTCCGCCAGAGCTTCGAGTTCTGTGCAATCAGCTATCCTCGACTCATGCAGCTAATCTTCCAAGTCTTATTCCAACACTTTCAGAATATATAGCACGTTGCCAGGATCCTCTATCATGTTTTACCTCCAAGTCACATACAAAAAACACCTCTGTGCTTGTTCACAAGTTAAAAACTCAGATAACAGCTCTCCTCCAAGGAAAAGATCCTGGAGAGAAGTTAACTGCTATTGTACTTATCAAAGCCGTTGTTGAAGTCGGGGGCACAGAGGTTCTAAGTTCATGCGAACCATGGGTTAAGGGTTTACTAGCACTAATCACAGTGGGTAATCATCTGGGGTTATCTAAGCAGTCTGCTAACGAAAGGTTAGAAACACGACTGTATAGTGTTAAAAGAAATGTGTATAGCAACACTCACTAAAATTTATATCCTTACCCACCAAAGTCCATCTATTGTGCGTGAATTAACTACGCCTACACTACCAGCATATGTGAGCTCGTGCCTAGAGGTTATAACTTCTTGGTCTATAGAAAATACGCAAGAAGTTCCCATATCATTACAGGAATCAGTGATCCACTCCTTTGCCTTGCTTGTTCCCCATCACAACAGTCTATTTAGACCATTTGCCACGCAAATACGCACATCTCTGAATAGGCTTTTGACACCATCGATGTTAGATATCCCTCCCATACCAAGCTCACTTAAAGAAGGCGCTCAACGGCTTTACATTCGACTCTACCAGACTGCACCTAAAGACAATGGCAGGGAAGAGTGGAATAATGGTATACGAAAGCTAATAAAAAATATACACGTGACTTCTGATCAAGTTTTTCGTACTGTTATCGAAGAATGGGAATCCAATTCTGGCTATATTATAGGAAATATTAATCCGAACGAGAACCTGAAGGGAGGTGACGAAACTGTCGATTACCTGAATAGCTGGACCGGCATTGAAGCCGGTTCTGATCGACTGATAGGAATGATACAACTTCTAACTCAGTTTTTCCTAACTGAAACTTCTTGGTCTGTCGCAACACCAATAGGAGCTATTATGGATTTAGTTAATCGAATTATATCGATCAAGATACCAACTAATACTTCTACAAGCTCAAACACGCAAAAAAACGAAGCTATTCGCCTAAATCCCAACTTCGAAAAGGAAGAACAGGAAATTTTATGGACCCGCATGCCTTACATATACACATCTACGATACAGCTTCTCGACGCGATTGCAAATAGACTTCAGGAACACTTTACGTCTATCGCTTTTGAATGCTTTGATCGAGTAGCATGGATATTCCCTTACGGCAAGGATAACTCCGAGTTCAGATTAGCTAGCTTCAAATTTATAAGCCGAATTCTAAAAATAGTTGGAAAAGAGTTTACCGATGCTCAAATGAGTAAAGCCCCAATCATTATCAACTCGTGCTGTCAAGAGCTTCTCAAAAATGAAGTAATACCAACAAGTTTTGATCAAACTGGAGTCGAACCTTTAGCTCGCGACGTCAAATATCTTGACTGTAAAAATTCTTTGCTACGTTTATCAAACTTTACCGCTCAGCTAGATATCAAGGAACCAGATGTTGCTAAAGCAGCCTCTAAACTTTTGCCGCTTTTAATATCGAATTTACCTCAAAACCTTTTACACATATCACAACGCGTAAGTTTAGAGAGAACGGCCATCCTAGCAAAAAATAAAGATACATTGTTAGCTTCTATACTCTATCCGTTCATAGGAAAGTGTAGTAAACCGATGGCTAGTATAATACCACACCTCTCTCGGGAGTTTCCGTCAGAATACGTTACGGAGATTCTTTTACGCCCACGGATGCCTCTTCTCTTAGAAACAGAGAGGTCTTCCGGCGAAAATTTAGAAATTGATTCTGAGGAAGAAGTAATGGAGTTTGAACGCGAGATTTCAGAAATTCGTAACACTGAGACGTTTAATACGTTATCTTACTCACCAAGAGTTAGCTCTATGGCAAAAGATGAACAGCAGGATAAATTTGATGACATGAAATTTGAAGCTCCAACTCCCACTGCTCCTCTACTTAATAAAGCCATGACAGGCACTCCGACAGACGAAAGAAAAAATACTAAAACCCACATTGATTCTACCATGTGTGTAGACTCCGATAGCAGTGACAATGAAAGTGTACACCTCTGTATGCAAATAGATACGGATTCAGATGCATGAAATGAATAGAAAGACGAGTGTTTTCGGGAAAGATCTACTAGCCGGTTGGCTGAAAATTTTGCCCTTTCAAATTATCAGCTCGGATGAGCCTCAAAATTACTAAAAAGATAAGGCTCAAGACTAAGGATAATTCTAGTAGCATGACTGTCTCTCAAATTTTAACGCAAATAATTATTTACTAGACTTCTTACATGATGAATTTTTGGATCTATAATAAAATGTCTATAGATAGGGCAAAACTAAAGAAAATTTACGTTGGTTGTGCTACTTTCTAATGATTACAAAAGGCCGTAAAGCTTTGGGGCTTTAGTGGCATAGTCTTCCTTTTACAATTAATATCTGAGACATCAATTATTATAACAATTACTGACCGCACAGGTACTCGTAATTTATCATGACCTATGTTGTCATGGCTAGGAGACCTAAAATTTAATTTTTGATGAACGTATTCTTAACAAAGATACTTGGGACATGGTATTGCGTTGTAAATGTTGACTTTTTTTAATCATTTAATGTTTATGCAGCTATAAAGCTATGACACATGAACAGTGCTATATATATATATTGAATGACTCTTTCGACGTTAGAGACAGTTCTGGTCTGGACTTCATTTGCAAATACCACTACGAGGTATGCTTGCTTACACAAACAGTCGACCCTCCTCCGTAAGTACCCACCAAAGGGAATATTAAAACCTTTGGTTATCCAAGCATGCCTTCGTCATCCATGTATACCAGCGCCGCGAGAAAAGTGGTTGTGTTTTGCCGGATTTGAACCAGCGATCTAATGTCTCGAGTGGGATATGTGTCCAAGCTATCCAGATTCTACATGCAAGATCGCCCAAGACGATATACCACCATACAATATAACCATGGCGGTGTTTATAGTGTCGTCTGCACTCGAGCAATCGAAGCCTTGGCGCGCACAAAGCTCAATGTGTAAATCTCCTTGACTAAATTCGGATTTTCATGCTCGTCGAGACTGTATCCATCCTTTGCATCATATTGTGAACTTGTCCTGATTTCTCTCACGCCCATCCCAAATAACAGTCTCCCAGATATGTGCGCCACGCTTTATTTCCTCCGTCGGCTGTAAATATTGGCGTGGGCGTGTATTTGGCGACTAGCTGAGGCCAGAGAAACTCGACGAGAGCTGTGGTCATTGGAATGAGGATGTGCGGGTCGTACTTGTAGTTGTGGGCCAACTTCTTCGGTGTTACGAAATTTGACTGAACTTTCTCCTGGGAGAATATTTCACTCGCAGGTTCGCAGAGGGCACCGCGCACAGGTGTTCAGTCATGCCCTCCAATCGCCTTTTCCCACACCCATTTTCGAGTGAAATAGTTTTATATTCTTGCCTCACATCGCCAAACTTCTGTCTGGGCTTCATATGAGACAAGCCATTGTCTCAACATACTGTCAGTTTCTCAGCCCTCGACAGCCGTAGACCGATTACAGGAGTAAACATACCCAGTCTATTAGGAGTTGGAGTGATTGGGGCTGTCAGGTTGCCCGTGTTATGGACACACACGTGACCAGAAAACCTGCACCTAATTTCGCGTCGGCAGGCGCTTGAATGGATGCGCTCTACGAGGTCAATGACTGAGGGGCCATTATTACCTTGATTTAATCTATTGAATCATTTGAGGCGCAGGTGCGAGGATTCTGGATGCATAGATGTCTTGATTGGTTTTTGTGTTGACATGCTAGGCTTTTGGCATGCTGCACACTCCTCCAGGAGCTTGAGCACGAGTGAGGCCAGGCTGGATCAGGGTAACTACTATTATGTACGTGAAACTCATCCCATCTGAATTACTGGACCAGCTCGGACTTCGTGGGTTAAACAAAATAAGTGCAAACTTCCATAGAGCCTGACGTTGGCGCGCCGAAGCGCACTCTTTCTCAAGCCCCGACTTAACGTATCTGAGGCCTTGACACCTCCCCATTCGCTAACCTTGTCCCTTCCGTTTAGCCCCAGCCTTGGGTCGTGCTGGAATATTCTTATCATATGCAGGGGCTGTTTTGTTCATTGGGAGCTTCTTTTTACTTGTGAGAGATTTTAATTGCGTATGCAGCTATCTAGCTATGACACAATATCAGAGGAGTGTATAATAGATGACTCAATTTACAAGAGGAGCACTCATGCCTCGGATTTCATTTGCAGATACCACTGCGAAGTCATGACGGCTTTTTCTTCACCCCAAGTCACCCTTCATCCGTGAATACTCACCCAGGGGAACATCTCAAAAACCCTGAGTTATCCAGACATGCCTCCGTCATCCATTCTTTTTTCTCCGCACGAAATGTGGTGTAGGCGTCTCCTTCTCAAGTGGAGTAGGTGCCCATGCTACTCAAACCATACCAGAGAACACCACCAGGAGGCGGATCACGGTACCTTCCATCGTTGGCTTGTGTTTATAGTGTCAGCTGCACTCTCGCAATCGAAGTCTTGGCGCACACAAAGCTCAATTCGTAAAACTCTTTCCAAAATTCAAAATTTCACGCCCGTCGAGAATGTATCCCTCTTCTGCATCATCTTGTAAACTTGTCCTGATCCCTCTCACGTCCGTCCCAAAGAGCTATCTCCCAGATTTGTGCGCCACGCTTTGCTTCCTCCATCGGGTATAAATGTCGGCGAGGGCGTGTATTTGGTGGTCAACTGAGGCCAGAGAAGGTCAAAGAGTGGTGTGGTAATTGGGATGAGGATGTACTTGTTCGTACTTGTAGACTTGATGAGGTGTTGATGGGGATCGATCTCATCGGGAGGAAGAACTTGACTTGGAGTAATATAAATCATTGCCACGTGGGCCAACTTGTTTGGCACTGCTAAATTTGACTGAACTTGGCTCTAGCAGAATATTTCACTTCCAGGTTCATCGAGGACTCCGCGTACAGATGTTCAGCCCTCGACCTCCAATACATAGGATTTCTTTTCTTATCTTTAATATTTGAGGTCGTGTCTGCGCACAGCACGAGAGCTTTTCACGTACCAGTCAGCCCAGTCTATATAAAACTACCCGACGTGTTGGCTCCTGCATAGACCCAAAATAGCAAATGAAAACCAGGATCTTATCATCCTGTGGTCGAAGATTATAGTGTACATGAAGATCGTCCGTCCAACGAATCTCATGCTATGCAGTTGGTACTAAATCAAGGAAAGATTTTACACAACAAAATAAAAAATAAAAGGAGAAGATTGTTTACATCAGATCGTGATTTCGTTCGAATCAGACTGTTGGTTGTGCCTTTTCGAAGAAATCTGTGAAACGCACCCAATTATTGAATGCACCAACTCCCTCCGCCGAAGCAAGAGCCCAGGAAACGCTGGGGTTAGAGTTCTGTGCCCTGTGGAGCTGAGTTTGGTATTGCCCGAGGTGGCAATAGAAGAAGTGGTTGGGGGACTTCTCTTCTCCGCATGAGCAGGTTAGAATGGCGTTTTCGTGCTGAAACTGTCAGTGGTATTCCGCGAAGTTGTCATGACCGGACCGTACAGCTAGTAGATATCCTTTTGTATGTTGCCACAGATGGGCGAGCTCAATAGTGATTTTAGTACTAGAGCCAATACCTAATTCTTTGTATCTAGAAGGTGTATTTTCAGCCTAATAGAGTGTTACCGAAGCCTCATATTGAGCTTTGAATTCTCTTCTTGCCCTCGCAATGGAGAGTTGTAAGTTTGGAGCTGGAGCCGCACAGGCAGCTTTGGCAAGCGCGTCGGCTGCTTCGTTCCCGAGAATACCTGCGTGGCCTGGGCACCATCGGATAGTCACTTTCCCAGGCGTCGTATTTAGAACGCGTGATCTTCTTTTCCGGTTCATTGCGAGCTTGCGAAAGGTTAGTATGATGGATAGAATTGATTTGGTAGATGGCGAGCTGAATGTGGAGAGGGTCACGAGATGAGCCTGGCCAGGAATGTGTCAGAGGAAAATGACGAAGTACAAGGCGTCATTCGTTGTAGCGCGAGCATCAGGTAGGTTTTAGTGTCTTTGCACCTGGTACATGGGTCTAGATGATGGATTTGGTTGAGTAGCGCAGTTGTATAATCTCCACAGGTCGGGATATCGACCAAATACGAATCATCAGCGTTCTTTGCATCGCGAAATCGACGAGATATCGCTGATTCACTCTCTGTCGTGACCGAATTTTGGTCCGGAGGGAATGATCCATTCACAGCTTAATAGAGAACATCGCGGATAGACGTTCAGTTTTGCCCTCCTACTCTCTGGTGTCTTCATTTTATTCAACGTCGTGCTGAGGTTTCTTGTGCACGTTAGTAAGAATAAAATGATAAATGTTGACTGTGAAATTCACGGATGTCTCGTGGCTCCGACTACGACAATCTATATGTGTGTAGAGCTTGAGACTAGGTGTAAACTTGTATTTCTATTAACGTTCTAACTCCTCCTTAAATACATGAAATCCTCTATACTTCAGATTATGTAAAAATCCATGATACATGGTGCCAGCTCACCACATAAACTTAGGGTTTTGTTAAGGAATGAGATGCAGATTTGTGTCACGTGATATTATGACGTTAACCCGTCACTCATTCTGTTTATAGCTTAACGAACCTCTTGCTGGGAGGGCAAGACTGAACACCTGTCAGTGGTGCTCTCTACGAACCTGGGAGTGAAATATTCTCCCAGAGCCAAGTTCAGTCAAATTTCGCAATATCAAAGAAGTTGGCCCACGAGGCAAAATTTCAAATTACTACACCATGTCAATCTTTCACTCCCAAAGAGTCTGATTCTCAACTAAGCTTCATCAAGTCTACAAGTACGACCTAGTACATCCTCGTTTCAATGACCACACCTCTCGTCGACTTTCTCTGGCCTCAGTTGACCACCAAATACACGCCCACGCCGATATTTACACCCGACGGAGGAAGCAAAGCGTGGAGCACAATTTTGGGAGATAGCTCTTTGGGACGGACGTGAGAGGGATCAGGACAAGTTTACAAGATGATGCAGAAGAGGGATACATTCTCGACGGGCGTGAAATTTTGAATTTTGGAAAGAGTTTTACGAATTGAGCTTTGTGTGCGCCAAGACTTCGATTGCGAGAGTGCAGCTGACACTATAAACACAAGCCAACGATGGAAGGTACCGTGATCCGCCTCCTGGTGGTGTTCTCTGGTATGGTTTGAGTAGCATGGGCACCTACTCCACTTGGGAAGGAGACATCTCAGATCACATTTCGCGCGGAGAAAAGTTGATGGATGACAGAGGCATGTCTGGATAACTCAGGGTTTTTGAGACGTTCCTCTGGGTGGGTATTCACGGATGAGGGTTGACTTGGGGTGAAGAAAAAGCCACCATAACTTCGCAGTGGTACTTGCAAATGAAATCTGAGGCATGAGTGCTCCTATTGTAAACTGAGTCATCTTTTCTGTACTTTTCTCTGATATTGTGTCATAGCTAGATAGCTGCATACGCAATTAAAATCTGATGCAAAAAAAAAAAAGAACCTCTTGCTGAGTAGGGTTACTCGCTTGACGCGTGATCCGCCAGACGTTAAATAAAGATAAATAAAACGAACCTCTTGCTGAGTTCCGTTGGCCCTTTGTAGACAATCTATTCCACCAGATTTGATCTTGTCGATCTATCTTCCTTTACCGTGAAAGGTCTCGTGTTGGCCAGCTCAGTCCATGTAAACTACCTCACGCGCCGACACATTCAAGTAAGCCCGATATGTAATAAATGGGCCAAGGCCAGCTTGCCATGCACGCCGAACCATCAGAAGAAGTCAAAAGTACTCTCCCGCTCACTTTTATTTTCCAATACAATAAAAAAGATAATTATCTCTGTTAAAAGGAAAGTTATTCATCACCTAGTCCAATAGTCTTTCAATCTAAGTCACAGCAAATGCAGGTCGAGGGTCAAAATTTGAGAGTACTAGCCGGTGCCGTCGTTACCTTTTTGCGAAAAAGCAAGTATCATGATGCCATTCACTAAAAGCTCTACCTCTCACAGAAGCTAGAACCCAGGAATTCCCGGCGTTGGTTGTTTTTTTTTTAAATCATTTAATGTGTATTCAGCTATAGAGCTATGACACATGACCGGTGCTATGTATACATGTTGGATGACTCTTTTGACGTTAGAAACACTCATACTCTGGATTTCATTCGCAAATACTACTATGAGGTATGCTTGCTTACACAAATAGTCGACCATCCTCCGTAAGTACCCACCAAAGGGACGTTTCACAACATTTGGTAATCCAAGCATGCCCTCGTCATCCATGCATACTGGCGTTGGCTGTTTATTTACGCTGTGAAGGCGGGGCCTACTCCGATCGACCCGACAAAAGAGGAAATTTTCAGGGGATTTTTTCAGCCCGCAAGCGCAGATCAAAAGAGCGTTTGAGTGGTGGTATTATCTGGGGGTAATCATCCGAATATACGGGCTGAAGAATTTCAATCAAGTGCGTTTCACTACCGGATTCTCGTTGGACACTCCTGTTGGTGTAACCTCAAGGGAGGATCATACATACTTCATGTAGATTGGCATCGTCCTTGTGACCAGAATGTTTATATTTAAAAACTCTCACACCACCATTCCATTTTCATTTTATTCAAGCACATTTAACACGATGCCTAGAGGGCTGATAGAAATACTTAATCATAGGATATGTCCAAATAAAGTCTCTATCTCATCTATCATGTGATTCATTCGTTACTTATCATGCTGTTTCAAAATAAATAATCACAGCAATTGTGCTTACCCATGCCGGAAACCCCGATCGCTTCCAGAACGCCCATCCAAGACTATGAAGTGCACCAACAACCTCCCCCCCGGATGGCAGGTAAGAACTGCCTGAAAAGTTTTTATCAATAGTTTGACCAGCAATGTGAAGAAATATTAAGGCGTCATCTCATTTTTCACTAGCGTACTTATGGTTCCGGCCACTGGGTAAATCCGACGCCGCAGAGCTCTCGTCAGGTTCAGATATGAGTCCTTCCATAAAACTGATATAGTCATATTGAGGGATACCTCGATCCTCTTTCAGTTCTGGCCCCTTGTGTGGGGGAACTATCATTGTAAGCTTTTCTATGACGTCATCGGGTACCAGACTGTGTCGAAGATCAATCTCAGTCACATAGGGTTTTCCGTCCGCAACTTCTCGAAAGCTCTGATAAACTTGTTCGGCAGTATTTTGATCTTCAGTTTCGTCTACCATGAAGCGAATAAACTGTTCAAAGGTGACATAATCGCAGCCATTTGATGTTTCGAGAAAGAATTCGTGCACTTCATCTTCGCTGAAAACAAGACCCAATGAAGCCAAGGCAGCACTGAACTCAAGTTCTTGCAAACAATTGGTCGCATCTCTATCAAAATGTCGGAAAACACTCTCAAATTCTTCTAGTTGGATAGGTGTCAGGTTAGTCATGTTGCGGGCCACAAGCTGGTTGTCTAAGAAAGCCATTTTTTTGGAAACGGAGTTTTGAACCAGACTAAGCTCATAACACAACTCGTCGTATGTGTATGTAGTGAAATCGTTTTCTTCAATGTTTGCTTCCTCGCATTTTTTGTCAAGCTCTTCAATCTTTTCGAGATATTGATGCATTGGCGCCAGGCTATCTTTGAGACGTCGGATATGCATCATTTGGTCTTCCACATCCCCTTCAAGCCCGGAGATAGCCAGTTGCATAGTGTTTAATGTTAAAGCAAAATCATTTGCCTTGTCGGCAAAAGATTTTCGAAGTGCGTTTTTGATACTTTAAAAGATTAGCCAAGCAAATTTATGGGGCATTAGAAACAAACTCACTCTCGGATAGTTTCATTGATCTGCTGTCCCCTAACCATTTCTGCTTTCATCAGATTAGACCACTCCTGATCTAGGACGTTAAGTCCTAGCTCTGAGGGTGGCTCATAAGGCCGCAGGCGATATGTGCTCATTTTGGTCTTGATGTTTCCGAGAAGGGTAGCTAGATCACTCTTTTCGGCTACCCACTTTCGCTTCTTTCCTCGTTTATACGCACTAAATTCCATTGCCTGAGATTTTGCGTCCACATAAGTCCCGACAAATTTAGAGTCATTCCAGCGGACAAGCTGCTCTCTCATCTGTTCAAGAAGTTCGCGCATTCTTCTCTCAAACGCACTCTGCATTTCCCATGCCCCTTGCATGCTATTCACAAACTTTTCGACCCTGCGTCCAGCGTTCTCTACCTTCTCCATCTGAGAGAAAGCGTGAAACCAATATGCAATGTAAGTCATTAGACTTCGCTCGTCTGGCTTTGCAACATTGCAGACATCATCCACATCTAGAAGGTCAGGGATACCAATTTCTTTGTTCGCAATGTCAAATGCTAGCTGCATATTTCCTCGGTGATCAGACTTATCGAGTGCGTCGTAGTCGATGAGGTCAGGTCGATGAATGTCTAACAGGGCACAAAAGGCCAACCCGTCGTTCCAGCTGTCCGTAAAGTTTCGCACGTCGACTTCTTCATAGCAGGCAGTTTTTCTTTGACACCAAAGTAATAATCCCTCTTTTGCGGTCATACCTTCCTCGTTGATATCAGATATAGTGAAGCGTAAAATTAGAGTCCATATTAGTCCGAGTATGATCTTCCTATTGCCATCCACTATGTCTTCTGCACCGATATTTGTCATTTGGATTCCTCGCATCCGGACAAAGTCTAGTGAGAGATTTGCGTTTTCGAATCGCTGCACTCGTAATTTTGGTTTGGCAGCGTATCTTCCAAGAGATTCTCCAGAAAGACACTCGATCAGATGAATAAGTATAACCTATCCATTAAATTAACCAAGAAGACTTTTACCTGCGGGGCTCCATCATTGGGCTGGATGCATGAGTTTGAAACTTACACCGTCACTGAGATCCTTAACAAGATCAACCACTGCTACTTCCCGCGATTCTATTTTGGTATTCAACCTGCATATAAATTAGCCAACCCTTTTAAGATCAAAAAGAGTCTGGGGTAAGTGCCATTTTGTAAAGGTTTTTTGCTGCACTGTGATCCATTGCTGTTGCTCAGCAAAAGCCATTTTGACAAGAGATTGTTCGCCCAGTGGCTCTAGAGCCTTTAAGCCGTGGTCTAGTGGCAGGTTCGGAGTCGGTTGTTGGAATGTTCGAGCTCTCCTGCGTCCAATATTTTGGTTCGGGTTTCGCTCTGAACAAGCCGATGTGGAGCGCTGTAGCCGGCTAGTGAACTGCTTCGACCTGTTTGCCTCTTTTTCTCGATGTAAATCAGACCTGTCCCGGCGCCGGTTGATGGGAGATGGCGGCAGACCGGCGGAATTGTTGATTTCGCCTATAGCGCTACCCGAGTAACATGTATTTCCGTCGCCATTTTCGGAAGGCGGTGGAGTGATTACCCCCAGGTCAAGCATATTCGGTATTTATCTTGGCAGGCGCTGTCAATCAATTCACGCACAGAGTGTTATTAGCGGGAGAATAAAGACTGGCTTCCTCTACTAGGCTGATGTTTAGATTTTCAGGCCTTGAGATGCGGAATTGCGCTCTCCTTAAGAGGGTTTGATGAGACGATTTTCGGTTCAAATGCTGAGCATGCCGCTTTGAAACACACTCTTCGCTCTTGTCACGTTTCTACTTGGAGATGGCTTGGCCTGATGAGGATTAGACTTTGTGAGAGGTTTCCACATGAAACGCCCTATACACGTTTAGAGATCCCATCAGTTTTCACTGTACAGAGCATGTCTGTGAGTAGGGAGGATTATATCATCAGTGTGAAGGGCAGGCAGAAATGCGGGTCCGCGACGACCCTTCAATTAGACTTCCCGATCAGCTACGCCCGTGCTTTCCGTATATTCTGGCAAGGAGCTTCATCAGATCGAGTGGGCTCCATTACGCACGGTCCGTTCAAACCTTCGGCGTGTCGGGTCAAATCTGAACCAGGACAAGCAATCCCGGCAGTGTGGGTACCGAATCATCATTATATTGCCATCGCCTATCTCTGTCGCCAGAATCAAGTGATGCTAGTTATGACTTTGGAGTATTTGGACCCCACTCTCACATGATATGGTACTGAAGTCTCGATACTTTCAGATGTGCCTGAGGTCCATTCGAGGTCTGAAGGGGCGGATATATCATGATGAAGCTCAACGACCAAGACTTTTGCGAGTAAATATCTAACAGTATTGCGAGAAAATTTGGCCACACTAGCCGTCCCAGCAGGGCATCATAACCCCTTGGTAATAAACATTCAGAGTTCGTTATCGCTATCGGCCCAGTCAAACATTATGGACCCTCCATGTTCGGCCTGGCAACGTATTCGTGAGACTCAGGCTCATAAAAGGGTCACCAAATTGTCACATCACGGTCCAGACTCCCTCATTACCGAGTCATCGAAGTCATGTAGTTGGGTACCCAGATGCATGGTCACTTTTCAATCTACAATCAGCGATAGGGCTAACAAATTGTCGGGTTTAGCTTTAGTCTGCCTGCAGCCACGACTTATTTGTCGCGAAGAGACTATTTTCAACCTTTACTTAGTGACATCATCAAGAATTGCCTGGCAGCCTATTACTTGCAACAGGTCACGTGTACATTATTACAGATCCAAACCAAACCGACGCTTCACTCCAGGAAACCTCACCCGCCATCCGTGTCATGCTATATGAGAGCTGGGCTTGTGGCGGTCATGAATAAAAATCCAATCGAACATAACCTGCCAAGAATGAGTAGCGTTTTATTATCAGAGAAGTGTTCGGCTATCAAACCTCAGTCCCAATCATTAAAAACCAAAAGCCTGATAAACATGTAGGTGATGTGTGGAAGAGTCATCAGCTTGGGCGCGCTGGATGGACATAGCTGAACAGAACCTTGGAGTGTCAGTAACTGTCATATGACTAGGAGCTACGAGACATATCTCTCCATATCCAATCAGATGGAGGAACCCAGTAATTCCCTGTTCCAGAACCTCCCTCGTCGAGTCAAACTCTCAAGTCATCTTGGCTGAGTGAAATAACTCACGGCCGAAGTAAAAAACAGGCTCATATAGGTTACAAAGATGGCGAATGTTCTTCGAAGTTGGATTAAGAGTGTCAATAGTTACGGCAGCTAGCTTCCACCTTTCTAACTCCCAAGAAGCAAGACTACACACAATAGACGGCAATTTTCTTTCAACCCCGACAATGTCTACGGCTATGTGACCATTGATGGTCTGAACGGAGGGTAGAGATCGAACACCTATCCGCAGTATGATCAATAAACCTGGGGCTAAATATTCCTCCAGAGCCAGGCACAGCCAAATGACGCAAAATCGAAGAAGTTGACCCAAGAGGTAATGATTTAAGCCTATCAACAATATCAATTTCTCCCTACCAGGGAGATATAGTTCCGATATCGCCTCATCAAGTTTACAAGTACGACGTAGTATATCCTCATTTCAATGACCAAACCTGTTATAGACTGTTTTCTGGCCTCAGCTAGCCGCGAATTACTCGCCTACAATAATGTGAATGCTCACAGGACGACAAAAACCGTGGTGCATAAATCTAGGAATCAAACCTTTCAGATGGACGTTGAAGAGATAGGACTGATGAAGAAGATGATGCTAAGGATCGATAACATCTAAGAATGGGTGATAATTCGAATCAAGGGAAGGATTTATCACATTGAAGAGCAATTTACACGTCAGGAGGGGGACCATTCTCAACACCTGTCAGTGGTGTCCCCTACGAACCTCCGGCTCTCACTGTAGAGTCTGCAGAGCCGAGATTGAGTAACAAAGTCCTCACTTCAACGAGGATTCCCGATCACTTGCGCGGTCTGTATCGTCTTCGTCTCTCAACATATTCCCCTATCGCCATTATCACGAAGCTAACCACGATCAGATCAGATGGTAGGGTCGGAGCCCTTCTCATCACAAACCCTTGTTCATGGAAGAGAAGCCATCCGATGAGTTTCCGGAGCGTGCCCAGCACCCGATACGGCGATGGTGGATTGGATCAAGTCGGCCTCTACTGTTACAAAGACGGGAGATATAGATGAATATGCGCACCTCATGTCGTCCCAGCGTCTAGGCCTCGCCTGGCTGGGGCTGCAGGTTTTTTGAGACTTTTTCCCACGCACGCAGTTTCCATTGCTACCTTTTTATTTTTTTAAGTAGAAGGTTCCGTGGAAAGGTGGCCGAATTCCACGGGTGAACACTGAGCTGAATAGCTATTCATCAAGGGGAATATATCGATGATATTTCGAGTAACAGAAGAGGATATGAGCACTGTACATGGTGTGGCCTGGGTCAGAGAAGAGCCCAATGTGCTAGATAGTCATAGACTCCAGTAGTACAATAAAACACACACACACATACGCGTCAGGACTTTCTTGTGAGAGCGTAGAAAAAAAATTAAACAAATCAATTTTGATATTGAATCCGTATGTCTTCCAAGCTGCTTACCCAACTAGACTCTTAATAAAATGCAGGTCTATCCTATTGTAATAAAATACCAATTTTCGCATGTGAAGGCCGGAATAAAATCCAATCCATTATCCCTATCTCACATGCATAATCTGTAGTCCATAAATAGTATAGCCCTGTACAGCCAATACTAGGGACCATTGCCGGCAAAGACGAATTCTTCACCCTCCAGCCGTGCCAGTGTAATGGCTCAGTATGCTTTGCATATCTAGCATAGCCAAAAAGAATCACAATCGAGTCCAAGTCGAAAGCAACATCAAGCATATCTCCATTTGGCGACTTCTCAATCATGCCCATCTTGCGGTCTTGATCTGAGTCCTCCACCTCTTTCTAACCACACATCATCTCGCTTCGACGACCGATAAAGGGGTTGTTCTAATTGCAAACGGGAGCTTGCCCCACCAGTTACCAGCCAACTTGCACTACATATTAATGACAATACGTATCTCCGCAAGGAGGAAACGAAGTCATAATCTACAAAGCTCGGGGGTTGGTTAATGGGGGACCGTTGCTCTAATGGGGCTTCAAATCTTGACGGAGGATATGCAGTACAAACTTCAAATGAAAGAGGGGGGGTGATTAATGGACTTGATGCGTAAAAGGTCTAAAGAATTCTGAAGCACTCGAAAGTTGATAACTCGATAGGAATTGGTAATATTCCTGCAGAAAGCTAGTTCCCTGTCATACATTTCGTCTGCGGAGACTAGTAATAACTCCGCCCCTTGGTCATTCGAGAATACTCCTTTCTCCCCGCCTCCCTTCTTCTCCTGCACCACACTCCCCTCTGGTAAATACCCCCTTAGGTGCCTCCTCATGCGCTCCCTCTGAATTTCGGGAAGCGCTGCTCTATCACATCTTAAATTCCTAGACGGAATGATCCTAGTGACCAATCCAAATACCAATGCGGGCAAATCACATCACATGATAAGACTAATGTTTTTGAGTGGGTTTAGACTTTGGCATGTTTGTGGGCGCCAAACCAACGTCTCCGATAGTGCTACAGATACGTACGATACGAGACGCATCACGTTTGCTTCGGTGAATGGAAAGGTGAGCAAATGGCTGTGGCTACTACGGCATCAAATGACGCAAGTAAAGGTGTTGACGTAGAGATTGAGCACTTGGTTGACAATATCGCGGGGTTCAGACGAGGCGTATGGCACAGGACGTGGACATTGTGTTTATTTCTGATCCCTTTGAATTGGTTTTCTTGATAGTTACTGAGCCTCTCCGGACGGTCTCCCCGTGTCGTGTCAAATTAGACGCCGGGCCTGTATAAGAAAATGTTGGAACTGTCCTTTGCAGCTATTGATGGTGACATGAATTAAGATGATAATTTTGATTGAGATAGATTTCTAGAAAGTTTATTAGACGTGATTTACTCTGGTTCATATACCTCGAGCCAAGCAGCCAGATAGTGCTCCTCCAGATCTAGATTCATCAGAATAATTACTTACTCAGTCAAGTTCCCCTAGCCTCTGTTGTGTATTTAGGAGGTTGACTAGGTTTCTAGAAACTAGTCAATGATATTTCTCCTATCACTGAGACATAGTCATAGTTGATACAACAAGTACAGACGATGAATCATGTCTCTACATGACGGCTTGCGCCTCGTAGGTTTGAACAAGCAGCAGGCATCTAAAGGACCTTAACCATGGCGATATGCATCCATGTGAGGACTCATGACGAGTCCAGTAGCCCAGAAGCAAAACAAATGAAAACTTTCACGCATTACAAAGGAGAGACGAAACCCATCACTCTTCGATTACTCTACATCGGCCACCACACGCCCGAGTCTCGGTTCCAATCGCTCATTCCATGCTAAACCACCTATACTATCAATGTATGACCTCAAAACCGCAGTTATCCCTTACTTCTCCAACTAGTAACGGCGTGTATCCTGCTGTCCTGTACGTATTCCATGAACAGCCCTTAGCTGCTTGGCCCGGGCAAGACCTGCAGCGCCGGCACCCTCCGCCTTTTGCTTTTCAATCATCATATCGTTAGTACTTTTCTACACTTGACAAGGCGGGTAATTGTGTCTTATCTACCACACTCACCGTGAATTATGGCTGCCGGATGATTGAAATGAACATGGCAAACCGCAAAATCATCATGTCCAGCCCTGGTGAACTCTTGCGCCTGAGTGAGATGTGTGGTTGGGCCCGCTTTGACAGCGTCATTTGCTTTTTCCTTTCTTGTCATCGCGACATAGATTTTTAGCCAGAACTCTCGAATTTCTCCGGTGTGGATGAGGGGGTTTGGCGCGAGTTCTGCCTAGCTATGGCATATTCGGTGAACTGAACAAACTTGCCCTGTGAGGAGCAGACTAGAACTATTGTCAGTTTGATGACCATGTCTTGGTTATCCAACCGTGCCCCGATATTGCTAGCAAGCCTGGCAATGGGGAGGTTCAGTGTAGCTCCTGCTGTGCAGATACCTGCAGTGATTTCCGCACCCAACATAGCTACTGAGAGGTTGAGTGCTAACGACTTGTTAATTGCACGGCTCGAGTATCGATGCTAGAGCGATTACATATAAATAAATTATTCAGTTATCCTGACTTGGCGCCTTGAGTCCGATGCAGGTTTTATAGAATGATATGTAATTTAAGTAGGATGACACGGGTTGACATTAAGAAAACTCGCACTCATATTTCATTTGCAAATACCACTCGAAGTTAACCCTTACAGAGTATAACCTCTTCCGTGCATGCCCACCAAATGGAAATGCGTGAAAGCCCTTTGGCTATCTGGGTATGCTTTTATCATCCCACAGCTCCAATATCACAGTGTGAGGGAGTGGTGTGTGGGTTTTACTGGGTTCGAACCAGCCTTCTCCTGTCTCGGATGGGATAGGTGTTCAAGCTTCCCAGTATCTACTTGGGAAAACGGCCCGGATGGTATACCACTGCACCATCCAGCCCTAGCGTTAGACGTTTCAAAGATAGTTTAGTTTCTCTATGTGGTTATTTGTATGTATCCTACTTTAACTATTTATTCTCTCCATTTTTTATCTAGAATATTCTTGTCTGATACAAGTTTCTAGAATTTGCTAGTTACTTCCAGATTGATCTACAGATAGATATTTATTCGTGACGGGCAATCGCTTAGCACTCGTAGAGCAGGAATCAGTAGAGGCCGATCTTTACCCGACGGCTATATACGAAGATAACTCAGTTTGTCAGTTGGATCACCCATGTACTGGGTACATTCGCTGATAGCACTCACTACGTTGGTGCTAGGTAATTTCCCTCTTCCCTCAACCGTGGATGTTCAAAGATAAAACGGGAAAACCTCTTTTCTACCATAACATACCTTTGTAATATCGTATATAGCCGCCGCGCGAGATATGGCCTCACAGCCCACCCTTTCTCGAGTGAGGTAGGTGTTCAGGCTATCCAGACTTGAATTCGGGGAGATGACGACCACGAGGCAGACCACAACATCTCCATTGTTGACTCTTCTGAAGGTGTTGGTGAACTATCCGAATCGTCGCCTCGGCGCCCACAAGTACCCCAAAGTCGAAAACACTCGAAAACTATGAGTCCCGGGATGCCCATTTGTGACCCCTTCACTCGCTCGTCCTACGTCCCAGCTACCTGTTATCCCTCAAGATGTAAAGCCCCATTAGAGCAACGGTCCCCCATTAACCAACCCCCGAGCTTTGTAGATTATGACTTCGTTTCCTCCTTGCGGAGATACGTATTGTCATTAATATGTAGTGCAAGTTGGCTGGTAACTGGTGGGGCAAGCTCCCGTTTGCAATTAGAACAACCCCTTTATCGGTCGTCGAAGCGAGATGATGTGTGGTTAGAAAGAGGTGAAGGACCCAGATCAAGACCGCAAGATGAGCATTGTTGAGAAGTCGCCAAATGGAGATATGCTTGATGTTGCTTTCGACTTGGACTCGATTGTGATTCTTTTTGGCTATGCTAGATATGCAGATCATACTGAGCCATTACACTGGCACGGCTGGAGGGTGAAGAATTCGTCTTTGCCGGCAATGGTCCCTAGTATTGGCTGTACAGGGCTATATTATTTATGGACTACAGATTATGCATGTGAGATAGGGGTAATGGGTTGGATTTTATTCCGGCCTTCACATACGAAAATTGATGTTTTATTACAATAGGATAGACCTGCATTTTATTAAGAGTCTAGTTGGGTAAGCGGCTTAGAAGACATACAGTTCAACATCGAGCCACGAATTTTTAGGGTGACTATTCTCAATGCCTGTCAATGGTGTCCCCTACGAACCTCCAGCTCTCACTGTAGAGTCTGCAGAGCCGAGATTGAGTAACACATTATCAACTTTGAGCTGAGTTATCTCCTCCCCCGTCAAAGATACGCTTCCGATTACACATTAGACGACCAAGACGACGATAATGATGCTTGGAGTGAGGAAAGATAATGCGGTACCAAACGCTACAACGGTAGTCAGAGAAGCCCTCGTTATATCACAATATGAGCTACCCACCGGCGGGCGAACAAAAAGCCCACGAAAGCAAAGTTAAAGACCCTTCCGCCCTCAAGAAAAGCAGATTTCGACTCGTCTACAACATCGTCCCTACTAATCTATACCTCCGAATCTACTAGCCAGGAGGGCATCTGAAATACAAGAGTTACTTGACAACCCTACTTCAGTAACGACTTTTGGATGCTAGGCTAGGCTCCTTCACGACAGTCACTCTCGACCATGATTTTTCTGATATCTTTTCACGACCTTTGGTTTGTCCTGCAGCATGAATCAAGAGAGGAGTAAGGAGGAGGCTAGGAAGGTTGAGAGACGCTCTTAGATATACATAGGTCTGCTGCGGCTGGCTGGCCGGCCTCTTCATCATAAGAGAGCCCTGCAACCAGTGGTTTTGGAGACTTTACCCAGCAGCTACATACCCGCAAACGGCCATCGTTTTGTTAGTTTGAGAGGGGGGATAATGATGGGATAACGGCTCCTCTTAGTGTGTACACGAATGAAGACCTGTGGGGGTGTTACTGCTGGAAAGAAGTCGTGAGGGAGGCAAAGAAGGGAGTACACTATCCGAGGCATAGACTCTCCCGGTCTGTGAGCAGAAAGGACCTACATATTCTTACATGGTTGTATACTTTTTAGGACAATAAACACCCACCCACTCACTCACTCACTCACATCCCTGATGCCGACCGTAACCAAATTGGGCGATTATTTTGGAAGTAGGGACCATGACAAGTTAAACACCCGTTTCCAGCAAGAGATTGTGGGTAAGTAGAGACTTTGGAGACTGTGGATGATGTACAAACCGAAATAGCACTGTAATCCGCTCTATCCTATTTCGTACTTTTTCTCGAGACTTTCGTTTTCCCCCTGCCCCATTGAAGGAGGGGTTGCTAGAGAGCTTAGTTTCTCTTAATGCAACTCGGAAAAAAAATATGTAGCCCGAT
The DNA here is from genome assembly GCA_905067625.1 of Blumeria graminis f. sp. triticale. Classification (NCBI taxonomy): domain Eukaryota; kingdom Fungi; phylum Ascomycota; class Leotiomycetes; order Helotiales; family Erysiphaceae; genus Blumeria; species Blumeria graminis. The sequence goes on along the minus strand of LR898472.1, from coordinate 10,371,984 downwards.
TTCTGCGGTGCGCTGGTTGATAAACTGCAGTGTTGTTTCGTAAAGCTCGTTATCACTACTTGACTTCAAAATATGTATCATTTACCATTCGCCAATTATGTTCTCGGGTTTCAGTATAATAATCTGAGCCTTTAACCTTCTCATCAGCTCTACGTTTTCGTACATCCCCATCGTCTTTCGGTTTGTGATATTGAAGAATTTGGTAACAAGATAATGGTACCACGTCTCGTTGTTTCCTTCATACTTCTCCACCAAAGCGTAAAATTTAACCTTTGGATGCTTAAAAGCTTAGAGTATAGAGCGATAAGTAAGATTCACACTCTAACTTATTTTCTGCGTCGTTTTTGCGTGAAATAGCCTGGTTGTTGGGTCAAACTTTCCCAGCTTTGAAGCTTCCTTAGCTACCGTTTCAATGAGGTCGATTTGCTCATCAATAATAAAGCCACTTGGCAAATCAATCTTCCAATCATCAAAATCATCTTCTCCTGTGAGAATAGTTCCACCATATTTCTGTATTGTAGCAATATGGATTTCTTCGTGAGTTAATTCCTTGGCTCGACAAGATTCTCAAAATTCGCGCTGGACAAAAAGTACCTGGCTTGTAACCTGTTGTGATGAATTATTCGATTAGTTACTATCTCTGAGAACTCTAGGGAGAGGCATCTAATTATACATAGTGCGCTAATTTCTACATGGGTATAAATACTCTCAAACTACCTAGATGAGTGGTAGCGGCGTGGCGATCATCTACAGAAAGACTATTTCGTTGAAAGAATGATAGACGATGTCACCAAGATTTCCTATCGACAATCACCGTTAACGCGTTGTGCTGATGTACAGTGATTGGGATGGTGATCCGTAGGTTGGGACATGTGCCATTGCAGAGATTTACAGTTCGGGATGGGGCCTGCATCTGCATCTGTAGCTTAGAAAGTATTTGTCTTGAAATATGCAGGGTCTTATTCTTAGTTTAATGTAATCAATTTGACCAAGTTAGATTAAATAAAAATCAGCACGACGTCTTATTGGCATCAATCAAAATTCCGACTTTCTGAGTCTGAATTACTTTTAGCCTTGGTGCACAAATGAGAAGGTCTAATACGAGTAATTTCATAATTCTAAGACATGGTTTGCAAATCATTAGTTTGTCAGGTTAATTTTCAGACTCCAATTTTTTGTCTCTGTATTCATTGTTCTGTGCACCCACCCACTGGCAGACTTTTGACGCCATATTCAATTACAAAATTAACAGGATCTAAACTGGAGGTGATTAATTTCAAATGTGTACAAAGAGCTATGAGAATGTGAAATGTACTACTTTTATTATAAGTATAATTTCCCACAAAACTTATTATCATGGCTTAGGGTTAGAACTGATAACTGATTGCTGAATTTGATTCTGGTGCGTGATTAATTTTGTTAGGTTTTTCGAAAACTAAAGATTTTGATTTTTAAGAGAAAATATCTCGCAGAAATACGAGGCACTGTGAAATTACCCTGAAGACCTCAAGTAATAGATCGGCGTGGTTCATGCTGTCCGATTCTGGAACTACACTTGCACAAGATATATGTCATTAGAAAATGCATTATCGCGGTGATTGAATACATCACTACAGTTGCCGAGATAGCGGTAGGCCAGCGCAGCCTACTCAATATGCGCCCGGGTAGTTTCCACATGATCTTAACACCCTTTAGTGTCAGCCTAGGAGCCAACGAAAACATCAGTTATCCTCCATAATGAGTAATAAAATACAGAAGGTTATTGTCCGATTGCAAGAAAAGTAAGTTGTAAATTCTATTGGTCTAACATAGGCCAACTAATTGCCACAGGATTAAGGAAGGTCAGTTTTATGAAGCACAGCAGCAGACTCGTGTTGTCGCTGCTCGCCATGTCAAATCTAAAGACTGGGCTTCAGCCATCGATATTTTATTCAATGTTGCCCAATCACTTCTTAAAGCAGGTCAAGGGGGGAGCGGAGGTGATCTAGGCATCATGCTTGTCGATGTATACAAGCAAGCAGAGCTCAAACCCGACTTTAGCAACAAAAGCAAACTAGTCACTCTTCTGCCACTTTTTGACTCTGAAGAACCCACAAGGAAAAAGTTTATAGGGGACATGATAAGGTGGGTCCAGAATAAACAGTTCGTGGCAGTAATCTAACCAGCTACAGTTGGTCCTCCAAGTATGGAGAATATCCAGCTGGTGATCCAGACATACATCACGTTGTGGGCTCGCTCCTCGCCGAGGAGCACGATGTCTATGAGGCGGAACGACATCTCACGTTAGGCACAAGAGATTCTCCTGAGGTATTTGCAAAACTAGAGTTTGAATGGTATTTACAGGATGATTCTCACACGGCAGCTCTATACGCAGCCCGTGTTGTTTTCGCATATTTACTTGCAGGAAACGTTCGCGATGCGAATAAGTCGTTACAAACTTTCACAGATACTTTGAACACAGCTCGACCCCAGCTGGATGTTAGGGAAGTCAAAGGCCTAAGTTTTAACCTGCAGATATACCCTAGTATCCCATTGCTCAATTTCCTAGGCCTACTGTTACAGGCCATTCAGAAGGGCAGTCCGGATATTTACCGAAATCTCAACCAAAAATATTCTACGTATATCAAAGAAGTAGGGCTGTGGGATGATACTCTAGCTCTTATAGGAGAACTTTACTTCGAGGTTCCAAGGCCGAGGAAAGGTAATCCTATATTTGATATGATGGGTAGCATATTCGGTGGAGGAGCTGCCAAGCCACAACCTAAACGGGTGGGAATCCAAGAAACTCCAGTCGCTGATAGTCTTGACTAGGATAGAAAAGCAGAAAGTCATGTCTTACTATTGCTCGTTTCCCAACTAACAGTGTAGAAATTATGTAAGTGTAGAATTAGCCCTTTCTCCGATCATTATGTAGTAGAATCTTCATCTGCTTCATAGCGCCAGTTATCTTCCGATAATGCTGCTACCTTAGCTTTAAGGCTCGTCATAACAGCTTCAAGTAAAACTATCCCTTGATCAGTGAACTAGATGACATCAAACATAATAGATTTATTCTTACCTGCTGGTTCAGACGAAACCCAGTCTCTGTCTCTTTGATGATTTTTGAACGCATTGATTAAGTGTAGTCTTTCTTCTAAAATGGAATCAGCACCAATTCAAGATGCATAGCCCATTTGATATAGAGCCTCACCGTCTCCGGGGTCGGTATTGCTATTTTCGTGATTGTTCAGTTGGGACTGTGCAGATATGTCCTCCATCAGAAAGTCCCCGTTATGATCACGTACCACTATTTCTGGGTTAATCGACGGAGTTTCTGTTCTAAGATGAAATGTTTCCGATAATGTCACATTTGAGCTGGAGTTACTTGTTGGGCGACGACTAAGGTGTTGGTTAAATAGGTTCCTACGAACTTCTATGCCGCGTTGGGTCGCGCTGCTGGTTGCTCCTGCTCGAGATTTGGACATATTTACCTTTCGATTTCGGGGGATAACTGGCAGTATATCGCTTTTCGTTCGGCGAAAGCAAGGCTGGCTAGCCTGGATAAATATGGGCAAAGGTGATAGTTGAATAAATGCCCGTAATGGTACTTTAATTTAGTATCCTTACAACGCAAAACATTATCTCAATGGCAGCAAGAAACGTTTTTCAAATTAATCCAATATCTCGATTTGACAACAAAAATGTGACGATGAAACGCCCCAAAGTAAGCTACCAGAACTAGAGCATTAAAAAGAGCCTACTACTTCTCTCAGTCCGTAACCTGAAATAATGCTTATAAAAAGTAGGAATTTGCGTGCTTTTCGTACGATGATCAACATCAATATATTCCAGATGACTCGTCCCTAAAATATTATTACCCACCCACAATTGGAGCGGATCTTTGTCAAGGCTTTGACAACTTTCAAAAATTTGATGAAAGCTCTGATAGACATCTAGACAGTATTCTTAAGGCAATTATTGATTACGAGAAAAAATCAGATAGTAGGATCGAATCAGATTTTGTCACTTGGCGGGGAATGATGACGAAGGTTATTCATTCCAATAATCTATATCTACGAGACTCTTTCTCATGAAGTCCTAGCTAGCAGGTGCAGTCTATAGTAACCGCGACGGGTAGGGAAATCTGTACGAAAAAGTTACCCCAGTCTCAGTCTTATTAACCCGAGAGGATAAGATTCGAAATGAACGCAACATTATTTCAGGTTGAGTCTCGCTTGTAATCAAAATGATATTCTACAGAGCTAATGGGCGATATTTAAAGGATACCATGTAGGCTGTGAAGCAAAACTATAATCATTTGTTGATCAAGTCGAATCTAGCTTTATCGAAGAGAATCACATTTACAAGCTTCAGTTACAGTCGAAACAGTTCGAAACAGCAACACATCCAGGGAGACCTTCGCAAGAAATGATGAGTTACTGGGGCAAGTCATAAATACCACAAAGTATTACAAGCTGACAAGTGGGAGGATACAAGTTTGAGACTCTTTGCCTTTTGCCTCAGCCTTGGAACGAGACTTCACGAGAATTCATTGAGAATCGGGAAAATGAAACCGTAAACAATTTTGAGCAATACTGTTCGATTGTCCGAACGGGTTTGGGTAACACAACGATTACCTTGGGCGGCGAAGTGGACGGAAGTATCTTTTACTTATGTTGACTATTGTATCATATGCTAAAAATAATAGTCTGGGACTCTAAACCTACAAACTGCGACAAGCCAATCAACTGGGTTGAATTAAAAACAAGCGTTGAAATCCAGAGTAGGAAAGATTTCATCAACTATGAAAGGAAGCTGATGAAATTCTGGATCCAATCCTTCTTACTTGGTGTACCCAAAGTTATTGTTGGCTTTCGGACGCCTGATGGTATACTTACTCGGATTGAAGAAATAGCGACTGAATCAATACCACGTATGGTGAAGACCCGAGGGCACAACACTTGGGATGGGAACGTGTGTCTAAACTTTGCTGCTGAATTTCTCCGTTGTATGTTCAATTCTGATTCAGTTTGTCCTGACGAAGCTGATAAAAATAAGTTCTTCGGACAACGATAACAGAAAAGGGTGTCTGGCGAATTCGCCGACAAGCCTTTCGTCATGAAATAGAAGTATTTCAGGTTTCTGAAACAGGTTTTGATGGCATCCTCTCAGACGAATTCATCACATGGCGTTCAAGCATTACTGGGAACAAGAATGAGCTTGAATACCCAGCATAGCTCTTTCTATAATTGTTCTGTTGCTTGAGCGTTTGAACATAATTGAATACATTACCAGAATCCCAAATTCCGACTTTTAAAAACTAGATTCTAGTTCATAAAATAGCGTCAGCCGACGTTACTGAAAATCAGTACCAGCTAAACTTATCATAAATTTGATAAGGCATTTTTGAGGAAAAATTTGTAAGCTAGAGAATTTTCAGTACAAGATAGGCTTTTCTATTGTGTTTGAAGGGACCAGAATATTTGCCAATACTACTGATCAGGTAGCCAGGTACAATGGCCCGAATGCCGTAATTCTCGAATTTTTTGGGTCGAATTGTGACGGGCTAGGACTTTCGGCCAATGCACGAAAGCAATGCCACGATAAAATGTTTATATTTTCTGAGGAAGTGAGAAGGGAGGAGCTACGGATCCTTATAACTACAATGCCTGTTCCAGATCCCCTGGCTATTTACACGTGATCTGATAGCAATCCCGTACAGTGATGTGCAAGAAGTGTATATGTTACATTATGAGGGGGACTATTCTCAAAACCTGTCAGTGGTGTCCCCTACGAACCTCCGGCTCTCACTGTAGAGTCTGCTGAGCCGAGATTGAGTAACAAAATTCCTCACTTCAACGAGGATTCCCAATCGCTTTCGCCGTCTGTATCTTCTTCATCTCTCAACACATCCCCCTATCACCATTATCATGAAGCTAACCACGATCAGATCAGATGGTAGAGTCGGAGCCCTACTCGTCACCAACCCTTGATCATGGAGGAAAAGCCATCCGATGAGTTTCCGGAGCGTGCCCAGCACCCGATACGGCGATGGTGGATTGGATCAAGTCGGCCTCTACTGTTACAAAGACGGGAGATATAGATGAATATGCGCACCTCATGTCGTCCCAGCGTCTAGGCCTCGCCTGGCTGGGGCTGCAGGTTTTTTGAGACTTTTTCCCACGCACGCAGTTTCCATTGCTACCTTTTTATTTTTTTAAGTAGAAGGTTCCGTGGAAAGGTGGCCGAATTCCACGGGTGAACACTGAGCTGAATAGCTATTCATCAAGGGGAATATATCGATGATATTTCGAGTAACAAAAGAGGATAGGAGCACTGTACATGGTGTTGCCTGGGTCAGAGAGGAGTCCAATGTGCTAGATAGTCATAGACTCAAGTAGTACAATAAAAACACACGCTCACTCAACAAGTGTTTATTGTGGATGGTAGTTGCTTTCCTGGAAATTTCAATTGTATATTGTATATAACCAGCCAACTCTTAAGGAAAACATGGGAAGCTTTTAAAGATGGTGTTCAGATAATGAATTCATACCCAATTGATTCAGAGAAGTGGCATTAGAGAACGAAAATAGACTTATGGCAAGTCCTTGATAAGAGATACATTCTACTTGATACTACCCAGATGGCAAAGAATGCCTTAGACACACTTTACCAAGACAAACGTGCTTATGGAGATTATAGGCCGACTTTGATCATTATATAGAAAGGGCAAAATAAGATGATCGAACTAAAGTGGACCTCCCTAGAAAACGAATTAATCGAAAGATTACTGGCGTTATTAACAACCAAGTAAATTTTCCTGATTCAGACAATTATACTGGGTGGAGTGATATGATCAATAATATTGCTCGCAATATCAAACAACAGGAGCACATCTTCATGTTGCAATCTTCATCTAACTCAATGCAAGAGAATTACCACCCAAAAGACGATTTATTACCTCATGCTGGACCATCCGATTCTGAAGATTCAATGGACCTCAGCCGCATTTCAATATCAAGTGCTGGGCGTAAATTTCGAATGGAAAACGGCTTATGTCTTGCCTGTGGTCAAACTGGACACATGGCCAAAGATCATCATCGCAAAATTGACCCAGTGCCAATGCCAAAACGTTCTACTAGTCAATAGACATCTCGTGAGAGAAATGAATATAAACAATTCCCTACTTTTAATACTCATGATCTACCCACCACTAAATATTTAACACCAGAAACTCAGCCCTTGCCGATTCCGATGATGTAACATCCTCCGCTTCGATTTCTTCCCAAATACTATCATCAGTCACCATACCAATTCTCAAACTCACAGCTTTTATACCCCGACGCTCCGGTTCAATCTCGTCTGAGAATGTTAAATGGAAACCACGGATTTGAAGAACATTGTCAATCTCAGAATTCGGGGGATATAAAACAAGCTTTTAGAAATTGTGAACAGTTAAAAGACCAACCCCTAGCTTAAGTCGCTGCCAGGGGTACAATTGGTATGGAGATGAAGACAAGACTATCCAAGATATATTGATGGATAATTCCACTTTGGAATTATGCTCAACAGATTCCTCAAATTCGATGCTTCTTTGCTCTTCTCTCTCTAACCCGCGCGCAAATAATTCAGTTATTTTTCCCACGACATGCTTGATTGATGGTGGCTGCATTGCTATGGCATTTGCTGACAAAGATTCTATTGTTAATCGATTTGGAATAGAAACAAAGCCCCTCTATACTCCACGATCTATTCGCTTGGCCGATGGCTCTATAGAAGCCTCTATAACCCACTACTTTACATTCCGTTTGCATATTGAGCAACACTCGGAGATTATTGTCTATTTTGTTACTAACCTAAGTAGATGTAATCCCATAATTCTTGGCCTGCCATGGCTAAAATTACACAACCCTAAATGTGATTGGAGCTCCTTGAGCCTTACTTTTAGTTCCTTACATTGCCGACAACACTGCCTTGATTGGAAATACCTACAGTCCAATCCCTCACAGCAAGTAAGATCGCTTACAGCAATCTCATTGTCAGATAAGACTTTGTCAATGCCTGTTAGGCACAAGCCACTTCAAACTGCTGCACCAGATAATTATGAAAATGAATCTTTCCTTCCGAATTCCAACAACCCTGATACACTAACATATGAAAAATAAACGATCTTTACTACCTGCAAGGATGATAATGAATTTGATATCTTTCAAATTTTTCCTAGCCTTGATCATCCTGATCGTCCTGATATTTCAGATCTTTTACATGGAAAAGTGATACAGAGTGATAATGATAAATTTCTCCAAGATCACCCCGAATTAAAAACAGATGCAATAAAGACTATATTACCACTTGAATTCCATCATCACACCAAACAATTTCTACCAAAGAATGCGGACTCTCTCCCACCACATTATCCTTGGGACCATAAGATTGAACTTGTCCCTGGAAAACAAGCACCTTATCGTAAAAGTGGGCCCTTCTCTCCAGCAGAGTTGAATTGTGTCAGGAAATAGATTGACGATATGTTGGCTAAAGGTTTCATACGTGAATCTTCCTCGACAGTTGCCGCGCCTATCCTCCTCGCTGCCAAACCAGCTAGGGGAAAACAAATATGTCAAGACTATCGCGGCCTTAATGATGTTACCATTAAAAATCGATACCCGCTCCCCCTGATCCGTGAGACTTTAGATTCCATTTCAAGAGCTAGATATAATACTAAGCTAGATGTCATTGCTGCTTTTAATCGTATCCATATTGCCGAAGGACATGAATGGATGACTGCATTTACTACATGATTTGGCTTATATGAGATGCTAGTAACACCATTTGGTCTGTGCAATGCCCCTGCAACTTTTCAGAACTACATCAATCATATCTTACATGATGCACTCGACAAATACTGTACAGCATATTTGGATAATGTTTTAATTTACTCAGAGACCAATTAAGAACATACCAAACACGTTAATGATGTAATACGTCGACTCGGTGATGCAGGATTACAAATTGATATCAATAAATCAGAGTTCTATACCACAAAAACCAAGTATCTTGAGATAATTATCTCCACTGATGGACTAAGTATTATTGAAAGGCTATGCTGAGCTGGAATGACGTACCGTTAGGATGAAGGTATGGAAGGAGGTAGCTATGGCTTTAAGAGAAGTAAAGTTCGTGAGTTATACTCTTAGGACTTGGATCAATGGACGAACTTGAGGATGTTCCCTAGTATTCTCAAGTGTGTAAATAATATGGAGATTGTTTTAATTTCCTATTGTATGAATTGCTTAATTTATCTATGTGACAGGACCTTCTTCTATATACATGAATAAAGGGGTTCTGCACACTAGTGGATGTTCCAGCATCTGTCCTTGTCTAACCGAGAAAGGAAGGATGTGAGAGATCCTAGCGCCAATAGATACCATTAGGAATCTATTGGGAAATACTATGTCATACCAATGAGTGATGATCTAGGTCAATCATATCCCATGGCGCATGTGCACATTATTCTAATGTGAACAGTTTATTGTAATGCAGTCATGTTACTCCCTTAATTACAACAAGTATGAATCCTCATAAAGTTAAAGTAATTCTAGATTGGGAAAAACCAACAACTGTGAAAGAATTGCAAAAATTCCTTGGCTTCTCAAACTTTTACAGGAGATTCATAAGGGGCTATTTAGGTATAATTGAGCCCTTAACCCGCCTTCTACGCAGAAAATCACAATGGATGTGGTCTATTGAGCAGGCCGACGCTTTCTCGAAACTCAAAAGTTCATTTACACAGGCACCAATCCTTGCTTATTTTAATTATCACAAGCAGACCATAGTTGATACTGATGCATCCAATTGGGCCTCAGGAGGAGCACTCTTCCAGAAGGGAGATGATGGCATAATTCATCCTGCATCTTTCTTTTCCTCAAAACATAGTCCTGCTGAATCAAACTATGAGATTTATGATAAAGAGCTTCTCGCAATCATTAGAGCTCTAGAAGAATGGCGCCCAGAACTAGTAGGTGTGCAAGAACCATTTGAGATAATTACAGACCATAAAAATCTTCAAAACTTCCTAACAGCTAAACCAATGTCAGGTACGGTGGTCTGAATTTTTGTCTCAGTACAACTTTATAATCAATTATTGTCCTGGGTTACATGCAGTAATACCAGATACCTTGAGCCGTTTACCAGGACAACAACCAAAAGATGATTCTAATGAGCGTCTTTGACATTGTTTTCGCACTTTGATTCCAGAACATAACGTCCATCCTGATATACTCCACAGCCTTCTCAACAAGAACCAAGTTGTTGATCACATATCCGCCAGATCTCATGAAACCTCTATAACCGAAGCTATATCCCTTGCTTACGAGAATAACGACATTGCTAAGTTGATCATAAATTCTTTCCAAGATACCACAAAGCGGTGGTGGCCCGAACCCTTACAATTTTTACTCCGAAAGGACAAAGTAGAGTTTAAAATTAATGTCGGATCTGTGTACTTTCGAAAACGACTTTTTGTACTAGACTATGAAAATCTTCGTGTTTGAATTGTGCGCCGTTCCCATTCTTCCGACCTTGCAGGCCATCCAGGTCGTATGAAAACTTTGGATCTATAACAAAGAACTTATTGGTGGCCACAAATGACACAATTTGTTGCTGATTTTGTGAAAGGATGCGCTCTCTGCTTCAGGACTAAGACACCACGTTCATTGCCTCCCGGATTTCTTAAGACTCTCGAAATTCCAGTCCGTGCATGGTCTGACCTTTCAATTGATCACGTTGTTGACTTACCGCCATGTAAACGTGATGGTAAGATATTCCACAATATCCTAGTGGTTGTAGATAGACTCACTAAAATGCGTCATTTTATACCCACTACATCTCTTGATACATCAGAATTGGTAGATCGTTTCATCAAAAACATTTATAGACTCCATGGTGCACCTGAATCTATCATTTCTGATCGTGGTTCCGCATTAGTTTATGAGTTCTAGCGTAGGATTAATACTCGTCTCTCTATTACTCTCAAACCTAGTTCGGCTTTTAACCCACAGACTGATGGTCAAATAGAAATAGTTAATGCATCTTTAAACCAATATCTTCGGGCCTTTGTTAGTTTTACCCAAGATGATTGGGTTGATTGGCTACCACTAGCTGAGTTTGCTGGAAATAATTAGATAAGCGAGATAACGGGTGTATCTCCTTTCTACGCAAACTACGGCTTTAATCCACGTCCAGGAATCGAACCCCCAGAGCCTGAGCCACCATAACTATCTAATACTGCAAAAAGAGAGTATTTAAGAGCAGACTTAGTTGCCGACCGCTTTGATCGAATTCTTGCCAAGCTAAAAGCCATGTCCCACCAGCCGCAGGAGGAATATAAAGAATATGCAAATTCTCGAAGATCAGAAGCCCTAGTCTTCAGAGTAGGAGACAAGGTAATGATTTGCCTTAGAATCCTGAGGACAAACTGACCAAAGAAAAAATGGGATGATAGATGGGACGGTCCTTTCACAGTCTTAAAAACATATGAAGGAGCTGTTATCATTGATCTCCCACATCATATTCATGTAAACAATAGTTTCCACACCTCTTTGGTTCGACCATGGAAAGATCCTGTAATAACCGGGCAATATTTTATCAATAAAAATGAGCGTCGTAGTGTTGCTGTAAGAGTAGCCGAAAGAGATGATGATGGGAATTTTGAAGACAAGTGGGTATTTGAAAAATCTTATATGTGCACAATCAAGATTGTAATGGTCTTACCTACCTCATTAAGTGGAAATATGATGATGTGCCTTCTTGGCAGCCAGAATCGGACTTAAGAGGCTGCAATAAAGCCCTCACAGATTTTCATAACTTAAACCCTCAAAAACAGGGACCGCCATCATGGGTAAATATGCCAACAACAAATAAATCAATTGTACCACAACAGCCTCACCGCTCAGTGAGGAAAAAGCGGACAACATGGAAATTAGCTGAAACAAGAATGTCAAGGGAAACTATGCCACCTACTCATATAAACTAAGCTAGTCAGGTCACATGACCTGGCTATCAGTACATAGACTTCATCTGTAGCATTAGAGCTCTCAAGTCAACATTTACAACATAATACCGTGGCCCACGTATCTTTCTTAAGAGGTTATGACCCTTGCACTTCCTGTGGAATCACGAATTATTATTTAGTTGTTCTTCTGTTTAAGGCTCCGATCACAACTCAGCACTTTTTTCAAATTGCACTGTGACGTAATTTTCTTGCACCTCACCACTCAGTCTCCAGTACTACAATGTCTTCGGTCTGCATCTGCATCTGCATTCACATATCTACCTCTAATCCCTTATAAATCACATTAATTATCTTTCAAATGACTCCTTCTAATCTCCGCGCCAACAATATGGCGCTTCCTCCGGCCTTAAAACTTCATGGTGTTGCCAACCTAAAGGATTGGATGTTGCTTATTGAATCGACTTTGCGACAAAATTTACTCTCAGATTGGATCGATCCTTTAAAGACTGAAGAAATTTACAAGTCTGAAAATGATACTGGATTCAAAGATTGGAGCTTCTCGAATGAGCTTGTGAAAATGACACTCGCAATTAATGTTGATCCACAATTCATTCAGCTTATCATGGCGGAAAATTTAGCTTGCAAAAGTTACAGTAAACTTTGCCATTTTTTCCAAGGTAACAGCGTTGCTGCTGTTGAAACCAGTATAACCAATTTCCTCAATCTTACAAAGAACTTTGAGAATTATCCGTCCTGCCAAGCTTACATTCTGGCTCATAAATCAATGGTCTCAAGTCTTCTTTCCCTCGGCACTCCTCTTCCATCACTTGTATACTGTCTCGTTCTAATCCGTGCGGCTTCCCAGAAATATCCTCAATGGGCATCCACTCAACGCTACCATTTCTCTGTTGCCACCTCTGTCAATCCTGCTCCTTGTCTTGAAACTCTATATACAACCCTTCAGGATCACATTCGATTGGCTGAAAGCATAGCTCCTGTTCTGGCATCTATATCACAAGTACATGCCACAGGCTATATAAATAAGAGAAACAAGAAGTGGGACGGTCCTAATTGCAAGTGGTGTTCTGGTACTCATAATGATGCAAAATGCTTCCTTAAATATCCAAAGCAGCATGCAGAGTTTATGAAGAGATTTCCTAGGGCTGATTACACTGAAAATAAAAGGTGGCGTACTGAATTCCAAAAACGTCATCTGCCAAGTAAAATTTCTACTCACAACTCTAGCTTTGATGCTCGTTTCGAGAACTACAAACCTTTTGAGAAGGATACCAATGAACGTGTCCAGTCCACACTTGTTTCGCCGCCCTCGTCCTCCTCAAATTTTACAGCAGCCTCTAGTCCTTATTTCATGGATTTTAATCCAAATCCACTTCAATAGGGCTGTGCAGGAGTTTTGACAACATCATCAACTCCCACCCACCATAATTTCTCAAGGAGTCAACAATGGGATAATACAATGCTCCCACTTGATATTGAGCGACGCCAACATAATGGTGCCTTTCGCAATGTTGATCATGAACTTCATTCAATCAACACTGGTATAAATTCTGTGTTTACATCAGCGCACCCAACTACAAGCTCTCATGATATCTGGCTGCATGACAATGGTGCTTCTGTTCATATCACAAATGACATCAATGCGTTTTTCCGTTATCAGCCAGTAGCTGGATTGCCTTTCGCTAAAACTGGGGGGAGTCCTGTTTAGCCTGTCGGATTTGGCTACATTAAGCTTCGCGTTCTTCGGCAAGACAACTCATTCAATGAGATTGTCCTTGAAAATTTTCTCTACATTCCTGGCTTCCCACTGAACATTTATTCTGGGTGGCTCTGAAATGTGTCAACTTCTTCGTGGTCAGAATTGCTTACACTTGCGCACTGCATCATCGCTGTATGTTCTCAACACAAATGATCCTTCCATGTGACCTTCCATCTTCCTTCTCTCTCCAGTAGCCGAAAAAGTCTTTCCTGCAGCAATTCATGAAGCTCCTGTCACTCTAGAACTTCTTCACCGCCGTCTAGGACACATTAGCTTTCCATATCTCCAGCGAACAATTAATACGACCCTTGGCCTATCTCACAAACCTCGTAGTACGGATTCCAATCTCGATGTAACCACATCGTGCGATCCTTGCGAATTTTTCAAGCCGAAGATGGTTGTACGCCGTCACTCGCGTAATTGATAGTCGAATTGGGGTGACAGGATTTATGCAGATGTCTTCTTTTGCAAACCTGTAGGCTTCAATGGCCATACAGCTGGTATGATTTTCACTGACGGAAAATCAGGAGGGCGTTATGGTTACACTTTCACTGAAAAGAGAAATGCTTTCGACGCTTTGGTCACCTTTACTCGCTTCTTCCGAACCCGAAATGGTTTCCTGCCGAAATGTTTCTGTATAGATGGCGGTAATGAATTTGGGGGTGACAAAATGGTCGCCTGGTGTCAGCAGTATGGCATTGCAATTGAACTAACAACAGCATATTTTCACGAACAAGGTGGCCCTCAAGAACGATCAAATCGAACTGTTCTAGATCCAATGCGTTGTGTTATGTCAGATATGCGTATCCCATTCTTTATTTGGCCAGAAATTTTCCGCGCCGTTATTTACATTCTCAATTGTATCACGATCTCTGTCTACAACAAGATGACCCCCTACGAAGCACAATCTCGGGCTACAACATCCGATGCCTCTGAACATAAACCTGATAACTCAGGAATCAGAGTATTGGGCTCTCGAGTACTTGTATACATCCCAAATGAGCGTCGAGTCAAGTCTCAGAAAATGGATGCACACGCTGAAGAAGGCATCTTAGTTGGTTTTGAAGGTAACCATATTTATTGTTGTTGGATTTCCTCAAGACCTCTGGGCCATCAGCTTGTACGCTCGTCTCATGTTCGTTTCTTTGAGGGACGTTTCAATGAATTCTCAGCCGAAGATCATCCTAATGAAATTCCTGATCCCTCTCCTAAGTATGTCAATGAGGTTGAATTTCCAATTCAAAATTCTCCACAAATGGGGGGGGACTCAGACAATACTGAGAGTGGCTCAATAGGGGGTGCACACTTGGATGATGAGATACCTCCGCTCCTCAATGCAAGACACGACATGCCAGCTGAAGAAGATCCTTTACTTGTTCCTCTCCCGCAAATGCCCAAACGTGGCCGTGGTCGACCTCCTGGTGCTAAGAATAAGCCCAAGGCAACATCTGGACCTAACTCATTTGATCTCTGTAAGCCTGACTCAGATATCCGTGTCACACGTAGTAAAACAAAGGGCTCTACTTCGTTGCATACTCCACACATTGAGAATCCTGTTCTGCTTTTAGAGTATCATTCGTATTTAACAGCTCTTATAACTGACAGCAATCCGAAAACTATTCTTGAAGCTTTGCTAGGTCCCAATGCTGTTCTTTGGGAAGCATCTATGAAGGAATAATTGACTGCTCTTGACATGAACGACACTTTGCAGCTTTCACCTCGCTCTGATCTCCCTCCTGGACATGACATTATTCCAGGACAATGGGTCTACAGGCAAAAGATCGGAAAAGATGGCCAGCTTACCCATTACAAATCCCGTTATGTTGCAAAAGGCTTTCATCAAAGGGAAGGCTTAGACTACAAAGACACATTTGCCAGTACAGCCCTCTCTAACATTTGGAAAGCTTTGCTCGCTCTCGCCGCTTCCAATGACTGGCAAGTCGATCAGATGGATGTTGTAACCGCTTTTCTCAACCCTGACATTTACACTGGCATATACATGGCATGTCCAGACGGGCTGCGTACTCCAGATGGCTCCTCACTTAACCACTGGATGTGGAAACTCAAGAAGTCGCTCTATGGTCTCAAGCAGTCTCCACACCTTTGGCAATCAAAAATTCGTTCAGAAGTTGCCAAATTTGGTTATAAGCCTTTACTTCTTGATTCCTCTGTTTATCACAGCATCTCTGATGAAAATTACCTTGTTACTCATATAGATGATTTCCTACTCATCGGTCCCGAGGCTGGCGTTTCGAAGTTGCGCAGACATCTGCATAATGCTTTCGAGATGGTGGATATGGGCGCTGCGGAGTTCTATGTCGGCGTCCGTATTGTTCGCGATCGCGTGAAACGAATCCCCTATCTTCATCAGGATGCCTATCTTGAGAAGATTCTTGAAAAGTACAGTCTCAATAAATGTATTCCAACAAATACACCAATGCTACCCGGCCAAAATCTTGTGCCTTTTCAAGGGACTGCCTCTTCAGCGGAAATTGAGCTCTACGCATCGATGGTTGGCTCTGCGATGTATGCTGCTACTCAAACGAGACCAGACATTGCTTATACCATGACGCAGCTCTGTCGATTTCTTTCCAACCCATCTCCAATTCATATATCAGCAGTTTGTCCTCTCTACCACTACCTCATCAAAACTACCCGTATCGGTCTTGGGTTTGGTG
Organism: Blumeria graminis f. sp. triticale; assembly: GCA_905067625.1. NCBI lineage: Eukaryota > Fungi > Ascomycota > Leotiomycetes > Helotiales > Erysiphaceae > Blumeria > Blumeria graminis. The sequence continues at coordinate 10,355,540 of LR898472.1, read as the reverse complement.
TAGGCTCTAATACAGGTCTTTACGGCTTTACTGACTCCAATTATGCTCAAGACCCTAAAACACGGCGTTCTCATGGAGGTTGGGCTTTCTTTCTGAAAGGTGCCTGCTTTTCTTGGCGCTCATATCAAATGAAAATAGTCACTTAATCTTCAACTATGGCCGAAGTCTATGCTATGGCCGAAGCAGCCAAGGAGGCTGTGTTCCTTCGCAATCTATTTCGTAGTATCAACTATAACTCAGATGATGCAAAGATAGTCCGTATCTACTATGACAATCAGCCAGGTTACAACCAAATAAGAGGACAGGGCGTCACTCAAAAGAGCAAACACTACGTTGTACCTGTGTTCCTACTCCGGGAATATATAAGTGACAAAATTGTTGAATTGGAGTGGAAATCTGGACTAGAAAGCGCTGCAGATGGGTTCACAAAGGCCTTGTCGCCAGTTCTTTTTAAAGGGTTTGTTGGACAACTTAACATGAATACTTTGGCTGCGGAAAATAGATTATGTGAGGTTTCATAGGTGAGGGGGTGTGTCAAAGAATAGAATTTCACCTATTCATGGAAACTAAGCTAGTCACCTCACATGACCTTCTTAGCAGTACATAGATTTCATCTGTAGCAGTAGACCTCATAAGCAAGCATTTACAATCCATAAACCGTGTCCCACGCTCTCTTTAAGAATAGCAAGAACCTTGATTTCTAACAATCTTGTTATAAAATATAGGCCGGGAAAACTTGGAGGAAAACCAGACGCATTGACCAGAAGATTTGAGGATATTCCCACAGGCATTGATGAAATACTTCAACACCAAAGTCAGGTAATTTTAAAAAAAGAAAATGTTGAGCAACTCAATCTTTCATCCTCCTCTATGAGTCGTCGCAAAGTAGCATCACATACTACACTTGAAAAGTTGTTCCTCGAGGGGTATGCTGTTGATCTGTTTCCAACTAAGGTCCTAGGTCTAATAAAAAACGGCGTACAAACCTCGAGCGAAATTTCATTAGCTGAGTGTGCGGAAGTAGACAATAGATTGACCTACAGGGAAATATTGTAATAAAGAGGTTATGAGAAGTCTAAGGATTGTCACAATTGGTGTAACAGTCAACTTGGGTGGATGTAGGATAGCACTTTAAGTCTAACGTGAAGAAGACAGATATTTAATATAGATCTGCTATATTGATGACTATTGAATATAAGAGTGGAAAATTTTGATCATATACAGAGGTCTAGCAGCGAGTATTTATACACAAAGACAATACATACAATATACCATCAATAGCAATAACTGCCAACCATTCAGCCATTCAACAACTATGTCATTAGATATACCTGCGTTATATTATCATATAATCATTTATGGTTAAGATACTGGTGCTGTCATTGCTGTGTGCCAATGATGTATCATTGACGCTAGGTTGCTTGTCCTCTTGGTTACATTTGCCCAATACTAGCCATTCCAAGTTGTGTGATCTATAAGTGGGCCTAATCACAACAGGAAAACATATATGTTCCCAATTATGACCCATTAAAAATTCACCTCATCAAACTTTATCACAATGATCCCTCTGTTGGGCACCCAGGCCGCAAAAAAACGTTTGAACTCATGAGCCGAGATTATTTTTGGCCCTCCATGCGCAGCTATATAGTGCAATTTATTCAAAACTTCCGTACCTATCAAAGATCAAAGCCAAATAACCATGCTAAATTCGGAGTTCTCAGACCCCTTCCAATTGCGCAGCAGTCCTGGCAAGAAATTTCGATGGATTTTGTCACTGGTCTTCCAGAAAACAATGGATTTGATGCAATTATGGTGGTAGTTGACAGGCTCACAAATATGCGACATTTCATACCCTGTACAACGACCGTTAATGCAAGAGATGTGGCTCAGCTATATCTGTGTAATGTTTGGAAACTACATGGCTTACCTACACACATCACCTCCGACCGTGGAACCCAATTTATAGCCAAATTCTGAAAAGCTCTCTGTAATCATCTTGAAATTGAGTCAAGAATGTCGACAGCTTTTCATCCAGAAACAGATGGTCAAACCGAACGGTGTAACGCGGTGATGGAACAATATTTACGCGGTTATGTTTTGTATCAACAAGATGATTGGGTCAAATGGTTCCCCATGGTAGAATTTGCAGCTAACAACCAGGTATCTGCTTCGACCCAGGCATCACCATTTTTCGACAACTATGGCTTCCACCCACGGTTCACTATTTCGGTAAAACCATAGACTAAAGCACCGCATGAGCTTGAAGCAAAAAATTTTGCAAGTAAAATGAATGAAATTCATGCCTGCCTAAAATCCAACATCAGGTCGGTACAGGACCAGCAAGAACTAGCTACAAACGCTAAAAGAAGGCCTACCCCTCGTTACAATAATGGTGATTTAGTTTTTCTTTCTGCAAAAAATATTAGGACCATGCGAATTCTCAAAAGTTCGATTGGAGAAAACTCGGCCCATACCCAATAAAAGAAGTAATTTCTCCCTACACATATAGGCTCGACCTTCCCCAAAGTATGAAAATTCACCCCGTCTTTCACGTCTCCCTCCTTCAACCTGCAGCAAAAGATCCGCTCCCTGGACAAATACAATCACCACCTCCTCCTGTAATCATAGACAAAGAAACAGAGTATTATGTAGAGGAAATTTACGACTCGCGTGTTACTTGACACAGTGGACTGCAATATTTGGTCAAATGGAAAGGGGAAAACGACGCAACATGGGAACCAGCGCATAATCTTGACAATACCATTGCTGTTGATCATTTTCATGAGCGCTACCCGAAAAGCCCTGGACCCCTTGCAGTGTCAAAGAATAAGCCTCACAGGAGCTCGCGTTTAAACAAGGGAGCTACTTTCATGGATAAGCAGTAGGGTATAATTAATTTGTTTTATTTCCGACGCAGTCTATATGACAGTAGGCTATTAGGGTAGTGCTTGATCTTGGTAAGCTAATGGGTAGGTGTGGATGCAAGAATCTAGAAAGGTAAAGGTGGTCTGGTGGTAAACAAGCAGTCACCACATCGTCTCCTATGCTGAAGCGCTAGTGGTAATGTCCTGTATATAGTCTGGTAGGCGTGGGAGAGTTCTCTCTTTACATAACGTCTTCTTACATTCTGTACACATTCTGGACACATATTGTACCACCTCACATCTCTCTTTCTTACAGAAGACCATTTCACTGCTATCCTATAATCATATTCAATATCCCTTCGTGCCCTACGGAACGTTAGTAGTAAGCTCCCTGAGATTAGTTTTGGCCCAGATGACAATAATTTGCAGGAACTCTCGGGCGAGGCCAAGTCGTTCCTTTCTTTCGTGTTCTGCTTTCCGCATTGCATTCGCAAAACCTAGCAGGCTTGTATGAACTTTTCCTCCTGGGTTGGAAAGCGTTGACAATGATGATGCAACAGCAGAGGCCATTGTACCGGATTATGGTTCTAGTCAGGGCAAAGGTCATATGATAGATTGACGAAGTCTAACCTGGTGATTGAGATTGTCTACAAAGACGAAAGGTGACTCCTATTGAGTCTCATAAATATATATTTATTTATTTATAATACTTAACGTCGTGCCCACGCACAGCACGTGAACTCCTCACGTGCCGGTTAGCTCAATCTAAATAAAGCTACCCGACGTGAATTATAAATAAATTTACATTGTAAATTGCGCATCAGACGTAAGATAGCACGTGACCATATGGTACCGCAATCCACTCCATCCCTTGACAGTTCTTTTGTGAGATGTCCAGGTGGGATATGGGATTTTTTGAAATATGATAAATCTTGGAATCCCAAGAATAACTTATTAGTAAGTACAGCTAATTTGACTATCAAATTCCCCATTCTATATCACTGTTATCAATACATCCTTCACCGAAAGTATAATGCGCATTAGCATTTATTTCACACTAGCATTCCAGCGGATGACTATGTCTCAAATGCAGGTTATAGTTTTCTCGTATCTATTATTGACACACATGTATTTAGCTTTATATTCCTGACCCATATATGTGTATGTAAATAGATCTACATCTACAGGGATCATAACTTACGATCCATGGAGATTGATAAATACTGGTCAAAAACCACAGTTGATAAGATATGCAAACACGCAATCTCACTCATATCATCTCGGTTTTACTCAGAACCATACATCTCAATACAATTGTTTCCCCTCGGATCTTCCTCTCACAACCTCATACAAGCCTTACTGCATTGGTCTAACCGCCGATACTGATTCTGCTACAACCTCCATCTTCGCTCAAAGCTCATAACTTTAATAGGATTGTGTCCCGTATTTTGGATATGTTTGTTCCAAGAAAGGTAGTGTTTATGTTACAGTTATGGGTTAGGATGTATCATAATGATGCTGACCTTTGACTGTTGGGATAGCTTTATTGGGAATAAAGTGTAGATGTGATGGCTGGTAAGCCGGAAATTACCTGTAGCCTACGCTGTGCAACACAGGCTTAACATCAAACAATATGGAGTCCATTTTCGGAAGCGGAGGCTTATAAATGGCAATATCAATATTGTGAAACTTCCGACAATGAGACTCAAGGGTGTGATACGAGAATAAATTTATAGATGTACAAATATACATATGGAAAGCTGTGTTATTGGCTGGAATAATAATCATGTATAAAATAGCTGTTATTATCCTCTTCAATCTGCAGCTCGCCATAGATTGAAAATAAACCACCTCTGACCATTGTTAGAGTATAGAGAAGGCTTCGGAGTAAGAATTGCCTGAGGACGGAGAAGAAGTTCAGTTTGCTTAATTGACTAATAGACTACAGGTATTATGATATTGTTGGAAATATCGCGCAATGTAATGGGCGCAATATTCATGGAACGAAAGTAGAAGTTGACTAAAAGAGTGTCATGTTCGGATTACAGCTAAAAGTGTGGGAAGTGTGCGCTACAAGTACAAGTGTAAGCGACGCAGAGCCTAAGCCACAGCATAAACGAGTGTGGCGCCATCTAGGCATAGAAAACCCCCAATAACCTCCTTGCGCCCACGCCATACAGCCGCTCATATGTCCAATAGGTAGCCTGAAGCGCTACCATATTACCTGTTCCAACCTCTTAAATACACACGAGATTGTGTCGGGAACCTAGACGAAATGGAGGGCCCATACGTCCACAACACTCTGTGTCTCCATTTCCAACAGATATATACAGTGGAATTATAAGAAATAGAGGTTACCCGGAACCGACTCGACTGCAGAAATAAGTGGGACCCCGTACCAGAAAATAATTATCCACTGACTGAGAATACTGGGTCACGCAATAGAAGTACAAACAAACCAATGACTGGATTTGTTCGGGAAGAATGGGATTCAAGCAGACTCTAACGTTGAGTCCGATTGGATCAGAAGTGTGGGATCCTGCCCGAACTCAGAAATATAGTTCAGGCAAGATGCATGCAACCACATTGGTCGATAGAAAGAAAAGCAGGAAACTGTATTTCCAACAACCATAAGGTTGCCCAAGTGCCTATGCCTAGACTGTGACAGCGGAAAGATATTGATTGATCTATGCTACCATAAGGGGAGTTCCGACCTCTTTTTATACTAAAGCTCCGCTTAGATTAAAGAAAAAAGCCCATCAAACATTTCCTGATGCAGTACTAGCATAACTTTTGGTATTACAGGTCACTCAAGTGAGTAGGTCATATTATTGATTTTTGTATCTTCTCTTCTTCCTGTATTCTACAGCTATTGACGGAGAGGTATAAACCTTCAAGAAGCGCTAATCCTATTTAAGTTTAACCCTACAACAACTCTATCCCCTTAACACCCCCCAGCAATAACACACCTAGTGTCACGGACTGACAGAGGTGGAGATATTATCCTGCCAACCTCTGGCTCTAAGACTATATGGCTACTGCTATGTCATGGATAGATTCATGGTGTTGAGGTAGAGTCTGATCCTAGCTTCGGCTGGTATCCCTCTAGACAAATTCTAGTTACTTCGATGGAATTCTAAGCTACTCTGGCAATTAGTTTCTAGATGTTTCGGGATGGTATTTTGTACTTGTTGAATGACCTAATGACTTAATGACCTTTCATGTATTATCTTAGAAATGATGACTAATTATGTTGATAAATAATGGGTTACCTGTTTAGGAATGGCGTCAGGAGAGAGAGACAACTGCTGTATATATGTGTTTCTTTTAGTGAGAAGGGAAAAAATAGAAGATAGATGTTAACCACCAATTGTTATTACTGCTACAGAAGGCTTGTGATATAATACCACTCGAGTATTCTGACAGTACTCTTACCAGTTCAATGAGCTTCGATCAGATTCTAGGTTACTCTCAGGAGTTCGACAGGAATCGGGCTGGAACTAGATTACTGTAGTCTGTAGCAGATAGTGTTGTAGTATAAGTAGCTGAGGTATCTTCATGTCGAAAGCTCTTCAGCTTTCAGTCTTGTACTATTCCCTAGATACCCAAGAATCAAGAATCAAGAACCAAGTCTTTATTGTTGTTATATTTTCTTTACCATCAAGAGCCCAAGATTTAGCGCCTCTAGTTCAAGTTAAGTAACCAAGTCCCAAGAGATCCTGACATCTAGCGCAAAGTGTTTTATGCTAGTGAACGTACTAAAGGCGCAGCAGTTTATGTTTGTTTATTACTTAACGTTGTACCAGCACACAATACGTCTCCCTTAGGGCTTGACCCTCAGGATCAACTGGTATATAATTGTAATATTCAAATTAGAAATAAATCAATAAGTTAAGGAGCTGTTTAGGTAGGTCCTTGTGTAGTCTTTCATAATCTAGGACTCAATACAGACTTCAATTTAAATAAATCAATCAATCAACATGTATCCCAAGGTCACGTATTGGTTAGCTCAGTCTAAATTAAATTACCTGATGTGTTGGTGTCAAATAGTAGGACACAAGTTTTATTTGGATGTGCATTAAACAAGGATGCTGGAGTTTGGGTGGCAATAATGATTATGAAGATGTAGTGACAAATGGGTAATAATTAGTAATAGCTGTGTAAGCATATATCATGTGACGAGTGTTCAAGGTCATTAAGGCCCTGGCGCTCCGTCACAAATGGAGATAGATACGAATGAATGAAACAATTGTTATTGAGTTACCTCAAACAAAGAATCCATGGGAAATATTCCGACACTGATCAGTCTTCGAATTCAGATCAGAATTCCTGTGAAGAGAGATACAATTTGTTCAGTCCCTGTTAAAGGCCTCAGCTCATATTGTATTTACTAAGGAATATAGATTTTAGTTGACCCCTGGGAAAGGCCCTCAACTTTAAGCTATTATTCAAGAAATCGACCCCTTATTAACGAAGGCCCTCGATTTGCGTCTATCACGCCTACACTCCACCTAGAACTTTAACCATTTCCATCCCGAAAAACCCAAGTCTTTATTAGGTTCGTACACCGAAGAAAATGTCAGGCATTTCAAACATGAAACCAGAAACTCCCTCGATTTCTAAACAGGAAGAAATCGACAATTTTATTAAGAAGACTCTCAAGGAATTCACATCGTACAATTTCAAAGACGATAATCTTTGGGAAGCATATCAAGATGAATTCAGCAATAAAACCCTTGATGATTTCCAGGCAGCTTCAAGGACAGCGTTGCAATCACTCAGAACATACCTACGTTCTCACGGTGTCTGGGTTAAATGGGATAGGCATACAACTATGGCTGTATCCCTATTCAATACATTATCAGAAGAAAGCCCCACAGAATGGACTAAGGAAGACATCATGAATTCCAATGAAACTTTTGACTCGGTCAAGATTATCAATGTCATGAAAATTTCACAAAACTATTCCGTTCAAACCAAGTTGGGAAACCCGCAGATGTCAACTCAAGAATTGCCCAAAAAATCCCAATCTATTCATCCATCTACAGATCAAGCTTCTCAAAAGAAACCCTCAAAGCCTTCAGCATATCCCATCACTGGCTATGGCAGAGAGTTATCAAACTTGGCAAAAATGTACGGGCCAGAGCTCAAATATCAGGGTGAAGGTGATAGCTTTGATTACAAGTTAAATATATTCATGGAACTGTGCGAGAAGGCTGATATACCCGAGCTCCTATACGCAAAGGCATATTCAATAATGCTTAGTGGCTCGGCACTAACGCACTATTTCTCTGTAACATCAAATGGACACCAATCAAACTTTGATGAGCTATGCACCGCAACTAGAGATTATTTTGAAGGTCCAGAAACAAAAAGAAACAAGATTGCTAGATGGGAATCACTTACTCTTTGCTTGGTCATAACTGAAAATGTTGATAAAGGGAAGTCGACCTTAGAATGTTTACAAATGCTTTTTACCGAGCTTCATCACTTGCAGCTTAGCTTTGATAAAGAATATGGATCAGAAAAACATCTACATACAAAGCTAATTAATGCCTGTCGCAGTTTCCCTGCCTGCCAGCTTGCATGCTTTAAACTAAGTAGTACCCTAGTGGGACTTTTCAACAATCTTCAATCATCTATTTCAACTGTTGAGCTAAATGAAGGCGCCCAAACATCGCAATTATTCACGGACCGCCGTTATTACAAAGAAAATAATCAAAGAATTCCTGAAACTTCGCGCTCAAATTCTCATTGGAGGTCTCGTAAATCACTCGGGTCGTCTCAGAAAAGATGTTATGTTTGTAAACGCCCTGGTTGCTGGTCTCGAAATCATACTGTATCAGAGCAAGAATCGGCAAAGAAAGGCTTCCAAAAACAGATGATGAATCGAATAAATGATTGTACAGACCAGCTGCTCGCGCAATATGAAGGCGATCCAGAAAATCTTAGCACTAGCAAATCTGAACTTGATAACCAAATTGAAATGCTAGTTCTAGATACGACCCCACCAGCCGAGATTGATAAACCCGACGTTCCTTACAATGAATCTTTTATAACCTCCTTTGGAACTATCCTGAATCCAAGAGAAACTGCATTAAACCTCGCCAATCTCTCCTTCCAATATGCAATCACCGGAAATGATCCAACTAACCCAGCAATTGTCACCGAAGATGACCCATTCAGTTACTTAGTCTCCTCAAGGTACAATAGCTCCTGTTTTTATGGAATTATCATTGATACGGGTGCCTCAAAATACTCCACAGGTGGACTTAAGCAATTTCAGGCTCTCCAAAGAATTGCCAATATCACAATAGACACCACAAAAGCAGGCGCCGTAAACGTTCAATTCGGCATTGGAAGCAGCTCTTCAATAGGAGCTATTAAGTTGGATACGCCTATTGGAGTCAAAGAATTCCACATTGTTAAAGCCGACACTCCTTTCCTACTCTCTCTTTCAGATATGGATAATTTAGGCGTTTATTATGATAACATTCAGAACCAGTTAATAACACCTAGCAAAAAGGTTAAAGTAATACGGCGTTTTGGTCATGCTTTTCTGTCATGGGGAGTTTTCTTACAATCATTAATATCTTCTTCCTTTTTCATGAACCCTTGTTTCCTTACCAATACGGAGTTACGAAGATTACACCGGCGTTTCGGCCACCCTTCGGCACAACGCCTCTATACCGTCTTACAAAGATCCGGTCATAATGACATACAAAAAGAACATATAGACCACCTAACTAAATTTTGTGACTATTGCCAAAAGCACAAGGGACCACCTGGACGTTTCAAGTTCAAACTGCAAGATGACGACATCCAATTCAATCACTCTATCTTTGTTGACATTATGTACATTGACAATAATCCAATCCTTCATGTTGTCGACGAAGAAACCAGATTCCAGGCTGCCTGATGGCTTCAGAATATCTCCGCAAAGCATATCTGGGACGCAATAAGAGCCTGCTGGATAGACGTGTACATTGGACCTCCTGACTATATTGTCACAGATGCCGGCAGTAACTTCACTGCAAAAGAGTTTCACCAAAGCGCTGCTTCGATGGCAATTTCTGTCAAGAACGTACCTGTCGAGGCACATTGGTCTATTGGGATAGTGGAGCGCTATCACTCTCTAATACAACGAGTGTATAAAATAATCTCTCAAGAACTAGCTGGAGCCAAGATTGGTAAGGAATTTATGCTCCAAATGGTGATAAAAGCCATCAATGACACTGCTGGACCCAACGGCTTAGTTCCAACTCTGCTAGTTTTTGGAGCGTACCCGCAAATGACAACTTTAGACCCTCCCAATCCTTCAGTAATCCAACGCTCAATGGCTATGCAAAAAGCTATGAATGAGATAAGAAAGTTTCGGGCAGAAAAACAAGTAAACAGTGCTTTGAAGGAAAGAAATGGACCTAACGTTGAGCCAGTTCATAATTTGCCTGCCAACTCTGATGTCCTGGTGTGGAGAGAAGGAAATGCAGGTCATCTTGGGGAGTGGCATGGTCCTTTCAAGTTAATAAATATAGAAAAGGAAACATGCAAAGTTCAGTTACCCTCAGGCCCAACAAGCTTTCGATCAACCTCCGTAAAACCTTACTTCCGCAACTCTATTGACAATCCTTCAAGTTTGCAGGAACAAATTAAAGAAAAAGAAATTGATGTAAATCAAGCAAAAGACATCCCAGCCCGCGGCTAAAGAACCCGCAAACCACCTGCCCGATTTTGTGACGAGCCAAGTTTATCTGCTTTTGTCAACAATACAGAGCCTTTTCAGGCTACTTCTTTTCAAAAATCAAGACAAAAAGAAGTAGACGGTTTACTCGAAAGAGGGGTGTTCATCAAAGTTCAACCCTCCAATATCCCACCTGGAATAAGAATTTTTTCATCAAGGTTTGTTGATGAGATAAAACATCAAGGTACGGATAAAGCTTTCGAAAAATCTCGTCTGGTTGTACAAGCTTACAAAGACGAAAACAAACACTTTGTTCTTACCCAGGCTCCGACTATCCAGAGAGTCAGTCAACGAATCATTCTTTCTCTTGCAGCAATGCTTCCAGTAGACTTGTATCTTAGAGACATAACTCAAGCCTATGTCCAGTCAGAAACTAATCTTAGTCGCGACTTCTACATACAGGCACCAATAGAATTAGGAGGAAAGGGGACTATTTTAAAGGTTATCAAACCGTTATATGGTGGGCCAGAAGCAGGAAATCACTGGTTTTTCACTTATCATCAGCATCATACTGAAAGATTATCCTTGAAACAATCCACATTCGACCCTTGTCTCCTCTACAGAAACGAACGTGATGAAGGATTTGGTGTCGTTGGAATACAGACTGATGATACCCTATTTGTTGCAGATAAAGTTTTCGCTGGCAAAGAACAACTTCAACTTGACAAGGCTAAATTTGCGGCGAAAGAAAGGAAAATACTCACTGAATCTGCGCCCATTACTTTCAACAGCGGACACATCAGCAGAGATAGTGGCTCGCGCTCTATTAACTTAACACAGGAGCTTCAATGCAGAAATTTAAAACCTGTCCACAGTGAGCCAATTGATATTTACGGATCTAGAAATAAGTCTAGAACCAGTGTCTCAACAAAAGATCAATTTATTTCCCAACGAGCGCGAGGAGCATATATTGCGAGTGTGTGTCAGCCAGAAGCCTCTTTCGACCTTTCTCATGCTGCCCAAACCATGGATCCCAACAATAGTAGCATCAAGAAGCTAAACAAAAGGGTTTTGTGGCAAATCAAAAACCAGAACAGAGGACTAAAGTTTGTGCCACTAGACAAAAACTCACTGCAACAATTTGTCTTTACAGACTCTTCTTTTGCCAACAATAATGACTTTTCCTCTCAAATTGGCTTCGTAATTGTCCTTAAAGACCGTTATAATAAAGCAAATATTCTACACTGGTCTTCTATAAAATGTAAAAGAGTAACAAGAAGCGTACTAGCAGCGGAAATGTATGGAATGGTACATGGATTTGATTATGGCGCAGCCATCAAATCAACTCTTGATAAGATTCTACACATAAAAGTGCCACTAATTCTATGTACAGATTCCAAGTCTCTATATGAGTGCTTAGTAAAGCTGGGTACAACCCGGGAAAAGAGATTAATGGTTGACGTGATGTGCCTCCGTCAATCTTACGAAAGACGGGAAATAGCCCAAGTACGCTGGATCAAGGGAGATAGTAATCCAGCAGACGCAATGACAAAGTCAGATTGCTGCAATGCTTTGAAACGTCTCATCGATCTCAACACTATTACAGTCGAGGAAAACGAATGGGTGGAGAGGGTTTAACATATTTCCCATTGCAGATTACATTTTCAAAAACGTCAAGTTTAAAAAGGAACTTTGATTGGTTTTCATTTTTCTATTTGTTTTGCCAGTGTCGAATAGTAGGACACAAGTTTTATTTGGATGTGCATTAAACAAGGATGCTGGAGTTTGGGTGGCAATAATGATTATGAAGATGTAATGACAAATGGGTAATAATTAGTAATAGCTGTGTAAGCATATATCATGTGACGAGTGTTCAAGGTCATTAAGGCCCTGGCGCTCCGTCACAAATGAAGATAGATACAAATGAATGAAACAATTGTTATTGAGTTACCTCAAACAAAGAATCCATAGGAAATATTCCGAAAGTTGGCGCCTACACAGACCCAACAAAGTAAATGAAAGTCAGGATCTTATCATCCTGCGCTCGAAGATCATAGCATACATGGAGGTCGTCTGTCCGATGAATCTCATACTATGCAGTTGGTATTAAATGATGAAAAGATGGGAAAAAAATGAAAAGAAATTGTTTACATCAAATTGTGATTTTGTTCTAATCAGACTGTTTGTTGTGCAATTTCGACAAAATTTGTGACATGCACCCAGTTATTGAATGCATTAATTCCTCCGCCAAAGCAGGAACCCAAGATACGCTGGGATTAGAGTTCTGTGCCCTGTGGAGGTGAGCTTGGTATTGCCCGAGGTGGCAATAGAAAAAGTGGTTGGGGGACTTCTCTTCTCCGCATGAGCAGGTTAGAATGGCGTTTTCGTGCTGAAACTGTCAGTGGTATTCTGCGAAGTTGTCATGACCGGACCGTACAGCTAGTATATATCCTTTTGTATTTTGCCACAGATTGGCGAGCTCAATAGTGATTTTAGTACTAGAGCCAATACCTAATTCTTTGTATCTAACAGGTGCATTTTCAGCCCAATTGAGTGTTATCGAAGCCTCATATTGAGCTTTGAATTCTCTTCTTGCCCTCGCAATGAAGAGTTATGAGTGTGGAGCTGGATCCGCACAGGCGGCTTTAGCGAGAGCATCAGCAACTTCATTTCCAAGAATACCTGCATAGCCTGGGCACCATCGAACTGCTACTTCCTTAGGCGTCGTATTTTGGCCGCGTGTTCTCCTTCTTCAGCTCACTGAGAGATTGCGGAAGTTAAGGATTTTGCCAAGCTAGATGCTGTGGGCGTATCCAGGAGTAGGTGGATGGAAGCCTCCTGGTTGTCGAGGTAGACAGTAACGTTGGAGGCATAATAGGTCAGTGGGTTGCAAAGAGCTGCCGCAAGACCTTTCGTGACCCCGGAATTTTCTGCTTCATAGACTTCTGACAAGTTTCCAAGCGGGAGTGATCCTCGCCCTATTTCTTGTGTAGGACCTCGGTCAAATGACATAGCCCGCACCTGCTCGGTCCTCTATGAGAGCGCCATCTAGAAATACGAATAGGCCTAGGATTGTTTGTTTAGCCTGCCATCGTTTGAAGGAATTTGGTCATAGGAGTCTATCAACTGCCCCAATTTTGATTAGATTTTCCTCGCAGGATGCCGATCATAGTGGTGGTATGGTGTCATCGGAAACTTCTAACGGAATCCTCTGGTGGGTCCAGCGCATACAACTAGTATTTCAACGCATACGAAGAGGGTGGTACGGGTCAGCTGCCACAATTCAAACCGCTAAACAACTGTAAATTCGGGAGAGCCACGTCTGAGCTGGGCTCCAGCCAGTTTCTTGTAGGAGTGCTGTTAATGGAGTGGTGCGATAGATTGTGAGAGCTGTCCGAGCCGCGTCGCTCATCCTGTGTTGGAATTTCGAGATGATCTTTTAAGAAGTCTCTTTAGAATACCAGGTCTCGGCCCCATAGAAGAGGGTCGCAAAAGCGTCACCTTTTAGAGCTTGTCTTAGGAAAAGAGAACTAATTCCTCGAGTGATCATCAAAAGCTTTTTCAAATGGCTCGTGATAGCTAGAGACTTTCGGCAAGCCTGTAGGGTGTGGTGTTGGGATCGTAGAGCACGGTCGAAGAGGATTCCAAGCCAGCGAGTGTGATCTTTAGGCGTTATGACTGTCCCTCCAATATTTATAGATGGCTCTATTGGTGAGCCTCGCTTCCGGTGAAAGTATTGTAGCTCAGTCTTAGGCAGTTTGAAACTAATTCTGATAATTAAACCCCATGATATAGTACTATCTAATTTCTCCTTGAGTTTACGTGCAAATCGGCTAGAGAGAGAGCTGACGCAAAAATAGCAATGTCATCAGCATGGCCAAAGTGACTGGTAGAGAGGCGTGGAGCTTCTTCCATGGCCAAGAAGAATAGGATTGGGGATACTGGCGAGCCCTGCGGGAGACCACAGTGAGTTTGGAAGGGCGGTGATGTAGCATCTTCGATGGAGATGGTGGATTCCCGCTCTTCCATAAAAGATGCTACCCAGCGAGCCACGTTCAATGGCCATCCTTAGCTTAGAAGCCAATGGCAGAGTCGTCCTTTTTGTATGCCGTCGAATTCCCCCTGAACGTCAACAGTCACTATACCAGCTACTTTCTTTTCCATTCATTTTGCCTGAATTTCACAAGCAAGAGCTGTGGTAAGGTCAGAAGCAGAGCGATGAGGGGTGGCACTGCATTGGTCTTTAGCGAGTACCCGATATTTCAGAGCTATGTATAAAATTCGCCGTGCTATCAGTCTCTCGAAGCCTTTACCAAGGCACGAAAGTAGAGAGATCGGTCTGTAAGACTTCGAGAGGGTGAGATCTCGATTTCCTGGTTTCGGAAGAATTATTACTGTTGACTTCTTAAAGGCAAGCGGATGTATCCCTAGATTCTCGCACTGGCAGAAGAGGGCTGACACACTATTGCCAATTATTGGCCATGCTCAACGGAGAGAATTCGGGATTATCTCGTTGGATCCTGGGGTTGTAGACGAGACCTGAGAGCATGCACGAAATATTTCCTCCTCGGTGATTGAGGCCCATGGGAGATTAGTCCTAGCAACACTTGGTGAACTGATAGGAATGTTGTCTTGGGGCGAAAATCTATTCAGTAGAGCCTGTCGAAAATTTCGAGCTTTTGCCTTAGGAGTAGCTACAGAGCCATGAGGTCCAACGAGAGGGGGCATTGGGATGGTTGTTTGTTTCTTGTGTCACCAGTTAATTTTATATGCCTCTGTGAGACTCGCTACCTGATCAATCTTGTTATGCCAGTAATCTCACTTGGCTCTTTTGACAGTTTTGGCAAATTCGCGGCTTTCATTAACAGTGTGTAAGCCCTGTTGACTTATTCGACAAAAGTTACAGTGAGCTTCGGAACAAGCCTCAGTCCACCAACGACGTCCACTACCTTGATTTCTGGACCTTGAGAAATCTGCCCTTAGGGCTCCTGATATGGCTTCTGCAAGAAAAGTGGCTTCCTTGTTAACATCAGGTATTTAGTGGGTTCTGAGCCAATCCCTCAGAATATTATTGAAAGCAGACCAGTCAGCAACAGCATTTCGAATTCGGCCAGGATTAGGAGTGTCAGGGCCTCCATCTGTAATTTGGAAAAATAGTTTCCTGTAGTCTGAGCCGATGTAGAGATCATTTCAAACTTTGTAAAAGGCTTTAGAGCACTCTTTCACCAAACATAGGTCGAGAACAGAGCCTGCATCCTGAGTAGGCTCTCCGTAATTGTTTAGTAGAAGGAGCCCCTTTTCAGTTGCCTAAGTTAAGAGAGATTCACCGCATGCATTGCTTCGTGCTAATGGATCCCAAAGCAAATGGCAGATGTTGATATCTCCTGCTAAAATTTCAGGAGACTGAGTAAGGGATAGCAAACTAGTAAGTCTTTCCCCTGCTTCTAAAGAGCCCATAGGGGCGTTTTATGGTTGAGAATTTCTACTGAGCGTTTGCTCTTCTGTCGAATACAAACTTAGAGCATATCTCGAGAGTAAGTAGCTAGCTGGAAAGTGAATAGACCTACACCTTTGCGTGTATAAGTCATGACACGTGGCCTAGAATTCCAATCAAGAGTCGGGGGAAAAGTAGAAAAACTTGGATGTGTTTAAGTAGTTTTGTATGAATAGTCGGAAAAATCCATGGTTCCTGGATTAGTACAATGTCTGCACCTGCTTGATAGGCAAGTTCAAGAGCCGTGTCATGAGCAGGCCCACGTTTTCCGACATTCACCTGGAGTACGCAGAGACCAGCAGATTCCTGCTCTCTGTGTGAGCGACCCCGGGTCATCATAATGGATCTTCTATGGTGATCAAGGGTGCGAATCTGGATCCAGATCCGATGATAGCAGGAGTAGGGGCCGGAATAGCTTCGGGTGTGGCTTTAACCTGCTGAGTTAATTCTACTCCAGTAGGAGATGGTTTGGGAGGATTTATAGCGACCCAGGCCCTGTGACCCTCTTGTTGGATAGCCCGGAGTCTATTCTTATCGGGCCGCACAAACACGCCATTCGCACGGAGTGGACAAACTGGGCAGCCGGGTGATGATGCCTGATGTGGTCCAGCGTAGTTTAGACACTTGGTGGAGGCACTGCATGGCCCGCTATGAGATTCTGCAGCGCAGATGCCGCAGCGAGCGTGCCTGGTGCATACATTTACGTTATGGTAACCATGGAATCTAGGACATACCTGGAGCTGAGGTCTATTGTCGAGGGGTTTTAGCTCTGTGGGTCTAGAAAATAGACAGAGATGTGTTGGGAGCTTAGACGTGGCTGAGGCCGAAACTACGAGACGTAAGGTCCCCTCTCCTTCGGAAGATTCTGTGGATCGACGGGTCCAGTTCATGGAGTATATTTTTATTGTGTCGACGTTGGCAGATGCTAATTCCTGCCGAATTTCTTCATCTGAGAGTGTCTCGCTAACTCCGGATGCGTTGTATCCATTTTTTGGAACTGGTCCGAGAAGATAGTTCAGTCTTTTTTCCTATCGCTCTACCTGAGCATTTCCAGTTATTAGTTGGAGGACTTGAACGGCCTGTAGCAGCTCTGGAGCCTGACTCGCCGAGTGGGCTACTAAGGCAAAGAAGAGGAGTGTTGAAATAGAGAGTTTCAGGTCAAGTCTACGTTGTTACGTGAAGCCAGGGTCGATCCTCTTTTTTTTGCATCAGATTTTAATTGTATATGCAGCTATCTTGCTGTGACACAAGATCAAAGAAAGGTCCAGAAAAGATGACTCAATTTAAAGGAAGAGCACTCATGCCTCAGATTTCATTTGTAAGTACCACTGCGAAGTTATGGTGGCTTTTTCTTCATCCCAGATCAACCCTCATCCGCGAATGCCCACCCAGGGAAACGTCTCGAAAACCCTGGGTTATCCAAACATGCCTCCACAATTCATTTTCTTTTGTCTGCGCGAAATGTGATCTGAGATGTCTCCTTCCCAAGTGAAGTAGGTGCCCAGGCTACTCAGACTATACCGGAGAACGCCACCAGGAGGCGGACCACAACACCTTCTATCGTTTGCTTGTTTATAAAGTGTCAGGTGCACTCTCGCAAGCAAAGTCTTGGCGCGCACAAAGCCCAATTCGTAAAACTGCTTGCCAAAATTCGGAATTTCACTCCCTTCAAGGTTATATCCTTCCTTTGCAGTATCTTGTAAACTTGTCCAGATCCCTCTCACGTCCATCCCAAAGAACTTTCTCCCAGATTTGTGTGCCACGCATTGCTTCCTCCGTCGGGTGTAAATATCGGCGTGGGCGTATATTTGTTGGTCAACTGAGGCCAGAGATGGCTGAAGAGGGGTATGGTCATTGGGGTGAGGATGTACTTAGTCGTACTTGTAGACTTGATGAGACTTAGGTAGGCGTTAAACTCGTTGGGAGCGAAAATTTGACGTTGTGGAGTAATTTAAATCATTGCCTCGTGGGCCAACTTCTTTGATATTGCGAAATTTGACTGAACTTGGCTATGGGAGAATATGTCACTCTCAGGTTAGTAGAGGATACCGCGCACAGGTGTTCAGTCCTACCCTTGGGGTCGATCCTCTAAACGAGTATAATTTTTTGCATCAAACATAAATTGCGTATGCAGCTATCTAGCCATGACACAATATCAGAGAAAAATTACAGAAAAGATAACTCAGTATACAAATAGAGCACTCATGCCTCGGGTTAAACGACGATCGTACAATCAAGATATGTAATTGTTATGTTTATTTTTAGAGAAAGCTTTCTAAATATCAATCGATCCACTGCGTATACTTTTTAAAATAATTCTTACAGATATCTTGGCTCGTGTAGATCCCGAAATAGTGTGGCGACGAAACCAATATTTAATACTTCCGCGCTATACACTCTCCCACCTATCCATAATATTGATCCAAGGGACAATTGTGTAATCCTGAATCATCCTCGTAAAAGAGCATGACCACATTTTGAGATTGACTTGACACAACAAAGTACATAAAAAACCCCCCTGCGAAAAATTAAATTATTATAGAGATTAGAATGGAATGATTTGAAATACCATTCCAGTCCCGGCCATCAGCAAATAATGGAAATTTCCGTAAAGCTTCAGATGCATAAGCGGTTTCTTCGTACTTTTTAGGATACAGAACGTTGTTGTACGCTTTGAGACTCTCATATTTCATTCTCCAGAGACCTGCGGCAACACGTTTGACATGATCAACATCTATTCGATTTAAACCACAATTGACCACTGATGCAACTGTAGGCTGTAAAAACCCAAGTCCTGCAATAATAGAAGCAATTTGAAAAGTTTTCATGTTGAATATAAGGACAGTTGACTCTGCGGGAGCCTCTTAAGAGTTTATACAGGTGGATGGCGTGCGAGCTTAAGTTAAAATCGGGAATAGATTGCGCCGTCTCCGAGTGTTGCAGACGAGATACCGATTTGAGAATAGGAATGAATATCGAGAGATTTGTAGAATGGGCTCTCTGGTTGTAAAAGATGGTGAACCCAAGAAGATGAAGACTTGACGAGATGGAAGGATTAGATTTACCTTCAACCGTCCCATGTGCTTCTTATATTCAAAGGCGTTTGTAGATGCATTCTTTAGGCTAGCTTCTTGGCCAACACACGTTACATATTTTGGCAATATAAAGAATTAATGAGCCTTGAAATTACAGCTCCTCAATTCCACAGAAAAATATGAGGTCACTTTTCTCCATATCTTGATCACAATTAAAGTTGTGGCGCTTCCCCTCTATTCCAGCATCCGGTTCCTTATTGCCAAGGAAAACTGGCCCGAAGTAAGAGGAAATATCTATGGATGATGTTGTATTCATCCGTCGCAAATTTTTACAGGCCGACTCATGACAACAAAAGTTTCATTGAACAAAAAATGTTGGAATACAAAGTCTCAACATCTTTCAGCGATTTCCCTGCAAACATCTGCTCTCACATTAAATTATGCCGAGCGGAAATGAGGAGCAACACTTTACAAGAAGGTTTTGATTTTCGATGGGTCCAAGATACTTTGGTTAGAAAGATCCAGATTGTATTTGTATGTGATCATTATCCACGTGACGTAGCACGTAGGGCCGAGGAAAGGGAAATAGATTAGTGGTAATTTGGATAGTGGCAACTGCACCAATTACAAGTGAAATTCGCCCGAGAGGGGCTAATTAGGAAGAAATTTGGAGGTATGTGAGATTGGATGAAAATCGATAAATACACGAATAACTCGTCTGCAAAATATTGTAAACGAACAGCAACGCATTATTTACGAGCTCACCGATCGGGTTCCCGGGACTGCCAAGCCAGACCTAGAGAGCCTGGACCGGTGAACAAAGAGCAGCTCGTGTCGACTCGCTATATCGAGCAAGGGGGGTTCGCAGCGGTAGCTCGAGCCAGGGCTGCTGCCAAAAAGGCTTAACAGGCAATTATCCCCTCTATAACAAACGTCTCCATGGCGAAGGGGTCGGGCTTCGTAGTTCTAGAGTCCGAAGAAGAAGCTTGAGGACACAGCAAACTCGACAATACCTTTCTAGGCATTGACTAACCAATAGTAGGATACCGGCTGTATCAATGATACCTGCTATCTATCTTTTGCTCTCAGTGGAGATTGGGGAATATGTCATTTGGTAGGTATGACTGACAAGGGGATCTATGAGCAGCGCTTTGCCTGGGTCCTGTCGGGTTATCACCGGCTCTAGGTGGTGTTCTAGCACAAAGATTGGGTAAAACGGTTATTGATCAAACCGTACATCTTTATCTCTGTCTCTAACATGAATAATGAGCGGATGTTAACCCCAACGCCGCACTGACACCATGTGACTAAGATCCGTAAATTTCCCATAGCTACTCTGCCAGCACCGATATTCACACAGATCCACAATAGAAAAAGCCCCTAGTTTTCGAGGTTGTTTTAATTTTTGGATTTGTAGTTTCAGTTTCAATCAGCTTCAACTTTGGCAGCGATTCATGTAGTCGGAATGAGTTGGGCTGTGGGAAAAATCACAGGGGTCCCTTCAGGCTCCACTGGTCATGGATCAATGGTGAAGAGAAAGCTTTTAGCTTAGGACCTGATGTTAAGTTTAAAAAAAAGGCATTATTCACATCCCTCACCTGCTATCTCTACACCGCTCGAGTGTACACAATCATCCTTGATAGTATCTTCAATTCAATTGAAGATGCCAAGTATGAATCATAGTATGCAACATAATCCTTCTCTGCGGGTAAATACTGAGCTGAATGGCTATCTATCATGGGCATTATATCAGAAATCCTATTCGTGATAATAGAGGACAGGAGCACTCTACAAGATGTGGCCTTGGTCAGATTAGAGCCTAATATGCGAGATTGCCTTGAACTCAAGTACTACAAGTCGACCCAATATAACACGACCCACTCTCGGACAAGTACTTTATGGCGTTTCAACACGACCTTCTGTGTACGCTGAGACGCAAATGACGTAGAGAGGCTTAGAATACCAGAAATGACTCCCAACACACACAAACTAGCCTGTAGCACTTGGCCAGCCGGCCATTGTGAGTCTTTTGTTTATTGTACTACATGAGTCATAGACCATCTAACAGATTGGGCTCCCCTCTTTCCGAGGCCACGCCTTTTACAGTGCTCCTCGCCTCTCATATTTCTTGAAAGATCGTTGATATATTGCCCTTGATGGATAGCCATTCAGCTCAGTGTTTACCCGTGGAATTCTGCCACCTTTTTCACGGAACCTTCTACCCGAAAAAAATGAAAATGGTTGTAATGCAAACTGCATGCGCGGGAAAAAGTCTCAAAAAACCTGCGGCCCCAGCCAGACGAGGCCTAGACAACGGGACTACATGAGGTGCGCATATTCATCTATATCTCCTGTCTTTGTAACAGTCGAGTCCGACTTAATCCAATCCACCATCTCCGTATCAGGTGCCGGGTACGCTCCGGAAGCTCATCGGATGGCTTTTTCTCCATGATAAAGAGTGGATGATGAGAAGGGCTTCGACCCTACCATCTAATCGCGAAAGCGGTTTGGAATTCTCATCAAAGTGAGGATGGAGGTATTCCTTAATCTCGGCTCTATAGACTCTACAGTGAGAACTGCAAGCTCGTAGGAGACGCCACTGGCAGGTGTTTAGAATAGTTCCCTACGCGGAGAAAAGTAAATGGATGATAGATGAATGTCTGGATAAATCAAGGGTTTTGAGACTTTCCCCTGAGTGGGCACTCACGGATGAGGGTTGATCTGGAATGAAGAAAAAGCCGCCATAACTTCGCAGTGGTACTTTGAATTTGAATTTGAATTTGAAATCTTTAACGTGACAGGACGAACCCAACATCTATTTAGACGTGACACGGGTAGATGGGCCCTACGAGCTCATTGCTACCTACATGACCGGCATTAAAGCCAGAAGCGTCAAAAGAAAAATAAAATCACAGCAAATGTCTGAGTTACGGTGCCCTGCACCGTATCCCTATCTTCCAAACACCTCTCCTCTCGAGCCAGAAACTATCTCAGCATGGTCACTCCCACCCTGTCAGTTCTTCGGCAGACTGTAGCATCTGCTTATGGTTAGGAATTGGAAAAACTTCTGCCATCCCTTCTCCCCTATCATTTCCCTGACCCCAGGTGGAGTCATTTTCTCACAGCTTCTCCAACGTTGCAGAGCAGGTCGGCACTCTGAAAAATGCCAGGGCCTTTTCTCTCAGCCACAAATGCACATCAGATCTTCATGTTCGGGGTTGAAACGCCGGTGGTAGTCGGCGTAGTCCCCGTGGCCTGTTCTTGCCGCAATAAGACGGTGATACGCCCATCGAGGCAGAGCCAGTTCCGGCGGTCGCTTGCAGCGCATGTAGAGGTCGAGATCTTTGTATCGTTTAGGCCGATACTTCTGCCACCACTCTTCCACAAGCTTTTGGCTCCGCATTTTCACTAGTCTCCCTAGAGCCGCAAAGGTCAGAATTTGCTCGTCTCCGTTGGGCGAAGCTGAGGTTAGTGATTGGTCATTGAGATCTCCCAGGGCTGATTTGGCCAGCTTATCGGCTTCTTCGTTGCCTTGGATCCCCACATGACCAGGTATCCAGTGTATTTCTACACGCCTATTATGTCTCAGCGATGAGAACTTGTCCACCACTGTCTGCGAGGAATTGGATCTTCCTTGTTCGAGCGCTCTGACGGCCGCTTGATTGTCCAGAAGAATGCTGACCGGAAAGCCTTCTCCCACCGCTAGTGCAGCCTCCAAGGCTTTCATAGCGCCTACAACTTCTGCGTCGAATACCTCTGCTCCCGGAAGCGGACCCGAGCCACTTCCAGCTAGTTTGCCTCCTTGGTATACCACATAACCCCAAGCTGATTGCCCGGGACCCGACGAGGATCCATCAGAGAAGGCACAGACTGCGTTGGCTGGAAGGGAAGTTAACCATCGTTTGATGCTTCCTGACCTAGCTTCTTTTTCCCGACTGCCTGGTGTCGATGCCGGGAGACCATGGGGAAAGTAGAGCTTTCCAGGGCCTTCCGCTGTCGGAACTTGACGCACGCTTATTTGTAGGCGTGTCATGTACCTTTCTGGCTGTCTGAACAAGCGATCTCGTTGTCCCGATCTAAGACCTAGGCGTTTTATAGTATCTTTCGGGTCCTCCGCCGCCCGAAGGGCTAGAGGGTGCCAGGCATCCATTCTTCGCATTCGAGCTGCAGACCGCAACATCTTTTGTTGGAGAATTATTGATGCCGGGGGGATTCCCGCTTCACGATGAAGAGCGCTATTGGGAGTGGTACGCCACGCTGGGAGTGCTACTCGTATAGCTTTCGTGATAGTTTTGTCCAGCAGAGATGTGTGCCACCCTACTCCAGTGCCGACTTCTTTATCTCGGATGGTGGTTATTCGAGAAAGACCCGGCCACCACGCTTCTGCCCCATAGAGAGCTGTGCTCAGAACGCATGCCTGTACCGCACGAATTAGAGGTCCGGGTGCTGCCCCGCGCTGAACTCCGTTTATATGTCGTAAAAAGTGGACTAGACGATTAGCTTTTCCAGTCCATTCCTGTACATGCTGCTTGAAGTTCAGCTGAGTGTCAAGCCAGACTCCTAACCACCGGATATGAGGCGACGGTTCGATCCGGCGATCTTTCACCAAGATGGAGAGGTTGGCTGTGTTGATTTTCTTCCTAGGACCTCCTCCGGTCACTAGAAGTTCCGACTTTGCCGGGTCAAATTCGATCCTGTGTTCTCTGGCGAGAAGGACGAGGCTGTCGAGGTCTTCTTGGACTGCTGCGATAGCTTCGGCCGCGGTGCTTCCAACTCTAATGATGGCTAGATCATCAGCATAGCCAAACCTGCTCGTTAGTCCATGGTCCTTAAAAAGCACAGCGATATAGAGCATGAAAAGAAGTGGTGACAGTGGCGAGCCCTGAGGTACTCCACATTCCAGCATCTTCTCGTCTGTGGTTCCACCACGGTATTTCACCTGGACTTTTCGTTGGCAGAGAAAGGTCTGAATGAACCGGCACAGAGATAGTGGCCAGCCTTGTTCTCGAAGGCGTTGGAGTAGTCGGTTGTGAAGGACTGCATCAAACGCACCTTGGATGTCTAGTGTGACCATAGCCGCACATTTTCCGCTTCTCATGGCCGCCTCAGCATCATGGATTACACAGGATGCAAGGTCGACCGCAGATCGTCCTGGTACTGAGCCGAATAATTGCGGATGAACAACTTGGTGACTTATCGTCAGCCATGCCATTCTCTTGCCAACTAGACGCTCAAGTCCTTTACCTAGGCTCGACAGCAGCGAGATTGGTCGCCAGCCCTTGGCAGTTGATAGATTTCGTCCCGGTTTGGGAAGAAGCACAACATCTGCCACCCTAAATGCCGTCGGAAAGTGGCCGATTTTTAGACAGGCCTGGTAGAGATCCTTGACCAGAGGCCCGAGGTGGTACCAACAGGATTTCAGTAAACGTACTGTTATTTTGTCCGCTCCCGGTGCCGTATCATTGACAGAGATGGTAGCGTTTGTCACATCTTCCAGTGATATTTCCGTATCCCATGGAATGCGCACCTCCTGTCCATTCTCCCAGGTTGGGATGTCGTTCTCGCTGCTAAATCTTGCCAAGAGAATGTCTCGTAGCGCACTAGCCCGCTCTCGCGGGTCTGAAAGCCACCGATTTTCCTCAATCTGCAAAGGAGGGGGCTCAGCTGCTGGTCGAGGCTTAGCCCATCTCATGAGCTTGAATACCTGTGCGTCAGTTGTAACTGCCTCCACTTGCCTCTTCCAGTACTCTCGCTTGGCTTTTCGCACAACGGCTCTAAAGCTTTTACGCGCCTGTCTTACAAGGTCCGGATTTTCTCTCGCTGCCTTGTAATCCTGCCACTTGATGCGACATTCATCGTTCCACCAGGGCCCGGTTTTTCCGCTTTCAATGGCTGGGACTTTCCCCGCAATCTTCAGCGCGTCTGCAAGAGCCTGCAGGAGATTAGCTGTGAATTTTTCGATGTCCATGACACTGTCCAGAGGGGCAGCTTTGGTCCATTGGCTGACACATCGGTTGAATTCCTTTAGGTTCTCATCGCTGACACGAGTGTTCCTTACAATTCCAGATAGGTCTGATACTGTAGGGTTTAAGACTGTACCCTCGATGGTCGAGTGATCTGAGGTACAGTGATACTGCTTGGAGACTGATGCTGTTGCAGCTGTGTTGCTCCACGTTAAGTCCAGCACGTTCCCATCCCTATGCGTTGGCTCTCCGACAATGCTAACTAGATCCATATCGTGAGCTGTTGCCCATTCCATGATCTGGCCTCCATTGCCGTACTGAATTGTCGTTTGCGGCTGCCAATGCTGTGACACAGAATTGAAATCGCCACCAACAACCACGAGTCCTCTGACTACCCACCGAAGTAAGGGCTCCAAGGTTCCACTGGTGCCCGGGGCACGATACACGTTGACGAAAGTCAGGCTGCCCATCTTTACAAAACAGTAGTCAGATGTCGGGCCTGATGACGGCGGAAAAAATTGAGTCGCACCAATGCCTTTGCGTGTGAAAGTACTCACGCGGGGCCGGACGTCTGTTCCTCCAAACGGTATGTGGCTATTGTATCCAGGGTGACTTTTGGTGATAAAACCCCCCTCTTTCTTCCTTGTCCATGGTTCCTGTACCATGACTACATGTGCACCGGCATCCCATGCCTGCTGCAATGCTATATCTGTATTCTCCCCACCCCTTCCTACATTCACTTGGTGAAAGTGGAGAGTGTTATGTTTATCTTTTGGTGCTTTTGTTGAGGGGTTCCCTAACATTAACACGTCATTGTTGAATCCGGGGTAATGACAGTTTCAACTGCCTTGCCCTTCCTTTCCGAATACGCTAGAGCAGCGTGATAATCACGATGCCCGCGTTCTCTGATGATGTGTAGTTCTGCAGGGGTACGGGGCAGAATTATCCCGTTTTGTCTTCTTGGTCGGGCCATGCAGCTACTCTCATGTGAGTGGTGAGGTCCGGCACAATTTGAGCACTTTGGCACCTTGGCCTGGCAATCTGATGTCTCATGGGTTCCCCCACATCGTCCACATCGTTGGCTCCGGGTACAGGAACGCGTAGTGTGGAATCCCCAGCAACGTTGGCATTGCTCGATTGGTCGTCGGCGCGAGAAGGGAATTGCCGGTCCGCTCTCGTCAAAAAGACGGAACTTTGTGTTTGCTGGTTTTTGTTGGAAATGAATGATCCAGCTCGTTGAGTACTGACCAAGCTTTGTTTCTGTGGGCCGTACCTGGATTGGTGTGGCGCCACATACTGCCTGGCACTCGTTCTTCACCATTTCAATGGTGACTGGAATGCTGCCTTCAAGTGTCCTGATATACAATGGCACATGTGGTACCATCAGAGATGTCCATTTTGAGGCTGCCTCAATCACTGTGTTGTCTTCCTGTAGGGAAGGTGCACTTCTGATGATTGTGTCTCTCAATGCGTCTGACGCACATTCGAGAGCGATCCCCGACCTGACTGGGTACATCGAGGTGATAGCTGAGGCTGCTATCCCAGCCTTGTCGGTTATTATCTTTTTGATTGTGACTGGTGATAATTTGTGCCAGTGGTGATCTCTACCCAAACGAAGGAACAGGCGTTTGTCTTCCTTGGGTGTTGTCTGTGCCTTAGGGCGGCTTATCGGAGCCGGTCTTCTCGGAACTTGCGCACTGGGCGGTGTTGGTAACTTGGCTGCTTTGCGAGCAACTGTAACCCAAGGCGAGCTTTTTTCTTGCGGCTTTGGAGGTAGGCCGTGGCTGTTGTTCTCAACAACAATGTGGTTCCTAGGCGCGACTGGTTTGGGAGTGCTTGCCATGGCGGGGGAGTTCTTACTTGGACTATTGATTACTTCTGCCTGATCTACTGCAAAGGTAGTGATGACAGGCGTGATCTTGTTCATCAGAGTCGCGACGACTGCTGCTGCTTGCTTCTCTCCTTTGCTCTTGGCCCAGGAGTCGATTAGTTCAAGAAATTCCTGGGCTATGCCCAATCTTTCTTTTCTTTCTTGTTCTGCTTTTTGCATTGCATTAACAATGCCTAGCAGGCTTGGGTGGAGTTGCCCCCCTGGATTCGGGGGCGTTGTCGATGACGATGCAACGGCTGGGGCCATTGCACCAGATGGAAGTTCTTGTAAGAAGTGTTGTGGATAATATGATGTGGGATCTATGCTGTGATTTGCGCTGCATGTATGAGTTAATTGATGAGATGTGATGATGCGCTGGTGCACAAGATTTGATTTGATTTTATGAAAGACAGAGTAGATGTGTTCTCGGGACAGTGGTACTTTGTTACAGTTTACTTTACTATAAGTTTCTCTAAGGCGTTGATGGTACTGCAGGGAATAGACCTGGAATGTGCGGTGTTAGTGTCTTGGCATGTAGATATTTTACTATAGAAGATACACGTAGAAACAGGGAACAGAACAGACAATCAGACGATTATTACCGCAAACCATTAATGCTATTAAGTCCTTTACAAGTGATCTGATATACTTGCTGTCGGAAATGAAGACACGGAGTGTTGTGGACGTATGGGCCCTCCATTTCATCTAGGTTCCCGACACGATCTTGTGTGTATTTAAGAGGTTGGAATGAGTAACATGGTAGTGCTTCAGGCTACCTATTGGATATATGAGCGGCTGCATGGCGTGGGCACATGGAGGTTGTTGAGGGCTTTCTATGCCTAGATGACGCCACACTCGTTTATGCTGTGGCTTAGGCTATGTGTCGCTTACACTTGTTCTTGGGGCGCACACTTCCAACACTTGCAAATGAAATCCGAGGCATGAGTGCTTTTCATGTTTATTGAGTTTCATCTTGTGTCCTTTTTCTCCGATTTTGTGTCATAGCTAGATAGCTGCATACGCCATTAAAATCTGATGCAAAAAAATTAATATAAAAAAATACAAATCGCTGTCGCTGATCTACATCTTGTCTATGAACTGAATCACAGTGTAATAAACCTTCGTCTACTTACAAGTCTCAATATATAAAGCTTAGGCGATTATATGTCGAAAGGTAATTTATTAACTGATTGTCACGGACGAGGACGGAGACTAGGACGAAGACAGAAGCTGATAATGAGGACGAGATATCTAGATTAATAATTAGATTCTAAAACATGAGTAATTTACAAGACAACAATACAACAGTATACATCTAGTCCTAGAGCTTCCTTAAGTACACGAGCTTCAATACTATAACCAAGGGTGTAGTAGTTCACAGCCATGACACAGTAACTAACTAGTGCTCTGAATGGCAACTGTTGCTATCACAACACTGTAACCATTACAATACCTAAATTATGTTATTGTATGCACGTCATAACTCGGTTGCCTGGGTGCGACACGACATCCCAGAGATGGTTTGTGACACTGATGAGCAAAACTACTGCTACATCAAACTGTTAAGGGCGAGGAGAATTACGGTCACCGCGCGTAAACAGTGCCACAAATAATTAATATCTTTCTATAAAGATTAACTATAGGTAATCCGTTACGTTGAATATGCCCTCTGCAGCTACCAGTGATCCAGATTCCCGACACGTATTTCTTCGCTACTGAGCGATCTATTTCCCAGCCTCAGCATAATTAAGCGAGTGATTATTTTTAACTCATTTTATTGTCCTTTCTGAGCCTATAACTGTGTAGGACATGCAGGTCCTTTCTACCTACAGGCCAAGGATACCTATACCAGTAGTAAATCCCCTCATATGCCTCCCATACAGCTCCCCTCAAACAGTACCGCCCCTCACAAGTCCTCATTTGATCATACACTTGGAGGAGCCCTTTGCCCTTCATCATCTCCCGTCTCCAGCCAACGAAACGATGGCCATTTGCGGGTGTATGGCAGCCGGGAAAAATCGCAAAAATCCACTGGGTTCAGAGCTCTCCTAATACCGACATCAGGGCTGAATGCAAAGACATAGTGATCCTTCTGAAACGTTCGAAGAGGCTGGCCAGCTGGGCGCCGCGGACTTGTGGGTACCTCGGGAAATACACACTCTGCCTTTCAAGCCTCCTTCCAACTCCTTCCCCAAGGTCGTGCTGAGATGTCAGAAAAGTCTTGATAGAGCGTGACTGCTGCATGGTAGCTTAGCCCAACTTCTTTTGTACCGTCCAGGGCGCTGGGGAGTGCCGTTGACTCATCGACAAAAGAAGCCCTCCTGACTAATTAGCCGAAATCTTGGTCTTGGCGCCCACAAAAAATCCCAAATTGAAACCCCCTCGAAAATATCAGTCCCAGCGTGTTCTTCAGAAACCCATTCTCTCCCTCGCTCCACATCTTAGCCGCCTGTCCTTCCTCAAGATGTATAACCCCATTAGAGCAACTGTCCCTCATAAACAATGACCCGAGCTTTGTATATTATGCCAAATTTCCTGCTTGCGGGTATACGTAGCATCGTAAGTTTGTAGTGAGTGATAGCTGGTAATGAATGAGGCAAGCTCCTGTTTGAAATTGGGATGACGCCTTTATCGTTCGTTGAGGCGAAATGATATGTGGTTAGAAAGAGGTTGAAGACTCAGAAGTTAATGGTGAGTGGTGCATGGTTGAGAAGTCGTCAAATGGAGATATGGATGTGTTTGGTTTCGACTTCGATTCGGATGCGATTCTTCCTGGCTATCCCAGATATGCAGAGCATACTGAGCGATTATACCGGCACCGCTGGAAGGTGAAGAATTCGTCTTTAACGGCAACAGAGCCGGTAATGCAAACGCCTTATTTACATACATGACTCTACTATTCCGACGACTAACAGTTGCTCTCCAGACGAGCCCCCATTATCAAGGTGTGAGCTAGTCACCAACAATGCTTCGTGCACGGGCATTGCTCAATTTTGTTTATAATAAATCAAT
This sequence comes from Blumeria graminis f. sp. triticale, assembly GCA_905067625.1. Classification (NCBI taxonomy): domain Eukaryota; kingdom Fungi; phylum Ascomycota; class Leotiomycetes; order Helotiales; family Erysiphaceae; genus Blumeria; species Blumeria graminis. The sequence continues at coordinate 10,325,621 of LR898472.1, read as the reverse complement.
TTTTCCATTATCCTGATTTGGCGCCCAAAGGCTCATACTGTTGGAATTTAGAATAATTGGGCCTATCAAGTGGGCCACGTAATAGTCATAGACTCAGACATGTCAAACCTTTTGAGCTGGTTCGAAAGCTGTAATGATTGAGACTAGAGGTATCTGGAAGAATAGCTCGCACAGGAGCTTCCAATTGAAGTAAATAAAAAGATGTAATTGTCTATCTGTCTGTCTTCCTTCCTCTTTCTCTCAGCTTATATATCTACACATATCTACTACCTGACATAAGATGATAATATCTAGAAATAGCTTCCTTACATCACAGGATACAGTCCAAACATGTTGTAGCCAAGATTTAATCCTAAACCAACTCAATACCAGTCCACCACGTCTGTTACACGGACGCCAAGTATTTTCTAGCTGAAAATTACCGAAAACGCCAAGGTTTTCCTGAGGCGATCACAAATTATGACAGGTACCAGCTTGTCATTTTATTCTGATAATAATGTTACGATCATGTTAGAAGAATGAAATTTACATGAATCACGAAACGTTAATTCAGGAACACGAATTTCATCGGGCTCTGATACTGGTCTGACAAGACAGGACAATAAAATGAATTAATAATAATAAGTAGGCCTTTAATTTTTCATAACGTTAGTCTGATGGAAGGGGGAGTTCATGAATTTCGAGGAAAGTTTATAAATTTGTGGTTGAAAGGAACGTCCTCAGCATTAAGCCGGGTCGGTTCAGAGAGGCAGGATATCGGGTTTTGTATGTTAAAAGCTTTTTCCCTTACCTAAGCGGCTTACCGTCTTCATGGGGGGGACTATTCTAAACACCTGGCAGCGGTGTCCCCTATGAACCTCCAGCTCTCACTGTAGAGTCTGCAGAGCCGAGATTGAGTAACAAAGTCCTCACTTCGACAAGGACTCCCAATCGCTTTCGCCGTCTGTATCGTCTTCATCTCTCAACACATTCCCCTATCACCATTATCATGAAGCTAACCACGATCAGATCAGATGGTAAGGTCGGAGCCCTACCCATCACTCACCCTTAATCACGGAGGAAATGCCATCCGATGAGTTTCCGGAGCGTGCCCAGCACACGATACAGCGATGGTGGATTGGATCAAGTCGGCCTCGACTGTTACAAAGACGGGAGATATAGATGAATATGCGCACCTTATGTGGTCCCGGCGTCTAGGCCTCGCCTGGCTGGGGCAGCTGGGTTTTTGAGACTTTTTCCAGCGCACGCAGTTTCCATTGCTACCATTTTTATTTTTTTAAGTAGAAGGTTCCGTGGAAAAGGTGGCCGAATTCCACGGATAAATACTGAGCTGAATAGCTGTTCATCAAAGGGAATATATCAACGATCTTTCAAGTAACAAAAGAGGATAGGAGCACTGTACAAGGTGTGGCCCGGGTCAGAGAGGAGCCCAATATGCTAGATAGTCATAGACTCAAGTATTACAATAAAACACACACACACCGTCTTCATGGATCTGTATATAGATACCGCATAGGACGTTAAACTGGAGAAATAAATGAATAATAAGTGGGCCACGTTGTTGATATACACGTGACTGCAAATTCTGTACTCAGTTTCACTTCGGTAGTCACTTGAATCAAAGCGCTCTACAACCTCAATGATTAAGGGGTCATTATTTCCTTAGCACATACAGATATTTTCAGATAATGCGTGTTCTATGTACAATGACTACAGTGCCTCTAGATTCCGGTATGTTAACCTCTAAACTGGAATGTCTAAGGGATTAGCCCTGTAGGCTTAATTGGGCTAGCTCGTAATAGGTTTGTCTGTCTCTCCTCCTTACCCCGCTCGCCATGAAGTATGGTCCAATTGTCTTCTTTTGCCATTTGGTTAGAAAAACACATTTTCAACGACAGCTTTAGCTGCCTAACCTACACAGTCCGTGAATCTTAACACCACTATCAATTCATCCTCTATTCTAGCAAAGAATGTCTCTCGAAGGGCAAGACTGAACACCTGTACGCGGTATCCTCTACTAACCTGAGAGTGACTTATTCTCCCATAGCCAAGTTCAGTCAAATTTCACAATATCAAAGAAGTTGGCCCACGAGGCAATGATTTAAAATACTCCACCACGTCAAATTTTCGCTCACAACGAGTTTAACGCCTACCTAAGTCTCATTAAGTCTACAAGTACGACTAAGTACATCCTCACCCCAACGACCACACCCCTCTTTGGCCATCTCTGGCCTCAGTTGACCAACAAATATACGCCCACGCCGATATTTACACCCGACGGAGGAAGCAATGCGTGGCACACAAATCTGGGAGAAAGTTCTTTGGGATGGACGTGAGAGGGATCGGGACAAGTTGATAAGATGATGCAGATATGGATACATTCTCGAAGGGCGTGAAATTTCGAATTTTGGCAAGGAGTTTTTAAAAATTGAACTTTGTGCGTGCCAAGGCTTCTGTAGCGAGAGTGCAGGCGACACTATAAACACAAGCAAACGATGGAAGGTGTTGTGGTCCGCCTCCTGGTGGTGTTCTACGATATAGTCTGAGTAGCCTGGGCACCTACTTCACTTGGGAAGGAGACATCTCAGATCACATTTCGCGCAGACAAAAGAAAATGAATTGTGGAGGCATGATTGGATAACCCAGGGTTTTCGAGACGTTTCCCTGGGTGGGCATTCGCGGATGAGGGTTGATCTGGGATGAAGAAAAAGCCACCATAACTTCGCAGTGGTACTTACAAATGAAATCTAAGGCATGAGTGCTCTTCCTTCACGTTGAATCATCTATTCTGTACTTTTCTTTGATATTATGTCATAGCTATATAGCTATATACGCAATTAAAATCTGATGCCAAAAAAAAATAATTTCTCTCGAAAAGTCTGCTTCAGACACTAAAGTTCGCAAGCATCTAACTCGCGATCAATTTATTAAAATAAAACCATAAAGAAGACTTGGCTTGACATCACAACATATATCCGACGAACTTAGCTTCACAAGAAGGCAAGTGCAATTTACGTGTGCTCGAGAGACAGAGAATCCTAATCCTCGCAAAAGATGCTTATCTAAATTAAGCGTGGAACAAGTCGATGAGCTTGAGGCTTTCGTCTGGGAATCTCCTGAAAATCGACAGATGTGCTATTTGGAACTAGCAATGGGACCTTTCAGCCACTGGGAATGCAGTGAGGGTTTAATTTCTAATGCACTCAATAAAATAGGTTACAGCAGATGCATTGCTCGGAAGAAGCTTCCGTTAAGTGTGGTTAACAGGCACGAAAGATGGATAGCGGTGATAGAGGAAAATGGAGGGTTCACAAAGTATTGGGTTGGAGCAGAATTATACAAAACATGAAGTACGCTTTCATTTTATTTGCGAGCCATACTGAGGGCTTCGATGTCTACCTTTGTAATACAGAGCAATTATTTTTGAAATAGACGTGTATTTGTAGATAATATCAATCGATTTTTTTAATTTTTAATTTTAAATGATGACCATTGTACATTTGTTTTGGTGTTGAAAACCGTCCTCATTAATTTTGACTTTCACGGAATATGGTTGGATAGTACCCCTTGCTTGCATAACTAGTCGAGTAAGTAGACATGGGCCTGCATGAAGACCATACCAATTAGGGCAATATGTACAGGGGTCTAACCCCAGTCATTTTGACAATTGTACTTTTGATACCCTTAAGAGACTGTAATCTTGACAAACGGAACACTCACTTTCAGATTTTAAATGTAGATACCACTTGAGGTTGACCTTTGTGGCATGTATCATCTTCCGTGCGTACCGACCACAGGGAAAAGTGTGAAGACCCCATTTTTATCGAGTGTGCTTTCATCACCCTATGAATACAATATCACCGCAAGAGTTTGTGTTATGTGAGTCCTACGAGATTCGAACCAGCTTTCTCGTGTCTCAAATGGGGTAGGTGTCCAAGCTACCCAGATTCTACCTAGGAGAATGGCCCGAATAGTGTACCACCGCACCATCCAACCATGATTTGATTCCTCCGGCGCGTATAGAAATCAATGTGAGTTCAAAGTTGGAGGCCATCTTAGGCTAGAAACTGAGTTGAAGGAAAGAGGATTTTCTGCGTCATAGTTGTAGTTGTAGCCTTGATAGGGGGACTATTCTCAACACCTGTCAGTGGTGTCCCCTATGAACCTCCAGCTCTCACTGTAGAGTCTGCAGAGCCGAGATTGAGTAACAAAGTCCTCACTTCGACAAGGACTCCCAATCGCTTTCGCCGTCTGTATCGTCTTCATCTCTCAACACATTCCCCTATCACCATTATCATGAAGCTAACCACGATCAGATCAGATGGTAAGGTCGGAGCCCTACCCATCACTCACCCTTAATCACGGAGGAAATGCCATCCGATGAGTTTCCGGAGCGTGCCCAGCACACGATACAGCGATGGTGGATTGGATCAAGTCGGCCTCGACTGTTACAAAGACGGGAGATATAGATGAATATGCGCACCTTATGTGGTCCCGGCGTCTAGGCCTCGCCTGGCTGGGGCAGCTGGGTTTTTGAGACTTTTTCCAGCGCACGCAGTTTCCATTGCTACCATTTTTATTCTTTTTGGGTAGAAGGTTCCGTGGAAAAGTTGGCTGAATTCCACGGGTAAATACTGAGCTGAACGGCTATTCATCAAGGGGAATATATCAATGATCTTACAAGTAACATGAGAGGCGAGGAGCACTTTAAAAGGTGTGGCCTAGGTCAGAGAAGAGCCCCATATGCTAGATAGTCTAAGACTCATGTAGTACAATAAACATATCTCTCTCTCTGTAGCCTTGATGAGTTTTTGGTAGGGTTTAATTTCGTTGGAAGAGAAAAATTGATTCAGTGGTGCAGCATGAATCATTGTCTCGTGGGCCAACCACTTGGGTACTGCGAATATTGGCTGAACTTGGTTCATGAAAAACATTCTACTCTCACTTTTGTTGAGGGCTCTGAGAAAAGGATGCTAGTCACTGTTCTCAACCATGGGGCATCATATTAGCAGGTGTGCACATGGGGAGGTTGAAGATTCGATGGCGCACTCGTGCTTGCACCCCCAGGCTATAGTCAGTAAGATTCCCGCTCGATATGATGGAGCACAGCGTTGGCCGATCCTAGCGGGATGGGTGCTGACTGCGACAGGGTAGGGGATCGTAATCGAGGCGAAATGTACCTCTGACGAGTCCCACATAGCGCGCACTATCTTAATGCGTCAGATGATGCGAGGATCTCCCACGGCTTCGAAGGATCGACACTGAGCTCCGCAATGAGGAATGTAATTACTGATCCATACATGCCTCGTAGTTTCGACAACATTTCGATCAAGCAGGGATGAGGGCTCATCAGATGCCCTTCAGAAATAGACGAATCTACTTATGTGCAAGTTTTTGGCCATTAAGTTTACCAATACGGGGCTCATCCACAGCTTTACAGCTCAGCGGACTCTGATTGCACCTGGGGTGGCATAGAATAACTCAAAGTCGGCGGAACCGACTAAAAATGGAGAACGTAGTCGCTGGTATCAGGATGCTGGGGCCATATCATACTCCTACTACGCTCTAGACCATTTCGCCTGCGGAAGGGTAGTTGAAGCGACACTGTGTGCGAGCCGTACTGAACACATCGGATCCCGCGCGCCAAAACGGTTATGCGCCGGTCATCCTTCCAGGTCCTCCTTGTTCACTAGTGCTGGGGAGAGAAGCCTGCAACGCTCGTGACTACATTTCCCCCTTCGAGCTAGGTCAATACTTAGTGGAGAGCTCGCTTCACGTTCTTGGGTTGAGTTTCTGCTGCACACTGAAGCAGCGCCGAAGAACTCTGCCTACTTTTCCATTCCATCAGGGGCTGACAAGTTGAGGCACAAAACTTGAATAGAGTGGAATTGACAGCATGTCCGTAATGAACATAATCCGGTCACGGACGAGCTAGGTGTGTCTCAGTGGAGCTTGAACCTTTGCGACAGGAGCACTTTCATACCAACGAATTCTCTTGCGTTAGGAGGCGGCAGACGTCTACCCCAAGACGTGGGTTTAGGGTCGGAGAGTTTTCTAGCTACGCGTTCTGGTCGATGCTTGTCCTCTTCAGGCATGGCGTATCAGCTCCGATCCGGCAGTAAACAAGAAGCCACGGCCGATCTTGCGTCTAAGTAGATAAGCCCAGAGCTACGGGTCGCTTAGTGGGTTGCAGGATGCGATCGACACTAGGGCTGGCTGCGGCTTGCATGACTAGCTGTCTGATTCTATGTTGGATTAGTTCATCGAAGCGAGAGATGCGTCCTGAGATTGTCATAAGCTAGGCTGAAGCCTATGCATTAGCGTCGGTGGAAGAAGTAAATGTTGTGGTGGGTGAGCCAACTCAAGCTTTGCGATGCAGGTCACGTCCACGATCGTCCAAACGCAGCTCTGAATTAACGAAAATTCTTTACCGCTAGATAGCTTCGAAGCTAGTGGCACCCAACAGCAAGTAATTGCTCAATACTTGGGCTTTTTTTATGAGGCCTTGGTGATTGGCACTGCGCATGCCACAGATGATTAACAGGTTTGTTGAGGTTAATATGCGGCTGATAGGTGCAGCTTTTATTTACTAAAAATATCACTTGGCTCAAAGACCCACAGCATGGCTGCCACGCCATGGGAGCCCTGTAAGGTCTTATGGCCCACCCGCTGGGGCTTTATATCGCTAGTTTATTGTACCAGGGCATGATCCATGCCTGGTAACGGCCGAGCCGCAATGACCCGTACGGTGCGGGTCTCTATGCAGCTGTGGAACAAGACCAGTCCTATCGGGCCCGGAAAACATGGGCACCAATTGCCCGCCTAGTCCGCGACCGGCCGTTTCGATTGGAAATACGAATAAGTTAAATCGTAGAGTGGATAAATGAGTCAACATCATCAGATTCGCCCTGTGTGTAGTTGTACGCTTGGCGTGTAGGCTTGATATGGCATCGGTGTGGTGCCAAACTTGGCTTCGCTGCTAGAGTATTTACACCTATTCGAGTCGATTCAGGTAATAGCCAGCTTGAATCTAGCAATATAACTGAATATCAGGTACATCGCTTGTGTAATAGATGATCTAGGCCAACGTAGAAAATTGAGTCGATTTAAACTCTTAGCGTTGCTAAAATCCACTGATGAGAAGGATTGTTCTATGCCAAAATCTCTCACAGTCGCGCTTTGCAGATGATTACAGGCAGTGAATGTCTCCAAGAGGTTAAATAAGTCATTTCAAATTTAACAGAGACTCCGATCATGTGTTGTGGCTCGGCAGTGGCACACACTAAATAATCAAAGTTTATCGGTGTAATCATGACCCCAGGTCCAGGAATTACTCTCGCAACATGTCTCTCTTTCCTCTCATCGTCTTTTTCATACCTCAGACCTCCAAGTTCGAGGAACGCGGAGGTTTACTTGCCTAACACTATCTCACCACCGTTGGACTTGCGATTCATTGTCTTCTTGCAGTTGTCGACAGATTTAGGCTACTAATATTAGCACTCTCCAAGTACATATACCGGGATATCCAGATCTGGGATCAAGACCTTTTAAGAATAATGTTCGTATCAAATTGTGGAGGGTGTTCCTCGGCAATAGACGATTGCGACGGACAGGTATGAAGTAAACCTGTCTAATTTAAGCAACGTGACTTTGTCTGGAGAGAAAGACAAGGATGATAATGTGTTCCTGGTCATTCGAAGTTTTGAAGTGCCGCCATCGATCGACACCCGATCCCTCACGATAGCTGCGTCCGATCTTTTAAACTGCTTGAAGTATTCGAAGCTAGCATAACAATTGAGCGGAAATACAGCTACTCCCGCGGCTCAATAACTCGGGGAATTGACAGTCGATTGTTATACGCCCTTGATTTTCTAGGGCAGCGACTCACGTTAATGAAAATCAGGAGAGCTTGTGTTAATAGTCATATACTGCTTACACTGTATCTTACACCCATCTAATGTAACCCTGCGGTTTAACTTGTCACTTTTGGATGTCAAAAGAAAACAAGGACTAGCTTTAACGCACATAGCCGCCGGGCCGAGATAACGACCCCTAGTTGATCCAAAGGGTAAGAGACGAGGCTCAGAAATCCGCTAAAATGTGGTGCATAACTTTATACCAGATTTAGTGTTATTTAGTCACAAGCTATCGAGCAAATGATGGAAAACTCACCACTTCAAGACCGAGACTGATGCCCTAATTGACCTGTTGTTTCAAAACGATTGTTGTTTAGTATGTTACTTAAATCGATGACAATCCGGTACATAGGGCTCGTCTCTGACTCGAGGCCATACATTTTACGGTGCTCCTATCCTCTTTTGCTGCGAAAGAAGATCTCTCATAGAATGCTCAAGGTATCTAGTCGTTTATCTCAGTAATTGCACGTAGAACCTAGCCTTAATCTCTACGAAACCTTCTACCAAAGTTTAAGTCAGTAATAGAAGCAGCGTGCACGGTTAAAAGTCTCAAAAATCCTGCAGTTCCAACCAGTCGAGGCCTAGGCACTTGACTCATAAGTGCGCAAATACACCTATATCTCACTTCTTCGTAAGATTAATAGACAACCTAATGCAATCCACCACCGCAATATTGAGTGCTGGGTATGTTCTTGAATATTACTGGATAGCTTCATCCTCATGACCAAGAAAAGTTAGTGGATAGTGGATGAGGCCTCGATAGAGCATCGCGAAAGTGTTTAGGAATCTTCATCGAAGTGAGGACGACGTTACTCAATATCGGCTCTGTAAACTATCATCTTAGAGCTGAAGGTTTGTATGGGACACCGCTCACAGGTGTGACGCTCTCAACCCCCTTCATTCGTCATCAATATATCTACCACAAATTATAGGAGCGAGCCATAATCAATACTAACGATGAGGATTTATTATCTGGACAAAATTCATTTTATTTTATACCGAAATTCTATGTTAGAAAAGGTATTAATTTATTTTCATTTAGATATTCTCCAATTCAAATATATCCAAATTAGAACCTTGGAGTAGGCCTATTACCTATATATAACAGGAGCAAAATTTCCTCCGAATTAAAGTAATTTAACGCTTTCTTTCATCATATACCATAAGTACCTACTCTTATAACACCTTTTCTGCCCCCAGGAACTCCTAGCCCCAGCGCTTAATAGCTAAATGTTAGCACACAAGACGAAAAAGGCACGCCATAGAGAAAAAGTTTTTTTAGGCTTAAGTTGTGTCGATAAATTTTTACTCCACAGGTTCTTAAGTATAGCCAAGATTGTGTGGCATAAGTATATCAGAACGGTTAGTTGTACAAATGACTATTCGAAATTTGCACAAAAAATATTCATTGCATATTTAGTGGGGTATCCCAGAGATGAGAAACTTGCTGTTATAATCTGCAAGATTCAGGATGTGCTGTTAACCATCATCTAATTTAATTTTATTTAAAGAATCGCTTTTGTTAAGCAAAACCCTAGTTTTATCGTGATCCAGCGTTTCCGGACCAATTTCGTTGGTGAGTTTTTTGCGTGCTTGGGTCAAAGTTTAAGCTGGCTGGATTATTTTCTGGAATGGGCATCTGCGGCAGATTCCTGTCAGCTTGAGCTGGAAAAGAAGTTTGGGACCCTAGCTGTTGTGATGGTTGAGAACCTTCCATGACTTGATGACCAGAAGTTAGAGTAGCTGTAGGTGAGATAGGTGGTATAGTTTGGGGAACGTCGGTAAAACTACCGTCGGTATGACTCCGTCGTCTCCTGGAAGCTCGCTCAAGAACTTCTTCTGGGTAGCTTGTAGGCGGAGGAGGAATACGCATTCCTATCTGACCGAGTAGGCTTAAAGCTCTACCTGAATTGGGACTTGGTGGGGCTTGCATTGTCAAGTGTCTTTTTTCGGGTATTCTGAAAACGATATCGCGGAGTCGATCTCTTTCCGAATGATAGAAGTCACATTCTGACTGTACTTCCTTGAGGCTTCTCTCCAAGTCCCTCACTTGAGCTTGAAGCTTCTCGATAGCTGAATTAGCTTCCTTTTCCTTTTCTTTACGGCGTTGACGGAATCGCGCGGAGGCACCTGCATTACGAGCGCGTTTCTCGTCAGCTAACCGAGATGCATGATGCACATCGACAGGCACAGTGTACAAGCCTTGAGTAGTAGTGATTGTGAGAACTTTGATGGGATCGGAAGCCGACGTCTTCCTTGAGCTGCCTGCACTACCTGGATCAAGGGGGCTACCCTGGGATTGAGCAACCGGAGCATTATACGGACCTTCAGTATTTCCTGACGGTCCCTGCATCTGCATTCCCCCCGCTGGTTGTACTAAGTTCCCTATGTTAGAACCTGAAAAGTAGTAACTGTTGTAACTTGTTGACTGGCCGCTTTTTTGATGGTTTAATTCCGAAGTTTTATGGCAAATCTGACTATCTTTTGAGGAGATTACACCACCGGAGTTCATCTTTTTTGTAGCTTGAAGTGAGATCGATGCGGTCGATGTAGCGGGAGAATATTCGTATGATTGTGATAGAGGTTTCTGTAAGGCGCCTGGAGCTGGAAAAATAGACAAATTTTCCGATGGTTTCGATAGGCTAGGCTGAGAACGATAGAGAGAATTACTTCCCGTTATTGAACTTTGTTTTGAGTCGATGCCGCTAGTAGTTGACATCACACCTGTGCTTACGCTTCGAGAGGGAGATCTAGGTGTCGGAATTTGACACGGTGTCCGTAGGTGATTACTATCCTGAGCGTCTGGAGGTGGAAGAGTACTGAGTGATAGATGATGGCTTAAAAATGGTCGACGTGAGGTAAGGGAATTTCCTGGTACTGTATTTAGGGAGCTTTGATTAGTATTTTCAACCGGACGGTGACCCACAATTTGTCTTCCTTCTTGGTTCGTCGGGTTTAGCATAGAGTGTACTCCTAAATTGCGTGATGCGCTTAGCGGGCGCTGTTCAAAGTGTCGTGCTGGTACCTGAGAGTGTTGAGATGCCATAGGCGATATGTTTGAAGGTGTTTTTTCGAGTGGAGTGTCATCTGATATTCCTACCTGATTTGTCGCATCTAGGAGCTGGACGGGTGGTAGAGCTAATCTTCGAGCATCGGCTGACGAACGAGATGCAGGACGAGACGCAGGGAGCTTCTGCGGCATCGAGTCCTGATCTCCTGATCCTGGATGGCTCCGAGGACCGGGACATTGAAGTATGTTATTTTCCCGAACTCTGAACAGCTAAAAAGCTTGTGTAAGTGGTTAGCAAGACCACTCAATAAATTTGCAAACGTTAGGGATTCAAAGTGGCGAATTCGCTGTAATATGAACAGAAACGAAGCAAGAGATGTTGCCAGCGTGAGTGTTGATATGCCTCTCGTAGTTTTCGGAATATTTGCTCAATCGATTATGCCGTTATAGCCCAGATATTGAATTATTCTACCAAAAATTTCGAGTGTAGCAGGTTACGGTGACCCAAGAAATATCTTGATGGCCCTTTGGTTTCTAACACACTACTTTTTTGTGATTTGTTCCTTAATAGTAGTAATACTCGATTTTGTATTCTTTGGACTACTTTCAACTATTTTCTAGTCTTGATTTGTAAGGTGATGACTGGAGGAGTTGATCAAAAAGGGACTGTGGATAATAACCACGGGATGTTAGTGACCTGTAGAAGTCAAGAAGCATGACTTATTGTGAATTTGTCGTGATAAATGGTAGATGCAACGTACGGAGATCTTGAAGGCTCCTTTTATACAGCAAATCAACGACGAAATTGGAAAAAGGCAGTAAACAGTGTGCATTTATTGTGGATAAATTCTTAGTAACGGATACATGCTTACTTGGAGCAAAGATTGATGTAGAACCAAAGCTGAGGTTCTACTATCGTGTATTTTGCACGTTCTCCACCGAGAGACTATTCTCAACTTGTTGAATGTTCCGACGTGGAGGTCGTGAAAAAGCTTCAGTAGTATTTACTGGGCACCCAAGCCAGTTGAGCCTTGTCTATCAGATATTTATTCTCTTGATGTCCTAATAAGAGAGGCTTCCTGAACTGATGACCTCAATAATTTCATTTACTTCAATCTGGGATATTGACAAGTTATGTGTATTCTCACAGCAACAGAGCGACAGATCCTTAAGAGACTTACCCCCTTGGAAGTATTTTAGACTCCGTCGCCATAGCGGTTGGCTGTTTCTGCATCGGCTCTTATGAACCCCTTCCCCTTATTCCTGGTCTCCAGGGCTAATGGATCCTTTCCAATTCCATTTCTCCATTTCTCCACTCCTCCGAAGCCCTAGGGCCTGTTACATAATCCCTTCACCGCGTCCAGGTACTCGGATTCGATTAACGCGGATGGCTTAGCTGACTGGGATTGCGAAGGCGTAGAATCGACGTCCACTCTGGTGGGTTACGGGGGCGCATGGCGCGTTTAAACGACTTCCAGAGTTGATGGAAGCTGCTGCACTCCTGCGAGCTCGTCGGTTTCTGCGTACCGTTAGCACCCTAATTTGCTAGGATCAGGCATTTTGGATGCACTGTCGTTTTCAATTCTCGTGTGTGATATTAGGTTCTTCGTGCCAGGGGACCTTGCATCACATCCCGCCGAGAGGAAAGCGGCAAGCCACGCGCCGATCATCCCTGCATACATCACATTGCATCACACACGTTTAGCGAGCCATATCAATAAAGGGACACCTGACACATAGTCTCCGCTTGCCACTGTTTGGATGAGTTTGGAAGACGTTGATATGGATTCCAGGCCTATTCATCCAGTAGTCTTCTACTATTATATACCTTCAGCCCATCACATTGAAGTGTTCGTAGGTTCCTCTTGCCTACAGATCAAAGGCACCTATGCCTCTGGCAGTAAACTCTCTTCTCTGCTGTCAATACAGCTACCATCTATCAGAACCACCCCTCACCAGTATTCGTTCAATCATACACTTCAAGAAAAAAATTTCTCTTCACCATCTCCTCTCCATATCCAGCGACTTCGTCAGAATTTACAGGTATATAGCTGCTGGGAAATATTGCAAAAGTTACTGGCAGTGGTGCCCCCTATTACCTATATCAGAACTAAATCCGAAGGCCTGCCCCTCCTGAGCATTTCAGTGGCCGGGCTTCTAGATCTATAGACCGATGTTTTTATTTGTAACCTAACCTGCTTGACTATTGACAGCCTCTATATTCATGTATGAGCCTCAGCACTAGTGAGGCTGGACTAGACCATGATAACCACTATTGAATAGATAAGCCTCGTCTCACATAGAATAGAATAGAATTCAATTGAAGTCCCAGCTGAATCTATAACTGTAAAGGATCTCGTCTCACGTGCATTACCAGAGCAACTCCGAATTTATCCATGTGATGAATTATACCAAGTCAGATTGTCCTGGAAACTAGTTTTTTCTGTGTCGAAGCGCAGATTCCTCCCCAGGCTCGGCCAATATGCGCTCATGTTTTTGAGACCTTCCAGTTTTCTTGTTTTTGCCCTTTACCCTGTCTCATCTTTTCCTTATCCCAGAGTCTCTTATTCGAATCTAAAGGGATTTTTCTTTGTCCCAGGGTGCCATAGACTTATCTGAACTTGAGAGAAATACCTTTTTCCTCCCAGGATATTGGTTCATGAAATAAATAGGGCGTCAAACTATGCAAAGCCTCATTTCTGAGACTAAATTATGTAGAATGGTTCTCTTTTAAATCATATATATGAAATTCAGCTTTTAATCTATAACAAATAAGTCTCTTGTATGTATGTAATGTGACTCATTTGGCTCATTTGGCTCATTTGACATTAAAGACAATCTCACCTTAGATTTCATTCGCAAATACAACTATGGGGTGTGTTTGTTTGCACAAAAAAGTAGGCCTTCGTCGGTAACTACCCGCCGAGAGGAAGTTTCAGAACCTTTGATTATTCAAATTTGCATTCATTGTACATGCAAACGAGCATCAAGAGAAATATGGATATGTTTTGTCGGATCTGAACCAACGGTCTCCTGTTTTGAAGGGTATATACGCTCAAGCTATCCAGAATCTACTCGGGAGATCGGCCCAGATGATGTACCACCGCACCATCCAGCCACAGTGGTGTTTAGAGTGTCGCCTTACTCAATGGAAGGGCTGGCGCGCACAATGCTATTCAGTGTGATGAATTTCTTAAGAAAAAACCATGATTTCACTCCGAGAAGACCTCACTGTTCTTCAAATCTTACTCATATGTCTCAGTATCTCATTTTCTGATTCCAAATTTCTACTACGCTAGATATGTTGGCCCCAGTTTTTACCATCTGAAGCACAGAGGGCTACTGTAGACTCGCCCCGACTGAAGTCCTCCTGCCTAGTGTTGTACTTAATGTATTCTCTACAGACTCGACGGTGAGAGCTAGAAAATCATTAAATGTTCCACCCTCAGCTGTTGAATCTTTGTTCTTGTCGCTTCAATTTTCGCACTATCGATCAAATCATTATCTTCATAATTATCAAATTAGTGTCGATCTATTCCCCATCATAACTGCCTATAAATTATTAAATACTGTCAGATTCTTGTTAGTATTCTCCTACTTTCGGATTTTGGAGGACAAAGACTGAACACCTATCAGTGGTGTCCTCTACGAACCTGGGAGTAAAAAAATATCCCAGAGCCGAGATTTTGTCACGAAAAAGGGTGGGATGATTTTTTTTGATGGATTTTCGGCTTGAACGAGCTGTACTCGGTATTTTTGTCGAAAAATGAATCGGCAGAGATTTCACAACCGCAAGAAAATCCAACAAAAACTCATCACCACCAACATACGGTTCACAAATAGACCTGGGTCTGTCTGGGGTCGTATTCAAACATCTGACATCTCTCAAACTCCTTATATACTTGCGACGATCCGGTTCTCAGCCGATCTTACACCTGCGACCTACTTCCATACATGTTAGACCACCCACCTACGGACGCTCTAATGAGGAAAGTCGTGATGGAAACGGGTGTCACGTTTAACCCTCGCTGATTAAGGTGGTAAGCATAAACAATAAGCGAGGTACAATAAGTAGAATGGTCCTCTTGGACTTCTTGTAGCTTCGTGATCAATCTATCTATTAATAAGGACATCGTCTTATTTCGTGACATATTGATCACCACCTAGCTGATTTTACTTGTTAACGCATCTTTCTCCAAGTCATGAATAATTTAACCTCCCAACCCGTTCCCATACCTAATTTTGCATCCTACAGACGGGCCGAGCCCACACCTGAATCTTTTAATTTTGCTAGCAACCTCTGCAGCAAAGAATTCGGGAACATTGACCCTGTAGTAATCTCTGCCTCTAATACCGCTACTATTTTAAAATATATCCAAGCCAACTATACAATCGCCCTACTCGAACTCCAGCGAGCTTTCCACATTGCAGGAAATCTCATTGCACGTCACAGGGACCTCGAAATATTCAACAAGAAAACCAAGGAAAAAATTGACATACTCGAATCTAATTTCAGCGACCTTCAATTTGAACACAACAATCTATTCACGCAACATGAAGCGGAGATGAAAGGTGCACAAAAACTGATGTTAGCTCTCAGTCTGCCTGAGCTCATGAGCTCAACAAGCAAAAGAAGAGAACTATCTAGACCTTACATTGATCCAAAATTTTCTAGTGTCGACAATAAACTACCAACCCCTTTCATTCGTGACTTGCGCAGAAACCTCGAAGTCAACGCCGATTGGTGGGACACAGAAAGATTAAGAATGTTCTATGTTGTGTCATGTTTCCCCGAAGGCTCGATCGCAAAAAAAACAGTTGATAGTGGCTTTAAATCTGATGGTAAGATAATTTACAAATCTGTTGATGACATTATTAGCCTCCTTAAATAGACTTTCGGTGATATAGACGAGAGTGCCACCGCACAAAGAGAATTGAAGGGGTGTTTTCAAAAGAACCAACCTCTTGCTACCTTTCTTCCTCATTGGATGTCGCTCTCAGAGCTTTCTGGATTTAATGATAGCGCCTTAATATCTTTTCTTAAGTATGCAATCCATCCTGATATCAACAATTGCCTTTCATTCATTAAAAAGTCGGATATTCCCGAGTTGCTCCACGATTTCATTGTTCTTGTACGTGAACCAGACGAAATTTTACAAAATTTAGACCCGAAGTATTTCTTAAAAAACTGCCGAAAACATTATAATTACGCGTACAATCTCCCAACAACAATCCCCACACCGCTCCTAGTTCCCCAAAACATAGAGCTGACAACATCAAAAGGAGGTGATGCTATTAATCTCAGTTCAATCCATGTAAATGATCTCCAACTAGTCAGCAAGTGTACTGCAAAAGATGTGGGTAGGAAACCTACTAACGATGTCGAAAAAGCACATCGTCGCGCCTACAACGAGTTAAATAACCTTTTCATCGTTTGTGACTCCTAGGATCACATCCCACGCCACTGTCCTGCATCTTTTCAAAATCGTAAAAAGAAAAAGACAGAAAATTTGTATAGTACAGTTATTGCTGAGGAGGGTAAAGGAAAAGATTCGGCTCGTCTACAAGAGGCGAAAAATGTGTAGCTTCCGGCAAAAGGCTCCGCCGGGAGCATATAACCAATGATATAGAAGTAACTGTTTGTATATCTTCATTTAAAGAAAAGCACCATGATTATTTGCTATTACCTTGCAAACTTAGTGATATTAATGGAACAATTATTAAAACAAAAGCTTTTATTGACTGTGGATGTACTACAACTTCTATTATTGACATTGATGTGTGCGCAAATTACAAACTATACGCTTACCCACTCTAAAAGCTAAAAAATAATTACGGATGATGGAACTGAATCAATTAGTGGCTTAATCACTCATGGAGCCAGACTTAAACTTCAGATCGGAAACCACTTGGAAGAAATCGACGCTTTGGTGACAAAGTTGGGAAATTATAATTTTATCTTATTACTCCCTTGGCTTTCACTGCATAACCCTTTTGTCAATTGGGCTTCAAAAAAAGTTACTTTTGATAAAGTGTACTGCTAAAAATATTGCTTTGATTGCAAACCCAACTATTTGATACCTCAAAACCCGCCCCAAGTTGCCTTTTTCAATAAATCTAGGTTTGATACGCCCGGAAAACCTAGGAAGGTCGGCGCTGCTGCCTTTTTATTGCTAGTAGATCGGGAAGATGTGGAAGTTTTCAGTATTTGTATTGAAGAGATTGATCTTGAGCTTCAAAAAAAAGAACATGGAAATATGTTGAAACAAAATGTTTCCTGTGCAAAAGTTTCACTTGAAGATATCCGGATCGCACTCGGCCCAAAACCTTTTGTTGACCCAAAAATCAAGCTCCCATTGAATTTTCATCAATTCCTTCACTTATTTGACGCCAAAGAGGCTGATATTCTACCTGAACATCGGGATTGCAATCATAAGATTAATTTAAAACAGGGTACAATTCCACCATCAGGACGTTTATACAAAATGTTGACTAAAGAACTACTTGTTTTACGAAAGTTTCTTGATGAAAATCTAGCAAAACGGTTGTTGGAAATGGAGACACGGAGTGTTGTGGACGTATGGGCCCTCCATTTCGTCTAGGTTCCCGACACGATCTAGTGTGTATTTAAGAGGTTGGAACAGGTAATATGGTAGCGCTTCAGGCTACCTATTGGACATATGAGCGGCTGTATGGCGTGGGCGCAAGGAGGCTATTGGGAGTTTTCTATGCCTAGATGGCGCCACACTCGTTTATGCTGTGGCTTAGGCTCTGTGTCGCTTACACTTGTACTTGTATCGCACACTTCCCACACTTTTAGCTGTAATCCGAACATGACACTCTTTTAGTCAACTTCTACTTTCGTTCCATGAATATTGCGCCCATTACATTGCGCGATATTTCCAACAAGGGTTTATCTACCCAAGTACTTCTCCAGCAGTTTCTCTGATACTATTCGCCAAAAAGCCGGGAGGAGGACTCACATTCTATAAGGAAATGGTTAAACTGTCCTTTGCAGCTATTGATAGTGACATGAATTAAGATGATGATTGTGATTGAGATAGATTTCTATATAGTTTATAATACATGATATGCTCAGGTTCATATACCTCGAGACAAGCAACCAGATTATGTTCCTCTAGATCTAGATTCATCAGAATAATTACTTATCCAGTAAAATTCTCCTAGTCTCAGTTGTGTGTTTAGGATCTTGATTAGGTTTCTAGTAACTAGTCAATGATGTTTGTCATATCACTGAGACATAGTCATGGTTGATACAACAGGTACAAACGATGAATCGTGTCTGTACATGACGTTGTGATATAGTCATGATCGTCTGAACAATATCAACTCATGAATGAATCATGTCTCTACATGACACATTCTGTATCGAATACCGAGCATTAAACGCAATCACAATCAAGAATTGTAGGAAATTCTGACTCTCGAATTTAGGACTCAATCATTACCTGTTTCGTATCAGGTTCCCGACAAGATCGACTCTCTCTACAAATGTCTTGAGTACGCTAATCGCGCCTACTGTCGCCTATACGTTTGGATATTTACGTACTACAGTGTACCTTGGCTCATCATGGTAGATGAGAGGTGGCTAGTCATCACTAGGTTTGACAGGCACACGAGGCTAGCGGGAATTTCTCCCTTAGATGTATATATAAGTCCAATGTTCCCATAGTTGTAAAATATTAAGTCTTCTTTACTTCATCATATTTATCCATATAATATCGTACAGAGTATATTTTCCAACAAGAATAAATAGCCACTTCCTCTCATATCAGAGATATTGTCTCAACTAAGTAGAGCAAAGTATCACAACAAGCTTGACATTATTGGTGCCTTCAATCGCATTCGGATGCAAGAAGGACAAGAATGGCTAACAGCCTTCAACACAAGATATGGCCTATTTGAGAGCTTAGTAATGCCTTTCGGGCTGTGTAATGCACCGGCAACCTTTCAAGCTCGGATAAACGAAATCTTGCGGCCATACCTCGACATCTTTTGCACTGCATATATTGATGGCATTCTTAACTATTTAGATAGCCTACAAAGAACATTGTAGTCATGTCAAACAAGTACCCGAAACGCTTTGCGGAACTGGTCTCAAGCTCGATATTAAAAAATGCGAGTTTGAAGTCCCTGAAGTCAAGTATCTGGGAATGGTTATTTCAACAACTGGAGTAAAAGTAGACCCCCAAAAGATACAATGAAGTATAGACTGGAAACCGCCACAAGATGTAAAGGACGTACAGGCATTTCTTGGATTTGCAAACTTTTATAGGAGGTTTGTAGATAAATTTTCTTTGATTGTAAAACCACTAGTAGCACTTACTAAAAAAGATGCAAAGTCCTTGTGGTCAGACTCATGCCAGAAGGCTTTTGAGTTATTAAAAGGCTCTTTCATCAAAGCCCCTGTCCTAAAACATTTCGACCCTGACTGTAAGATTTACCTTGAAACGGACGCATCAGATTTCGTAACCGCTGCAGTACTATCACAGGAAGATGACGAAGGAATACTACATCCTGTAGCTTTTATGTCCAAGAAGTTTGATCCAGCCGAATGTAACTATTAGATCTACAACAAAGAATTAATTGCTATTGTTAGATCATTTGAATGCTGGGAAGCAGAGCTAAAAAATTCCATAGATATAAGTGTGCTCACAGATCACCGAAATTTGGAATATTTCATGACTACAAAACAACTCTCTCGACGACAGGTAGACTGGAGTGAATTTATTTCCAAATTCGATTTTAAAATCAAATTTCGACCAGCTAAATATGGAAAAAGCCCGACAGCTTAACTATAAGGTCCCAAGATCTTCCTAGTGTTGAAGAAGATGTTTGTAGAAGGTATCAAAATCAAACTTTACTTAAGTACACTCACATTGAACCGCTGATTAGATCCCAATACCCGGAGATTTTTCTAGAAGAGCCCCCAAACGAAAATAAATGCGAGACAGCCTCTTTGGCAAAAATAAAAAAATCATTGGTAGAGTCAGTTGTTGAGCATGTGGACTTAAAAGAAACGATGAAACCAGTGCAAAATGAATCTTCAAACCTAGTATCACAAGAATCTGTAGAGCAACAAATTACGGCTCTACTCGAAGAGGGCTACAGTAACGAAGCAGAGATTCTATCGGACCCATTCTGGGCAGAAATCAAAGCTGAATTGACAAAGAAAACGAGTGTTCCATTCTCAAAAAAAGTTATCTTTATCTGAGTGTAAAATACAAAACAACCGCCTATATTTTAGAAACCGCCTGTACGTACCGAGCCACAAGGAATCCAAATTGAGAAGACTGCTCTTACAGTCCGCTCATGATTCAACCGAAACCGGTCACCAAGGAATCAGTAAACTATACGAAATATTGAGTCGCAATTATTTTTGGCCATCTCTTCATACTCATGCAGAACTTTTTCAACATCCTGTTACAGTTGTAAACGCGCTAAAACCCCACATTCTCGATATCAAGGAGCGCTGAAGCCTCTTCCCATATCAATCCAGAGATGGAGGGATATTCCTGTTGATATGATCGGACCTTTAATTGAAAGTAATGGATTCAACCAGATCATGGTAGTAGTAGACAGGTTGTTCAAAATGCGTCACTACATTGCAACTCCTTCGACTATGACTACCAAACAGTTTGTAGACCTATTCATTTGAAATGTATATAAACTCCATGGACTTCTGACAATATTGTTTCGGATCAAGGAAATCTTTTTGTTATAGAGCTTTGGAAAACAATTTGTGCCAGACTTTGAATAGATCTTTCCTTATCCTCTTCTTATCATCCTGTAACAGACGTCAGACAGAGATCTCCAACGCTTTTGCGACTCAATACCTACAAATCTACGTCGATTTTACTCAAGACAATTGGGAGGACTGGCTAGCGTTGGCAGAGTTTGCGGCAAATAATGTATATAATGAGGCTACCAAAATGCCACCTTTTTTTGCAAACACAGCCCAACATCCTCGAATGACTTTCGGACCTCTTCGTGATTTGCCAACAAGAGCTTCAAAAACGGTGAAAAAGACGAATGAAATAGGAAACGAATTTGTTGATCAGATGGAACAAATTCTTGGTATCCTTGAATAAAATATCACTAGGGCAAACTTGAGATACAAGGAGTAGGCAAATAGAAATTGTACACCTGCACCAGCTTATCGAGTGGGAGATCTAGTTTTCCTGAACGCTCGTAATATCAACTTGCCACAGCCAGTTAAAAAGCTTGACAATAAATTCTTGGGACCTTTTAAGATAAAATTGCTTCTAGGTACTCATGCTTATTGTCTTGAGCTCCTCGCAGAGCTGCAGTCAATAGATAACTGTCTTCATACCAGCTTACTTCCGCTAGCACCAAAAAAGATATTTCCCGGACAAAGTGTTACACAGGATACGGCTATTATGATTGATGACTACAGAGAAAAGCTCTGGGCAATCAAAATACTCCTTGAATGCCGAAGATACAAAGGAGAATACTAATACCGGATTAAGTGGAAATATTCCACAGATATTACCTGGGGGCCTTTAAAGAACGTCATTTTTGCTTCCAAAGCTATTAAAGAGTTCGAAATTAATTATCCAAAGAAAAAAAAACCAACTAAAAAGGACATAGAAAAAGCCAAAAAGGAAGTTCAAAGAACTGCAATTTCGTAGATTGATAAAGGTTTGGATGACTAATAATTTATTTTTATTTTTTTCTTTCTTCCCCTAAACCTCTAGATTTTTACTTTTTGATTGATAGTATGCATATACTGAGTCATTCTTTATGTTGTTTTTGTAATTGGAGGAAGGGCCTTATGTTACGTTTAACCCTGGCTGACTAAGGTGGTTAGCATAAACAATAAGCGAGGTACAATAAGTAGAATGGTCCTCTTGGACTCCTTGTAGCTTCGTGATCAATCTATCTATTAATAAGGACATTGTCTTATTTTGTGACAACAGGATGTGTACGAAGTAAGGAAAAAAACGAAATATACATCGAGGGGATCACACTTATTGGAAGGATTTCAACCCACAATGATGACAACAATCTAACAGTACAATATGAAGGTGCGAGGATAGGGCAACAATGAGATATGGGACGACATTTATATTTCGGAGTCAATGAGGATATCAAGGGCACGGGCGCGTGTTGACCAAGGCTGAGAAGAAATTTGGTCTGCAGCATTTATACAGCGGATTTCTAGATGGTCAGACTTGGTATGATTCAACACAAAGGTGAAGTGTGAGGTGGTCCCATCTGTCAAGGGATGGAGTGGATTGCGGTACCATATAGTCACGTGCTATCACGCATCTGATGCGCAATTCACGATGTATATATATTTATAAGACTCAATAGGAGTCACCTTTCCTCTTTGTAGACAATCTCAATCACCAGATTAGACCTCGTCAATCTATCCTATGACCTTTACCCTGAAATATTGTCTACCAAATCATCTGTATTTACAGCCCACGTGCGTAAATTCTACACCCATCCCAATTAGTCGGCTTCAATTCAGATAGTACCAAGAGTGTAAATTGTACTGAAATTCACACATACCTAACACAAAGACGCACCTAAAAGTAGAATATTTAAGACTATTATCAGAATGGATAGAAATTCTCAAAATCATGTGCTGCCAAACAACGGCCACCCCCATCAATTCATCGACCAGAATGTAGACTTTGTTCACATATACCCTCTCCTCGACTCCGTCCTAAACCAGGAAATGTTTCTCAATGCTATGCAAGGGCGTAACGCTGTAGTTAGTCCTATTATTCTCAGTCATGAAATTACTTCCCTAGCAAGCTCATTCAGACAATTGGAGAATGAACTTCGCCATTGTAAAAATGACTACAACACATTGCTTGAAAAGAATCATGAACTCTCTAATGTAGTTTCTGACTTAAATACAAAACCCACTACCACTGAAAGAAAAACTTCAAAGCATTGTATCTACCGGTCTGCTCAACACCTTGATCCACATGTATTTTCTGCAGATAATGTTGATACCCACAAAGAACTTCCTATATTTATCCAAAAAATTAATATGAAGTTTGTTGCAAACAAGGACTGGTAGCTGTCTGAAAATACTAAGATACTTCATCTAATTTCTCGCCACAAGGGAAAAGCGTACTCTACTATTTCTCACGGCATAAATCAAAATGGTTCTATCAAATACCAATCTGTTGATGATATTTTTGTCCCACTCGAACAAGCAATTGGGAGATTGATCCTTGTAATGCTGCCCGTAGGAAAATACTTACCATCAAACAAGGCCAGAAAGACACTGCCTCTCACCTCATTGAATGGTATGAGGTCGCTCAAAAAGCTGAGCTCTCTGATGATGCCTTAATTAATCATTTGTACAGTTCTCTCCACCCAACTATTGTTACTCATCTTCAAAATTGTGTAATGTTACGCCAAGAATTACCGACGGATCTCACATCATATTTAATTGAGGTCCGCCAAATTGATGCTGTTCTTTGTTCATCTGATCCTGAATACAAGAAAGCCCCTAATGTTCTATCTATACTGTCGAGAGAAATGATTGACTCAAGCGCATCTAAAAGCACTCAATTTGCTATCTGGTCTCCAACTAACACTGAAAACCACCGAGTTTCACGACATGATAAAGAAAGGAGTGCTAAACTTAAATACTGCTTTGAAAATAAACTTTGTAGCTTGTGCTTTGACCCAAGCCATCATGCTCGAATCTTCCCAAAAGCTCACTGGAATCAGGATAAAAGAAGGTATAACAAAAATAAGATTTTTGACCAGGACAAAATAAGCTCAGCTCCCAACCTTTTTCGGAATTAAGCACCAAGTGAAGAGCAGCAAAAAACTAAGTCAAAAACAACAGAGAAAGAACAGATTTCCTCGCATAACAGTAAAGAAGTGACGCAAATCCTGTCCCTTTCAGCACCCCATAACAATCACCTTCTACTCTCCAGTAATGTTCTTGGAAACAAATTTAATTTCTCCACACAGGCATTCTGTAGGAATACTCTTGCATACAGTACCCTAATCTGCTTAGAGTAAACTTAACCCTGAAACTGATCAGGAAGGAGCTTTGGATTTGTCATAAATTAGTCATAGAAGGAAAGGTGGTCAGAGCTGAGATGGAAAACTATTCTGGCGAGGAGTTCCTTTGGGAGAGGTGTCAGTGGATAGAGGTAGTTGCAATATATATACTTAATATAATATATTTGTTAATTCGCCCCAAAGAAAATCTACAGTAGCCGTCGCTCTAAGATTGTGGAACAACGAGATGGACGTCTCGGATATCTCTGAGTGTGACAGTAATCAACAGAGGACGGATATAGCAGACTCAGTCTGAGTCGTAAGTAAAGATCATATAATAATAATAATGATGGGCTCTCAAATCAGCTTCCAATACTTCAATCCCCACCCTTCTATCTGTTGAAATTGGTGCTTCCAATTATGGTAAAGACAGGGATGTGTAGAAGACACGTCACTAATCTCCCATTAATTGTGAGGTTAGTATTAATGCGCTTTGACGTAAATACCAACCACTAGATTTTATTATTACAAAATATAGTTTATATAGCACTCTGTGTCCTAGTGGGAGTAATTAACAACTCTCCACAACAGATTTACAGACTCCTTTACTTTCCCACTCGCTTCATCAAGTGATATAATCTGTGCCTAACAGCCACAAGCTTTTGCAAACCCATCCGCTCAACACTATCTACAAATAATCTATATACTACATGTTTTTGATACATGCCTGAGGAAAAACGTACATTTAACGGAATATACTGCTCGTCTGATCAGGGTCATTATACTTTATTGTAGCTGCATGTATTGCCCCCTTTCACCATAACCACTTCAACTATGGTAACTCAACAATTGTAACTTTTAACAACAACCTTGAGGATTATCAAACACCCATTGGTAGCTATGACAAATGACAGCTGCTTCATTGTTGGCCTGGCAAAATGCTGGAGCCCAACATTTACGGGCCCTTCTGCCTATAATTGCAGCTGACCTTAAGGCAATTGTGACGCGAAGGGCAGCTCTAGTTATTGCAGGTCTTCCTGTCTTTCAACCTCCCCAAACTGTTCACAACTTAAAAGTTAGCGCGTAGCCAAACCCAATAATTGAACCGCCAAAGGTTTCTTCGCACGGAAATGCTGCCAAGAAAAACCTGGCCGTACAGATACAACCTCCAAAGGCTGTACCCAGGGCCACCACCTCAACTAAAAAGCAAAGGCCAGACCCTAGAGTTACGATACGCCTAGCGCCTGACCATCATTTGCAATATCAAGACTCTCTTCTGGTCCGTACAAAGCTGAGAAGTCTGCTCGAAAAAACCAGAATTGATCAGAGATATCAGGTCGGTTCCTTCTGGAATAGCCCTCGTGGCCCCCTCATCTGATCAAATTCCCGATCTCATGCAAGTAGCCATTGCTTTACAACCCGCTGCAGGATTTGCACCAATCGAAAGATAAGAAAAACGAGAGAATTTCCTCCTCAGCCAAGTACTCAAATACGGATACAACGCTTCTGGATCTCCTGAAGCTCTCACTGATGCTGAAATCCGGGAATAAATTGTAGCAGCAAAAATCGACACATAATCAATTTTCTCTATTAGTTGGACACGCAATTCACATGCATCTCCTGAATGGGAAGGGACTCTCAGACTAGTAGTTGCAAAGCCAGCTGCAGATAAGCTCCATTCCAGCGTCCGCTTATTTGCTCGGTCCGCTAAAATTCGTCCGGCCGACAATTGCCCATGCCTACATGCCTGCCCACACTGCCACAGGTTTCACAATATTAACGCCTGCACTCGTACAGCTCGTTACGGAAATTGTGCGTCAGACTTCCATAATGGACCGTGTGCAACGCCCACCAAGTATCTGAACTGTACAGGCCCTCTTGCCGCTTCAGCTCCCGGATGCCCAGCTCGGCCTTTTCGAGCTAACGGAGTATTAGTTCGCCCTGACAAGGAGAGAATACGGATTATGCGCCAGGAGAGACATAAGTCCTGGCTCGCTCTTAATCCCCCCCCGCCCCCTTCTGACCCCCTCACTGGGTCTCCATTGGCACAACCCTCGTACACCAAGATTCCAGCTCCTATAATCACAGTAGGCTCGGCATCTAGGTTTGCTCCCCTGATTTCCCTTGAGGAGGAACAATGAGGGACCGAAACCGGGGTCAAAGAAGACAGAAGACTACAAGGCTCTGCTTCTTCCAGATCAATGTAGGTAGACGTGGCCCTGCTCACAATGCCGCCCTAGAACTTGCCTCCAACTGTGGGGCTGATGTGGTACTAATCCAAGGACCCTGGGTATCCATAGACCTAACTTGTAGAAAAACAAAAACCCACCCAAGCTTCCAAGGCTTCTCTCCTCTTCCCAACTGGATAGTCCGGCCTCGAGTAATGACGTATATCCGCAAGGGTCAAGGACTATCTCCTTTCCAGCCAGCAATACATTCCCGGGATCTTCTGCAAGTCCGGATTTCACGAAAAAACAAACAAATCAATGAATGTTGGAATGTCTACAACGCTCCAACTGGAGCAATTGGTCCCGGGGAGAGCCTTCAGCATCTAATGACTACCACAGGAAATCCGGATCTTCTTGCGGGAGACTTTAACATCCACCATTTGTCCTGGGATCCGAAAGCCAGGAGTGAAAGTGTGGAAGGTGACTCTTTACTTTCCTGGACAGCCTCGAAAGGATTTAGACTATTGAATCAACAGGGAACTCCTACACATGACACCGGGGCTGCTCTCGGCCTCTGTTTTGTCCGAAACAACGTGAGTGCTTTTGTTACAGGCTGTCACTGTCACGGTCTCGAGGGACAAGTGCTGGGTGTCACAGTTTCAGTACAAAACGCTTGGGCGATCTTGTAAGTACAGTATATTAATTATAATTCTCTCTCCAGAGAATTCCACGATGTTAAGTCTACATATGTATACATTCTAAATTACTGCCCTCCAAGATGATTCTCCCTGTGACCTGAATAATTGAGACGCTTCTATAACTACCTAGAAGGTTCTCGGTACATCTGTTATCCTTATGAACCTTCAATGTGTTTCCAGAAGGTTCACTGAGAATATTCGAAGTTCTGTGGCTTCCGAGACCTTCCCCTTGTGCCATAGCCTACGCTAGCCAGCGTAGGCTACAGGAGTCTTTTGGCTTAACAGCTGTCATACTGGGGCAACTATGTGGTCGATGGTAGTAAATAATAGTTCTAAGGAGA
This sequence comes from Blumeria graminis f. sp. triticale, assembly GCA_905067625.1. NCBI lineage: Eukaryota > Fungi > Ascomycota > Leotiomycetes > Helotiales > Erysiphaceae > Blumeria > Blumeria graminis. The sequence goes on along the minus strand of LR898472.1, from coordinate 10,298,465 downwards.
GAACTTCCACTACATCTATATATTCATTTTTATATGTGAAAGCCACCTCGCCACCAAGGCTAATCCCTCTCCTGTTCCTATGCTATGGGACTCCCCTAGTGTTCTGAATATGCCTGTAATACAGCACTATTGCGTTATGGTCCGGAAGGATTGTACTCGTGTTGTGATCTAACGCTGTTCAATCTGCGGACTTTGTGGTGAGCAGTTATTACATCTCACGTGATGGAACACGGTAGCGAAGTAAAAGAGGGGACAGCCCACTAGCCAAATCTAAGCAATTACGGGCACATGTAGAGCTGTAGCACATTCTCTGTAGATAGAAATAACAAGCAATTATCATCAATAATTAAAACAACCTCCACACAATTGAGACCCATAGAAGTGCCAAACTTTCATACAACCCTCAATTGTATTGTCGCAATTGCATCTGGAACGAGCCACCACTGCATTCTAGAATACACTCTCTAACAGTGATAAGCTATACCGCCAGATCTAGCAGAAAAATTACAATAACTCGGTCTTGTATATTCCCAGTCAGCGTTAGCCTATCAACATATGGTGCAGTGACGTACTGCCGCGCCGTGCTGCCGAGTCCGATGCCATGTGAATACAATGCAAATGCCGACGCAAAAGTATTGTATTGGGTAGCGTCGCATATTAGCGCATAGGTAGTTGTTATGATAGGTCTATGATTCGGGTGTACATACAATTTATGGGAGCTCGCTGCTAGTGATCACAGATGGGCTGCTGGGCCGGACAGGTTCAAGAAGAGGAGTGGAGAATGATCTCTGTAGAATGAGGAAAGACTGAATTGCTTACTCTATCTACTGTGGAGGAAAGCTCTCTACTTATAGTCCCTAGACTACTGCTTACTAATTATACTAACTCAACAAAGCAGGAGCAAACAGAGCAAATGCATGCAGTCGCGTGACCATCATAACTGGAGCTGTGCACTGTAGCTATGTGGGTCTAGGCACAACAGTAGTCATTAATAAGGCCACTTGAATCAGGCCTAAGTTAACCAACATAGGCTATAGGTACCAATCGGCTTACCAGCTGTTAGAGTTACGGACCAAGGGCCTATTCTGAGCCAATAGGAACTATGTACAAAGATATCTATGGTTTTCTGCTAATATTCTATCCTAATCTGTTCTATTCTGTTCTGTACTTGTCTAGACCATTCTATTCTGTGTGAGAGTATACTGGAAAGTTCGAGAACAATAGAGAGGAATATATAATGGGTAATTGGGATGACCATGGTTCGGCAGATTATGGTCTTGTATCTTAGGAACCTTTTTGATAATCTTGAACACCTTTGCAAATTAATCTATTGAACATCTGAACTCTTGACCTTTCGACATCTTGACATCTTGACATCTTGACATTTCGACTCTTTGACCTCGAGACACCCATTGACCTCTTGAGCCATTAATTCAACAAATCACTGACCCTTTGAAGCACTCCTGTTATTGACACAGGCTTAAGGATTACAGGATAGGTTCCCTGCACAAGGTCTGGAGACCAATTAAGTAATATCAATCTTAGATAACACAAACATTACCCCTGTAAAATATCTTCACTCTATAAACCCTTAACTACACCTTAGATACATCTCTTGGATATCATTGTTTTAGATAATCAGAATAGACTTCGTTAACTTTGTTTGATTATTCAGATCACGACTCATTTTGTGACAGCTTCTTGTGAAATTCAACAAGACCTGGAAGTCGGCTCTGATTATAGGACAATCCTAAGTCATGTATTTGATTGGGAAGCCGAGAAACCTATACCAGGTAAGCTTCAATTTGCTGCCTGTAACTGGGAATTATTTCAAGATTTTATCACAAATCGGCTTACAATATCTCCCTCCCATATCATTAAAGAGAAGGCCGCAACCATTGTTGATATTGTCTCAGGGGCTCTCCTCGCTTCCTGTCCAAGATCACGCAAACAAGTAACAAAAGCCGGCTGGTGGACTAAGGAATGCACTCAAGCCCATTTAAACTTTTGCAGAGCTCGTTGCGCGGGTCTATCAGCAACTTCTGAACAACATACCTTTGGCAAAGTAGTGAGGAGATCAAATCAGGTATTCTGGCACAACAAAGTAAAGCAAGTCTCAAATCTTAAAGAGGCCTACCAAGTCACGCGCCGGCATAAAAGAGAGGCGCACTACCACACCCCTCCCTTAGAGGGATTATGGGGCACGATCTTCCATCCAGCAGAGAAGGCGCAGCTCATCCAAGAAGCACTTCTTAGCCGTCATCTTAATCAAGTAGATTTTGATGATGCAATTCCTACAGTAGCAAAAAGATCTATTGCATGGCCTCCACTGACAGAAGTAGAGATCTACAACTCGTGCTACACTGTCCCAACATCCACTCCTGGGCTAGACAATATTACTAAAACAGTACTTTGGCGTACCTGGCCACTAATTGTACCCCAAATAATCTCTTTATTCTGCCAATGTGATGAGTGGGAGATACAACCTAGCGCATTTAAGAAGACGTATGTTGTTATAATACCTGATTTTGGAAACCGTAACCGAGCTCTCCCAACATCATACTGCCCAATCGCTCTTCTATCGTGCTTTGGCAAGGGATTGGAGAGACTTGTGGCGCGTTGTCTTTCATTCCTAGCGCTGAGATATCAGATTCTTTCCCGGGATCAGTGTAGCGCAGTCCCACGGAGATCAGCTACTGTAAGGATTCCTCTTCCGATCCTTTCTTCAGGATATAATTTTACCTTTCTTCATATGTTGCTATGACAACAGGACAGTTCTTGGCACATGGTATCATGTTGATATTATGTTAAGGTCTATGTTATGATGAGCTAGTGGAAGGAGTGCAGGTATATATAAAATGGTTTGGTCTGTAGGCATAGAGTTCTTTACACTTAGACTTCTGTCACAACCACCACCTTCAGATCACCTCTGGTTACATATAATCATCTCTAGTTACCTCTAGTACCTTGAGTTATCATTAGTACCCTCTCGAACCTTTAGACCTTTTAAATACTTATATTAAACATCTTTCAAACCTCAATTTCCTCCAAATTATCTCAAGTAGACCTACAGTCATCTTTCGCCGTCCATTTAACTTCTTCTAGCCCTTCGAATTCGCTCCAGCTCATACGCCTAGACTCCAATCTGACAGCTACCGATCTCACCACTGCATTGTCTTGCAACATTCAGGACACCTGGCCGAAAAAATATGTAGCCGGAATGGTAACTGTGTGAACTGGCTCACAAAATATTATGTACAAGGGTCGAGTTGAGACCTTTCCTTGTAGGGAATAGCGTTTGAGAAAAAGACAACAATATATTTATAAAATTACTTCCCATAGGGGAGAGAAGAGATAGGAATGATTTGAGTTACCACACAAAAGCTTGTGAATGTCATAGGCTAGAGCCTAAGGCAGCCAAGGCTTGGGCTTGGGTCTCAGGGATGAAGGTTTGATAGTGTTCCACGGGGTGCGTTGTATAGCCTAGTAAAGATCTATGTGGTAAGTGAAGGTTGTAAATGGGTCAAAGGAATGACAGGTCTTCTCTAGGAAGAGATGAATGGGCAACTAGTTGCAGTAGGTGTTGCACGTGGGTCTTGCTGATGAAGAACTGGGCAATGGATAAATGGTCTTCCCGAAGAAGAGATGGGTAAACAAATGTATTGTAAAAGGTAGATAAAGAAGACGTTGCGTGAGGAGTAAATCTCTCCCACGCCGAACTATTATATACAAGAGTAGAAGCCTTTGCCAACCGGAATTAATCGTAATCAATTCTTACCAATATCTTCGCATTAATGGCTGTGTTCTTGTCCTTCTCCTCATGACTCTCTTGCATATCCTTACATGACGTTTTACACGACTAATTGTATAGGGGAAGCTATTATTAAATTGATGTCTTTAATTAACTACCCCTTCATCTTATCACGAATTAATATTAGTTTTAAAATTCTATTTACGGATCCATGAAAGCTGGCTCGGTTGAGTTGTTAGGAGACAGGGGAACGGAGGATGGGCTGCTGGATTAGGAAAGGGTGGAAGATACAGGCTGATGCACAGACGCTGTTCATGTACTCTACAACCTCTTCACCTGCCGAGTTTAGTGAATCAATCTATCCATATAATATCATACTTCACATCATCCATCAGATGATATTATCAATTGTCGGGATGCACATCTAGCATCACCTTCATAGATCACCATCGTCAGTAAGAGTTCACATTTGATACCTACTGACACCCATTTGGCCACAGTGATACGCACTCAGTGTCCATCGTGCCATCACCCAGCGTGAGCGCGCCATCTCTGCGACTCACCATTGCACATGAGCCCGTGTAACTCCACTGACGGACAGCAGAGACATAATTGCTATATACCTCACAGCTCATAACCACAACAGTATGTGAAGAGATAGCCGTCTTCGAGATTGGGAACTGGCCGATGTTGCATGAGAGTATATCAGAACGGACGGAGACAAGAATAGCTTGTGGACTAATAATACAGATTGCAAAACTACAGAACTAAAGCTACATTTTACACCTAACTAGGTACAACTGTACAGCCTAGCGTGACTCAACTAAATGTCGGCGCCTGATATGATAAGGCCTCCACAGTTCGGGCCAGTGTTTATGGCACAGTGGTATAGCCACAACTACAAGTCATTATACTGAGTAGCAGTCATACTGAGCCATAACAAACCCAGCCTTTCATTCAAGCTATTAAAATTTCAAGACCACAGCAGGGAAACAAGGTCAAGATTTTTTCAGGCTAGGCTTGGGGTCGGAATACCCGAGTGTATCTGCATAAGGTAGGAAAAGTTGAAGATAATTTATGCAATTTTTATTCAAAACAAAGGCAGACAGTGCAAAACTTGTTGTTACATTGTCCGAAATTTAAATACCAAAGAAATAGATGTTTTAAGTGCATAGAGCCGAGAACCCTACCTATATTATTCCGAACATGAAGAGGAAAAGAATCACTTCTTAAATATTTGGACACATCCAAGTGCATGGTGGCACATAAAGGGAGTTGAACTAGGATAGCTAGATTGGAAATTAAAAAAATCAATATGAAGATTGTATTTCAGAAAGGAGTTTTGGGGACCAAAATTATGTAAATAATTTGTCATAGCTAGATAGCTGAATACACTATGAATAAAAAAATATAAAGTATATAAAATGTCACAGGATAAGCATAGGCACTTGAACAACCTTATGGTCAGAGGTAGTTTTAATTTCAATCTATGGTGAACTACAGAATGAAGAGGATAATAACTGTTACTTTATACACGATTATTATCCCAGCCAATGATACAGATTTCTATTCATATATCTGTATCCCCTTCTCGTATCACATTCTCATGCCCCATTCCCGGACGTGTTACAATATTAGTATTGCCTCTTATAAGCCCCTGCTTCTGAGAATAGGCTCCTCCTTGTTTCATGCTTAACCTGCGTTAGATAGCGCAGTCTACAGGCAATTACCGGCTTACAAGCCGTCACAAGTAACCCTTGCTCTTCCTGGCCCAAAAATTTTGGTTTGAGTTGCCTTTTTTCTTATAGTACTGGGGAGCCTTATTAGGCTTCTGAGCCTTTGATGTATCTCGTCTTTCTTGTCTAATTCTTAGTTTCTCTCCAAACTTCTTGTCACGGGACTAAGTCCTAGGAATGGCTTAGCGAACTTGGGACTTAGAGACTTCCGTGTACATAGTTAGATTTACGCTCCTTATCGCACAACACAGTTATTGATCCCGACCCATCCAGATCCAGATACTCCCTTTATACATTCCGTGACACTTCTGGGTTTCAGCAACAAATGGACAATATCTCTGAAAATGTCGACCTTTACATAAAAAACACATGGACAAAGGAGAAATTGAATTGTTGAGTGAATTTTTCATTGAAATATCAGAATAGCACCAATGATGGGGCGATGAAGTTTTCCAACAAGTGGCAATATTTGTACTTTCTTTGCTCCAATCACCTTTATCAACCAATATTTGTATTTTTTCTTCTGCGGTGAGATGCTCTTGTAGGTGAAAGCCATTGATGGTTGATGAATATAGTTCGGGAAGCTTATTCATAAGTAAAATATGTAACTCATCATCAGGATAGGCGTTCCTCATACTATAATTTGCTGCAATAAGCTTATTGCGGATATCTTTTATCCGCGCCTATGAGGCTTCAATGCTGTTGTTCTCATCAAAGCGAAAGTTTTGAATTTGGGTAAGATTTTTGTTTGCAGCAGTGACACCAATCTTCTAGTATTCACTCTTCAGACAAGCCCAGACCTCGATTGCTGTGCCGAGCTCGGTAATTATCTTCTGTTCATCTTCAATCAAGTAATCAGCAAATGTTGAGAGGAATTTTGCTTGATCTTTCTTGATATCAGCTTTCTTTTCAATGTCCGATTTTCCCTCGAACTTTTCAGGCCTCGGTTGTTCCATGTTGCCATTTTTAGAGAATTTGGCCTCAGATAAAAATCTAGTCCATGCATAAGCTTCCAAAGACGTGTGTTTGTGTGTGTTTGTGTGTGTTTTTTTTTTTAATTATATTAAAGTCCTAAGCTAAAGCTCTAGGTCCATTATAGGTACAAGACTGGTGGAGCCGGCGAGGATCACTGCTAACAGGCCCAACTCATTCCAACCGCGAGACCTGCTACAGAAAAAGTAGGAGGTAAATTATAACTCAGAAGACTCCACCTACTCCGACTCCGAAATCGAGACTCCATCCTTCAACCCTAAATTCAAGTACATAAAAGATTTCCTCAGAGAAACGACACTTCTCGCATCGATCCCTTTCGTGTCATGCGTTGTGGCAATGACTAGTTTATCTGATCCCCACTGAGTGCAGTGGATAAGTGAGCAGGTCGTCTATCAAAACAGCCGGTTTCCTGCGCAAAATTTTTGAAGCTATCGTGGCACTTGGGCCCGAGAAGCTTTTTAATAAAGTCAGCGTGGGACATTGACTTTCTGAGCCTATGCGTTTGTTGTGCGTGACGGCTACAGTGGATGAAATGGGTTGGAGTAGTTTCCTTCCCGCAAGAGCACTCCATAGGAGCGTGTGGATTATTAAAACGGCGATGGTATGCCGCAAAATTGCCGTGACCTGTTCGTGCTGCAATTAGTGCCCGGAGGAGGTGCCTAGAGAGAGACAGTTCAGGTGGTTTGCGTCTCCGCACCTGTAGGTCGAGTTGGCGGTATTGAGGCGGACAGGCCTCTTCCCACCAGTCGTCTAGCAGCCTCTGTCGTCTGCGATTCATGAGAACACGTAGATATGCCAGAGTACATGATCCTGGTGGTGTCTCCTGGCTAGGTAACTCTCGGAGTGCGGCACGGGCAATGGTGTCTGCCTCTTCGTTCCCTTGTATCCCTGCGTGCCCTGGCACCCATTTCACTAATATTTTTGCCTTATTGGATGACGCACGGAATTTGCGTACATCTTCAAGGCTAGTTGAGGATGAGCCCGTCGTTAGTGCGCTTACAGCTTGCTGGCTGTCTAGAAACACGTGGATTTGCTGCAACCCTCCTACTTTCCTAGACTTTCCGTTATCCAAGAACTCCAGTGCGGCTTCTAGAGCCTTCCTTGCTCCTATTATCTCTGCATCCAGCACCTCTCCCCCGTGCTTGATGCCACTTCCTTTGCCTATGTCTTTCCCATCCTTTTTCAGAACGAAACCCCAGGCAGAGCGTCCGTGTCCTTCCGATGAACCATCTGAGTATGCGCAGATGTCCGTTCCTGTCACGTTATTGATCCATCCAACGCAGTCGTTGCGTTCCGTCAGCCTTGAGCCTAACTTTTTAGGGTAGACTACCGGCGCCAGGGCCTCGGGAGCCTCTGCTTCCGGGAGCTCTCGATAAGCACGCTGTAACCGTGACATTTGGATCTCTGGTGTGGCAGAGAGTTTGGCGGTCTTTTTGTACTTTCGAGTGCCGACATTCGGGCACACGGAAGCGCGGATCCTCAACGGGTGTCTATCATCAAGGGTCTTAAGCCTTGCCGAAAGTTGGAGTCGGTTTCCCTCAAGTATGACCTTTGCCGGCGGGATTTCTCCTTCTCTGTGAACGGCTACGTTTGGCGTTGTCCTCATCACTGGCAGTGCAGCCCGCAATCCCACCAGGTTAGCTTTGTCAATCATGCTGCAGAGGTTTGAGGTAGATGACGTGACCATTCCTCGTGTGGTTGGGCGTTTGGATCCTGGCCACCAGAAATCAGATCCAAAGGTTGCTAGTGAGACAACGCACATGTCTACTGCCTTAGATAACGGCCCGGGGGCTGCTCCCCGAGAGGTAGAGTTGAAGCGGCGCATATGCTGTGCAGCTTTCATCGCTTTGCCGCACCAGGTGGTTACGTGGTGTTTGAAATTGAGTCGCGGATCCAAATGTACGCCAAGCCAGCGAATGTGATCAGCGGGCTCGATGAGATTTCCATTTACGTGAACCCCAACTGCTTCTTCTCGGCGTCGTCCTGAGAATTGGATGACTTCAGACTTTTCCGTTTCGAAGGCAACGGCATTTGACCCTGCCCGCTCGAGAAGATGGTCTACCTCTCTTTGTGCAGCGCTGGCAGATTCAGCAACTGTGCGTCCAAACCCTAGAATTCCAATATCATCGGCGTAGCTAAACCTCGATCCTGGGTTGCCGCTTTTCATTGGCTCCGCCATGTACAGAAGGAATAGTAAAGGCGAAATTGGTGAGCCCTGCGGGACTCCACAGACCAACTCTCTCTGGGTGGTGACTCCGCCGGAAAAACGCACTTGAACTTTCCGGTGTGTGAGGAATGAAGTCGTCCATCGGAGGATTGAGTCTGGCCATCCCTGGGCTTGCATGTGTCACAGGCTCATACCTGGTTATCATTAGGCTGCTGCCTAACAAATAAGGCTTGAACTCTTCCAACCATATTAAACACCATACATGTCATGAACCCCTCCACGACTCATTAGACCCAAGTATAGGCCTTGGCCCAGTTCATGCAAATCTATTCTTAAATGATAAATTTAGATTGCAGACAGGACGACTCGAACACCAGTCGTGAGTCATCTAAGCCACATGCATCATAACTATTTTAATAACTAAAATTACTAACATTAAAATGAAGCTGAATTAAAATAGACGGAGATGCTGGTGTTTGTCGGAGGACAGGTCATGATCTATTTTGAGAATGGTATGAAATGAGGGAACGAGATCATAGTCTTGTAAATAAATAGGAGGCTTTCAGTCATGTCTCTGCTCGTTACTTTAAGATTTTCATTTGTATCTAGCTCTGAGTCCAGTTTGAATAAAACGCCACTTTAAGACCGTCACAGCATGCGCCTAACCAAGCGATTGTGGAGCACTGCATCGAACGCTCCTTGGACGTCTAAAGTGACGAATGTCGAGGCCCATCCCTGGGAGCGTGCTTCTTCGACGTCATGGACTACGCAGGAGACCAGCTCCGTTGCAGATCGCTTTGGGAGCGCACCGAATTGTTGATGGCCAACCACATCATGAGTGATTGCGAGGTACGCCATTCGCTTGGCAAGAAGTCTTTCTAATCCTTTGCCTAGGCACAAAAGTAGAGCGATTGGTCTCCAACCTTTGATTGAAGTTGGATCCCGATTTGGCTTTTCCAATAGCACCACTTCTGCAAGTTTGAAGCAAGATGGGTGGGTGCCGAGCCGTATGCAAGCTCTAAAGAGCTGCGTAACACACGGTCCGATCGTCTTCCAGCAGGCCTCAAGAAGCTCGACTGTGACTGCGTCTGCTCCTGGGGCCGCCTCGGTGCAGCCGATGGTGCAAGTTCGCACTTCATTGTCTGTTATTTCGTCTTCCCAGGGTATCCGGTTATTGCTGGGAGCAGTGCACGTAGGAAGATCGTCCGATGCTTGGTGACGTGCAAGGAGAGCATCACGGAGAACTGTGGCTCGCTCAGATGGGTCGGTGATATACGATCCGTTATAGTTGAGCGGCGGAGGAGGTCTGACCTGTCTGTGTTTGGCCGAGCGCATTAGCTTGAATATTTCTGCCGGAGTTGTCATTGTTTCGACTTGACATGTATGATATTCCTTCTTAGCGGCTGTGATAGTCGCACGAAGCTTCCTCGCACAGATATCCCGCTGTGAGAGTGATGTCGCGGCTCGGTATTCGACGTGTGCGGATTTGCAGCTGGGAGTCCACCACGGTGCAGATTTTCCGCTCCCCTTTCTGACCCTTGTTCCAGTCGCTTTGATGGCTTCCAAGAGATGGAAGCAGATCTCTTGGGCGTACTCATCCACTTTCTCTGTTGTACTCAGATCTAAAGCTGGATGTACCCATTTTGCAATGGCCCGCGCAAGCTTTGGTAGATTTTCCTTCGGTACTCTGATCTTTGCTGGCACTAGGTCCCTGGTGGCGGTTGCCGCAGGTACGATTCCTCGGATTGGAAGATGGTCGCTGGTCATACACTCCTCACGATCGACCCAGGCCCGGGCTCCAGAAATATTGGTCCAAGCGAGGTCCAAGGTATTGCCGGCTTTGTGAGTGGGCTCTCCAATGATAAGGCAAGAGAGATGGAAGTTTTCCGCCCACTTTTCTATCTCATCACCTTGTCCATGCGGCTTAGTAGCGCCTGGTTGCCAGGCAGCGTGCACCGAGTTGAAGTCCCCAGCTGCAATCACCCTCGGGGTCGGATTCCAGTTTATCAGTGGCAGGATAGCAGTCGGGTTGTTAGGAGCTTTATACACGTTGAGGAACGTGATTTCATTGACCTTTACCCAGCAGTAATCACCAGTGGGTGTGGGACAAGGAAATAACTGCTCCGCTGATATCACATTTTTGTTCTTTCGGGTGTATGTCACAGCCCTCGGTCTGACATCTACACCTCCGTGCAGTGTATGACAGATATATCCTGGGTGTGATATGGTTTCTTTTGATCTTAAGTTCCATCGCGGTTCTTGAATCAACACAACATCTACGCCTAGCTCGTAAGCTCTAGAGAGCGCAATGTTGTGGGTTGGGCCACCCCTGCCTACGTTTATTGACATAAAACTTAGTGTAGGAGGGGGGCGGGAAGGGGCCCGTAGGGCGCCCTTCACAAAGCTTCTTCAGGGTTCAAGGCCCCAAAGCCCGAACCCTCAGTCATTGCTGTGTCTGTCGATAGATTGTCCTTAACAGCAGCAGGAGAAGTTGATCTTGTCGATCTAGCGGCAGCTGTAGCCGCCTCTGCGGCCTTGGTAGCAGCTTTGGCTCGAGCGACGGCCTGGTACTCGCGTTGGCCAGCTTGTCGAATCGTCACGAGTTGCTCCCTGGTAGCTGGGCCAGACCTGTTAGGACGAGCTAGACAGTCTCGACTGCCAGATTGATGGGGGCCTCCGCAGTTTCGACATTTAGAGGCCGCTTTACACTCGAATGCCGAGTGCATGGTGGATCCGCAGTTCCAGCAGGCTGGCGCGCGAGAGCACCCACGGGTGGCGTGGAAGCCGAGACATCGCCTACATTGCTGTATGGCAGGGCGGTTTCGTTGGATTGTCGCTACTCCCGAGTCGTCAAAGAGTCGGAATCCAGGCTTTGGGCTAGCAATCCTGGGAAACAAGGCCGCCCAGGATCTGTAAGGAGCGCCGAGCTTAGAATTTCTGTGTATCCTCACTCGGTCTGGAGTGCAGTTCGTTACCCGGAGGATTTCGGCGGCCACCATTTCGGCAGTGACTTCGATTCGTCCTTCTAAGCCGAAAACTGCAACTGGAACCGTTGCAATCCGGAGGGAAACTAGATCACTTGGTGGTTCTAGTTTTGCCTCCACTTGCGTAAAGGTGCTGGAGGCCTCCAGCAGTCGAGTTTTTGCATCCGGGTTTTTGGCACGGATAGCAAAGCCAGTGGGAACGCGTTGCACCTGGTCGACATCGGACGGGGTGCATTGCGTATGTTTAGCCACGGCTTCGCGAACGCCAGCCGGAGAGAGCTGTCTCCACTCGTGGTTTGCATCGAGACGCAGGAAGAGTCGGTCATCTTTCGATGCTGTTGTTGCTGCTGGCTTCTTCTCCGGTTTCCTGGCAGATGGAACAACCGAAACCGAGGTGATGTTTGCAGGAGCCTGTGCTCCTGACTTTTGGTGTCCTGCTCTGGTGACAGTGGCCCAGGTGCTTCTGAGCGGGAGAGCTGCAGTAGCCTTTGAAATATTCCGGGGAGTGGCTACAGGGACAACGGTCGCAGGCGGAGTCGCGACAGTTGGTCGGTGGGGTAGTACTGGCGGAGCAGTGCTTGGCCCGGCCGCCACGAATTGTGCGATTGCTGCCCTTAGGTAGACTTTGATCGAGTCTACAAAATTTTTATCTTCACCGGTGGAGAGCGGTAGAAGAGCTGCCTCCACACTGCTAATCGCCGTCGAGCAGATATTAAATTGCGCGGCTTTTTGCCTTGCCCTGCGCTCCTCCGCATCCATCGCTGCAAGCAATTCTGGAGGGTATGTTTTTTCTTTGCCTGCTGCTTCTATCGCTGTAGGCGGTGGAGCCAGCGAAGAGTTTTCGGCTCCTGCTGCGTTGGTTGAAGGTACCTCGGCCCTTTTCGCTGGCCTTACTTCCTTAAATCGCGGTAGTGCTGGAACCGTAGCGCGCTTTTCGGGTGCTGCGACGGTTTCTCTTGGAGTTATTGCGGGCCCTGGGGCTTTTTCCGCGTCTTCTGGGCTGGAGGAGGCCCATCTTGAATCTGATAGAGATTTCAACTTCTGGACTTCGACGTCCAACATCTCTACCTCGGGTATATTGCGAACGTTAGCTTCGAGCGCAGCCTCGATGTAGTCTAAATTTTTTTCGGAGGCCTCTAATCCTTTCTCCGTAAGTTTTTGTCTTGCAAGAGTTAGTAAAGATTCATGCAATTTGTAGGATTTGATGACGCGATCTTTGGTGATTCCGCTGATCGCGTTTTGGTGCGTTCTACGCGTCGGAGGCATTTTAAAATGCCGCCAATGGCAAACAATTACAATTCGATTCGATAGATGATGGGTGAGATGGATAATAGGGTGGGAATGGGCAACTTGGAATTTCTCGACTTGTGTGTTTGTGTTTTTGTTTTTTTGTTTTTAATTTTAAAGTCCTAAGCTAAAGCTCTAGGTCCACTATCGGTACAAGACTGGTGGAGCCGGTGGGGTTCTCTGCGTACAGGCCCAACTCATTCCAACCGCGGGAACCTCAACAAAAGTAGATGAAGTTAACAACATAACTTAAATCAAAACTAAAATCAAAGCGTAAATCAAACAAAAAACTGAAATAAACTGAAAAAAATAAATAACAATTTAGAAGAATTTCATATGTGGTCCAGATCCCGCGCTTCTCACCCGTTTCCTTCCCTGTCACATCTTCCAAGTGACTTTTCCTAATCTCCGCTGAGAGCGAAAGATGAGCTCTCAGGTAACCTTTGCTGTCGGCTGGTTTCCTGCTTTTTGTTGTGAAAGTTGTTGTAGACTTCACCAAGGACTGCCGAGTCCTCAAACTTCTTCTTCGGTTTCTAGAATTCCGAAACCCGATCCCTCCGCCATGGAGACGTCCTTCGCAGAGGCGTTCCTCGCTTCTTCGTCCTTTTTGTATGCAGCTTTGACACGGGCAAAGTCTGCATATCTTTCTTGCTCGACTCTGCGAATTGCTGCGAGCTGTTCCTTGGTCACCGGTCCATCTTTTCTGGGTCTGGCTTGGCAGTGCCGAGAGTCCGATCGGTGAGGTCCCCCACAATTGCGACATTGTGTGAGGGCCTTGCACTCCACTTCCGAGTGCATCTTTGAGCCGCAGTTCCAGCAAGCTGGAGCGCGAGAGCATCCGCGGCTGGCGTGATAGCCAAGACAACGTTTGCACTGTTCGAGTTGTGGACGAGGTCGGAAGAGCTTCGCAGCTCCAGAATCGTCGAAGAGGCGGAATCCAGGTCGGGGCGTGGACTCGCGAGGAAAGAGGGCTTGCCAGTTCTCGTATGGCGCCCCAGGCTTGCAGTACCCGTGCGGACGGACAAGAAACGGAACCGATTTCGTCACTCGCGTGACTTCGTCAGCAACCATCTTTGCCGTGATCTCGATGGGACCTGCAAGTGTGTTTATTGTCACCGGTACGGTGGCAATTTGCAAGGCAACCAGATTTGACGCTGGTTCCAGTTTGATTCCAGATTCGCTCCGTGACATGGAGGAATCTAGCAGCTCTTTCCGAGCGAGTTCGTTCTTTGCTGTCAGTGCAAAGCCTGTTTTGACCCGCTGAACCAACGTGATGTTGTCGGCAGCGGTACCAAGCACCTGTGACACAGCTAATCTTACGCCAGCTGGTGACAGGAGTCGGTGGGGGTGGTTAGCTTTGAGGCGTAGAAAAAGTCTCGTGTCGACTTTTGTCCTCGGATTGGCACTTTTTGCTTTTGGGGCGGGCGGTGCTGCCTTTGTAGTCAACGGCCCGGCGCTGCGGCCTAGACCTGCACGGGCTACTGTGGCCCAAGTCGTCTTTGGTGCCGGAGCCTGGGTTTTCGAAGGGTTAGGTACCCTAATTTCATGAGCCCTCGGCGGAGGAGGGTTGCTGGGGCGCGCAGGGAGAGCTGGTGGAGTGCTCCCTGGGCCTGATTGTATGAACTGGCCAATGGCCGCTCGAAGGTAGACTTTGATGCCGTCTACAAACTCTTTTTCGTCGCCAATCGAGAGAGGCGAAAGTGCTGCTTCAACACTGCTTATTGCAGTGGAACAGATTGATAAACGGGCCTTGATTTGCGTCGTGCGACGCTTCTCGGCCTCCATCACTGATTGCAGCTCCGGTGGATATTCCGGTGCTGATGTCGAAGCTGCGCCTTTTGAGGCTGGCACAGCATTTCTTCCGGCAGGCAATTCTGCACGTTCGGTCGTCTTTTCTCTGACGACCTCCTTTCCTTTCCTGGGACTGCTTGCCTCGGGGGCCAGCTCGGCGGGTTTCGTGGTCTGTTGACCATTTATTTCTGTTCTGATCGGGTCAGAATCAGTCATCTCTTGATCGGGAAGGTTTGGAAACTTCCCAGGGATAAAGGCCTCACTCGCAAATAGGCTTGATAATTTTTGCGCGAGGCCAGGTGTTTTTGCAGGAGCCCTCGGGCGGACTCTCGCGTTGTCCAACATTGAGTTGGGGAGCTTTTTTCGAACAGGTGGCATGACGAAAATGCCAGTGACTCGATTACAATTTATTGAAGGGATGCGACGAGCGCGAGAGGGAGGGAGAGGGGGAAAGGGTGAATATTCGAAAATTCGAATTTCAAAAAATTGTGTGTGTGTGTGTGTGTTTGTGTGTGTTTTTTTATTGTACTGCTTGAGTCTCGACAATCTAGCACATTGGGCACTTCTCTTACCCAGGCCACACCTTGTACAGTGCTCCTAACCTCTTATGTCACTTGAAAGATCGTCGATATATTGCCTTTGATGAATAGCCATTCAGCTCAGTGTTTACCTATAGAATTCAGCCACCTTTTCCACGGAACCTTCTACCCAAAAAAATAAAAATGGTAGCAATGGAACTGCGCCTGCGGGAAAAAGTCTCAAAAAACCTACAGCCCCAGCCAGGCGAGGTCTAGACACCGGGACTACATGAAGTGTGTAACGGCTAGTGAGCCGGTAATTACCCTGTGGCACATGATGTTAATCACGTGCTTCACAACTTTACGAAACCACTATTCTATCATAGATTAATCTGGACATCACTAGAAATTTCTAGCAACTAGTAGTAAGACTGCGAACCAGCCTCAGGGGAAAATACTAGAAACTGGTATTAGTCAAGAATATTCTAGATAGAATAGTAAGCGAATAAATAGTTGAAGTTGGACGTACATAGATAGCCATAGAGAAAATAATAAACAACCTTCGTATATTTGATCGCCCCAGCATCTATACCTCGAACCGTGACAAAGTGCACATATTCGTCTATATCTCCCTTCTTTGCAACGTTCGAGGCCGACTTGATCCAATCCACCATCGCCGTATCGGGTGCTGGGTACGCTCCGGAAACTCATCGGATGGTATCTCCTCCATGATCAAGGGTTGGTGATGAGTAGAGCTCCGACCCTACCATCTGATCTGATCGTGGTTAGCTTCATGATAATGGTGATAGGGGAATGTGTTGAGAGATGAAGACAATACAGACCGCACAAGCGATTGGGAATCCTCGTTGAAGTGAGGACTTTGTTACTCAATCTCGGTTCTGTAGACTCTAAAGTGACAGCTGGAGGTTTGTAGGGGATACCACTGACAGGTGTTGAGAATAGTCCCCCTTCCAAAGACGTCTCAGCTGTGTAGAATATATCTTTTCCTTCTAACTGTAGTTTTATTCTACGAAACCATTGCTCATGATTTTCTCGGTTCGGAACCGGGAAAGAATTCATCGGGGCTCCTGATTCTATTGTGAGATGATTTGTACTATTTTATTCTAGTTTAGTAGCTTAAGTCGTTGCTTCCACTCTTTGTTTCAGCAATGAATTGAATTATAGACTAAATTACTTATACACAATTCTTAATCTTATTGCATACCAGTGGTCATAACCCGATAAACTTTAGTGCTGCAGATCAATTGTTGTGTAGCAACTTTATTTCTAAAGGATAGCCTCTAAACATCACAAAATCAAATGTCTCACAATGCTTGCCCAGTATACTTATCTCTACATTCACGAGATGCTCACAACATGGTCCGAAACTATCTATTTCAACATATTGTATAAACCACAACGTGGCCAATAAGCTGAAAATTGAGCCTTCAACAATAGGTTAGCAATGTGACGGGCTAGGACTTTCGGCCAATGCACAAAAGCAATACCACAATTAAATGTTTATATTTTCTATGAGGAAATTACGAGCGCGAAGCTATGGCTTTTTATAACTATAATGCCTGTTCCAGATACCCTTGCCCTTTACACGTGACCTGATAATACTTCTGTATAGTGAGAAGATTTACAAACTCGCTTGAGCCTTCAAGATAAGGATGGGCCCTATAGCCTTAAACAGCCCAGCCAGAACCCAGCTGGGCCTAGCCCATAACATCTTCCCTTTTCAACGTGCTTTTGTTCTTTTTTTTTCCTTGCGTGGCTGATGTCGACCCTGCCTTGCCCCTTCATCTTCTCCGACTCCGTCTCCAGTTCCGTACTTGGCTTCAAACTCATCTAGGGCTTTTACGTTTTCGAGTTCCGAGCGATCCTCCCAGTTAGGTTCTGCAAACCCCTTCCATTTGACCAACAGTCGCCTTTTCCAGCCTCGACCACGCTGAATACGTTCTGCCCGTAAAATTCGCTCAACTGTTTGTTCGGGTTGCGCACTGAACTCTTCAGAATGCACAGCTGTTGGCTGTGAGTCGTCTTGCATCTATGATGACAGCGGGTCTTCTCCTGCTTTGCGCAATAAGTCAACATGGAATCGAGGCCATATTTTTGTGGATACGTCCAGTTCCACTACATGGGGAGATATTACTCTCGTAATCGAGTATTTCGCATTCACCCATGCCAGCTTTTTCTTCGGTTGCGGAGTTTGAACGTTTCTTAGGTTGAGCCACACTTTATCTCCCACGTGGAAAACAGGTGCTGGGTTTCTCTTTTTGCTCGATTGCTCTTCCATAATCTGTTGGGCTGCCGCCATTGCAGCCGTTGCGTACTCTTGAGCTTCCGCTACTCTTGCTATGAACCTTTCCGCTCGTTTTGCCGGAGCCGATTGTATCTGCTCGCCAGATACTTGCTGTAAGGGTTCGGCGTGGTAGCCATGCTCGAGGAAGAATGGGCTTAATCCCGTGCTTGAGTTCTCTCGATTATTTATAGCCATTTTTGCAGATGGTAGCATCGATGCCCATTCTAGTTGTGCGAAGGAAATGAACGCTCGCATATATGATAGGACTTCTTGGTTCATCCTTTCAGTAGCGCCATCTGTTTTAGGATGGAAAGCGGTCGAGAGTCGCTGCTCGATTTTTGCAAGCTTACAGAGGTGTTTCCAGAAATCACCCACCCAATTGGATCCTCTATCTGGCGTAAGCGCTCGGGGAAATCCATCGAAACTATAGTGACATTGCAAAAAACGTTCTGCACATTCCTCTGCGTTCATATTCTGCATGGCTTCGAGGGTAACGCACTTTAGGAGGTGATCTATAATTACCATCAGGTATTTAGATTCTCCCTTTTCCTTTGCCGGTAGGTCAGTCATGAAGTCTATTGAAGGTTTGCTATGAAATCTATCCGGGACTGGTATGGGGAGTAACATCCCTCGTCTTTTAGATCTCCACACGTGTGAACAACCACATACATCGCAATTTCTGCAGAACTTTCGGACTATTAAACTCATGTTTGGCCAACAAAAAGAGCGCAAAAGTATTGCAATTGTGCTGTTCCGCCAAGGGTGACCTGTGAGGTATGGGTCGTGTGTTTTCTGGATTAATGCTGTTCTCAAAGACTCCTAGTCCGGAATCCATAGTCGTTTTCGGAAACATAGTGCACCTCGGATGTCTAATTCACACTCCGAACGTGAAACCTTAAGTTGCAAGGATGTAGGGAATTGGTCACCATTTTTCCATAAGGTTTGATATATTTGCGTGAAAACGGTTTCATCTTGCTTCACCCCTCTATCCCAGAGCTCTTGCAACTCCTTTTCTACAAATAAATAACTTCTGTTTGGTATCTGATCTTCAACCAATGTCACCATTAGAGCTAGCTCGTTCTCTCTTTCGTTCGGTAACCACGGTTCCTTTAGTAACTTAAACTCTCTCTCTTTCAGACGTGGATCTTCGGTTGACTGGGGCACATCTTGAGGCCTACGTGACAGTGCGTCAGGTCGCTCACTTTGCTTTCCCGCTCGAAATTTTAGCCTGAAATTAAACTGGGACAAAAATTGTGACCATCTTACTTGGCGCTCGGACAGCTTTTGAGTAGTCATGAAATACTTTAGGTTTTTATGATCTGTAAGTATGATGAAAGGGTCCTTCAGACCTAATAGCTCACTCCTCCAGTCATTAAGGCACCTTATGATGGAAAGCAGCTCTTTGTCGTGAATATTGTAGTTACATTCTGCAGGCGACAGCTTCTTTGAGTAGTAGGCTACTGGCTGCAATTTTCCTGGGGTCTTAAATTGGGAAAGGCATCCTCCGGTCGCCCATCCAGATGCATCTGTCTCCAAGACGGTCTCATGATCCCCATCCCACATTGCCAGTATTGGGGCTGTGATAAATTTTGACTTTAGTTTGTCGAATGCTTTCTGATGCCCCTCCTTCCATCTAAACGGGGTCCCCTTCTTAGTTAAAGCTTGCAAGGGGGCTGAAATTTGTGCAAATTTTTCGATAAAACTTCGATATAAATTGACAAATCCCAAAAAACTTTGCACGCCCTTGACGTCTGTTGGAGCTTCCCACGATGCTATTGCCCTTATTCTTTCGGAGTCCACCTTGATACCTTCGTCCATATTGATTATGAACCTTAAGTATTTTATCTCCCTCTTTGCAAAAGCCGATTTTAATGGGTCAAGCTTTAGGCCCGCTTTATAAAGTCGCTCTAAAACCTGATTTACCTTTTGCCAGTGGTCTTCCAGATCCCCATCGGTAAAAATAACCACATAGTCCACGTATGCCGAGCAGGTAACGCCCAGTAGGTCCCCTAGCTCCTTGTTAATCCATCTTTGGAATGCGGCCGGCGCGCCTGCCAATCCAAACGGGGTCACCAACCACTCAAACGAGCCGAATCGAGTTCTAAACGCTGTCCTCCACTCGTCTCCTTTAGCCATGCGCAATCTATGGAACGCTGAGCGAACGTCTACCTTTGATAACCACTTAGCATTTGATAGCATCTGGATTGTTTCACGAGTCAGGGGTAATGGGTAACAATCCCGTTCAGATAATGCATTAAGCGCTCTGTAATCAACGCAAAATCTGAGGCCACCTCCCGGTTTTTTGATAAACAAAACCGCTACTCCTCCGGGAGAGCTGCTGGCTCTTATCCAGTTTTTATTGATTAATTCAGTCAAGGTTTTTCTCAGTACTAATAGTTCTTCACGAGACATCCCGTATAAGGGACCCCATGGCACTTCTTTTTCTCGTCCCTGTTCATCTTTTTGAAATCTGACCTTGGTATCCACTCCAGGTCTATGAGGTGGAAGTGTGTGATCATCTGTCACTCCATCATCTACAAATAGCTTCGTGTATTTTCTGATCTCCCTAGGTAGAGTTTCCTTTACTTCACTATATGAGCAAGCCCTTTTTACTTCCAAAGCTCGCATGATATCGTGCATAGAGATAGCCCCGACGATAGGTCCGTCTATCTTGCCCCTCTGTCGAATCATTTTGAGGAAGTCTCCTTCTGATACTTGGGCTACCTGTTCAACCTGGACGTGGGAAATTCGGTCCCTAATACTGGCTTGTGAGAATTGCTCGTACCAACCACTCACTCGAACTACCATTCCATGTTTTCTGTTTCCAATACGCAATGATCTTCGCTTTGACGAGTATACTACATCGTTAAACTCCATCTATGGCTTCCCTAATATCATAGGATACGCTAAATTTGGCATAACATAACCCCAGATTTGCTCTTGTCTACCATCTATGTCCAATTTCATGCGCGCAATCCGCGATATTCTATTTGCTTTAGTTCCGTCTGCCAACCGCAAATGACACAGGGAAATATTTTCGGAATACAAATCATACTTGCGCACAAGGTTCTAGTCGATTACAGAAAAACAAAGGCAGCCAGTATCAACCAAAGCTTTAATGAAAAATGATCCGTTAATTAAACCATCTATTAACAATGGTGGGCTATTCAAATTTTCTAAGTTTTTCTGAGCTGTGCCAATTCTCGACAATTCCTTATTTTCCCATACGGAGCTTTCAGACTTTTCTTGATCAAACTCTGCTGAAGTGACACCTATTTGAGAACTCTTTGCTAGTCGATATTTTGGACATCTCTGTCCCATATGCCCAGTTTTTTTACAGTGGAAACAGATCTCTTTGATAGAAAGTTTGTTGAGGGCGTTTTTGCTGCGCCGAGGTGCTCTAGGCCTATCATCTGACTTGATTATATCCCTATTGACCTGGCCCTGCTGATTTGAAATTTTTCTCAGTGACTTCAATTCCTGCATGGCAGCAGCCAGAAGTGCGCTAGTTCCTGTCATAACTTTACTGCCATGCTCATCCAATTCTACTCTGGTTTCATCTGACAAATTTAGAGTGCTACCACTATTAGGTGTTCCGAGATAGGTTTCTGTTTGTGTTGCATAATTTGATCAATACTCTGTCAATGCTTCCAGCTTAGCTGCTACCTTTCTAACCTTAGTCACTCACTCCTTCTAATTACTCGTGGAGGGAAGATCAATAGATACCAGGTGTAACGGCTAAGAAGCCGGTATTTTCCTGTAGCCAGTAATGGCAAGTACTGGCGTATAACCACCAGGGGGGTGGGCCGGCGCAATAGCCTTGCAGAACATACCAGAACCACTGTCGAAGGTACTAGATAAGATTCGACATGAACAAGACTGTAACTGAAACTTGGAGAAGCTACTAGAAACCATATTCTCAGATTTGCAACTGGAATTATTTAGAAATGAACTGACCTTAGATGGAAGGGCTTGGAGTGTAGTAATCTGTATAAATACCTGGCTAAGTATCTGTAGCTTAGTTCTACATAATTGAATTGTTAATATACCATCATCCATACAAATGCTCCTTGCTTTCTATAGCTGATCTGTGACACCAGGGCTCGGCGTAAGTGCACATTCAGAGATGGATTTAACTGTGTTGTCTTTCCCGACAAGGTAAATAGTGTTGTGATCTAACGCTGTTCAAATCTGCGGACTTCGTGGTGAGCAGTTATACTACCTCACGTGATAGAACATGGGAGTGAAGTAAAAGAGTGGTCAACCCACTAGCCAGATCTAAGCGATTACTGGCACACATAGAACTGTAACACATTCTTTGTAGATAGAACAATAACATAATTATCATCAGTGATTAAATTAATCCCCACACAATTGAGACCCATTGAAGTGCCAACTTTCATACCACCCTCAACTGTATTGTCGCAATCGCATCCATAACAAGCCACCATTGCAACTCAGAGCATACTCTCAAACTGTGATCAACTACACCACCAGGTTTAGCATAAATCGCAATAAATAGGTCCCTACACAAAGCCATCCGGTATTCGAAATCTTTGAGGAAGTCTTGAAAAAGCTGGTTATATCCCTGTTCCATGTGATGAATCATTTCTATGGCAGCCTGACAAGCCTGGTTATCTTGAAATTGTATGCAAAGATGATCTATAAACTCTCGCCGGTCGAATATTCCATTGTCTACAGAATCTTTAAACCAAGCAGCGACCCGTGGCATCTTTTCTTCCGGAAGAGTGTCTATGATGTCCAAGCAGATTGTGCTGGCATCTATTCCAAGCGCTTCTTCCCTTTCTATTCTCACCATCAGTCATTGAACATAAAATTCAAAGTCTTCTTGTCTGCCATTCCACTTTGGTAATACCGCTCGTGACGTTGACATAACGGGACTTGCGCCTGTAGATAATATGTGAACATCCTTTCCATTCAATTTTGCTGGACTTAGGGTGGACTCTCGGGCACGTCTCTCTCTCATGAGAATTGCCATTTCGTGGCGCTCGAACTCAGGGATTTCGGCCCATGAATCTGCAACTATCGACCATTCCATTACTGGGTTGCCGTTGTGGTGTTCTGAGTTCAGCAAATACAACTCTAGATTAGAGTAATAAAGGTTGTTAAACTTTGTGTCAAGGGGAACTATTTCACCTACTCATGTAAACTAAGCTATTCAGGTCACATGACCTGACTATCAGTACATAGACTTCATCTGCAGCATTACGGCTATCAAGTCAACATTTACAACGTAATACCGTGGCCCATGTATCTTTCTTAAGACTTTGTGACATCCGATTTTCGCTCAATTGGGTTTATAATGGCCTAGAATAATTCTCCGGGCTACACCCCACAGAGAGATTAAAAAGAATTATGATAGAAAATATATGTGACGGGCTAGGACTTTCGGCCAATGCACAAAAGCAATACCACAATTAAATGTTTATATTTTCTATGAGGAAATTACGAGCGCGAAGCTATGGCTTTTTATAACTATAATGCCTGTTCCAGATACCCTTGCCCTTTACACGTGACCTGATAATACTTCTGTATAGTGAGAAGATTTACAAACTCGCTTGAGCCTTCAAGATAAGGATGGGCCCTATGGCCTTAAACAGCCCAGCCAGAACCCAGCCGGGCCTAGCCCCTAACAACCGGAGCTTATTTCTAGAAAGCTATACTAGAGCGCAACTAATTCATCATCTTTGCCCGTTGGTAGCCACGTTACATTTTCCAAACAATACACTAGTTCGCATTCATTTTCTGCAGTGGGCAATACTGTTACGCCTCCAACCCCCATAAAGGTCGGTGCAATAGTAACAATGATACTAGTGAGGAGATGCCGACTCTTCTGCTTAAGAATATCATTGATGACAGTGGCGCCTCTTTCAACCATGATTCTTTTAATTGCCAATTCATTCATCTTGGACAAGTCATTTAGTCTATACCTCTAGCACTTCCTCTATATCCAGATCTGCCCAAGAACTGGCCGCCCTGCTTAGTGACATGTGTGAGCCTTGTGAGTTCTATAGCAATGGCTGCTTCAGCCACAATCAAAGATGCAATTCCTCTCCCTTCCTGCTCGGGCTGTGAGAAATTCTCTCGGCCATCCCACTTGGTTAGCCAGCGTCCCGAGGGATCTGGAGTAAAAGGCCAAAACTTAGAGGCAAGGCCACTAACAGTTCCTTCACATCTTTTTTATGTCATATCATGAATAATTAGCTAGCTAGCTATTACATATGATAGGTGCTATGTATAATGTTGAATGAGAGTTTGGACCTTAGAGACACTCATACTTTATAATTCGTTCTCAAAAAATTGCTTACAGGTATGTTTATGATGGCTATAAGCAATGCAGAAGCTTTACTAAGGGGTTGTGAGGGAGCAGATAATGTTGTTATTTTAACGCTACAGTTAATTAACTCATACATATTATCTGGTGAGGGTATGAAGAGAATGTAGAGATTGATTTCTAAGTGATTTTATCTAGGGTAAACCTAGGAGGTTTTATACATGCTCGCTTAACTGATACGCCAGAGATATTGCCCTGTGGCCTATGGCCTCACGCGATGCCCTAATCCCGGCTACTCTGCAGTCGCGTGTTACAACAATGTTCGCTTATACGAACAGCCAACCCTCCACAAAAACCCACAAAAAAAATCCAATAACTTGATGATTTCAGTGCACCTCCGTCTCTCACGAATTCATGCACCGCGATAAATGTGGTTGTACATAACAGGATTAGAGCCAGCTATCTCTTGTCTCAAACAGGGCAGGGCTTCAAGTTATCAATACTCTTTTCAGAGATGAGCCGGAACGATATACCCACACAGCATACAACCACAACTACGTTGAAATTGTATTCGACTCTCTCTCTAATGTAGACGTGGAGCACACAATCCTCTTCGACGGAAATAGGTTATCACAATGGAGGTTTGCCTCGTTCGATAATATTTTAACTCTTGGCATATAACTGCCTATAAATTCTCACCTCTCTCATGACTAAAGCGCGTATCTGCATTGCCAGATCCGTACACCATAAATTTGGTGCTTCTCTGAGTGTTCGAATTTTCGTGAGCGCACATTTTGAGGCCGGATGAGGCTATGTATCCAGTCTACGAGAGATATGATCATTGAAGTGACTATACACCAGCTCATACTTGTAGACTATAAAAGGCTCTGGTCAAAATTGATTCTGTTGGGGGTGAATATTTGGAGTGGCAGTGATTCTTGGATCATTGCCTCGTTGGCCAACTTCCTCAGTGTTGCGAACTCTAACTAAACTCGGTTGGGGGAGAAGTTTTCACTTCTTGGTCTGTAGAGGGCACCGTCGACAGATATTAAGTATCCGTCTTTTAAGAAACGATGTTTGCTAGCAGGATTATCTATTTCCTCCAAGGCGTAAGGCTCCAATCTTTGGTATCGTTCGTTTCCTATCGTAGTTAGAGTGAAAACCTTTATCGGAGCTCCGCTATTTGATGCCCCGCTCTACTCAACTGTAATTGTTATCAGGTAGAGTCATAAATTAAGTAATATCGACAGGTGATCAATTTTTCTCCGAATTACTTATCCTCACAAGATTTAATCTAATCAATCATGCTTGATATCTTTGATTTTATTGTTGAGAAAGGAGGTGATCCTCAAAAGATTAAGGATTCGCAGCGAAAGAGATTCGCTCCTGAAGAAGCGGTTGATGAGGTTATAGCTCTCTATGAAGACCACCGTACAAGTGAGTAAAATCTTGAAAATTACACAGATAAGTCCTAAGCCCTTAATTTAAATAGCCCAGTATGCGGCTACTCAGATCAATACCAAGATCAACGAGATTCAAAAGCAGATAGGCGTCAAACGTAAAGCGAGAGAAAATGCGGATGAGCTAATGAAGCAGAAGTTAAAGCTTGAAACAGATAAGAAAGAAGCTCTAGAGAATGCTGCAGGGAAAGAACTCATTCTAAAGAAAAAAATAAGTACAATCGGAAACTTGGTGCATAATAGCGTACCTGTTAATAATGATGAAGTACTATGATTAGCATGACAATTATTTATCTAGTATATGGCTGATTTGTATAGGACTTCAATATAATACAAAAGATCTGGGCCCCCGAAGGAATAGATGCTGTGAAGCGCGACGTGCTATCTCATCACGAGGTCCTTACAAGACTGGATGGATACGACCCAGAGCGAGGAGTTAAAGTTGTCGGTCATCGAGGCTATTTCCTTAAAAAATGGGGGGTCTTTTTAAATCAAGCACTCATCAATTACAGTCTTGAATTTCTAGACTCCAAGGACTATATTCCCCTCCAGACACCACAATTCATGTCCAAAGATTATATGGCTAAAACAGCTCAGCTAGAGCAGTTTGATGAGGAGCTATATAAGGTATCCGATGGAGACCCAAAAAACGATAAATATCTTATTGCTACTAGCGAGCAGCCAATATCAGCCTTTCATGCCGATGAGTGGCTTGTTGGGAAAGATCTACCCATCAGATACGCCGGGTTTAGTTCCTGCTACCGAAGAGAAGCTGGCTCACATGGCCGAGACGCATGGGGAATTTTTCGAGTGCATCAGTTCGAAAAAGTATACCAGATTGGAACGCAATTTATGAGAAGAAAGGGCTAACAAGATAATAGATTGAACAATTCGTTCTCACAGATCCAGAAAAGTCCTGGGATACATTTGATGACATGATTTCGATCTCAGAAGAGTTCTATCAGAGCCTTGGTGTTCCATATCGAGTTGTCTCAATCGTCTCTGGGGCTCTTAACAATGCAGCAGCAAAGAAATACGATCTAGAGGCATGGTTTCCATTTCAGGGAGAATATAAAGAACTGGTTTCCTGCTCTAACTGCACTGATTATCAATCTCGTGCCTTGGAGATTCGATTTGGTACAAAGTTACAGTCTGAGATTAGAAAAAAGTATGTCCACGCCTTAAACTCAACTTTATGTGCAACTGAAAGGGCAATGTGTTGCTTACTCGAGAATTTTCAAACTGAAGAGGTAAAATTCCATTACAGTTTTTAAGAGTTAAACTGATTAGCTCTTAATTTTAGGGCTTCAATGTTCCAGAACCTCTACGAAAGTATTTACCGGGTGCTGTTGATTTTATTCCATTTACAAAAGATTTACCCAAAGATTCAACATCCCAAAAGGTAAAAGTAAAGACTGAAAAGTCTTGTAATTCTAGCACTTCACCGAACACCCCTGAAACTGCTCCGCCTGCTAAATAGAGAAATTAAATCATACATCATGTAGCTTATGAAAAATTAATGTGACTGATACCAAATAATACCAAAAGCTATTCGCCACACTATCTCTCAATATACCCTTTGCTCATAAAATACTATATTTCAATCTAGCAATACTCCTGGTGGGGCAAGTTTGCCTCAGATAACCTTACGAATAATCAAGAAATGTGAAATCATCTTTGTCTGTAACATTTTGATTATCAGAATTTTTTCACAATATATATTACTCAATAAGTAAACATCGCGTATGGCGTGTATCACTAGAAAATTTGGTTATATAATATCTGTGAGACTTTACACATAAAATTTGTTTCTATCTAGTTCAAGATGCTAGGCCCTGGATCTTTGGCTGCGATGAATTTTGTCCGCCCTTGGTTCATTGTCCAAACTAAATAGAGGGATGCTACTGGATTGGTTATATCTCAAGTTTGTGAGAATTAAAAGTGTAGACAATTGGGAGCATGTCGCTTGACGTTGCTCCTGTCCTCACAACTTTGGCTTTACGATTACCTAACGTCCTGCTGGCGCATAACGTCAAGGACCTAGTGTGGATCCTTAAAATATCAACATAGTCATGGGCTGATCAGATTCTGAATGTATGGCGCATAGACAAGCTGCTAATACCTACCAATTTCACACGATCAGATTGCACGGTCGGAGGGCAAGGCTGAACACCTGTACGCGGTGTCCTCTACGAACCTGGGAGTGAAATATTCTCCCAGAGCCAAGTTCAGTCAAATTTCGCAATATCAAAGATGTTGGCCCACGAGGAAAAAATTCAAATTACTCCACCATGTCAATCTTTCACTCCCAAAGAGTCCGAATCCTATCCAAGCCTCATCAAGTCTACAAGTACGACCTAGTACATCCTCATCCCAATGACCACACCTCTCGTCGACTTTTTCTGGCCTCAGTTGACCACCAAATACACGCCCACGCCGATATTTACACCCGCTGGAGGAAGCAAAGCGTGGCGCACAAATCTGGAAGATAGTTCTTTGGGATGGACGTGAGAAGGATCAGGACATGTTGATAAGATGATGCAGAGGATGGATACATACTTGACGGGCGTGAAATTTCGAATTTTGACATTGAGCTTTTACAAATTGAGCTTTGTGCATGCCCAGGCTTCGGTTGCGAGAGTGCAGGCGACACTATAAACATCGCCATGGTTGGATGGTGCGGTGGTACATCGTCTTGGCCGGTCTGCCAAGTTGAGTCTAGATAGCTTGGACACATATCCCACTTGAGACAGTAGATCGCTGGTTCAAATCCAGCAAAACACAACCACATTTCTCGCGGCGCTGGTTTGCATGGATGACGAAGTGTTAAGCAAAATTTTACTAATATGAATCTCTCTCGGAGTTGATTGAATTGATTGTCCTCTACCATGAGGAATCTATCTAGGTACTATATACATCTTGAGTATCCTACTAATTCCAAATATAGGCTGACTATTAGATTGCCCATGCGAACTGCTCAAATCTCCGTTCCATACATGGTTCTGAAATTGGCTGTTACATTATTATGGGCAATAGAGAAAGTGAAACAACAAGGGAGTTGTGCATATGAAATTGGCCATCCGTCTAGTCGCTAGTTGAAACATTTGCATGACTAAGTTATTGCCCTTGATGCATCAGCCTAGCTTACTTGCTTGTAAATTACTCAACTTAGACATCATGATACAATATTTAAATTTAGGGTAATCTGTTTGACACGAAGGCATGCTTGGGTAACCAAAGGTTTTGAAATTCCCTTTGGTTGGTACTTGCGGAGGAGAGTTGACTGTTTGTGTAAGCGAACATACCTCATAGTGGTATTTGCAAATGAAATCCAGAGTATGAGTGTCTCTAACGTCAAAAGAGTCATCCAAAATGTATACACAGCACCGATCATGTGTCATAGCTAGATAGCAGAATACACATAAAATGATTTAAAAAAAGAGCAGATCTCACTGGAGTTGATTGGTAATAGAGGATTGATGTATGTAGGCGCATAGATATCCTACATTTAGGAAGATAGACAGAATTCAAGTATTAGTCTCCAGCTCTACACAAGATCTAGAGGGAATTTTCTCAACACCTATCAGTGGTATCCCCTACGAACCTCCAGCTGTCACTTTAGAGTCTACAGAACCGAGATTGAGTAACAAAGTCCTCACTTCAACGAGGATTCCCAATCGCTTGTGCGGTCTGTATTGTCTTCATCTCTCAACACATTCCCCTATCACCATTATCATGAAGCTAACCACGATCAGATCAGATGGTAGGGTCGGAGCTCTACTCATCACCAACCCTTGATCATGGAGGAGATGCCATCCGATGAGTTTCCGGAGCGTACCCAGCACCCGATACGGCGATGGTGGATTGGATCAAGTCGGCCTCGAACGTTGCAAAGAAGGGAGATATAGACGAATATGTGCACTTCATGTAGTCCCGGTGTCTAGACCTCGCCTGGCTGGGGCTGTAGGTTTTTTGAGACTTTTTCCCGCAGGCGCAGTTTCCATTGCTACCATTTTTATTTTTTTGGGTAGAAGGTTCCGTGGAAAAGGTGGCTGAATTCTATAGGTAAACACTGAGCTGAATGGCTATTCATCAAAGGCAATATATCGACGATCTTTCAAGTGACATAAGAGGTTAGGAGCACTGTACAAGGTGTGGCCTGGGTAAGAGAAGTGCCCAATGTGCTAGATTGTCAAGACTCAAGCAGTACAATAAATCCACCTCTCTCTCTACAAAAGACCCGATATTTTCAGGCAATGAGATACTATGTGTAAAACTTAGAGAGGTCTTCGTGCGAATGTCACGTGAATCGTCAAAAGGTAAAAGCGAATACAAGAATGAATTGATTAATTAACTCCGTGCTACGAGTCCATCGTAGCACTATAATATCTAGTTCTACCCTATTGATGCCCCTGATCATCATTACTAGTCTGACATGCCTGCACGTAGATCGTGCTTTCGCTTTTGGACTGGATCCAGACTTATGCAAGCACAAGTCTGCTTACACGCCCTCTCAGTCCTAAAGTGAAGATCCGTCCATAAATCCTAGTTACTCAGGTGAGTGTCAGAATGAATCTTCATTGGAGTCATCTTCTTCAGTCCGACTACAACCCGCAGTCAGTACTATAGCTCTATGCTTGTCCGGTCTCACGTTTGATTCGCGTTCCTTCTTCGACGCCAATTTCGATGTCCATTTCGATTTTCCAAGACGCCCTCTATCCTTCATGGCTTTTCGGGATACGGCCTTACAGGTTCCTTGGGATGAACAGCCTTGGGTTTTCTGGCTGCGAGCCACTGTCCACTTGCGTCTTTCGTTCTCTTTAATCGCCTCGAAAGACAAAACTTTATCAATTTTACGCAGAGCTATTCCTATCTTCTTACCCAAATCCGGCGAAGCGTTTGAATCTATCATCTGCTGATTCTCGTAGGGCCGCTCGATGGTGCGCTTAGGACGACCACGCCCTCTTGGCAATATTGGCTGCTGATCGTCATCCTGGGGAGTGTTGTAATCCTCATTTCTTGCATAGTCTTTCTTTCTAGATTTAAGCCTATCCTGAACATGCTTAGGGAGCGATCGAACAATTTCTCTTGGGTCTGCTGCCCAGCCAAAGCCTGGGCCGATATTTTCGTACGCCGTTACTTGAGGCGACACGATAAATCTTCCACCGTCAAGTAACCAAACAAGTTTGTTCTTTCTTCCTCTGTAGCCGAGGAAGACACTTTTTGTGCCGTTGGCATCAAGTTTTTCGCTCGCAACACGGTGATTTTCGTCGACGTGGGTGATGCATAAGGTTCCTGGTATCCACAAGTGATCCACTTTGGTTTTTGCGCAATCAGGTTCAATCTGTGACCAATATACTTCCCATGGCGTCTTCTTGTCTTCTACTGAACTTTGAGATGTACAGTTTAAGGTGTAGCACACCATTTCCAACATATGGTTCCAGAAAATCGATGGAACTTTCATTTGAATGCTGCAACATCGTGCTGCGTCCTGCACGAAGCGGATTCCTCTCTCTGATACACCATTCTGATACTGGTTATTTGGTGCGGAGATGATCACATCAATTTCTTCTTTTGCAGCAAAGTCTTGGAGAGTGTTTAGACCCCAATCACGACCCCCATCAATCGTTAGGCGTTTCACCCTAAGTCCATGGCGCTGTCTCAGTTCGGAGTTTGTTTTCGACAGAATTGACTTTAGCTCGTCAGCGGCGTCGCTCTTTTTTTTCAAGGCCCGGAATATTCTGTACCTCGAAACGTCATCTGTCGTGAGGCAGAAGTATCCGTAGCCCTCCATTGTGACCGGATTTAAGGTTCCTACATCGCAATGCCAACTTTCACCGACGTTTCTCATTCTAGGTCGTCTATCGCATGTTTTATATTTTATTGATTTGCCCATGTCGCACGCTTCGCATGGCAAATTTTCAACTTGTGATGGCAGAAGGTCGATACCAACTGTATTTTTAATCGTCCATTTGAGTCGTTCAGCGCTGGGGTGGCATAAGCGCCTATGCCATAGGATCAGGCGTTTCATCACGTCATTGGTCATGTTGAAAACACCACTCTTCCAACAATCTTGATAGGCCTCTGTAAATTCCTTTACCTCAGGGTCTCGTTCGGAGGTTTCTTTTTCACTTTGATGAATACTATCCACCGAGGTGAGGTTCACTGCCTTTTTGTAGCCTGTCAACTTTAACGGTTCTGGATGGTTAAACAACCACAAGAAAAATCCTCGACGTTCCGCGTTTATATAAGACAGGACTTTGCCATTAGGGCTCACTATCTTATTTTTATCCAGGTAACCACCACTTCGGTAGAATCGTTCTCCACTGATGATATTTAGAGGGAATACCTTCAAGTATACCACGTGCTTCAACCTCATTGAAGTTTGGTTGCCGCCAGGCCCGGTGAGTGATAGCCAAATTTCTCCGATGCATTCCGCGCATACAATTCCACCTCCAGTCTGAATTGGGAATTGGTTAGGCTTTAGCTCTACAACTGTGCCTGGCTTGAAGTTTCTCCGACAGTTAGTGGCATCTACATCGGCACCCGTATCAAATAGCCAGCGGCTTGCAACTCCACTTCCTCCAGATGCGCTTAGAATTTGCTGTGTGAAATTGATGGAAGCTCCTGGGGATTGCGACTCGAGCAACTTTTTATCATCTACTGGCTCGCCACGACGACGCGCCATTTCATTCTCGTAGAAATCGACCATGTTTTCGTAAACCTGTGGGTCTACTTGAGCAGCGTAGCTGTTCCCAGAGAATTCTTCGGAAATTTGGCAATATTCGTTAGCCATTGCAGCCGGTGGGCCTATGTCGATCGACAATGTTTTGTGTGCGGCATGAGAGTTTTGTGCCTCCTTTTCTTTTTTCTCAGGACAGTTCTTGGCAATGTGTCCTTCTTTCTTGCAGTTATAGCAACGGATGGCAAACTTTTTCTTAGGGTTGTTGCCTTTTCCCTTTATTCTCGACTTTCCTTGGTCACTTGTATTCTGTTCACCTTGGGCGTTGTTCAAGTATTTCTTCACCGGCTGAGATTTCCTGAGCCTCTCTTCTTTGCCCGATTCTCCGATCCTGTCGTAGTGGTGAGATATAAAATCTTGAATAAGATTTTCTGCTGACCAGCTTTGAAAACGAGCGATGGTGGAGACCATTGAATTCCACCTCCCAGCTTTATCCTTCGTCGATTGCTTGAAGATAATGGAGATTTGTCTCTCTGCTAGAGTCCCACCTGTGGAAATGTAGTCCCTAACACGTGTCTTAAACTTTGTCACGTACTCCACAGGGCATCCTCCTTCATACTTGAGGGCGATAAGAGTTCCCCAAACGGCCTCCTGTTGGACTTCACCAACCTGACGATAGGTTCGTTCGAACAACCTCATCATCTCTGTGCCTCGTTTCATCCCTACGACTAGACTTCCTGTCTCCTCCGTTGTAGTTCGCTGGATGACAGCAGCAAGTCTCACTTCGTCTAGTGGCGTTAACTTCATCCCTGCTTCGTATCCAATACACTCTAGCTATAGTAACACAGCCTCTCGGTACATGGACCAATTTTTGATTCCTCTCAGAAAGGCTGACTGAGGTGGTTTCCAATCGAAAAGGTTCCACTCGAGCAAGGTTTTGCTCCCGTTCTTTGGGGCCGTTCTAGCGGGCCTGTCCCATCCTGCCCCTAAATCTTCGTCGTCATTCGGTGCATCTCTGCGATCACCATCTCTTTCCGACCTACTTGAAGATGTAGCTTCTTCTGAGTGCTTCTTGCACCATTCGTCATCATCCCGATCCTTTTGTTCGAAGGATCGTTTGTCTGAATCTTTTCCTCTTGATCCAGACCTCAGATTTTCACTCGTGCTTCCGCTCGATATGAAGTCGAACTCATTGCTGAAGTTACCCGGCACTCGACCTGAACGACCAGCAATATTTTTCCCCGACTGCTTCTTTTCTACAGCAGTCTGATTCAAATCGGTGCCCTGGGCAGCGATTTCCCGATCCGCCTTCGATAATCCGAAGGACGACATTTACACAGATATCAAATTCCCTTCTAAACAATCGTCACAAACAATCCGTCCACGATATACCAAAGTTGCTGATGAAACTTCAATCGTCGAATTTTTGCTGAACAACCAAGAATAATGCTACCATGTAAAACTTAGAGAGGTCTTCGTGCGAATGTCACGTGAATCGTCAAAAGGTAAAAGCGAATACAAGAATGAATTGATTAATTAACTCCGTGCTACGAGTCCATCGTAGCACTATAATATCTAGTTCTACCCTATTGATGCCCCTGATCGAATGCAGGCGACACTATAAAAACTGCCATGGTTGGATGGTGCGGTGGTACATCATCTTGGCCGGTCTGCCAAGTAGAGTCTGGATAGCTTGGACACATATCCCACTCGAGACAGTAGATCGCTGGTTCGAATCCGGCAAAACACAACCACTTTTCTCGCAGCGCTGGTGTGCATGGATGACGAAGGCATGCTTGGATAATCAAAGGTTTTTAAATTCCCTTTGGTGGGTACTAACGGAGGAGGGTCGACTGTTTGTGTAAGCAAACATACCTCATAGTGGTATTTGCGAATGAAATCCAGAGTATGAGTGTCTCTAACGTCAAAAGAGTCATCCAACATGTATACATAGCACCGGCCATGTGTCATAGCTAGATAGCTGAATACACATTAAATGATTCAAAAAAAAAAAAAAAGATGCCCCTGATCATCATTACTAGTCTGACATGCCTGCACGCAGATCGTGCTTTCGCTTTTGGACTGGATCCAGACTTATGCAAGCACAAGTCTGCTTACACTATGTGATAATCTTTCATTCTTACATCCACCCCACCATTAATTAAGTTCACAACGCTCGCTCTTTTTTTTTTTTTTGCATCAGATTTTAATTGCGTATGCAGCTTTCTAGCTATGACACAATATCAAAGAAAAGTCCAGAATAGATGATTCAACGTAATGGAAGAGCACTCATGCCTCGGATTTCATTTGCAAGTACCACTGCGAAGTTATGGCGACTTTTTCTTCACCCCAAGTCAACCCTCATCCGTGAATACCCACTTAGGAAAACGTCTCAAAAACCCTGGGTTATCCAGACATACCTCCGTTATCCATGAACTTTTCTCCGCGCGAAATGTAATCTGAGATGTCTCCTTCCCAAGCGGAGTAGGTGCCCAGGCTACTCATACTATACCGGAGAACATCACCAGTAGGCGGATCACAATACCTTTCATCGTTTGCTTGTGTTTATAGTGTCAGCTGCACTCTCGCAAGCGAAGTCTTGGCGCGCACAAAGCTCAATTCGTAAAACTCTTACCAAGCTTCGAAATTTCACGCCCGTCGAGGATGTTTCCCTCTTCTGCATCAACTTGTAAACTTGTCTTGATCCCTCTCACGTCCATCCCAAAGAGCTTTCTACCAGATTTGTGCTCCACGCTTTGCTTCCTTCGTCGGGTATAAATATAGTCGTGGGCGTGTATTTGGTGGTCAACTGAGGCCAGAAAAAGTCGACGAGAGGTGTAGTCATTGGGATGAGGATGTATTAGGTCGTACTTGTAGACTTGATGAGGCTTGGATAGGATTCGGACTCGTTGGGAGTGAAAGATTGATATGGTGGAGTATTTTGAATCATTGCCTCGTGTGCTGACTTGTTCGACATTGCGAAATTTGACTGAACTTGGCTCGGGGAGAATATTTGACTCCCAGGTTCGTAGAGGACACCACGTACAGGTGTTCAGGCTCGTCTTTCTCATCATCCTTCATCACTAACTTAAACTAATCCTTCAATATTCAATTGCGTTAGGCTTATACCTAAGTTGTGCTAGGATCTAAACTATGACAGTTGCAGTCATTTAGGTGGGACGAGGCATTTGTAGTATTACGGTAGCTAACCTGATCCAACCAGGCCCTACCCGTGCTATAGGTGTCACTTTATCTAGCACGTCAATATACAAGCGAAACAAGCAAAATACACTGGTTCTAATTGTCATAAGAGAAAGTTTATGCACAGCGGTTGGAATTTGTGTAGTATCTCCGGAAATTTCCTCACGGGACTACAGAACTAATGGGAATAGAAAGAGAGTTTTAGTACCAGTGGAAAATGAAGAAACCGGATGTTGTAGCAACAAAGATAATTCTGGGAATGGTCTAGCTTAAATGCCCTGAGTAAATAGAGTTTATAGAATCTGGATATACACTGCTCCAATGACTAAAGGCTCCCCTAGGTATAAGCTTAAATGAGGTCTAGTGAGAGGTTATGCTGCTTGATGGGAACAGTCTAGGATACACATGAGTTAATTTGCTACTTGTATAGGTATTCTTGGCTTGTGCGAAGAGAGGAGCTTTGTGTCCTATGTAGTCTTGAACTGAAGAAAGACAAATTTGAGTTTGAGTTGAATATCAACCTACTTATCGCTGCGCAGATACTACCTGTTCTCACGTATTATTCATACGTGGCCGGCCAGCACCCCACATATGCTCATGCAAGAGAAAATCGCTGAATTGCCACAAAAGGTGAGAATGCATTCTGCAAGGAAATTGGTCGCAATCTAAAGGATTACACATGATTGTATGTAACGTGACAAATTCCTGCACATTTAGATGTGCCAGACGTTCAATTTACACATAACACACGCAATTAGTCGGACGCGAAAGGAATAGATTGGAGGAAATTTCTGTAGACGAGTCATATCGTCTTCTGTGGCTAAGGACGTCATTTTGTGTTTTAAGAACACATCATTGACGAATTTCCCGTCACTGTGCTATCGTAATCAGTTACTTCTAATGCAGATTTTTTCTAGTTGTGCTAGAATTAGATCTCATTAAATGGGGCGAGAGATGAGTAACAAGCTGGAGACTTCTACCTTGGGCCTGGCTTGGCTTAGTCTCATGGGCGTGGGAGTATTTGGCCTGTCTCATCCTAGTCGTCGATACCCAAAAAAAAGTGGATTTAAGGATTCTTCTGTTACTTCAAGAATGAACCATTCGGAGCCCAAGGAGGATGCTCTTAAAATACCATGACAAATAGATTATTTCTGCAAGCCAGCTACTCAGGCTGAAGTAGGCCAAGGATGCCTCAATACAAAATCACAGGAATGTCTTCTGTCACGATAATGTGCACAATTCATACATCACTTCACTTTTCACCTCAGTACGATCCTATAAATCTCCTGGAACTGATCCGGCTTCATTTCGAGAAAATAAACCGACAGCTGCAACTGCCATGAATTTTTCCAGCATGATCAACACGGCTGTGATACTACTCTTTGCAGTTCCAGCACTGTCAATGACAGGCGTGGACACTGGGGTGAACCGGCTACGAGTCCCGGTGCAGGACCACAACTTACAGTTCTCGTGTCAAGGACTCAATTTCCCTAACAGATACCTTTTCCAGGCTTTGGATCGTGCTTATAAAAATCGCTTTAATGACTTTGGTTATCCCTCAAGTTTCGATAAATTGACTTATCAGAGAAATAAACCGTATTACATGCTCCCACTTATGAAAGATGACGGAATACACGGCTCAGGTACACTCTTCAAGTTCTAAATGTCTTATGGTTGCTAGTTGACTAAAATTATATGACAGAATATGATGAAGGCTATTATCTGATTTTCAACGAAGCCAAAGAGATTATGGGTGGATATATAATATACTATCTAGATTATATAGTACAGGGTAGTGCGTGTGACTTTCCATCTGATCTAACATATTTGCCACCGAACTGGTGATTTTTTAGAGAATACATGGTAATGACTTGCAATAATAGTCTATTTAGTATCTTTGATGCCACAATCTGGGATATTGTCCCGATATGAGCCCTTAGTAGAAGTAGTCTCTTGAAACCTAGAGTGAAATTCAGATTCGAAGGGCAAAGATTAGACAAATACCCACCAAATCCTATACGAATCCAGGAATGAAATACTCGTC
Organism: Blumeria graminis f. sp. triticale; assembly: GCA_905067625.1. NCBI lineage: Eukaryota > Fungi > Ascomycota > Leotiomycetes > Helotiales > Erysiphaceae > Blumeria > Blumeria graminis. The sequence goes on along the minus strand of LR898472.1, from coordinate 10,261,251 downwards.
AAGAGCCGAATTGAGTTAAATTTATCAATGGCGAGGAAGTTGGCCCACAAGGCAATAATTCAAGAATCTCCACCAAATCTTTCTCTCACTTTCAATGAGATCTGCTCCTGCCAAAACTTCATCAGTTTCACAAGTGCAGCCTAATACATTCTTGTTTCAATGAACATAACTCTCATCAAATCAGTCTCTGGCCTCTAACTACCTCAACATACGATCACAAGAATATAAATCCCCGCCAGAAGAGCCAAATCGTGTGCGCCAATATTGAAGGCAGATGTCTGGGATGAGCGTGGGAGAGATCTAGACAGGTGGACAAGTTGATGTAAATGGTTGATAAAGTAGCGAGTAGGTCAAAGTTTCTAATTTGGGCAAGGAGTTTAACAGATTGAATTATCGCCATACAAGCTGTACTTTCACTTATGCCTATTCTACGCCGTGACATAATACTAAGCTCCCTAAACTACTCAACGCGACCTCTGTAGAGAGGTAAAATACTAATTTCAGACTCAGTAATCTGTGGACAGCGTTTCGCTCACGATTATCTGGACAGTCATTGGCTAATTGTCTCGCTAATAAAGGAAAGCAGAAGATGCCAGGAGAGTGGCCGAAGGAAGACTTCACAACCTCGGTGTACGCCACCCGCGCACCCGGGGAAGAGGAGGACCTCACTACGAAGATTGATGTTCCATGGTATCAGAAAGTCACTTTTGAATTGTTGGACAAGGATTACAACAAGAGAAACAAACGCCGCGCTGCTGAAGTCAAGAAGGAGACTGATCAAGAACGTCACGAACATACCCTTAAGACTATGTGTACCGCCCTGGCTGATCGCGCCAACAACAGCAGCAACTACCTTCGAGATACATTGGAGCAGAAGGCAGAGGCAGAGAAAATGGCACAATCCTGGGCGGAGGAAGCTGAGCGCTGGAAGGCTGCATTCGCAGAGGTCACTCTAGATCTCAAGGCCAAGGATAAGGGTAAGCAGAAGGAGGAATCCAAGTCGGTGCGAGGATCTGCAGCCTATAACACTGTTGAGAAAGACGCTGCCGGCTGTGAGGCCTCAGAGATACCACCAAGATACAAAGAGGTCCGTGACCCACAGGCTAAGCAACTCCGCCACCGCCAGAAGATTGAGAACCCACCCACCTTCATGGGTTCCCATAATCCTACTTTCGAGAACTGGGAACACGCTGTTAAGCGCAAGTTGAACGGCGACTCGATCTACTTTGATGATGAAAACCACAAGATCAATTACCTCTTGGGCTTTATTGGTGGTGATGCACAGGAATTCATAAAACCCTACCTCGAGCCAGAAAGCGTCAACCACATCACTGTTGCGATGTCTATCGTCGAAGTTATGCGAGGAGCCTACGGCAAGACCCGAGGACAGAAGCGCTCCGAAGCTCGTGCCAACTTCAAGAAACTCCGACAAGGGGATGACAGCTTCTCAGCCTTCTTCACTAAGTTCCTGACCTTCGCTTCTCAATTGCAACTTAGAGACGAAGACCGCATGGATGAACTTCGCGAAAAAATGAGTCCCAAGTTGCAAAATGTCATAGCCGGATTGGATTTTGAATCTACCTTGGAGATGTCTCAACACTGCTTGAAAATAGAACCACACCTGCAATTAGCGCGCAAATCGGAGGATCAAGCCGCTCGCTACCAACAACGCAAGGACAGGTACAAGAAGCCAATTCTCCCGCCGGGCCTAACTCGTACTGCACCTCCAAGAGCGTCTGGTCCACCCAAGCCAAAAGTCTTGGCCCGAAACGCTGGTGTCTGCTTCCATTGCCACAAGACTGGTCACTACGCTAACGCGTGTCCTACTGCTAAAGTCAATGAGGTGGATGCGAAGAAGAAGGAGGAAGCTGAAGCATCTGGATCGGAATTCACCATGAGCTCCGATGAGGGAAAAGATTGTCTCTAGGAGAAGTCGCCTTCCTAGAGAATAACACGTATCGAGTAAATGGCATTGATTTGGAAAATTTGTTTGGCGGAAGGCCATTAGTTATAGATTGTACTCTTGAAACTAAAAACAATTCCCAATTTCCAATCTCTGCCCTCATTGATACCGGCGCTAATGGATATGCCTTCGCAGATCGTAAACAACTGCGTGATTGGTACCGAAATAGTAAGATTAAGATGACGCGCTACAATCTCCGTCATCCACTCTCTATCAGAGGCTTCGACGGCGGATCATCCCGACCTCTACGCCATGCCTACGTGATGACACTGACTATAGACTCGCACCGAGTCAACATGCCGTTCTTTGCTACCACACTTGGTAACAAGAACAATGTGATCCTCGGTCGGCAGTGGCTGGCCTATCATAACGTACTCCCAGATTGCGTGCGACACCGGCTGTGGTGGCCAGAAGACCGCAATGATCATCAGTGGGACGCTAACCGTCGTGACCGACTGATTGAACTGCCCCCTCTAGAAATCAACAAACCTCCTGCTAAAAGATCTCCACATTTTATGCCAAAGCAGATATTGAAACGCCCTGCAATGGTAGCAGAAGCGCCGGCGACCCCTTCAATTATTCTGACTCCCCGGCCTACACTGCAGGAGCGACAAGAAGCCTACGATAAGAAAAAGGAGGATCTGGGTCTAGACGAAATGGACACACCTACGCTTTCAGCCGTCGAGGTTGAGACAATTGAAGCGGAAGACCAATGCTGGTTCGTAGAAATGGAAACCGCTTGCGACGGTACAGAGATTGCGCACATTGCGGAGCTCGCTGAAGAAGAAGAGAAGACACAATTGTTGGCCCAATTACCTCCTGAATATCACGATCTTGCCCATGTCTTCTCCAAAAGACGCGCAAAGGAATTGCCGCCGCATAGGGAGTTCGACCATAAGATCAATCTGGATAGCGAGCCTGAGCTCAAGCAAGCTCCCCTCTATAAAATGAATCAGAAAGAGCTAGATACCGTACATGCTTACATCGAGGAGAACCTGGCGAACGGGTTCATCGAACCCAGCGATTCTCCGTTCAATTCCCCGGTCTTGTTTGTCAAGAAAAAGAATGGAGACCTTCGATTTTGTGTAGACTACCGGAAATTAAACGCACACACGCGGAAAGATCGCTATCCTCTGCCCCTCATTGGTGAGACATTAGCCAAGATGGCTGGTTCTAAGAAATTCACCATTCTAGATGTCATCCATGCGTTCAACCGTATCCGGATGCATCCAGACTCCGTGGGATGGACTACGTTTCGTACTCGATTCGGTCAATACCGTTACCGCGTGTTACCTTTTGGTCTGTCAGGTGGCCCGGCCACTTTCCAAAGATATATCAATTCGGTCCTAGGCGATCTGCTCGCTCGTTACGTTTCCGCATATATGGATGATGTATGCGTCCACTCTGAAGATAAAAGTAAACACGTGGCAGAAGTACGCGAGGTCCTTCAGCGTTTGGACAGGGCTGGACTGCAGGTGGATATTAAGAAGTGCCGCTTTAATCAAAAATCTGTTAATTTTCTGGGCTTCATTGTTAACACTTCCGGACTCCTGCCAGACCCGAAGAAGCTGGAAAGTATTCGCGCATGGGAGAGACCTACTAGCAAGACTGCCATTCAATCCTTCTTGGGGTTCTGCAACTATTACCGTAACTTTATAAAGAATTTCTCCCGGATCGCTAAGCCACTGTACAACCTGACAGCAATCCCAAAAGGCCAGTTGTTCCAATGGACCGAGCAAGCTGAAGAAGCGTTCCTTGCCCTGAAAGAGAAATTGGTCAGCCCACCCATTTTACTGTACTTCGATCAGAAGAAGCCTACACGTATAGAGACCGATTGTTCTGATCTAGCAACAGGAGGAGTACTCAGTCAATTGCAGGAGGAAGGCGTGTGGCATCCTGTGGCTTTTCACTCCCGAACCTTGACTGGTCCGGAGGCAAACTATGAGATCCATGATAAGGAGCTGTTGGCTATCATCCAATGCTTGAAAGAATGGCGCGCAGAGCTCACCAGCACCTGGGAGCCGTTCGTGATTCTGACTGATCACCGAGTTCTGCAATACTTTGGTCAGAAGCAGCTACTCAACGATAGGCAAATCCGATGGTCAGAGGTGCTATCGCAATTCAGTTTCGACCTTCAGTACCGACCAGGCAAGGAAAATATTCTGGCAGACGCGTTATCTCGCAAGAAAGAACTTACCCCTACACAAAAAGCTGCAAAAGAACTGGAACGTACGAAAATCCTCCTCCCTCAAAAGAAAGTTACGTTGCCACATGACAGCAAGGTGTTAGCGCCCATCGACGAGGATCTGGATACTATTGATCGTATTTTTATGGCCAACCGAGCAGATCCCGATCTCGAGGATCTACGCCAGCAAGCACGACAGCGGGAAGAACCTTATTCTTTGGAACCTACCGGGTTGGTGCTTCATAAGGGACGCGTGGTGGTGTCAGCCAAAGACAATCTCCGTACTCAAGTGTTGAAGATGATCCACGAATCTACATCCACCGCTCATCCAGGACGAAACAAAATGAGGAAACTAATCGGCGACCGGTACTGGTGGCCACGATACGCAGCAGACATCGAGCGTTATGTGCAGAACTGCCATGTCTGCCGACGATCGCATAAGCCTAGAGACAAGACACCGGGCTTACTACAGCCTTTAGCCATTCCAGAACGTACATGGGATGATATATCGATGGATTTTCACGATGTGGGGGTACCAGACAAACGAGGGTTTAATAACATTTGGGTAGCTGTTGATAGATTGTCTAAACGCCAAATCTCCATCCCCACCACTAAAAGTGCTACAGCAAAGACTGCTGCAGACTTGTTCTACCGTTATGTCTGGCGATTCCGTGGCGCACCGAAGACCATTACCAGCGACCGCGGTCCGCAATTCATTTCGGATTTCATGGATGAGTTGTCAAGGTTAGCGCGCGTCAAACTCAAGCTATCTACGGCAGAACATCCGCAGACAGACGGCCAGACCGAAATTATTAACCAGATCATTGACCAGCGACTGCGACCATTTGTCAATTTCCACCAAGACGATTGGGCGGAGCTGCTTCCCGCTCTAGATGCTGCTGCGGCAGCTATTCCAAATGAATCTACAGGATTGTCGCCATCAATGATTGACTATGGTTACGAAATGCGTTTAGAATTTGACTGGAATCAGCGACTGGGACCACGAACCCCTCGAGAGAAGCTGAATCGGGACGAGGCCGCGGTGTGGCTTAAACGGATTAGCAGCGCGTTGGATTATGCTAAAGAGAGCATCAAACGCTCACAGGAACAACAGCGTGTTCAAGCCAATAAACATCGCCGAGAAGTAGACTTTGACGTTGGAGATAAAGTGTATATCCGGCGCGGTGCTTGGAGAACTACGAGACCGTCGGATAAGCTGGAAAATCCAATGGTGGGACCATATCGGATCATTGCCAAAGAAGGGCATTCATTCCGCGTTCAACTACCCGCCTCTTGGAAAATACACCCTGTATTTTCACCAGACCAACTGCGCAAAGATCCAGATAACCCGTTGCCCGGCCAGGCCAATCCAGAGCCGCCGGCAGAAGAGGTCAATGGAGAGTTAGAATGGGAGATCGAGAAGGTGTTAGACGCGCGGCTGTATCGCAATCGGCTGCAGTACAAGGTTCAATGGGAAGGCTGGGACGCAGACGAGGAATGGTATCCGGCTGCCAACTTTCGGAACGCACCCCTCATATTAGAAAAGTTCCACGCTGAGCACCCTAAATTGCCAGGGCCACCAAGACGTCTTGCTACGTGGTTGGACGATGCCGCACATGATAGATTTAGTGAGGAACATCCGGAAGATAATATGGTGACCAACCAAGGTCGTGACAACCAACGCTGCCGCAGAAATTAGTCGATTTGGGACAATCGAAGGCTGAGGAGGGGGTGATGTCACGGCACGGCATTCTGCTCCGCCATGATATACAATTACGTGGAGGGAGGATGTGAGACTGATGGCTGATGCAGGAAGGAGCACGGACGCAGCGATTTAGTGGAAACCCGCCCGAATAGGAATAGCCTCAGGGCTTTTTGTAATGAGATCCTGTTCTTTTCTATTCTTCTCCAGCTTAGTATTTGCTTCACAGATTGAATTATCGCCATACAAGCTGTACTTTCACTTGTGCCTATTCTACGCCGTGACACTACCATGTAAAACTTAGAGAGGTCTTCGTGCGAATGTCACGTGAATCGTCAAAAGGTAAAAGCGAATACAAGAATGAATTGATTAATTAACTCCGTGCTACGAGTCCATCGTAGCACTATAATATCTAGTTCTACCCTATTGATGCCCCTGATCATCATTACTAGTCTGACATGCCTGCACGCAGATCGTGCTTTCGCTTTTGGACTGGATCCAGACTTATGCAAGCACAAGTCTGCTTACACTATGTGATAATCTTTCATTCTTACATCCACCCCACCATTAATTAAGTTCACAACGCTCGCTCTTTTTTTTTTTTTTGCATCAGATTTTAATTGCGTATGCAGCTTTCTAGCTATGACACAATATCAAAGAAAAGTCCAGAATAGATGATTCAACGTAATGGAAGAGCACTCATGCCTCGGATTTCATTTGCAAGTACCACTGCGAAGTTATGGCGACTTTTTCTTCACCCCAAGTCAACCCTCATCCGTGAATACCCACTTAGGAAAACGTCTCAAAAACCCTGGGTTATCCAGACATACCTCCGTTATCCATGAACTTTTCTCCGCGCGAAATGTAATCTGAGATGTCTCCTTCCCAAGCGGAGTAGGTGCCCAGGCTACTCATACTATACCGGAGAACATCACCAGTAGGCGGATCACAATACCTTTCATCGTTTGCTTGTGTTTATAGTGTCAGCTGCACTCTCGCAAGCGAAGTCTTGGCGCGCACAAAGCTCAATTCGTAAAACTCTTACCAAGCTTCGAAATTTCACGCCCGTCGAGGATGTTTCCCTCTTCTGCATCAACTTGTAAACTTGTCTTGATCCCTCTCACGTCCATCCCAAAGAGCTTTCTACCAGATTTGTGCTCCACGCTTTGCTTCCTTCGTCGGGTATAAATATAGTCGTGGGCGTGTATTTGGTGGTCAACTGAGGCCAGAAAAAGTCGACGAGAGGTGTAGTCATTGGGATGAGGATGTATTAGGTCGTACTTGTAGACTTGATGAGGCTTGGATAGGATTCGGACTCGTTGGGAGTGAAAGATTGATATGGTGGAGTATTTTGAATCATTGCCTCGTGTGCTGACTTGTTCGACATTGCGAAATTTGACTGAACTTGGCTCGGGGAGAATATTTGACTCCCAGGTTCGTAGAGGACACCACGTACAGGTGTTCAGGCTCGTCTTTCTCATCATCCTTCATCACTAACTTAAACTAATCCTTCAATATTCAATTGCGTTAGGCTTATACCTAAGTTGTGCTAGGATCTAAACTATGACAGTTGCAGTCATTTAGGTGGGACGAGGCATTTGTAGTATTACGGTAGCTAACCTGATCCAACCAGGCCCTACCCGTGCTATAGGTGTCACTTTATCTAGCACGTCAATATACAAGCGAAACAAGCAAAATACACTGGTTCTAATTGTCATAAGAGAAAGTTTATGCACAGCGGTTGGAATTTGTGTAGTATCTCCGGAAATTTCCTCACGGGACTACAGAACTAATGGGAATAGAAAGAGAGTTTTAGTACCAGTGGAAAATGAAGAAACCGGATGTTGTAGCAACAAAGATAATTCTGGGAATGGTCTAGCTTAAATGCCCTGAGTAAATAGAGTTTATAGAATCTGGATATACACTGCTCCAATGACTAAAGGCTCCCCTAGGTATAAGCTTAAATGAGGTCTAGTGAGAGGTTATGCTGCTTGATGGGAACAGTCTAGGATACACATGAGTTAATTTGCTACTTGTATAGGTATTCTTGGCTTGTGCGAAGAGAGGAGCTTTGTGTCCTATGTAGTCTTGAACTGAAGAAAGACAAATTTGAGTTTGAGTTGAATATCAACCTACTTATCGCTGCGCAGATACTACCTGTTCTCACGTATTATTCATACGTGGCCGGCCAGCACCCCACATATGCTCATGCAAGAGAAAATCGCTGAATTGCCACAAAAGGTGAGAATGCATTCTGCAAGGAAATTGGTCGCAATCTAAAGGATTACACATGATTGTATGTAACGTGACAAATTCCTGCACATTTAGATGTGCCAGACGTTCAATTTACACATAACACACGCAATTAGTCGGACGCGAAAGGAATAGATTGGAGGAAATTTCTGTAGACGAGTCATATCGTCTTCTGTGGCTAAGGACGTCATTTTGTGTTTTAAGAACACATCATTGACGAATTTCCCGTCACTGTGCTATCGTAATCAGTTACTTCTAATGCAGATTTTTTCTAGTTGTGCTAGAATTAGATCTCATTAAATGGGGCGAGAGATGAGTAACAAGCTGGAGACTTCTACCTTGGGCCTGGCTTGGCTTAGTCTCATGGGCGTGGGAGTATTTGGCCTGTCTCATCCTAGTCGTCGATACCCAAAAAAAAGTGGATTTAAGGATTCTTCTGTTACTTCAAGAATGAACCATTCGGAGCCCAAGGAGGATGCTCTTAAAATACCATGACAAATAGATTATTTCTGCAAGCCAGCTACTCAGGCTGAAGTAGGCCAAGGATGCCTCAATACAAAATCACAGGAATGTCTTCTGTCACGATAATGTGCACAATTCATACATCACTTCACTTTTCACCTCAGTACGATCCTATAAATCTCCTGGAACTGATCCGGCTTCATTTCGAGAAAATAAACCGACAGCTGCAACTGCCATGAATTTTTCCAGCATGATCAACACGGCTGTGATACTACTCTTTGCAGTTCCAGCACTGTCAATGACAGGCGTGGACACTGGGGTGAACCGGCTACGAGTCCCGGTGCAGGACCACAACTTACAGTTCTCGTGTCAAGGACTCAATTTCCCTAACAGATACCTTTTCCAGGCTTTGGATCGTGCTTATAAAAATCGCTTTAATGACTTTGGTTATCCCTCAAGTTTCGATAAATTGACTTATCAGAGAAATAAACCGTATTACATGCTCCCACTTATGAAAGATGACGGAATACACGGCTCAGGTACACTCTTCAAGTTCTAAATGTCTTATGGTTGCTAGTTGACTAAAATTATATGACAGAATATGATGAAGGCTATTATCTGATTTTCAACGAAGCCAAAGAGATTATGGGTGGATATATAATATACTATCTAGATTATATAGTACAGGGTAGTGCGTGTGACTTTCCATCTGATCTAACATATTTGCCACCGAACTGGTGATTTTTTAGAGAATACATGGTAATGACTTGCAATAATAGTCTATTTAGTATCTTTGATGCCACAATCTGGGATATTGTCCCGATATGAGCCCTTAGTAGAAGTAGTCTCTTGAAACCTAGAGTGAAATTCAGATTCGAAGGGCAAAGATTAGACAAATACCCACCAAATCCTATACGAATCCAGGAATGAAATACTCGTCAAGAGCCGAATTGAGTTAAATTTATCAATGGCGAGGAAGTTGGCCCACAAGGCAATAATTCAAGAATCTCCACCAAATCTTTCTCTCACTTTCAATGAGATCTGCTCCTGCCAAAACTTCATCAGTTTCACAAGTGCAGCCTAATACATTCTTGTTTCAATGAACATAACTCTCATCAAATCAGTCTCTGGCCTCTAACTACCTCAACATACGATCACAAGAATATAAATCCCCGCCAGAAGAGCCAAATCGTGTGCGCCAATATTGAAGGCAGATGTCTGGGATGAGCGTGGGAGAGATCTAGACAGGTGGACAAGTTGATGTAAATGGTTGATAAAGTAGCGAGTAGGTCAAAGTTTCTAATTTGGGCAAGGAGTTTAACAGATTGAATTATCGCCATACAAGCTGTACTTTCACTTATGCCTATTCTACGCCGTGACATAATACTAAGCTCCCTAAACTACTCAACGCGACCTCTGTAGAGAGGTAAAATACTAATTTCAGACTCAGTAATCTGTGGACAGCGTTTCGCTCACGATTATCTGGACAGTCATTGGCTAATTGTCTCGCTAATAAAGGAAAGCAGAAGATGCCAGGAGAGTGGCCGAAGGAAGACTTCACAACCTCGGTGTACGCCACCCGCGCACCCGGGGAAGAGGAGGACCTCACTACGAAGATTGATGTTCCATGGTATCAGAAAGTCACTTTTGAATTGTTGGACAAGGATTACAACAAGAGAAACAAACGCCGCGCTGCTGAAGTCAAGAAGGAGACTGATCAAGAACGTCACGAACATACCCTTAAGACTATGTGTACCGCCCTGGCTGATCGCGCCAACAACAGCAGCAACTACCTTCGAGATACATTGGAGCAGAAGGCAGAGGCAGAGAAAATGGCACAATCCTGGGCGGAGGAAGCTGAGCGCTGGAAGGCTGCATTCGCAGAGGTCACTCTAGATCTCAAGGCCAAGGATAAGGGTAAGCAGAAGGAGGAATCCAAGTCGGTGCGAGGATCTGCAGCCTATAACACTGTTGAGAAAGACGCTGCCGGCTGTGAGGCCTCAGAGATACCACCAAGATACAAAGAGGTCCGTGACCCACAGGCTAAGCAACTCCGCCACCGCCAGAAGATTGAGAACCCACCCACCTTCATGGGTTCCCATAATCCTACTTTCGAGAACTGGGAACACGCTGTTAAGCGCAAGTTGAACGGCGACTCGATCTACTTTGATGATGAAAACCACAAGATCAATTACCTCTTGGGCTTTATTGGTGGTGATGCACAGGAATTCATAAAACCCTACCTCGAGCCAGAAAGCGTCAACCACATCACTGTTGCGATGTCTATCGTCGAAGTTATGCGAGGAGCCTACGGCAAGACCCGAGGACAGAAGCGCTCCGAAGCTCGTGCCAACTTCAAGAAACTCCGACAAGGGGATGACAGCTTCTCAGCCTTCTTCACTAAGTTCCTGACCTTCGCTTCTCAATTGCAACTTAGAGACGAAGACCGCATGGATGAACTTCGCGAAAAAATGAGTCCCAAGTTGCAAAATGTCATAGCCGGATTGGATTTTGAATCTACCTTGGAGATGTCTCAACACTGCTTGAAAATAGAACCACACCTGCAATTAGCGCGCAAATCGGAGGATCAAGCCGCTCGCTACCAACAACGCAAGGACAGGTACAAGAAGCCAATTCTCCCGCCGGGCCTAACTCGTACTGCACCTCCAAGAGCGTCTGGTCCACCCAAGCCAAAAGTCTTGGCCCGAAACGCTGGTGTCTGCTTCCATTGCCACAAGACTGGTCACTACGCTAACGCGTGTCCTACTGCTAAAGTCAATGAGGTGGATGCGAAGAAGAAGGAGGAAGCTGAAGCATCTGGATCGGAATTCACCATGAGCTCCGATGAGGGAAAAGATTGTCTCTAGGAGAAGTCGCCTTCCTAGAGAATAACACGTATCGAGTAAATGGCATTGATTTGGAAAATTTGTTTGGCGGAAGGCCATTAGTTATAGATTGTACTCTTGAAACTAAAAACAATTCCCAATTTCCAATCTCTGCCCTCATTGATACCGGCGCTAATGGATATGCCTTCGCAGATCGTAAACAACTGCGTGATTGGTACCGAAATAGTAAGATTAAGATGACGCGCTACAATCTCCGTCATCCACTCTCTATCAGAGGCTTCGACGGCGGATCATCCCGACCTCTACGCCATGCCTACGTGATGACACTGACTATAGACTCGCACCGAGTCAACATGCCGTTCTTTGCTACCACACTTGGTAACAAGAACAATGTGATCCTCGGTCGGCAGTGGCTGGCCTATCATAACGTACTCCCAGATTGCGTGCGACACCGGCTGTGGTGGCCAGAAGACCGCAATGATCATCAGTGGGACGCTAACCGTCGTGACCGACTGATTGAACTGCCCCCTCTAGAAATCAACAAACCTCCTGCTAAAAGATCTCCACATTTTATGCCAAAGCAGATATTGAAACGCCCTGCAATGGTAGCAGAAGCGCCGGCGACCCCTTCAATTATTCTGACTCCCCGGCCTACACTGCAGGAGCGACAAGAAGCCTACGATAAGAAAAAGGAGGATCTGGGTCTAGACGAAATGGACACACCTACGCTTTCAGCCGTCGAGGTTGAGACAATTGAAGCGGAAGACCAATGCTGGTTCGTAGAAATGGAAACCGCTTGCGACGGTACAGAGATTGCGCACATTGCGGAGCTCGCTGAAGAAGAAGAGAAGACACAATTGTTGGCCCAATTACCTCCTGAATATCACGATCTTGCCCATGTCTTCTCCAAAAGACGCGCAAAGGAATTGCCGCCGCATAGGGAGTTCGACCATAAGATCAATCTGGATAGCGAGCCTGAGCTCAAGCAAGCTCCCCTCTATAAAATGAATCAGAAAGAGCTAGATACCGTACATGCTTACATCGAGGAGAACCTGGCGAACGGGTTCATCGAACCCAGCGATTCTCCGTTCAATTCCCCGGTCTTGTTTGTCAAGAAAAAGAATGGAGACCTTCGATTTTGTGTAGACTACCGGAAATTAAACGCACACACGCGGAAAGATCGCTATCCTCTGCCCCTCATTGGTGAGACATTAGCCAAGATGGCTGGTTCTAAGAAATTCACCATTCTAGATGTCATCCATGCGTTCAACCGTATCCGGATGCATCCAGACTCCGTGGGATGGACTACGTTTCGTACTCGATTCGGTCAATACCGTTACCGCGTGTTACCTTTTGGTCTGTCAGGTGGCCCGGCCACTTTCCAAAGATATATCAATTCGGTCCTAGGCGATCTGCTCGCTCGTTACGTTTCCGCATATATGGATGATGTATGCGTCCACTCTGAAGATAAAAGTAAACACGTGGCAGAAGTACGCGAGGTCCTTCAGCGTTTGGACAGGGCTGGACTGCAGGTGGATATTAAGAAGTGCCGCTTTAATCAAAAATCTGTTAATTTTCTGGGCTTCATTGTTAACACTTCCGGACTCCTGCCAGACCCGAAGAAGCTGGAAAGTATTCGCGCATGGGAGAGACCTACTAGCAAGACTGCCATTCAATCCTTCTTGGGGTTCTGCAACTATTACCGTAACTTTATAAAGAATTTCTCCCGGATCGCTAAGCCACTGTACAACCTGACAGCAATCCCAAAAGGCCAGTTGTTCCAATGGACCGAGCAAGCTGAAGAAGCGTTCCTTGCCCTGAAAGAGAAATTGGTCAGCCCACCCATTTTACTGTACTTCGATCAGAAGAAGCCTACACGTATAGAGACCGATTGTTCTGATCTAGCAACAGGAGGAGTACTCAGTCAATTGCAGGAGGAAGGCGTGTGGCATCCTGTGGCTTTTCACTCCCGAACCTTGACTGGTCCGGAGGCAAACTATGAGATCCATGATAAGGAGCTGTTGGCTATCATCCAATGCTTGAAAGAATGGCGCGCAGAGCTCACCAGCACCTGGGAGCCGTTCGTGATTCTGACTGATCACCGAGTTCTGCAATACTTTGGTCAGAAGCAGCTACTCAACGATAGGCAAATCCGATGGTCAGAGGTGCTATCGCAATTCAGTTTCGACCTTCAGTACCGACCAGGCAAGGAAAATATTCTGGCAGACGCGTTATCTCGCAAGAAAGAACTTACCCCTACACAAAAAGCTGCAAAAGAACTGGAACGTACGAAAATCCTCCTCCCTCAAAAGAAAGTTACGTTGCCACATGACAGCAAGGTGTTAGCGCCCATCGACGAGGATCTGGATACTATTGATCGTATTTTTATGGCCAACCGAGCAGATCCCGATCTCGAGGATCTACGCCAGCAAGCACGACAGCGGGAAGAACCTTATTCTTTGGAACCTACCGGGTTGGTGCTTCATAAGGGACGCGTGGTGGTGTCAGCCAAAGACAATCTCCGTACTCAAGTGTTGAAGATGATCCACGAATCTACATCCACCGCTCATCCAGGACGAAACAAAATGAGGAAACTAATCGGCGACCGGTACTGGTGGCCACGATACGCAGCAGACATCGAGCGTTATGTGCAGAACTGCCATGTCTGCCGACGATCGCATAAGCCTAGAGACAAGACACCGGGCTTACTACAGCCTTTAGCCATTCCAGAACGTACATGGGATGATATATCGATGGATTTTCACGATGTGGGGGTACCAGACAAACGAGGGTTTAATAACATTTGGGTAGCTGTTGATAGATTGTCTAAACGCCAAATCTCCATCCCCACCACTAAAAGTGCTACAGCAAAGACTGCTGCAGACTTGTTCTACCGTTATGTCTGGCGATTCCGTGGCGCACCGAAGACCATTACCAGCGACCGCGGTCCGCAATTCATTTCGGATTTCATGGATGAGTTGTCAAGGTTAGCGCGCGTCAAACTCAAGCTATCTACGGCAGAACATCCGCAGACAGACGGCCAGACCGAAATTATTAACCAGATCATTGACCAGCGACTGCGACCATTTGTCAATTTCCACCAAGACGATTGGGCGGAGCTGCTTCCCGCTCTAGATGCTGCTGCGGCAGCTATTCCAAATGAATCTACAGGATTGTCGCCATCAATGATTGACTATGGTTACGAAATGCGTTTAGAATTTGACTGGAATCAGCGACTGGAACCACGAACCCCTCGAGAGAAGCTGAATCGGGACGAGGCCGCGGTGTGGCTTAAACGGATTAGCAGCGCGTTGGATTATGCTAAAGAGAGCATCAAACGCTCACAGGAACAACAGCGTGTTCAAGCCAATAAACATCGCCGAGAAGTAGACTTTGACGTTGGAGATAAAGTGTATATCCGGCGCGGTGCTTGGAGAACTACGAGACCGTCGGATAAGCTGGAAAATCCAATGGTGGGACCATATCGGATCATTGCCAAAGAAGGGCATTCATTCCGCGTTCAACTACCTGCCTCTTGGAAAATACACCCTGTATTTTCACCAGACCGACTGCGCAAAGATCCAGATAACCCGTTGCCCGGCCAGGCCAATCCAGAGCCGCCGGCAGAAGAGGTCAATGGAGAGTTAGAATGGGAGATCGAGAAGGTGTTAGACGCGCGGCTGTATCGCAATCGGCTGCAGTACAAGGTTCAATGGGAAGGCTGGGACGCAGACGAGGAATGGTATCCGGCTGCCAACTTTCGGAACGCACCCCTCATATTAGAAAAGTTCCACGCTGAGCACCCTAAATTGCCAGGGCCACCAAGACGTCTTGCTACGTGGTTGGACGATGCCGCACATGATAGATTTAGTGAGGAACATCCGGAAGATAATATGGTGACCAACCAAGGTCGTGACAACCAACGCTGCCGCAGAAATTAGTCGATTTGGGACAATCGAAGGCTGAGGAGGGGGTGATGTCACGGCACGGCATTCTGCTCCGCCATGATATACAATTACGTGGAGGGAGGATGTGAGACTGATGGCTGATGCAGGAAGGAGCACGGACGCAGCGATTTAGTGGAAACCCGCCCGAATAGGAATAGCCTCAGGGCTTTTTGTAATGAGATCCTGTTCTTTTCTATTCTTCTCCAGCTTAGTATTTGCTTCACAGATTGAATTATCGCCATACAAGCTGTACTTTCACTTGTGCCTATTCTACGCCGTGACACTACCATGTAAAACTTAGAGAGGTCTTCGTGCGAATGTCACGTGAATCGTCAAAAGGTAAAAGCGAATACAAGAATGAATTGATTAATTAACTCCGTGCTACGAGTCCATCGTAGCACTATAATATCTAGTTCTACCCTATTGATGCCCCTGATCATCATTACTAGTCTGACATGCCTGCACGCAGATCGTGCTTTCGCTTTTGGACTGGATCCAGACTTATGCAAGCACAAGTCTGCTTACACTATGTGATAATCTTTCATTCTTACATCCACCCCACCATTAATTAAGTTCACAACGCTCGCTCTTTTTTTTTTTTTTGCATCAGATTTTAATTGCGTATGCAGCTTTCTAGCTATGACACAATATCAAAGAAAAGTCCAGAATAGATGATTCAACGTAATGGAAGAGCACTCATGCCTCGGATTTCATTTGCAAGTACCACTGCGAAGTTATGGCGACTTTTTCTTCACCCCAAGTCAACCCTCATCCGTGAATACCCACTTAGGAAAACGTCTCAAAAACCCTGGGTTATCCAGACATACCTCCGTTATCCATGAACTTTTCTCCGCGCGAAATGTAATCTGAGATGTCTCCTTCCCAAGCGGAGTAGGTGCCCAGGCTACTCATACTATACCGGAGAACATCACCAGTAGGCGGATCACAATACCTTTCATCGTTTGCTTGTGTTTATAGTGTCAGCTGCACTCTCGCAAGCGAAGTCTTGGCGCGCACAAAGCTCAATTCGTAAAACTCTTACCAAGCTTCGAAATTTCACGCCCGTCGAGGATGTTTCCCTCTTCTGCATCAACTTGTAAACTTGTCTTGATCCCTCTCACGTCCATCCCAAAGAGCTTTCTACCAGATTTGTGCTCCACGCTTTGCTTCCTTCGTCGGGTATAAATATAGTCGTGGGCGTGTATTTGGTGGTCAACTGAGGCCAGAAAAAGTCGACGAGAGGTGTAGTCATTGGGATGAGGATGTATTAGGTCGTACTTGTAGACTTGATGAGGCTTGGATAGGATTCGGACTCGTTGGGAGTGAAAGATTGATATGGTGGAGTATTTTGAATCATTGCCTCGTGTGCTGACTTGTTCGACATTGCGAAATTTGACTGAACTTGGCTCGGGGAGAATATTTGACTCCCAGGTTCGTAGAGGACACCACGTACAGGTGTTCAGGCTCGTCTTTCTCATCATCCTTCATCACTAACTTAAACTAATCCTTCAATATTCAATTGCGTTAGGCTTATACCTAAGTTGTGCTAGGATCTAAACTATGACAGTTGCAGTCATTTAGGTGGGACGAGGCATTTGTAGTATTACGGTAGCTAACCTGATCCAACCAGGCCCTACCCGTGCTATAGGTGTCACTTTATCTAGCACGTCAATATACAAGCGAAACAAGCAAAATACACTGGTTCTAATTGTCATAAGAGAAAGTTTATGCACAGCGGTTGGAATTTGTGTAGTATCTCCGGAAATTTCCTCACGGGACTACAGAACTAATGGGAATAGAAAGAGAGTTTTAGTACCAGTGGAAAATGAAGAAACCGGATGTTGTAGCAACAAAGATAATTCTGGGAATGGTCTAGCTTAAATGCCCTGAGTAAATAGAGTTTATAGAATCTGGATATACACTGCTCCAATGACTAAAGGCTCCCCTAGGTATAAGCTTAAATGAGGTCTAGTGAGAGGTTATGCTGCTTGATGGGAACAGTCTAGGATACACATGAGTTAATTTGCTACTTGTATAGGTATTCTTGGCTTGTGCGAAGAGAGGAGCTTTGTGTCCTATGTAGTCTTGAACTGAAGAAAGACAAATTTGAGTTTGAGTTGAATATCAACCTACTTATCGCTGCGCAGATACTACCTGTTCTCACGTATTATTCATACGTGGCCGGCCAGCACCCCACATATGCTCATGCAAGAGAAAATCGCTGAATTGCCACAAAAGGTGAGAATGCATTCTGCAAGGAAATTGGTCGCAATCTAAAGGATTACACATGATTGTATGTAACGTGACAAATTCCTGCACATTTAGATGTGCCAGACGTTCAATTTACACATAACACACGCAATTAGTCGGACGCGAAAGGAATAGATTGGAGGAAATTTCTGTAGACGAGTCATATCGTCTTCTGTGGCTAAGGACGTCATTTTGTGTTTTAAGAACACATCATTGACGAATTTCCCGTCACTGTGCTATCGTAATCAGTTACTTCTAATGCAGATTTTTTCTAGTTGTGCTAGAATTAGATCTCATTAAATGGGGCGAGAGATGAGTAACAAGCTGGAGACTTCTACCTTGGGCCTGGCTTGGCTTAGTCTCATGGGCGTGGGAGTATTTGGCCTGTCTCATCCTAGTCGTCGATACCCAAAAAAAAGTGGATTTAAGGATTCTTCTGTTACTTCAAGAATGAACCATTCGGAGCCCAAGGAGGATGCTCTTAAAATACCATGACAAATAGATTATTTCTGCAAGCCAGCTACTCAGGCTGAAGTAGGCCAAGGATGCCTCAATACAAAATCACAGGAATGTCTTCTGTCACGATAATGTGCACAATTCATACATCACTTCACTTTTCACCTCAGTACGATCCTATAAATCTCCTGGAACTGATCCGGCTTCATTTCGAGAAAATAAACCGACAGCTGCAACTGCCATAAATTTTTCCAGCATGATCAACACGGCTGTGATACTACTCTTTGCAGTTCCAGCACTGTCAATGACAGGCGTGGACACTGGGGTGAACCGGCTACGAGTCCCGGTGCAGGACCACAACTTACAGTTCTCGTGTCAAGGACTCAATTTCCCTAACAGATACCTTTTCCAGGCTTTGGATCGTGCTTATAAAAATCGCTTTAATGACTTTGGTTATCCCTCAAGTTTCGATAAATTGACTTATCAGAGAAATAAACCGTATTACATGCTCCCACTTATGAAAGATGACGGAATACACGGCTCAGGTACACTCTTCAAGTTCTAAATGTCTTATGGTTGCTAGTTGACTAAAATTATATGACAGAATATGATGAAGGCTATTATCTGATTTTCAACGAAGCCAAAGAGATTATGGGTGGATATATAATATACTATCTAGATTATATAGTACAGGGTAGTGCGTGTGACTTTCCATCTGATCTAACATATTTGCCACCGAACTGGTGATTTTTTAGAGAATACATGGTAATGACTTGCAATAATAGTCTATTTAGTATCTTTGATGCCACAATCTGGGATATTGTCCCGATATGAGCCCTTAGTAGAAGTAGTCTCTTGAAACCTAGAGTGAAATTCAGATTCGAAGGGCAAAGATTAGACAAATACCCACCAAATCCTATACGAATCCAGGAATGAAATACTCGTCAAGAGCCGAATTGAGTTAAATTTATCAATGGCGAGGAAGTTGGCCCACAAGGCAATAATTCAAGAATCTCCACCAAATCTTTCTCTCACTTTCAATGAGATCTGCTCCTGCCAAAACTTCATCAGTTTCACAAGTGCAGCCTAATACATTCTTGTTTCAATGAACATAACTCTCATCAAATCAGTCTCTGGCCTCTAACTACCTCAACATACGATCACAAGAATATAAATCCCCGCCAGAAGAGCCAAATCGTGTGCGCCAATATTGAAGGCAGATGTCTGGGATGAGCGTGGGAGAGATCTAGACAGGTGGACAAGTTGATGTAAATGGTTGATAAAGTAGCGAGTAGGTCAAAGTTTCTAATTTGGGCAAGGAGTTTAACAGATTGAAGAGTTTTGTGGGTACCAAGGCTTCGGTTGAGAGAGTGCGGGCGACACTATAAACACCGCCATGGCTGGATGGTGCGATGGTATATCAGCTGGGTTGTTCCCTCAAGTAAGGTCTGCATAGCTTTGACATATATCTCACTCGAGACAGTAGATGGCTTGTTCAAGTCCGGCGAAACAATACCAAATTTTCGTGGCACTTGTTCGCATGTATGACGAAGTCAAGCTTCGATATTCAAAGATTTTAAAAAGTCCTTTTGGTGGGTACTTACGGAGGAGGGCCGACTGCTTGTGTAAGCGAATATACCTCATAGTGGTATTTGCAAATGGGTCCTGAGTATGACTGTCTCCAACATCAAAAGAGTCATCCAACATATATGCATAGCTCTGGTCATATGTCACAGCTAAAAAGCTTTATACGTGTAAAACTTAGAGAGATCTTCGTGTTAATGTCACGTGAATCGTTAAAAGATGAAAGGGAATACAAGAATGGATTGATTAATGTTCTCCGTACTACGAGTCCATCGTAGTACTATAATATCTAACTCTACCCTATTTTATTTATCTTTATTTAACGTCTGGCGGATCACGCGTCAAGCGAGTAACCCTATTAAGTCCCTACTGAGACAAAAGACGCAACTCTACCCTATTGACGCCGCTGATCATCATTACTAGTCTGACATGGCTGCACACAGATCGTGCTTTCGCTTTTGGACTGGATCCAGACTTATGCAAGCATAAGTCTGCTTACAATACGCAATTAAAATCCGACGCAGAAAAAGGCTGTACCTTGTCTATTGTAGCCGTCCTTTTTTTGTTACCAAAAATATCTGATATAATACCTATGATAGAAAGCTATCAGGCTCAGTGATTACTCATAGAATTCAGCCTCCTCATCCACGATACAGTCCACACAAAAAAATGGAAATGGAGACTGCGTGTACGAGAAGATCTGTCACATAAACTGCAACCCGAGCCAAGTGAGGCCTAGACATTGGAGCCCCACGAGATAAAAGTTTTCATCTACATTTCCTTTTTTGTAAAAATGGCAAACTAGATATAATCCACTGCCGTCGTATCTGGAGCTCATTGGGTGATGTCTTCCCGATGGCCAAATAAAGTTAGTAGGCGACAAGAAGGATTTCGACCCTGAAATCATATCTGATCTTGGTTAACTTAACGTTAGTGGTGCTAGGAGGCTGTGCTAAGCGACGAAGACGATACGGATCGCGAGGCTGGTTGGGGATCCTCATTCAAGTGGGGAAAAAGGCGTTGCTCAGTCTTTACTCAGCAGACTCTTCAGTTAGAGCTGGAGGTTCGTAGAAAACACCAATAATGGTTGTTGACTTTTCGTCCCCCACGCACTATTTCTGGTTGTATTTTTTATATCATTTGATTCTATATAGCCATTCATCTATATCACATAATCAGTACCTGATATACCCGTTGTATGTCTCCTTTGACATAAGCAATGGCCATATTCTAGTTGTCATTTATAGATTTCACTGCGGAGTATGTTCGCTTACACAGAATAGTTGACCCTCCGTCGTAAATACTCACCCAAGAGAAGGCGCGAAACCTTTGGTTATGCAAACTTGGCTTGGCCCTTTATGCATACCAATACTGCGAGAAATTTAATGTAGTATTTCTGTATTTGAAGCAGCCATCTCCTGTACCAAGTGACCTTGGTATCCATACAATGTAAACACAAGTGAGGAGACCATCTTGTACGATGTACCACTTCACCATCCAGCCAAAAAAAATTAAACTTTTCTCCACCCCCGCTGATCCAGCCATGTCGCACACAATTCTGAAATCCAAAGAGCAGACTAGAATGAAAATTAGATGAATACCCAACTGAGTTTTTGTTGGTGAGGACCGGCAATGACGGACTCTTTACATTCCAGCGGTGCCGGCGTAATCGCTCAGTGTGCTCTGCATGTCTTCAATCGTTAACTTCTAATTAATTTCGGACCTACCATTCTCACGCGAGTCTCACAACTCGATCTTACCACGAACACTTCACCTCAACTACCGGCCAAAGAGCTGTCCCAACAACAAACAGAAGCTCGCTTCATTGATTACTGGTCATCACTTACTACCGAATTTACGACGCTACGTGTACTCACAAGGAGAAAATTAAGTTGTGAGATACAAAGCTCGATGGTTGGCTTATGAGGGACCATTGCTCTAATTAAGCTCTACATCTTGAGATAGCATAGGTAGCTGGGACGTGAGTCGAGCTAGTGAAGAGGTCGCAAACAGGCATTATGGGACTCACATTTTTCGACGAACTTTCTGACTCTGAGATATTTGTGGGCATTGAGTCTACGCTTCCAGATAGTGCTACTGACCCTCTAAAAACAGGCAACTATGAATGGTGTTGCGGTCCAGCTACTGGTCGTTATCTCCCCAAGTTAGAGTCTGGGTAGCCGGGACGCCTACCTAACTTGAGCATGGGAGAGCCAGCAGGCCATATCTCGCGCGGCAGCTATATACAGGATGACAAAGGCTTGTCAGGGTAGCCAAAGTTTTTCCTCTTTTCACTTTGGTGGATATTAACGATTGAGGGAAGGGTGAAAGTCCCTAGCACCAAGGTCTCGAGTGGTATCAACGAATGCACCCGCTACATGAGTGATCTAAATTTCAAACTGAGATATCTTCGTATTTAGCCGTCGGTGAAGGACCAACCTTTAATGTTTCACCCCTATGAGTACAAGGCTCGAGCGCATCACGAATAAAATCTATCTTTCTTTGAAAATGAGGAACGCTAATCCGATGAATTCCGAGCCAAAATTCGAAATTTCATTCCGTGTCGCATTACATCCACCCTCAGGATCATTTTCGCATCTTCATACTATGCGCCACGTCTTCGCCATGAGTCAGCCTGGGCAGCGTGTTTTGGGTGCCCCTGCGGGCATCTAAAGCGTTGCGGGTGTATGTTTGGGGACTAATTCAGGCTGAACCGAGTCGATGGTAGAGGACACTTTTGGCATATTTCCAGTCTCCCTTCACCGCCATCTGCTCATGTACATCCAACACACTCTAGAGATCGCTCGGCTTTGGTAAAAAGAACAATTAGCGAAAGACACTAATAGGTATGTATTCGGCGATTCTAATATTTTAACCACTGACTGAAGATGTGAAAAAATAATTACATGAGCCTAAAGGACGAGAGTTTTGGCTGAATTCTGCTCATATAATTAGGGCAAAGCCCAATTACTTAACTCTTGTGAATCCTCGATAGATAAAGCTTAAGTAACCCCCGTTTTTTATAGACTGCTGATATCCTTGTGCTGAATGCAGATGTAGTTAGAAGCGCATTGTAGCTGTATTTTGTAACATAGTGTGTAATCTTCAGACTCCGGGACCTGCGTTCAGGAATATTTTCCAATGAACTGCTAGCTTAGTTCTGTTTACCTCATTCCTCGTTTATTCCTCGAGATATGGCAACATTTATTATCTTGTAAACCAGTGGAATCACTCGGTATGGCGCAAGTGAAGATCTCATGTTTGATGCGCACGCTGCTTGTCATCGATTTCAAATGCTCAAAAACTACGGTTTTCTAGATAAGCGTAACAAGATAATTAGAAGCTAATGCGCCTCTAATTAACGACAAGCTTGCAGCTGTAAAGTTCAAATAAACTAGATACCTTTTATCTTTGTCAAAGTATCGTTATTTTTCGACAAGCTACGACTCAACGAGCCCTAATACTATCTAATCGTTTTGCTTCCAGACAATTATCTATATATTGAGCCTTGGTATGCACTGACGCGAGCTACAAGAAGCCAGCCTTCGACAGAATATGCCAGTAGATTAGCTCTTTTACCTGCCGCACAGCTCGTGCACAGAGACCTGTATCTATGCAAACGTTAGGAACTCTATGTCAGATTATAGAGTTTCAGAAGATAGAGTTCAAGCAATCTCAGCTTCATGGTCCACTTGCTGCATGGAGGGATTTGTAGCCTCAGATAGACCCGAGCACGGTCGTTGATTGATTCAAGGGTAGGCTTTTCGAGCATGTTAAGGCAAGTTTAGGCTTCATACAACAAAGGAAGAGATAAATACTGTGAGGAAAAAGCCATGAACTGGCCCAGGTTCTAGTTCTCCACACATTGCATTCGAATCACGAGGTAACCCAACCGGAGTATTCCATGTAGCCTGGAGCGCAGTTACCAGTCCTCTAACACAGATGACTCTAAGTAAAACTTAAGTATATAAGTCAATAGTATGACCTAGTTTTTCCGCTCCATTTAATTCTC
This sequence comes from Blumeria graminis f. sp. triticale, assembly GCA_905067625.1. Taxonomy (NCBI): domain Eukaryota; kingdom Fungi; phylum Ascomycota; class Leotiomycetes; order Helotiales; family Erysiphaceae; genus Blumeria; species Blumeria graminis. Next base: position 10,237,591 of record LR898472.1, on the reverse strand, counting down.
TCCCTAAATTTTTGTACATTAAAATGCCTCTTTGTTGGCTGAACTCGCGCAGATTTATGCTTTGCTAAAGCTGTGGGCAATGCGTTGGGTCTAATTAAATTTTGTTGCTATGTGGCTCGCCGACAATTGCAGCTACGAACAGGTATAATAACAAATAGGCATCCAGTGCACTACGGCTTTCAAATTTATTTGGAATGTAGCGACTGTAGTTTTGGTTGTAAAGTGAAAATTTTGAGGTTGTATTTACTTTTAGTACGCAGGTACTGGTGTTTTTAATGGTAGGATTAATCTAAATTTGATTGCCTGTAGCTGGGGGTCACATTAATTCAAAGTCTTTGGAAAATCTTCAGGAAATCGAGGTTGAGATAACCATTTTGCTCGGGCTGTTGAGAGACAATTATCGGTGGTAGATTTTGGAAATGTCCACTGATTCATAATCAGCCTGCTCACGCGCTAGGATAGGGGTGATGATGGTTGGGAAAGGAATTCCAAAGGTCGTGGCGAAGATCTAAGGGTCGCCCCAAACATCCTCTAATGGCTCTGGTGTTGGATAATTAGGCAAGGAAAGGGAGCGATCGCTGAACTAGCATATTTCCACATGTGCTGGGCAAGTAGAGGAATAATATTAATGATGATCACAGCGATAATGAGGGTTTGAGAGTATTGCGCTGGACCTTTGTCTAACTAAACTGGCCCGACTCCTTCATGGTCTCGACCCATTGACCGTCCACTGACTCGATCTGGTGGGGCAAGGAGAAAGGTCAAAGAGCGTGAGCAACTGACGTATGAAACCAACTCTCCTCGTCGCGCAGACACAACGTTCTTGCAGGTCCGGCGTAGCTTCGAACTGATTAGGAACGAAGGGGGTAACGCTAGCATGATCCAGGCAGGAGTTTTGTTTGTTCCCCACAGCTCTCGAGACCCTCGTTTCTAGGGTCAGTGGCCATTTTCAGCTTGTTTCTCTATCGACAGCGGAGTGCAGAAAGCGTTGCGTTAGAACAGTCTGTATGCGATCATCCAGTTTGACTATTCGAACCCGAAGATGCTTGGTTACAGCGGTATCAGGCAGTCGACGAGTGCTCGACACATGCTGAACCCTAGCCAGCAACAATTGGACAATAGGGCTGTATCGACCGTATATCATGAATGGCACGGGGCCAGAAAATTATAAGGTCTTGTTGGTATCGAGATTGATGCTATTTGCGGAGAAGGGGCCAGTTGGGTAGGTAGTGGAGCGACACGATATGGAGCTTGCAGAGCTGGCAGTAGAGAACAGGAGTTGGACGTGGAGTAGCTCCCACAGGCCCTTCCGCCCGAGATCTTCACAAGGAGTCAGTCCGTAAGCCACCTACACGCAGTTGTCATCACTCGAATGCACAAGCCGCGATATCGTGGATTGTCAGCAGCAATTAAATCATCTCCAGTATCTGCACCCACCCGCTAACTTCTCACACGCCTTCGTCAATGCCATCAACAGGATGTGAAAGGGAAATAATAGGAATGGCTGAGGTGCCCGTAGCCGTCGCTAAAGTCTTAGCCGGAGTGGTAGAATCGTGATCCAACAAACACCCTGTCCTAGCTCTAAAGGCCGACTGTAATCCACCACGGCCTCCTCCATGCCATTCTATCCCTCGCCCATTTCAAGCTTAGTTGATTCTCAACTGTCTTCCTCGCATCATGAACCTATCCCCGTCTCCCTAACCTCACCCTACAGCTGGAACCTGGTCTGCCCTTGGCCTGACCTGCCAAACCCTTGGCTAGACAGGTTGCCCTGGCTCAACCGACATTCCGTCCGCTCCTAGGTTTCACATTTGATTTAAATGGTTCGTGTATACGTCGTGTACGGAGGTTGTAGGTACAGCTTCACTCCTTTCCTTGTCAGTTGAATCCATGGACGCCAAACCCCAACTTACTCGGTCAAGCATCAGCGAATGGATGACCGAACTTAGGTTTGACGACAGTTGATCACATCGACCACGCCACGGCGCCGCCCGTTGAACCCTCTCCCCACTCCCCGCACCCCCCCTCCCCTCACAACACATCATAACCACTTCAACGAGAACTTCAATAGCTGGTTCCAGCGAAGTCTGCAAAGATAGAACATCGAACAACACACCCTACAACTGTCAGCCGTCAAGTGTTGGTGAGCCTGAGCTAGTTCTATTTGAAAACAAATACATCACAAGCCCGCTAGCTTCTTCCTGCTACTTGCTACCTGCTTCAAGAGCCGTTTTTAATTTGTTTCCTACAAAAATTCAACTGCTCAAAAAGCGTATAGTATCCCCAGCTTTTTTCGATAGACGGATAGCTGCTTATCCAAAGCATTCATAATCATTTAAAAAATAGGTAAGTAGACATATTTCAACTACGAAAAACTCCCCCTTATCCTCACAATGCTAACTTAAAAAGAAGAATAAAACTCATTTTATACTTAATTATCCTGCAAATTTGTATACCGATAAAGTGAATCCTTCATCTCGAGCCACCTAATTAAAACGATCCACCGAGCTTTCAAATATCAATGGCAACAAGTCGATCGCCCGTCATAATGCCCAGACCTGTGAGTAATTAGATACTTGTACTGTCACCTCCATAAAAACTAACAAATAGAAGGGGCGTCATTCTTTATTCCAAGAATATAGTGGTGGAGGTAGTGCAGCTTCTAGCCGCTCCAATAGCGATTCATCGATATCTTCTACGCTCAGTCCAACTCGTAGTAAGTCTAGTACATGGCAGTCTCCAGGTGGTATTTGGGGCGTGAATACAATCGGAAGTGGCATCACAAATACGGCTCGTGACATTTCAAGGTCCTGCAGTAAGTTCATGAATGACATCTCGGCTTTAACCACCAAGTCTAATTTTTTTCTCAGCGAAAGATAGTCAGGAATTTTCTGATGCACCCAGTGGATCTGGTGCATTAGCTGCATCATCAGAGGCTGATCCTTGGGTCAGCCATACCTGGAATCACACAAACTCTGCCTCTACATCAATGCAGTCTAATTCTGAAAATACAACATCTACACCTCCGGCTCGTCACTCTATGCCAAACGTGAATCAACATCAATTACGAGAAGCCTCAAATGGTTACCAACAACATTCTCGAACTATGTTCAGCCATGAGGCAAGCTTACCAAGATCACAACCAAAGAGCAACCTTGATCCATCTTCAGGTCCATTCAATTTTGCTCAATCATCTCTAGCCACGTACGATGAGAAGGAAAATGTTGGCTCTCATATCTCAAACACATATGCGAGCGACGTCGGCTTATCCAAGTATCTTCCTATGGCGAACCTTTCAAGAGATATTTCTAGATCTTTATCAAATGCGATTGATACGATTGGAGCTTCTGATGGCTGTCAGTTTGGAGATGGAAATACGCAAATGGGGTTGATGGGAAGTCATACCCGTAACAGCTCCATTCACTCCCAGCCTATGTCTCTCTCACCACATTCTCGTTCAATAGGAAGCCAAATTCAAAATCTTCGTTTCGACCTATTGTCATCGGATGCTGAGCTTGGTGAAAAAATGGCAGGCTTCGGAATTCCGCGTGATGTAGATCAGGCAATGTCGATGTACCCGAATCATCGTCTAGCACCTCACTATACTTCAAAACCCCCTCAAACTAATCCACACATGTCTCCACAAACCTTACCATTTGTAAATAGTTCAGCAATGTGGAACGAGGGAATTAACGCGGCGAATATGCGTGAATCATATCAAAGTCAACTACATAATGACTCGAGGAATATGAACAAAATGGCCTCGACTTCACATCCCCATAATCGGCAGAATATGAGCTGTAACAAAAGCAGGCGAGCATCCGAACAATTCCTTGGCTCGGGCCCAGTTGGAATGCAATCAGGTCAGGCTTTAGGTCATGCAGGGAGAAGAATATCCTGCGCTCCTTTCAATCATGCTCAAAACTACGTTAATGCACCAAACTTCAATACCCAATTTCCGACCCCAATCTATGATTTGCCTCCTACCTCACACAAGTCGGGTCTGATGGGTCTTCCTTACGACTATCCAATGCTTGTTCAGTCGTACCATGCGTCGCAGCCTATATTTATGCATCCATCCAAGGGTCATGACACCGGTTTTGGAATTCGCAGCACAGTGCTTGAAGATTTCCGCGCAAACCTTAAGTCAAACAAGAAATTCGAACTGAAAGTAAGCTCATCCTCTTTGTTTTTTCTAAGGCCTTTGCCTAATATTTCAGGATATCTACAATCACATAATTGAATTTAGCGGCGATCAACATGGGTCTCGTTTCATTCAGACAAAGCTTGAAACTGCTAGCAGTGATGAGAAAGAACGAGTATTCCTTGAATTGAAACCAAACGTTCTACAATTGACGACTGATGTGTTTGGGAATTATGTCATTCAAAAGCTCTTCGAACATGGAAACCAGGCCCAAAAACGCGTGCTCGCGGAGCAGTTGAAAAACCATGTCGTAGAGCTATCCTTACAAATGTATGGGTGTCGGGTAGTACAAAAAGTCGGTATTTCTAAAATCTTTTATATAGCTCGCTAATAAGTGTAGGCGCTTGAGTATGTGCTCGCAGATCAACAGGCCAGTCTCGTAAAAGAGCTTCAGATGGACATCCTAAAATGTGTGCAGGATCAGAATGGAAATCATGTTGTGCAGAAAGCTATAGAGCGTGTTCCTAATCAGCATGTTCAGTTTATCCTTGACGCTTTTCGTGGTCAAGTTGAGACGCTCGCCACTCATCCTTATGGTTGTCGAGTCATCCAACGCATCCTAGCTTTCTGCAAGCCTGAAGACCAATCTGAGATTCTCAAAGAGCTACATGAATGCTCACAGAAGCTCATCATGGATCAATATGGAAATTATGTCATACAACACGTGATTCAACATGGAAGGCTTGAGGATCGTGATAAAATTATAAACCTAGTACTTCGACAACTCCTGAACCTCTCAAATCACAAGTTTGCGTCAAATGTCGTTGAAAAAAGCATAATTCATGGAACTGAAAAGCAGAGGCGTGCCATGGTTTCTCATCTGACCGCTATTGGATGTGATGGAACTAGTCCGCTACAGCTTATAATGAAAGATCAATTTGGAAACTATGTGATTCGTAAGTCATCCTAGCCATACTGATCACCTGGCTTACCACTCGACAACAGAAAAACTTCTTGCTCAGCTCCAGGGTGTAGAGAAAGTAGCATTTCTTAATGATATGAAACCCCAGCTCCTTCAGTTGAAAAAACATAATTACGGCAAACAAATTGCTGTAATTGAGAAATTGCTTTTTACAGAAATTGAGGACTCATCGCTACCCAAAACTTGTAGCCCAATGAAATCTCAGAGATTCACAATGGAAATTGACTCAAGGGTAGCTACACCAATGCTTACAAATGCTCAGAATAGTCCTCAGAGCAACGGTAGATCTAGCGCCAATATCAGCATTATTGACGACTCGATTAAGGATTGCGAGGATATCTTCATGAAATTTAATCTCTGTCCTGACTTAGTCGTTGATAGTCACTAGACTTTAACTTCGGAGGTCCCCTTCTTTTGGCTGAATCAAATTCAGTTGTCTTTCCAAAAAATCGAAATATAATGGCTTTATGATCTCCTACGACAATTCCTTAGATGATTACGGAGTCTAATTTCTGACCCTTGTGCAAATTTTGTATTTATATACTTAGAGATGAAGGATATTGGTGCATGTATACACAGAATTTTTGGCGAGGATGTGTTTTAATTTGATTTTGGTGTGGGTAGAATTATTTGATTCTCTAAATATGGGAACAATCAACATAATACATCTAAAAGCTGTAAGTAATGAAGTCGAACAGCTCTAATAAATTCCTAGAATAGCATGACTAGCTGTAAATTAGACACGACTGGGATATTTTTATATGCTTTAAGCAGAGAGCGACGGTGACGGATAAAGACAATCTGAGAAAAAATTCGACAGGTTTGCTACCGGTACAGACAACCCAAGGGGCTCGCTATTTGTAAATTATCTCAGTTCTGATACGTAATGGCATAGAATCAGTTAAATTGGGACCATGATAGGATTTGCATGCACACATTTAGTTCTATTTTTGGTCCTATGTGGCTGCAAATATAAATCTCTAGATGTAAATAGCTACTTGAAACAATACCAAGCTCACCGGGAATGAATCCCATCTTTACGCTGGGTTGGCAAGATTCAACTTCAGGTAGACAGCATACTATCGGGCCTTTTTTAACATGTTTCCCCCAATTCCACCCCTCCAAATGAGTTAAGTTTAATTTTATTTTGTAATTTATCTAGTCAGGCAGAGGCCCTGCATCTAAATTAATGTGATACGGGTAGTTAGTCCCGAAAGACTCAATAGTTCTAAAATGACTAATTTGTTGCGAGCTAGGAATGAAGTAACTATGGTAATTTTACTCTTATGATGCTAATTTGTCCAAATACTCTACTCAAGAGGATAATTCCACCGAAAGCTTATCAGGTTTATAAGATGATGCAGAGGATGAACATAATTTCGTCGGTTCTGAGATTTAAAATTTTGACTAGAATTTTCAGATTGAAGGGCATTGTACGCGTAAAGCCTTCGATTGCGAGAGTGAAACTGACTATAAAAACAAACAAACGATAGTCGTTGTCGTGAACCACCTCCTGTTGGTGTTCTCTAGTATAGTTTGACTAGCTGGGGTATTAATCCACTTAGAAATGAGAAGGCCAAGATCATGCTTTGTGCGGAGACAAATCAATAGGTGATGGAGGAATGTCTGGATAACTGGATTTTGAGACGTTTCCCTGAGTGGGTATTCACGGATGAGCGTTGACTTGGGGTGATGTAAAAACAGCCGCAAATTCATAATAGTTCTTATTAAAGAAATAATGACCCCTCAGTCATTGAGGTTGTAAAGCGCATTGGTTCGAGTTACCACCGAAGAGAAACTATGTACAGAATTTGTAGTCACGTGTGTATCAATAACCTGGCCAACCTGATATCCCCAATTATTCTAAATTCTAACATTTCTAGCAATTGAAATCTGAGGTATGAGTGCCCTATTATCAGAATGGGTCTTTCATTATTTAGGCTAGCCTTGATGTAGTGTCGCAGCTAAAGAGTTGCGTACGCAATTAAAACCCCATGCAATAAAAGAAATAATAATAACCAATACTCTTGGAAAGCGGCAAATATATTTACTGATGAACAAACAGGCAGCATCAAAATGAATTTCAAAGATATACCCTTAAACATCCACCAAAACCTAACCAGGGCCCAAAGCAGTGTCGCCATTCAGCTAAGGAGCGAGCATATCGGATTCAATTCTTACCTGAGCAGAAGAAAAGTACCTGGATTAGAAAAGCCAAACTGTCAATGTGAATATCCGTCGCAAAACGTCAAGCATATGGTGTTGGCGTATCCGCAGTGGGCAATTGGAAGCGTCGACTTTCTCCGACAAGCTAAAGACAGGTAATTTGAAGCAATGATGAACAGCCCAGAAGAGTGCAGGCGACACTGTAAAATCTGCCATGCTTGGATGGTGCGGTGGTACATCGTTTTGGCCGGTCTGCCAAGTAGAGTCTGGATAGCTTGGAGACATATCCCACTCGAGACAGTAGATCGCTGTTTCAAACCCGGCAAAACACAACCACATTTCTCGCGGCGCTGGTATGCATGGATGACGAAGGCATTCTTGGATAACCAAAGGTTTCGAAATTCCCTTTGGTGGGTACTTACGGAGGAGAGTTGACTGTTTGTGTAAGCGAAAATACCTCATAGTGGTATTTGCGAATGAAATCCAGAGTATGAGTGTCTCTAATGTCAAAAGCGTCTTCCCACATGTATACATAGCACCGGTCATGTGTCATAGCTTGATAGCAGAATACACATTAAATGATTTAAAAAAAAAATGGGGTAGTAATGTCGGATAATGTAAATAGATCTGGAAGGGGAGAGGACGGAATCCACACGGGCTGAACAGTATACACTGCAATTCCTGAAGGTAAACATAATAAATTGATAGGAACATAAAAAGACAGGATCAGGGGGTTTTCACTAAATTGGTTTCCTCCTTTGTAAATAATGCAGATAGTCACCTGCATGGACCCGTAGGGTGTCTGATCGGGTCAATTGATATCAATTTCGATAACCATTACTCAATCCTCAACAATGATCTCGAACATATGTAACGTTGGTGCTGCACAACCGCGCTAGGCATGCTTCAGGCATCAACATTTTCTCGGCAATTAGTCTAAGGAATAACTGAATGCAAGGCACTGTGCTACACATTTAGTGCCGGCCATTCTCCTCTACGAAGAAACAAGACATTCATAGCTACAATCTGAAATAAAGTTCCCCCATTGTCTGACCTCATTGATTGTATAGACTATATGCGTTATTATTCCTCCCGAACTACTTCATCCACATACAATATATAAGCGCTTTCTCTGGAAATGAAATCAATGGTTTACATGAGCCAAACTTCAAGCTCAGATCTAAGAAAATTTCCTAGCTGGCACAGACGAGTTCTTCACCTTCCAGTGGTGCCAGTATGATCACTAAGCATGCTCTGCATGTTTGGGATATCCAAGAACAATCGCATCTTAATCGAAGTCGAAAGCATAACTTAAATCTTAAGACGCTACGTACACCCACAAGCAGGAAATTAAGTTGTAAGAAACAAAGCTCGGATCTTCGTTTATGGTAGGCTATTGTTCTAATGGGTATACCAATTGAGGAAGGACAGCCAGCTGGGATGTAGGACGAGCGTGTGAAAATATCACAAGTGAGAATGATGAAACTGACATTTTCAATATGTTTTCAACTTTGGGTCCCTCGTGGGCGTCGAGGCTAATATATCGGCTAATTAGCCAGGACTTCTATTATCGATGAATCTATGTCACACCTCAGTACCCTGGACGGCACAAAAGAAGTTGGGCTAAGCTAACAAACAGCAATCATGCTTTGTCAAGACTCTACTAGCATTTCAGCAGAACCTTCGGGAAAGAGCTGAAAGGAGGCCAGAAAGGCAGAGTGTGAATGTCTCCAAGTATCTACACGTTTGCAGCGCCTAGCAGGTTGGACTCTTCCAACTTTTCAGAAGAATATTAACGTCTTCGATTCCAGTCCTGATATCAGCATTAGGATAGCCCGAACCAAAATTTTTGAGACTTTTCCTTGCAACTGGACAGCCGCAAGTGGAAATTGTTTCGTTGGCTTGAGATGGGAGATAACAATGGTATAACAGCTCCAATGATTGCGTAATAGAGTGAAGGGGTATGGGTCATTACCAATGGAAAGAGGCCATAAGTGAGGCATAGATACTCCTGGCCTGTAGGCAGAAAGTTCCTACATGTCCTTATGCAGTCATAGCCTCGTGAAGACAAAAATATATAAACATCGGGATAGGGTGTAGAAAATATTTGATTCAAGTGCACTGAACTATCTTCATTTTTTCCTCTCTTAATCTATGGATATACAGAAAATGAAGCTACTTGTACCTGTACGCTAAATTCAATTATGTCTCAGTGTCACGGTTTCATTACAAAATGCATGAGCAATGTTGTAGGTACAATATTTTAATTATAATTCTCTGAAGAGAGAATTTCTGTACTTAATGACTACCTATATATACAGACTGAAATACCCCTCCTCAATAAGGTTCTCTCTATGACTTGTCAACTCAGACTCTCCGACAATCGCCTGTAGATCCTTGATACTTCTGTAACCCTCATGAACTCTCAGTAGGTTTCAACAAGGCTCAATGTGAATCATCTAGGTTCCCTGTCATCTACGATCTTCCCAGGAATCTCCCTTCGTATAATTGCCTGCGCCAGACAGCGTAGGCTACAGGAACCCTTAGGCTTGACAGCCGTCACACTCAGGTTGTATACCATTCCTCATACCTCTTCACAGCTTACTTTTAAAAATACTCCTCCTCACTAGTCTTCATTTGATTATTCTCTTAGAGTAGCTTCTTGGAATTCTTTGTCTTCTCTATTCAAACAGCGAAACAAGAGTCATTTGCCAATGTATGGTGGCCGGGTGAAATCAAATCACCAGATATGAGGCTCCCCTTGTGGCGACATGACGACTAAGCCCAGAGAAGCGGATACACTTCAAGAGATATCGCTTAATCTAGCAAGCCAAGTACTGCAGACTTGTTTGTATCTAAGAGGAGAATTCTTTGCATTCATGGTCTCTGTTGTGAATATCATGAACATGACTTGAAGATATCTATTTGCGACAAATACAAGGTCTATAACAGATACCTTGACAAGGACGGAAAATCACCATGCATGAACAGTTTGAGGTAGAGTCATCTATGCTTGAGTGAAGCAGCCGTTCAGGAAATTGGCGTCAAAGAGCATAAAGAGTACTCAGTACTGTATCATAGTTATTGTTACAGTTTGACCGTTGTTTGAGCTTAGGAGTAGACCTAAGCTTAATATTGAGAATTCTTACAATAAGACTGTATAGGGAGGAGATGGAGATTAACGAAACAGCACTACTAATTAGGAGTCTGAACGTTATTATAATTTAGTGACACCTGGAAATACGTGGCTGGGTATGAAGCATTGTGCCTAAGGACAAGTCACTAGTCTGTAGATTTACGAGGATGACCAACTGTTATAAATACCTGTTAAAAGTAGCCAGAGTTCTCTTTTCACCTCATAGTTTTATAAATTGATTTATTCATCACCAACTCGGTTTCTGTCACAGTTATGAGCCCAGGCTCTCATGATATGTAGGCAATGGGAGAGGTAACTGAGTCAAAGAGTCTCAATTGACAACTGAAAAGTACTGGCATGGTTATGTGGAGCAGAAGCTTGTATAAAAGACGTGTATATGATGACACAGTATTGTTGAGGCGTTAAACATTGAGGTTTTGCCATAGTCGGCTTATATATAGAGTCTTCACAGAAAGAGGCATGAGGGAGATGAAGACTTTGCAAGTCTATTTTTTCTGGGGAGTTTTGTGAGGGGCAACTAGAAGAGAAATTTTGGTAGTTTTTGCCAGGAAACCAACAAACCATCCTACTTCTGCGCGTGGATCAAATTTGACACCTGTTTCTTGCTTTTTGAGTGTTTGATAAGCTTTACAGCCAAAGCGAGGGAGACAAGTGAAGTTCAAGTATTTGCAATGGGCAACTCGGAACTTTTGATGAAATTGTTGTCTAGGCACTCTTCTAGTGGTCAGGCTTTAGGGTGGTTGGGGAGAAAAATTGCGTGACTTACAGCCTAGTACTGAGACAAAACCAAGCTAGTTGTAGTGTAATTTTAGAAATATTTGTAAAACTTAGAGAGGTCTTTGTGTGAATGTCACGTGAATTGTCAAAAGATGAAAACAAACACATGAATGAATTGATTTATTGTCTCCTTGCTACGAGTCCATTGTAGCACTATAATATCTAGTTCTACCCTATTGACGCCCCTGATCATCATTACTAGTCTGACATGGCTGCATGCAGATCGTGCTTTCGCTTTTGGACTCGATCCAGACTTATGCAAGCATAAGTCTGCTTACAATATTAAACTATATGAAGAGAGAAGTAACATAACTACGAGTAATGGCTTTTTGTACATCCTTCCAGCTCGTCCAGTACATACTCCGTTGGTGAGCATGACATGTTCCTCCACTACTCCCTGTTGTTATCCTACTTTTCCATCAAGCTTGACTCTCTCACTTGGCAATTGTACTTTGCCGTCTCACATTCCTTCCCAACTCTATTGTAGGGTGGCAAAGTGAAACTTAGTTGCTTGATACAAGACAAAATAGAACACTTTCCCTACCGCACCTCCAAACTCCGCATAGGTCTCCACCTAAGCTAAACCACAATCAAACTGTAACAAGTACCAAAAAATTACTGGCATTCCAGCATCAATTAGTAGACATTGTGCCCGTGTAATGACGACCTTATTTACTGCCTCGGCTGAGCCATTTTGTTCTGGAGTATATGGAGCTGAGATATCTTGTCAAATACCTTAGAGGCGAGCCATCTCTTGCCATTGTGAGTTTTGTTAAATCTCAATATCTCCGTCAGAGAAGCAGACACAAAGTGTTTTACCTAACTGATTGCTCATGGTATTAACCCAATCAATTAGTTTGGTGAGAATTTCATCTTTCTTCACAATACTAAAACACCATCTTATGCAAGTTGTTGCATCTTTAAAAATGACAATGAATTGCTGACCAAAGATGTTGGGTTCTACTGAACCAACAATATCAAAAACAAACTTCGTTAAGAGGCGCAAATAGAATGGGCCTTGAAGTCAGCGTGATAGTGTCCTGAGCTTTACTGAGATGACACCCTTCGCAATGAGATAGCCAACTGGTTTCAAGTCCTCCCAAACCTTGGGCAAAAGTCTTTGTTTTGGATAAAATTAATGGTCCAACATGACCAAGCCACTAATGCCATCTATCAGCAGTGGTGGATTTCTGAAGTTTGGCCACAGCGGGTTTTATTAGACCTGGCGCTGATAAATGAAGAGGCTCCTCTAAATTATTTGTCTTATCAAGTGCTTTCATGATTCAAACATTGTTGATGGAGACTAGTTGAGTTACTGGAACTCGATGACTGTTTACCAATTGGACAAGTAGACTAGCTTCGCGATCTTCTAAGATATTGGCTCGACAGTAGACTGAGATTAGATTTATTGATGTAACGGCTACAAAGCCGATATTACCTGTAGCCAGTACTGGCAAGTACTGGCGTACAACCACCGGAGAGCGGGCAGGCGCAAAAGCCACGTAAAAGATACTAGAATCTCCTAAGAAGGGACTAAAAAAGTCTCCATGTGAGTAAGACTGATACTGAACCTTGGAGAAGCTGCTAGAAATGATACCCTTAGAGTAGCAGCTGGAATCATCTAGGAATGAGCTGACCATGGAGGGAAGAACTTAGAATGTAATAAATCTGTATATATACCTGGATTAGTATGTAGAACTTAGGTCTTCATAGTTGAATTATAAAATACCATCATCCATGTAAATGCTCCTCGCTTTCTATAGTTGATCTGTGACAATTGAAGACTGCGGAGAGTATAGAGCATCTGCAGGTTTGAGATTGAGATTGTCGACTTTTACCTGTGCTGTGCCTCTATGACTGAGAGTTGATATTCTGACAGTTTGATCAAACCGGAAGGGTTTGCTAAGCTTAGCTAAACTAATAAACGCCGAACAATTGTTTATGAAGTAGTTAGAGGCGCCAGAATCCCAGATCAACGTATTTTTTGTGAAGATGTGGCAAGAACTGCTAGCTATCAAGTCCAAACTTTTAGAGATAGCCGTCACAGCTATTAATGGCTTGTCACTGTCAGAATTTTCATTTAAATTTGCAGTATTAGCACGACCTTTGCGGTTGTTGTGAATATTGTAAGCATGACTTGTAAATGTCTATTTACAACAGATACCTTGGCAAAGGCAGTAAACCAAAACGCATGACGAGTTTGAGGCAGAGTCATATATACTTGGGTGAAGCATCCGAGTCAGGAAGTTGCAGCCAAGGAGTATCATATATACTTAGGATTGTGTCATAGTTGTGAACCTAGAGTCTAGTGTAACGTAGGCAACGGGAGATGTAACTGATTCAATGGATCTCAGTTTACGATCAAGTAGTACTGGCATAGTCATGTGGGATAAAGACTAGCACAAGAAACTTATATATGATATAGCAATATCTTCATGTTCAGATAGAAGTAACCAAGCAAGCAATCAATTGAATATTATGAGGATCATTATTCATATCATTCTAGTATCATAAATTACACAATAATATTCCAATGGCGGTTTATATCCTTGGTACTCCTAGCTCTACTGTCACGTAGTTCAGGGTGGTGGACTCGAAAATTTGTATTCATGTATTTTGGTTTGGGATGGATTTGACAAAGTTCATTTTGACCTTTGTTGTTGTAACAGTTGTTAAGCCTAAGGGTTCCTGTAGCCACTGGTTAGCGCAGGCAATGAAAGCAAGGGAATCTTCAGGGAGGATCTCGGAATACAGGGAGATTAGAAAATTCTCAATGAACCTTTTGAACCACACTGAAGATTCATGAGGACGACAGTTATAACAAGGTTCTTCTAGAATTAATTACAATAAATGGTAGTGTCAGGGCATCATGTAGACAGCAGGGCAGAGACATGGGTCAAAGAGGTGGTATCCAGGCTGAAGGTTGTCATCCCACACTATGCATGAGAAAGGTGCAAAACCACTCAGCCAAAAGGCCAGACCAGAATCATAGAACACTAGGTGGTGGTTATCTCCACATATATAGATTATGCAGAAGGCAACCCTAACAGGTAGCATTTGTAGTAATCTTGGTATCTATTAATTTCTTGTAACAAGTTCTATATGAAATTGCTGCTGAAGGCTTGTGTGTGTTGGCAACCATTGTGTAGAGTTGGAGTGCTGTGTGTGACAGCTAATTCCTGTAGCCTATGTTGGCTAACATAGGATTGGTCCAATTTAGTGTGCACATGTTATGTGTAACGGCTAAGAAGCCGGTATTTTCCTGTAGCCAGTAATGGCAAGTACTGGCGTATAACCACCAGGGGGTGGGCCGGCGCAATAGCCTTGCAGAACATACCAGAACCACTGTCGAAGGTACTAGATAAGATTCGACATGAACAAGACTGTAACTGAGACTTGGAGAAGCTACTAGAAACCATATTCTCAGAGTTGCAACTGGAATTATCTAGAAATGAACTGACCTTAGATGGAAGGGCTTGGAGTGTAGTAATCTGTATAAATACCTGGCTAAGTATCTGTAGCTTAGTTCTACATAGTTGAATTGTTAATATACCATCATCCATACAAATGCTCCCTGCTTTCTATAGTTGATCTGTGACATTATGAATTTGTTAGATTTAATCTGGATGTGGTGGTGCAGGGGTTACTTTCTTCATTCAGTTAGGTCTGAGGCAACGGGATTTAGATTTGTTTAGGCTGAAAATTTGCATTAGCTTTTTAGTTCTAACAATTTTGTTTCTTTTTTGTTAATTGTATATATATTATTCATTTTTCCTCATTTGGCGCCTTGAGGCCCATGCAGGTTTTATCGGAAGATATGTACTTTAAGTAGGATGACTCAATTTGACGTTTAGAACACTCACACTCAGATTTCATTTGCAGATACTACTCGAGATTAACCCTTACGGCGTATAACCTCTTCCGTGCATACACAACACAAGGAAAAGCGTGAATTGGGGTGTGGGTATTTACTTGGGAGAACGGCCCGGATGGTGTACCACTGCACCATCCGACCCTATGGCAGTTTATTGATGAAGGGGGTTTTTTTTTTTTTTTTTAATTATATTAAAGTCCTAAGCTAAAGCTCTAGGTCCACTACAGGTACAAGACTGGTGGAGCCGGCGGGGATCACTGCTTACAGGCCCAACTCGTTCCAACCGCTGGACTTGCTACAGAAATAGTAGGAAGTAAATTACGACGCGGACACCACCTACTCCAACTCCTAGATCAAAAATCAATCCTTTTCCCTAAATCCAAATAGCTACAATCTTTCCTCAGAGAAACGACACTTCTCGCCTCGTTCCCTTTCTTGTCATGTGTTGTGGCAATGACTAGTTAGTCTGATCCCCGCTGAGAGCAGTGGATGAGTGAGCAGGTCGTCTATCAAAACAGCCGGTTTCCTGCGCAAATATTTTGAAGCTTTCGTGGCACTTGGGCCCGAGAAGCTTTTTGACAAAGTCAGCGTGGGACATTGACTTTCTAAGCCTACGCGTGTGTTGTGCGTGGCGGCTACAGTGGATGAAGTGGGTTGGAGTAGTTTCCTTCCCGCAAGAGCACTCCATAGGAGCGTGTAGGTTATTAAAACGGCGATTGTATGCCGCAAAATTGCCGTGACCCGTTCGGGCTGCAATTAATTCTCGGAGCAGGTGCCTAGAGAGAGCTAGTTCGGGTGGTTTGCGTCGCCGAACCTGTAGGTTGAGTTGGCGGTATTTAGGCGGACAAGCCTCTATCCACCAGTCTTCCAGCAATTTTTGCCGCCGGTGATTCATGAGACCACGAAGATATGCCAGAGTACATGATCCTGGTGGTGTCTCCTGGCTAGGTAACTCTCGGAGTGCGGCACGGGCAATGGTGTCTGCCTCTTCGTTCCCTTGTATCCCTGCGTGCCCTGGCACCCATTTCACTAATATTTTTGCCTTATTGGATGACGCACGGAATTTGCGTACATCTTCAAGGCTAGTTGAGGATGAGCCCGTCGTTAGTGCGCTTACAGCTTGCTGGCTGTCTAGAAACACGTGGATTTGCTGCAACCCTCCTACTTTCCTAGACTTTCCGTTATCCAAGAACTCCAGTGCGGCTTCTAGAGCCTTCCTTGCTCCTATTATCTCTGCATCCAGCACCTCTCCCCCGTGCTTGATGCCACTTCCTTTGCCTATGTCTTTCCCATCCTTTTTCAGAACGAAACCCCAGGCAGAGCGTCCGTGTCCTTCCGATGAACCATCTGAGTATGCGCAGATGTCCGTTCCTGTCACGTTATTGATCCATCCAACGCAGTCGTTGCCTTCCGTCAGCCTTGAGCCTAACTTTTTAGGGTAGACTACCGGCGCCAGGGCCTCGGGAGCCTCTGCTTCCGGGAGCTCTCGATAAGCACGCTGTAACCGTGACATTTGGATCTCTGGTGTGGCAGAGAGTTTGGCGGTCTTTTTGTACTTTCGAGTGCCGACATTCGGGCACACGGAAGCGCGGATCCTCAACGGGTGTCTATCATCAAGGGTCTTAAGCCTTGCCGAAAGTCGGAGTCGGTTTCCCTCAAGTATGACCTTTGCCGGCGGGATTCCTCCTTCTCTGTGAACGGCTACGTTTGGCGTTGTCCTCATCACTGGCAGTGCAGCCCGCAATCCCACCAGGTTAGCTTTGTCAATCATGCTGCAGAGGTTTGAGGTAGATGACGTGACCATTCCTCGTGTGGTTGGGCGTTTGGATCCTGGCCACCAGACATCAGATCCAAAGGTTGCTAGTGAGACAACGCACATGTCTACTGCCTTAGATAACGGCCCGGGGGCTGCTCCCCGAGAGGTAGAGTTGAAGCGGCGCATATGCTGTGCAGCTTTCATCGCTTTGCCGCACCAGGTGGTTACGTGGTGTTTGAAATTGAGTCGCGGATCCAAATGTACGCCAAGCCAGCGAATGTGATCAGCGGGCTCGATGAGATTTCCATTTACGTGAACCCCAACTGCTTCTTCTCGGCGTCGTCCTGGGAATTGGATGACTTCAGACTTTTCCGTTTCGAAGGCAACAGCATTTTTCCCTGCCCACTCGAGAAGATGGTCTACCTCTCTTTGTGCAGCGCCGGCAGATTCAGCAACTGTGCGTCCAAACCCCAGAATTCCAATATCGTCGGCGTAGCTAAACCTCGATCCTGGGTTGCCTCTTTGCATCGGCTCCGCCATGTACAGAAGGAATAGTAATGGCGAAATTGGTGATCCCTGGGGGACTCCGCAGACCAGCTCTTTCTGTGTGGTGACTCCACCGGAGAAACGCACTTGTACCTTCCGATGTGTGAGGAATGAAGTCGTCCATTGGAGGATCGAGTCTGGCCATCCCTGGGCTTGCATGCGTCTAACCAAGCGATTGTGGAGCACTGCATCGAACGCTCCTTGGACGTCTAAGGTCACGAATGTCGAGGCCCATCCCTGGGAGCGTGCTTCTTCGACGTCATGGACTACGCAGGAGACCAGATCCGTTGCAGATCGCTTTGGGAGCGCGCCGAATTGTTGGTGGCCCACCACATCGTAAATGATTGCGAGGTGTGCCATTCGCTTGGCCAGGAGTCTTTCTAATCCTTTGCCTAGGCACGAGAGTAGAGCGATTGGTCTCCAACCTTTGATTGAAGTTGGATCCCGATTTGGCTTTTCCAATAGTACCACTTCTGCAAGTTTGAAGCAAGATGGATGCGTGCCGAGCCGTATGCAAGCTTTAAAGAGCTGCGTAACATACGGTCCGATTGTCTTCCAGCAGGCCTCAAGAAGTTCAACTGTGACTCCATTTGCTCCTGGGGCTGCCTTAGTACAGCCAATGGTACAAGTTCGCACCTCGTTGTCCGATATGTCGTCTTCCCAGGGTATCCGGTTATTACTGGGAGCAGTGCACGTAGGAAGATCGTCCGATGCTTGGTGACGTGTAAGAAGAGCATCACGGAGAACTGTGGCTCGCTCATACGGGTCGGTGATAACGGAACCGTTATAGTTGAGCGGCGGAGGAGGTCTGATCTGTCTATGGTTGGACGAGCGCATCAGCTTGAATATGTCTGCCGGAGATGTCATCTCTTCGACTTGGCGTGTCTGGTGCTCCTTCTTGGCGGCTGTGATAGTCTCACGTAACTTCTTCGCACAGATAGCCCGCTGTGAGAGTGATGTTGAGGCTCGGTATTCGGCGTGTGCGGATTTGCACCTAGGAGTCCACCATGGTGCAGATTTTCCGCATTCCTTTCTGACCCGGGTTCCAGTTGCTTTAATGGCCTCCGTGAGATGGAAGCATATCTCCTGAGCGTATGCATCCACTTTCTCTATTGTACTCAAATCTGAGGGCGGATGTACCCATTTTGCAATGGCCCGCGCGAACTTTGGCAGATTTCCCTTGGGTACCTTGATCTTTGCTGGAGCCGTGTCACTTGTGACGGTTGCTGCAGGTACGATTCCGCGGATTGGAAGATGGTCGCTGGTCATACAATCCTCCCGATCGACCCAAGCGCGGGCTCCAGATATGTTCGTCCAGGCGAGATCCAGAGTATTGCCAGCTTTATGGGTCGGCTCTCCAATTATAAGGCAAGAGAGATTGTGGTTTTCTGCCTACCTCTCTATCTCATCACCCTGTCCATACGGCCGAGTTACTCCTGGCTGCCAGGCAGCATGCACTGAGTTGAAGTCCCCGGCTGCAATGGACTTCGCAGAGGGTTTCCAGTCGAAAAGCGGGCGAGCAGCAGTCGAGTCTTTAGGGGCCTTATAAACGTTGAGAAAGGTGATTCCATTGACCTTTACCCAGCAGTAATCACCAGTAGGTGTGGAACAAGGAAATAACTGTTCCGCTAATATAACATTTTTTGGACTTTCGAGTGGATATCACAGCCCTCGGTCTGACATCTACACCTCCGTGCGGTATATGACAGATATACCCTGGGTGTGATATGGTTTCTTTTGATCTCAAATTCCATCGCGGTTCTTGAATTAGCACTACATCTACGCCTAGCTCATAAGCTCGAGAAAGCGCAATGTTGTGGGTTGTGCCACCCCTGCCTACGTTTATTGACATAAAACTTAGTGTTGAAGGGGGGCGAGAAGGGGCCCGTAGGGCGCCCTTCACAAAGCTTCTTCAGGGTTCAAGGCCCCAAAGCCCGAACCCTCAGCCATTGCTGTGTCTGTCGAAGATGTGTCCTTCCCAACAGCTGGAGAAGCTGGTCGGGTCGCTCTTGCGGCAGCTGTAGCAGCCTCTGCGGCCTTAGTTGCAGCTTTGGCCCTGGCGACGGCCTGATATTCCCGTTGGCCAGCTTGTCGGATCGTCACAAGTTGGCCCTTAGTGGCTGGGCCAGACCTGTTGGGACGCGCCAGGCAGTCTCGACTGCCAGATTGGTGGGGCCCTCCGCAGTTTCGGCACTTGGTTGGAGCTTTACACTCGAAGGCTGAATGCATGGTGGATCCACAGTTCCAGCAGGCGGGTGCACGAGAGCATCCGCGGGTGGCGTGAAAACCGAGACATCGCCCACACTGCTGTATGGGAGGGCGGTTTCGTTGGATTGTAGCGACTCCTGAGTCGTCAAAGAGCCTGAAGCCCGGCTTTGGGCTAGCTTCTTTTGGGAAGAGAGCCGCCCAGGATCTGTAGGGGGCCCCGAGCTTGGTTATACCGTGAATTCTTACTCGGTCTGGAGTGTAGTCAGTTACCCTGAAGATCTCTGCGGCAACCATTTCGGGAGTGACTTCGATTCGTCCTTCTAGGCCGAACACGGCGACTGGAACCGTAGCAATCCGAAGGGAAACTAGATCACTTGGTGGTTCTAGTTTTGCCTCCACTTGCGTAAAGGTGCTGGAGGCCTCCAGCAGTCGAGTTTTTGCATCCGGGTTTTTGGCACGGATGGCAAAGCCAGTGGGAACGCGTTGCACCTGGTCGACATCGGACGGGGCGCATTGCGTATGTTTAGCCACGGCTTCGCGAACGCCAGCCGGAGAGAGCTGTCTCCACTCGTGGTTTGCATCGAGACGCAGGAAGAGTCGGTCATCTTTCGATGCTGTTGTTGCTGCTGGTTTCTTCTCCGGTTTCCTCGTAGATGGGATAGCCGAAACCGAGGTGATGTTTGCAGGAGCCTGTGCTCCTGACTTTTGGTGTCCTGCTCTGGTGACAGTGGCCCAGGTGCTTCTGGGCTGAAGAGGTGCAGTAGCCTTTGTAATATTCCGGGGAACGGCTACTGGGATGACGGTCGCAGGGGGAGTCGCGACATTTGGTCGTTGGGGTAGGACTGGCGGAGCGGTGTTTGGCCCGGCCGCCACGAATTGCGCGATTGCTGCCCTTAGGTAGACCTTTATGGAGTCTACAAAATTTTTGTCTTCACCGGTGGAGAGCGGTTGAAGAGCTGCCTCGACACCGCTAATAGCCGTCGAGCATATTGTGAATAGCGCGGCTTTTTTTCTTGCCCTGCGCTCCTCCGCTTCGATCGCTGCAAGCAATTCTGGAGGGTCGTATTTTTTCCGCCTGCTGCTTCTAGTGCTGGAGGCCGCGGGGCCAGTGGAGGGTTTTCGGCTCCTGCTGCCTTAGTGGATGGTATTTCAGCCCTTTTCGCGGGCCTCACTTCTGCAGGACATGGTAGTGCTGGAACCGTGATGCGCTTCTCGGGTGCGACGACGGTTTTTCTGGGGGATCCGGTAGGATCCAAGACTTGCTCTGCGTCTTCTGGGCTGGAGGATGCCCAAACTGAATCGGCGAGGGTTTTTAACTTCTCGACTTCTGCGTCCACCATCTCTACCTCGGGGACATCGTTCTCCTTCGCTTGGAGCGCAGCCGCAATAGTGTTCATGTTTTGAAGATTGGACTCGAGTCCTCGCCTTGATAGCATGTTCTTTGCGTGGTTTTGAATGGCAGTATGCCATTGATAAGGTTTGTTGGCGCGATCTTTGGTGATGCCGCTGATCGCGTTTTGGTGCGTTTTACGCGTGGGAGGCATTTTAAAATGCCGCCGATGGCAAACAATTGCGATTCGATTCCTTCGTCGGAGGGTGAGATGGATAACAGGCTGGGAATGGGCAAATTGGGGGCTTCTCGAATTGTTTGGATGAAGGGTTTGGTTGTTGAGTTTTCTATTATTTCTGTGTTGATACACTTTGTTGATCCTACTAGGCTCGATAATTAGTAAACCCAACCGACTGGTCTTTGGCGAGCGGAGATTGCGTATACCCTGTACTAGCGTTTTTTTCTTGCATCAGATTTTAATTGCGTATGCAGCTATCTAATTAGGATCTGTGTTGGCGTTTTTTTTGTCCATTAATGTCCTAAGTGTTAGGGGGGGGGTTTTTTTTTTAATCATTTAATGTGTATGCAGCTATCTAGTTATGACACATGACCGGTGCTATGTATACATGTGGGATGACTCTTTTGACTATGAGACACTCATACTCTGTATTTCATTTGCTAATACCACTACGAGGTATGCTGGCTTACACAAACAGTCGACTCTCCTCTGTTAGTACCCACCAAAGGGAATTTCGAAACCTTTGGCTATCCAAGCATGCCTTTGTCATCCATGCATACCAGCGCCACAAGAAAAGTGGTTGTGTTTTGCCGGATTTGAACCAGCGATCTATTGTCTCAAGTGGGATGTGTGTCCAAGCTATACAGACTCTACTTGGCAGACCGGCCAAGACGATGTACCACCGCACTATCCAACCATGGCAATTTTTATAGTGTAGCCTGTACTCTAAGTGTTAGCGTTGTTTACTGCTGTTAATAGGAGATCCCGCACGGGCTATCTACTGTGATTAATGGGAATCTGGTACCTGTGAGTAAGTGAATAGTCGAATTGACATCCTTTAGTCCTTCATGATCGCATAAGCTTCCATCTATGAACAAGTCCACCAAATAAGTAGTGGGTTATACATTTCAACACATGCTCGTATTTATTTTCAATTTTGATTTCGACGCGATCCTGCTTGGCTTTCCTAATACATGCAGAGCTTACGAAGCGATTAAACCAGCACCAAAGGACGGTATGGAAATTGTATTTTCCGGCCATATTATGTTCAACTGCAGTAGTTCACCTGTCCATTCTTGAGTTACAGGTGTTCGATAATTGCATCTTTACTTAGCATCCTTACCATTAGTTGAATATTATTTATATTCTAGCTCACGAGCATAAGCCTCTTTGGCGCAGTGGTAACGCGTAGCACTTGTACACTAATTTCAATGCTAAGATCACAGGTTCGATTCCTGTAGGAGGCAAAGCAGGCATGAGATGAATGTTGTGGGCGCGGGCCTCACGTAATTTTAATCGATGAAAGTAATTTATTTATTTAGGGAACAGCGAGTAACGGCTGAACATCTAAAGTAGTATCAATGTCATATCTATGAGTGTGATGCTAATGTTCTCTGGAAAAGTTTAAGTTGCCTGGGCACCTACTTCAGTTGGGAAGGAGCCATCTCAGATCAATTTCCTGCGGAGAAAATTAAATTGGTGGTGGAGGCGTGTCTGGGTAGTTTAGGGTTTTTGAGACGTTCCCATGAGTGGGTATTCACGGATGATAATTGACTTGGGGTGAATAAAATGCTTCCATCACTTTGCAGTGGTACTTGCAAATAAAATTCAAAGCATGAGTACTCTCCTTTCAAATTGAGTCATCTTTTCTGTACTTTTCTTTGATATTTTTTTTTTTAACTTTTGGTCCTAAGCTAACGCTATCTTTTCCAAATTGGGTCAAGGAACGGCGAATCCGGCCGGGTTCCCTGTAACTTTTCCTACAGCCTAACTCGTTCCAACTTCGTGAATCGCTACTAAAAGTGCAGCTTATTAAACAAGAACGAAAAATCAAGACAATCAAGAAAATCAAAACAACTCCGAATACCAGAAGATTCCTCCATATTGGACCCATTAAAAGCGCTCCTCACACATTCCCTCGTCCGTTACACCTTCCAGATGACAAATTTGCCCATTCTCCGCTGGGAGCAAAAGATGGGTTAGCACGCACCTTTTATCCAGCCGGTATCCTGCTTATAGTTAGTAGATGCCCCAAAAGGGGGCATCGTCGAGGTCGGTGTTCTCTCAAGCTTCTTCTTCAGATCCCAGAGCTCCGAAACCTGTAGCCTCGGCCATTGAGACGTCCTTCGCAGCGGCGATGATCGCCTCTTCGGCCTTTTTTGCTGCTACTCGTGCTCGTGCCACTTTTGAGAACTCCCCTTGTTCTATGTGGCGAATCCACGCGAGCTGCTCTTTGGTGACCGGTCCGGATTTTTTGGGTCTGACCTGACAGGCCCGAGAATCCGATCGGTGAGGTCCCCCACAGTTACGACACTTAGTGAGGGCCTTACACTCGGCTTCCGTGTGCATGTTAGATCCGCAGTTCTAGCAGGCTGGAGCGCGGGAGCAACCACGGGTGGCGTCGAAGCCCAAACAGCGTTTGCACTGTTCAATTTGTGGACGAGGCTTGTGAATGGTAGCCATACCAGCCTCGTCGAGAATGCGGAAGCCCGGGCGAGGGGCGGAGTCCCGGTTGAAAAGGGCATACCAGTTTCTGTATGGCGCTCCAGGACGGCATGTACCGTGCGGTAGCACCTGGTGTGGAAGCTTATGTGTTTTTCGGTAGATCTCCAATGAGATCCACTCAGCATCAACCGTATAAATACAGTTGATTAATTTTATAGTCGCTGGAACATTCGCGATCAGAAAGGCGACAAGGTTGGAGGCTTCCTCGAGCTTGGCGACGAAGTCCGAAAACTTTGGTGCGGCATCTAGGAGCTCTTCCCTTTTCTTTTCATTCCCTGTCAGAATCGTAAAGCCGGTTCTAACACGGTGTATAGAGCAGGCGTCACTCAAGAAGCAATCTAGCTCACTCTGTAGTTGTTGCCGTAGGCCAGCAGGCGAAAGCTAGCGCCACGGGTGCTCCTTTTCTACGCGAGGGAACAGTCGTTTGTCGACTTTCGCCTTGGGAGCTTCTTTCTTTGGGGCTTTGGCCGCAGGTCGCGGCACAGCCTTTACAGTTGGGACTGCTTTTTGTTGCAGTCCATTTCTGGCCACCGTGGCCCAGGTGCTTTTGACAGGCAGAACTGGGACGGCGGGAGTT